>CM057450.1:1413435526-1414053026 GCA_016271365.2 Neoceratodus forsteri
TTGCTGGTATCATGGAGAGGGCCCTGCCATCCCATTGCAAAGCAGCACATCCATTGGGCATAGACTTGTAGCTCTTTTCTCATAGAGCCCAATGGACCGTACTCGAAGCAGCACACCTGTCGGTCAGGCAAAAACTTTCCAATTGGGTGTTGACAGGGAGAGGTACTCCATCCCTCAAATTAGGGGAATATATATATATATGTATATGTATATGTATGTGTGTGTGTATGTATATGTATATGTGTGCGTGTGTGTGTATGTGTATGTATGTATGTGTATATATATATATATATATATATACGTGTGTGTGTGTGTGTATGTGTGTGTGTGTGTGTATATATATATATATATATATGAAAAACTAACACTGGCGAAAAACTAAGTTAGAAATGTTTTATTTATTTACCAAACTTGAGGGTTGGGGATCTTATCGCCACAGCGCAGTACACACACACACACACACACACACACACACACACACTTGGATTTTTGCCAGATTGTCCCCAAGTACAGTTTTGGACACCTTTTTGTCCCTTGAAAAAAAGTCTAAGCTCTGGTTTCACCACTTAGGTTTTTTTATCAGGTTTTTTTTTCCCCTTACCTGTAAATAGAGGATCTGTTGGGTAGGAAATAGGTAGACCAAATAGACTAATGAGTCTAACTGCTGTCAGAATCTGTGCATCAGTGGAGGTATTCAGTTTATTATTTTCTTTCCTCTATGATTGACACAGTAGTTCTGTGAAACTGGAATTGAGTGCAACCAGTATTAAATGGGATTGGAAAAATGCTTATTGCTAAATGATTGGGAGGGATGAGAGGTCTCGAACCATTTTGAGTTAGAACCTCCAGGGTCCCCTTCCAATGTTTCCTGTTGTTCAGGCTGTATGAATCTGTGGCAGCTCTGGGGGCAGTATGGGTGGGTGGGGGGATACCAGTGGCAGGGTTGGACACCCACCGCTGATTTCTTGAATGATCTGTGGTGGGGTGCATGGCTTACATGAAAATCCCAGTGCCATCTCAGCCCCTATCTAATAGTGTTGTGTGTTTTTTAATCAGCATTTATTGAATAACGGTGTTTTTGTACATAGAACACAGGTATAATAGTTCTTTTGTTTTAAGATCATACAGTGAAACATAGAAACATAGAAGTTGATGGCAGATAAGGACCGCAAGGCCCATCCAGTCTGCCAATTTCTTTTTCTGCCTTATGAATATGCCATCAGCCTTTGCTCTGCCAATGGCCTATCTATTCATACTCATCTGTATTGCTGCCTTATGCCTATCCCATGCCTGTTTGAAGCCCTGCACTGTATTCATATCCACCACTTCCTGAGGTAGGCCGTTCCATGCATCCACCATCCTTTCTGTGAAAAAGAACTTCCTCACATTACTCCTTAATCGATCTCCCTCTAATCTCATGCTGTGTCCTCTTGTCCTGCTATTTTTCTTATATTGAAACATGTTAGACTCTTTCACCTTGTTAATACTCTTTCTCTCTCTCTCTCCTTTGCTCTAGGGTATACATATTGAGCTCCATTAATCTGTCCTCATATGTTTTCTGATGCAGTCCCTGCACCATTTTAGTTGCCCTTCTCTGGACTGCCTCAGTTTGGTTAATGCCTTTGTGAAGGTGTGGCCTCCAGTACTGCACGCAGTACTAAAGATGGGGCCTATCCAGTGTTTTGTAAAGAGGGATTATTACCTCCCTTTTCCGACTTGTGATAACCCTACTAATACCCCAACATCCCTCTAACCTTACCTACTGCTTTAGTGGTTTGCTTGGATGATTTTAGGTCATCGGTGATGACGCCCAAGTCTCTTTCTTCCCTTATGACTTCCAGCAACTCCCCTCCCCTCCCAGCCTATAGGTGGCTTCAGGGTTTCTCTTCCCTATGTGCATGATCTTGCACTTCTTTACGTTAAACTCCATTTGCCACTGTTCTGACCATTTTATAATAATAATAAAATTTATTTAATTAAGCGCCTTTCAAATTTTTCAAGGCGCTGTACATAAAAACATAAGAACACCAGCATAATCAATACATACAACAGAACTACACAACAAATATTGCCAAACTAAAATAACCAATTACAACATAGCAGGAAATGCCTTCTCTCACAAAAAAGACTTTAAGACCTTTTTAAAACTTTCCACCGTCGTACTCTCTCGAAGCTGACAGGGCAGAGAATTCCAGAGGGTAGGAGCCTCAAAACCGAAGGCACGGGCTCCAGAGGACTTCAAATTTACCCTTGGAATCTCCAGCAGCCCCTCGTCAGCCGCGCAGAGCTGTCTCAGAGGGGTGTAGGGCACCAGAAGCTCTTTCAAATAGTCTGGACCGAGACCGTGTAGGGCTTTGTAGGTCAAAAGACCCACTTTAAAGGTGATCCGCCACTGTATTGGCAGCCAGTGCAGAGTGCGCAGCACCGGGCTAATATGGGACCTTCTTGAAACCCCAGTCAACAAACATGCTGCCGCATTCTGCACTAGCTCCCAGACCGGCGGATATCAACCCCAGAAAGTACTAGGTAAAGGGAGTTACAGTAATCGAGACGAGATGTCATGAAGGCGTGGACCAAAACCGGCAAGTCGCAAGGTAGAACCTGGTGCCTAATCCTGGCGATGTTTCTAAGATGAAAAAATGCAGTCTTGACAACTGCAGATACCTGATAACGAAGGGTCAGACCAGTGTCAAGCTCCACACCCGTTCAGAGGTAGGGATCTGGTCTACCCCCAGAATTAAGCCAGAGGGGGATCCCGCCCTTAAACCCTCAACCCTGCGACCGGGGTCCACCACCATAACCTCGGTCTTTCCCGGATTCAGCTTCAAACCACTGGTATTCATCCAGTCTTGGATATCAGCGAGGCAGTTATTCAGCACTGAGACTGCACTAACCTGGTCAGGTGCAAAAGACCAGTAGAGCTGGGTATCATCAGCGTAGCAGTGAAACCTCAGCTCAAACCGTCTTACAATGTCTCCGAGGGGTAGCATATATACTGCGAATAACATTGGGGAAAGCACGGAGCCCTGAGGTACCCCGCAAGGCAGAGAGAAGGCCCCGGTAGAATACAAACCCGAGACCACTCTTTGCGTTCTCCCCTCGAGGTAAGATGAAAACCGTCTGAGGACCACACCTGATAGTCCACAAATGGACCTTAGGCATTCGAGCACAACCCCATGATCCACAGTATCAAAAGCTGACAGATCAAGGAGAACCAAGATAGAGCGGTGTCTCCTATCTCTCGCCATCAGGAGATCATTGAGCACCCGAACCAGAGCAGTCTCGGTGCTATGCCTCTTACGAAAACCAGACTGGAGAGGTTCGTATAAACTATGGATGGTCAAATGGTTATCCAATTGCGCCGCCACAACTTTCTCAATAACCTTCCCCACAAAAGGAGGGTAGAGATTAGTCGGTAGTTTGCTAGGTCATCCGGGTCTAAAGAAGCTTTCTTCAGAAGGAGTACCACCCCTTCCTTCAGAAACTAGGAAACTCCGTCTCTAAAAGAACACCGGATAATCCGAGCAAGGACCGGCTGATAGTCTCACTACAACCCATAATCAGGAGGTAGGGCCTGGATCCAAACTACAACATTTGAAGCATCTCACGGACAATCCTCATAGTGTCTACTAAATCCGGTGGGTTAAAGGAACTCCAGGAAACTCTGGGCTCTGCGACAAAACACTGATCAACTGCAACAACCTTAGAGTGAGGTCGGGGCACTGCATCAGATATCTTCCACCTTATCAAAGAATTGAATGATCTCCTACTTAATCAATTTTGCGTGAAGCTCGACGGATCTGCCGACAGACTGGGTTGTACAGTCTGTCGACAGTTCTGAAGAGCTGAGCGGTCGATTCGAGCGACAGAAATTTCCCTGGACAGGAATTCTGCCTTCTTATGGGAAATTGCTGTTTGGTAGAGCTTATAGTGCTCTAACAAAATGAGATGAGTCGACATCAGAGGCAGTCTTCCTCAACGATGCTCAACCCTCGCCCCAACCTCCTAGCCCTCTCAGCGCCCCGTCGAACCATAGGGGCAATGGGATGTTCTTAGGAGAAGCGAACACTGGCTGGCGCAATCTGATCAAATGCAGCCGAAATGGCCCCATTGTAGGCCACTACCAGCTGCTCAGGATCAGTGCATGACTTGTCAAACAACGAGAGGTCAAAGTTTATCCAGATTTCTTCTCATTCTGCCCACCCTATGTGGATAGTCTTCTCTGTTGCAGATTTTGGTGTCATCTGCAAACAGACAAACCTTACCCTCCAGTCCATCTGCAGTGTCACTGATGAAGATATTGAAGAGGACTGGCCAAAGGACTGATCCCTGAGGTACCCCACTTGTGACTTGCATCTATTCTGACTATATACCATTTACCACCACTCTCTGTTTTCTGCCCGTCAACCAGTTTGCCACCCAGTTGATCAACTTCTGACCCACCCCAAGCCTACCAAGCTTATTAATCAATCTGTGTGGAACAGTATCGAAAGCTTTGCTGAAATCAAGGTAGGCGACATCAACTGCTCCCCCTTGGTCCACAACTCTGGTTACCCAGTCAAAGAAATCTGAGATTAGTTTGACAGGACCTTCCTTTTGTAAACCCTTGCTGTCTTGGATCCTGTGCTCCTATGGATTCCAGGTGTTGCACTATACTTTCCTTAAGGTGCCTCCATAATCTTGCCCACTACTGAGGTAAGACTGACTGGTCTGTAGTTCCCTGCCTCCTCCCTGCTACCACTCTTATGGAGCGGGATCACGTGACCCTTTCTCCAGTCTTCTGGGACCTCTCCTGTGCTCAGAGACTCACTAAACAGTTCTGGTAATGGCTCTACTAAATCCACCCTTGGCTCCTTTAGTACCCTGGGATATATGCCATCAGGTCCCATTTCATTGTCTACCCTGAGCTTATCGAGCTCTTGTAGGACCCTTTCTTTTGTTAAGGAACTATTGCACACCTCCCTCCTCCCATGTCCATTGTGCTGTGGGCCCTGCCCTACCTTCTCTTCAGTAAATACTGAGCAGAAGTATCTATTTAGGATAGATGCTTTTACATGGTTCTCCTCCTCAAATGCCCCCTTATCCCCTTAGATCTTAGAAATACCCCCTCTGGACTTTCTCATTTCACTAATGTATCTATAGAAAGTCTTGTCACCTTCTTTTACTGTTTGTGCTAGTGTTTCCTCAGTTTGGGCCTTTGCCTGCCTTACTGTTGTCCCTGCTTCCCTTAGGGAAGTTTGGTATGCCTCCCTATCTTCATCCTGCTGCGTTCCCTTTTATTTCCTGAGGGTCAGCCTTTTGGCTTTGACCTTTTCTGCTACTGTTTTTGAGAACCAAAGTGGTTTCCTTCTTCTTTTGCACTTCCTTTTCTCTCTAACACAATGGGATGTTGTTTCAGTTATTGCATCTTTAATGCTTGCCCACTTTGCCTGTACACCCTCACCTGTATTTCTTTTTGCCAGGGATAGCTTAACTCTGTTTGCCATCTTATCAAAGTCTGCTCCTCTAAAGTCCCATATTTTTGCCTTGGAATGGGATGATTTAGTTCTAGTGGCCAAATTGAACCATACCATGTGATGGTCACTGGCTCCCCAGGTGACCTTCTACCTGAAGATCTGTGATCCTTTCCCTGTTAGTAAGTACTAGATCTAGGATAGCACTCTCTCTTGTGGGTTGTTGTACCAGTTGTTTGAGTCCCTCCCCCGGCAGAGAATCCACCATGTGTCTAGTTCTGGCAGATGTTCCTGCTGGTATTGACCAATCTTTATTTGGCATGTTGAAGTCTCCCATTATCAGGACCTCCCCTTTAGCTGTCATGTTTTGTATATCTTCTAACAGTAATGTGTCTGTGTTCTCCCCCTGGTCTGGAGGCCTATGCACAGCCCCAGGTCGTATGGCTGTCCCATTTCCTGTTTCCAGGGTGACCCACAGTTCTTCTGGCTCCTTATGTGTATTCTGAATTTCTGTAGCTTTGATATTTTCATTGACATAAAGGGCCACTCCACCCCCCTTTTTTTTTTTTTGCACCTCGGTCTCTTCTGAACAGTAGATAGCCAGGTACTGAAGTCTCAAGTGTGGTTACTAGTAAACCATGTCTCGCTAATGGCTACTATGTCCGGTTTAGCCTCTGTCTTTATTGCCTGCAGGTCTGGGATCTTGTTTTCCAGACTGCAAGCATTTGTGTACATGATTTTCCATTGGCCAGATTTCGGTGTGTTAGTTGCTGGGTGAGGTCTGGCTTTTCCCCTGTGCATCGTATGGGGAGCCGGACCTTTTTCCTTGCCTGGTGATGCAAATGAACTACAAACATGCTGAACTCCTCTTTGACCACTAGCTGAGAGGGGAGGGATGTTCTTCTCATTCGGTGTATGGGGTGCTGCACCCCTCTCCCCATTTGCTAGTTTAAATATTCTGCAAAGACGTCAAACTTCCACCCCAATGCACTGACTCCCTCCTTAGTCAGATGCAGTCCATCAGATTTAAAGAACTGTTGCTCCCAAAACTGTTGCCAGTTCCCTACAAATTTGTGTCCTTTTTCCTGGCATCAGCCCTTGAGCCACATGTTTAGCTCCCCTGTGTCCCCTTCTCTGACCTTCCGTCCATGTGCTACCCTCTCCCAGACTGGCAGGATCTCGGAGAAGGAGATGCTAGATGAAATGGATGATAGTTTGTCACCCAGCCGGGTCTGGTGTTCCTTGGTCTCCACAGCTGACCGGCTGGTGAGATCGTTAGTCCCTATGTGTACCAGGACGTCCATGTTTTCTCCTGCTTCCTGAACAATTTTAGCAATGCTGTCAGTGTCTCTCCACGCTGATATACCTGGGAGACATCTGACCATTACCCCTGGCTGGAGATACATATCAACTCCCCAAATCATGGAGTCTCCTATGATAAGAAGCTTTTTTGTTGATTTCCTTTTTGCTTTTTTTGTTTTGGTTCCTGTTTTGGGTGAGTGTTGTTGTGCTGGCTCCTGTGCTGCAGTGTCCTCTGCCCCTTTGTTTGATTTTTGGAGACAGAGGCAGATACCTGTTTGTAGTTTTTATATGGTTTATGGAGGTGATATGTGGGAGAGCACCGAGTGATGGGGCACCTGATTTGCCCCTCCTAACCACCTGCCAATCTCCTGGACCAACTACCCTCTGCGGCCGAGGTGCTTCTGTTGGATGTTGGGGAAATGGCAGGTGGTTCTTATAATATATTTCCTCTTGAATATACAGTTTGAGGTGCACAATCTCTGCCATGCTGCCTGGAGCTGAGCTCTTAGATCGCCAATGGCCCAGCATGTGGGACAGTGTGCTAAATCCTGTAAAACTGCCCTTCTGAAAAGTGCTCCGCAGTATCTGCAGTTAATGATATCCATTCCAGATAAGTTGCTGGGTGTATAACCTGGTCAGAGTAATTAGAAGGAAGAAAATGAAAGCAAAAGTTTGATTTTGTGTGTTTTTTTTTTTTTTTTTTATAACTTGTTATAACAAGTTAAATTACCGGTGCCCCTGTAAATGAGGTCACTGTGTGGATACCCCTCTGATCCGCCCCTTCCTGCTTTGCTACAGGAAATGTCAAGACTGTGCTACCCTATAAAAGGAGTGTAGTGTGGGGTGGTTGGTGATGGGGGGGGGGTAGTTGGGCCCTTCCCCTGCCAAAAAAGAACCACCACAGACAAAAGAAATGAGGTAAGAGCAGAAACAGTCAGCCAGCAACAAATAAAGTAGCCCTGAAAGCTTATCCTAATGATAGATAAAACTGTAAAACCTGTAAAGCACCACCTGTAATAATTTCACAGAAGATATACCTGTAAGAAACACTTTGCTACAGAGAAAAATAAAGCAGTAACTGAAAATATACCTTGCAAAAGACCATTTGAATCGGAAGATTACAGCAGTAATCTGTAGGCACACCCTGTAATAATGCAGCAGAAGGTGTACCCAGCAGCAACAATTTGAATCAGAGAAAAATAAAGCAATAAAATGTTGGCAACAAACAATAACAATCCCTGTGAGTACAAAATAAAAATAACACACAGTAAATCTGCCTAGCCAAAAGAAGCCTTAATCCTTTTTCTTGCTCTGGTAAGGTTATTTGCTCTGTCCATTCAAGCAACTTAGAAGAAAGGAGCTTGGGTGAAGCTCGGGTGCCTTGGCCAGCAAACCTAGTCTTCCACCATGTTAATATGAAGTGAAACCCCATAGAATTCGAGTAATACCAGCACCTTAACACATCAGAGGAATAGTCTGGGTTTACAGGGTATGATCTAAAAATAGCATCTGAGGAGTAGTTTGGATTGGCCTCAGACTGAAAGACGACCCAACATAGCCAAAACTCCTCCTCCCTTTGCTTACGGCCATGCAGTGCATAAATGAATAACTCCATTCTGTACATAGCATTGTCTGTTGTATGCCAAACTCTCCTTGTTTTCTGTCAATCAGAGATGGGTGATTGCTTTCTTAGCTGCCTCTAGTATTAGCAATTGAAGGGTTAAACACTGTACCCCAACCTGGGATAGCCAAAAGCGCTAGGGACAGAATCAGTAGATTTTGATGGGAAAAGATTGTGTTCACATACATGCATACTTTGTTCCAAAATTCTGTCAGGTACGACTAGAATATGAGTATGATAGGTTTTACCCTCACTGCACCCGCTCCAACATGCTCCCTGTTGGAAGCTCATATATGAAGTCTGGATGGCAGGTGTATGAAAGTAGCACACCTTACATTTCCAGGCAAAGTTTTGCCAAGGGGTTGAAGCTGTGACTCTATAGTTAGGCAATGAATGCTTCAGCCATTGACCTGTCTCATGAGATGTCTGCAGTTCAGCGTTCCATTTATCCAAAATTGGAACAGTATGTTCTGGAGTCAACTCTAGAAATCCTCTATACAAAGAGCCTATCATATGAGCCCACTTTATCCCACTCTAGGAATCCTGAAATATAGGATATAACATGGAGTGAGTTTCAGACAAGTGTTAGTTAGCCAGCCCTCTCCCTATAAAATGTGAATGAAGCTGCAAATATGTAAAGTGTGCTGTCTTGGGGAGAGAACATTCTTGCTGTAACTCGTGATAAGAGTGTATCATTTTGGTACTGAAAAATTGATGCGTTTTTTTTAACCCCCTCTCCCTCCAGGTTTTGAGGCCAGCATCTATAGAATTAGGTGGAAATTCAGCATCATATGCTACTGCCTCAAGCCATATCACTTCCTCCCTGGGTAAGTGCTGCCTACAACAGACATTCCAGTATTGCAAGGGGATATAGCTGTATATGTGGTAAACTTTAACGGCAGACCCATTAGGGGGTGAGAAAATAAATATTTGTGAGTTGTGTGGAGATCATTCAACGCAAACGCCATCATTTTCCAGTAAGCTCGGTAGTATGGATTTATCCAGCAGCATATGCGCATTTGGGTAGCCAGTGCAAAACAAAAAAAAAAGAAACACAAAACAGATGGGGGCAGATTGAGTCCTTTGGCCTATAGCACACAACAATTTCACACGGAACTGCCTCACCCCCCAATAAAAATCTAGAAATAACAGTATTCCAATGGTGAAGATAACTTATCAGGCACTGATGGGAGTGTCAGTAGGAAGTAAAATTATCTAGATAAAATATGTATATATTTCTTTGCTCCCACTGTGCCTCCCAGCACCTGTCTCCTTTGGGCCCCAACATCGCTACTTCTTTGTCCCGCCAGACTCTCCTCTTGTACCCCGCTGGGTCATGCTTGCCAATCCAGACCACCAGATGCCTTTCAAGGATCAGTTAGTCCCTTCTGGGGCCTTCCCAGGCCATTGTCATGGGAGAGTACACCCATCCCAAGAGCTCCTTTCTTCCCCTTCCGTTGACGGGCTTGTCCCTGTCTGGGGTGGGGGAGAGCCACGCCATGGCGTGGTGGAGGAGTGTATGAGCGGCATCCAGAGGGAGCATAGCCAGGTGTATTGCTGAGGCAGGTCCAGGCATGGGGAAGGGTAGACAGGCTGTCATCTGGTGTGCCGGCTTGGAATTTTTTCCCTTTTTGGTGTCCGCCCTCCCTCTACCCCAGTTGCTCACATGCCCAGCTGGTCTGGGGAGGGGTGCCAGATGGCACGTGGTCATCCATATTGTCATCAGCACCTGCACCAGCCACCACTAGCAGCCACAGAGTGGCACTGCAAGCCCCCCCCCCCGAAGGAGGGCATCCAAAAGTTACTCTTTCATTCTCTGCTGGCCTCCACTCCTGACATCCCTAGTATGGGGCGTGAACCCGGGTCGCCAGCATGCGAGAGCGATTTCCCCCATTGTTCAGTGCCATGGAGCCAGTTGCAAAAATATTTTGATGGATTGTATCTGTCCTGTGTAGGAAAGGGAGTGGGAGCTGTCGCCATTGCTGAAGATCCTCTTGAGTTTGCAGAGTTAGCAATTCATAGTTCAACAGTTCTAAATGGGAGAGATTTTTGGGGATTGTTACCCCTAAAACTGCATCCACTGCTTTTATTTTACCGTGCTTGTAAGCCATGCCTGTATCCACTGCTTTTCTTTTACCATGCCTGTAACCATGCCTGTATCCACTATTTTTCTTTACTGTAACCACCTCATGATGTAACTCACAATGCCTCAAATGTTCCTTATGTCCTTGTTCATTCTTATAAACTTGTATTGTTATCCCGGGTCGCCCCTGAAAAAGGGACCTTCGGGGCTCAGTGGGCCTACCCGGTCACCAAAATTTAATAAATAAATATTTTATTGACCCTTTATTTCACCTAATTGGAAAGTGTTACATCAGTTCAGGAAAGGGAGTGCTGTTTAAAGTCAGGAGTTCTGTTTTGAGCATCTTTAATTTAAAACCTGACAGGACCCAAATTCTCCATAATTGCCCATATTCGGGGTAGTGAGGTCTGTGGGGAAGAAAGGGTCAAAATCGCATCACCTGGAAATAATGGGAATTTTAAAGGGTGCCCCCCCAGGACCCCTCCACCTCATCAGCTTACCGAATAACTGCTGTAAGCAGCTTGATGTAAAGAGCAAATAACAGTGAGGAGAAGGGACACCCCTTCCTGGTTCCCTTGGATAACGAAATGGGGTAGAGAAAGTCCCATTAACCCAGACATATGCCTGAGGATAGATAGATATATGCTGTAATATTTTTGTTAATTCTTTGAGGAAGCCCATGTTTGACAGGGTGTCCCACAGAAAAGCCCAGGACACCCTGTCAGATGCCTTTCCAGCATCCAAACTCACCACAACCATGGGAATGGATTGCTGTGTTACATAATCTATTAACAAAAAGGTACATCTGTTGCCTGTGGACAAACCCAATGTGGTCTTTTATCTAGTAAGCCAGGCAACAGAGCATCTTGTCTGTTGGTCCATAGCTTCATGCAAAATCTAGAATCAGTACTCAATATTGATATGGGGTGGCCAGCCCACTGGCATAGCGGTAATGCTACTGTCTGCGGCGTCGACAACCAGGGTTCGGGAGTGGACCGAGGATGTCGGAGGGTCGGCCAAGGGGGGGGACAGAGCATCCAGGGGACTGCTCGCCCTCTGCAGTGAGGAAGGGGACCTGGTGCCCGACGCCTACCGACCCCCTCACTTGGGCTGGGGGGGTATGGCAGTCTGGGACCATGCTGTCTGACCAGTTGAGTGGGGCTGACGGACCTCTGCACGTCAGGGGCGGGAGCACGCTCGACCATGCTCTATGGTCAGTGCATGACTGGCCCTGCTTTGGCAGGTCATGGGGGTCATTCAAAATGGAAATTCTCAGTGCGAACCCCATGACACTTGGATCCCAAAAATTTGCTGGGACTGAGCCAATGCGGGGAGGGGTCTCCAGCCATTGATCATGTCAGAGGGCCACAAAAGAGCATTAAAAATGTTTTTTGTGTTTTTTTTTTAATTGATATGGGTGATAAGAGGAAGGGTACAGGGTCCTTCCCTGGCTTCAGTGATGCAGAAATAGAGGCATGCCTCCATGATGGAGGAGTAGGCCCTCTGTCTTGAACATATTTAAAAGTCCAGTGTTTTTTATTGCTGTGATTAAAATACCTTTGAACCAGAGGTTCTTTTACAAAGGGTCTGCGTTGGTTACAAATTCAGCAGTTGTAAGTACAGAATTTGGATTTTACATTACAAGGTAGGAAGGTAAACAGTGATTTTCTGAGATTTTTGAGATACTTTTTTCACATAGTATGCCACTGCCACCTATGCTTCAGATGTTGAAGCTGCAGTTTGTTTTGTAAAAAAATTTATTTTCTTATGTTTTATCAGCACGTTGTTTCTGCCCATGCTCCAATTTTTTGTGTGTGGCCACACCCCCAAAATGTTGTCATGCAAAGGCTATTTTACATACAGCAACAAGAAATTCTGGTAAAATTGTTAAGATAACTTAAATGTTTGTTACTCAGATGTGCAGTCCCTTCTTTTGGTAGTGGTGACTGCAGTACAGCATCTGATATGTAGACTTATTTATTTATTACTGTAAAAGTTTCACCAGGAAAGATATGCTGAGCAGACGAGCTAGTTTCCAGATGCATTCTGGGGTAGAGGGGAAAAGGGGTACACAGTAGGTACATATGTAGCAAGGCATTGTGGGTACAGTACATAGCTGATTTTTCTGTCTACTTCTATTTTGCTAGTGTAGATATCTGAAAATCCAAGACTGACCAACAGAGGTCTCTTAAGGTTACCACCTTTTAAGAAGCCCAGAGTGGGACATTCCTTACTGAAATATGTTTTTTACAGGACAATATGTAACATTGACTAATGCAACAGACTCATTTTCTCAAAATAATCAGAATGAAGACTAAGTGTTGTAGTTTTTTTTTGGATATTTCTATTGTTTTCTTATTATTTTTTTTTCTTACCTTGCTCTTTTTGCCTCCTTCCAGCCTCATCACCCCACTCAGTCAGATCCCCTACATGCCTCGCTGACTCGGCGTCTCGCCACAGGAGTCTGCCCCTAGAGTGCTCACCCCCTCAGTAGCCTTAAGTAGTCCGGATATCCCCTCGGATGGGGCGAGAAGAGTCCCTCTCCTACCTTCTCCCCGAACAACAGTGGAGCGGGGTGTAGCACAGCGGAGTCTGCTCCTGTCCTGGCGGTCGCCGATACGCTTGGCGCTTGAAGGGTCGTCACCTAGGAGTGACGGGCCACCATTTTTCCGTGTTCTGTTCCCTGCAGTCATCGGCACTCTAGGAAAGCCAATTGGGAGGCATGCGTGGAGACGCAACTCCTCCCAGGGCTCCCGGATGACACTGCCCCATTCCCTTGCGTGACCCTAGACTGCACTGTCAACCCTGGGTTCACCTGAAAGGTGGCAGTAGAGCAGCGAGTCATGCATAGAACCCCTCCCCAGAGAGGGAGAGCTGCCGTTGGGCGCTCAATCCCTCTCTTCCCCACTGCCGACCCCCAGCGGCCTGAGCTTGTTCCCGAGCATGGGTTGCTAGCGTGGAACCAGGTGTGGCATCCAGCGCCTCAACCCTCAGCACCACCGGGCCAGTCATTTCTTATCATTTTAAGGCATTTTAGTTAAGGTATTATAGTTTCTGCAACATTTAGAAGAAAGACCATATTTTTTTTTTTCTACTATAAGATCTGGACATGCAGTATTTTTCATGGTTTTTTTTTTGTTTTGTTTTGTGTTTTTTGTCGTACACAGCTGTCCAAATCAGGGCTCTCCTGCAAAAATCAGGGGAGGTGGTAACTCTAAGGTCTCTGTTTCACAACCGTGCTAACAAACTTTGTTTCCCTTGCATGATGTCACAGTTGGGGGGTGCAGCACTGAGGAAAAAAAGGGGTGGGTTATGCAAATAAAGCAGAGCACAGAAATAAAAACATATTTCTAATGGGAAACAGCACTTTTTGACGGTTTGACTGGTAGAAGATTGAATCACAACTCCTACAGGTTACTAATCCCATTTGCTATGGCAAAACTCAGAAAATTTATTTAACAAACGACAATGTATGCATAAACACTCAGTTACATAATATACAGAATAGTACGCTAGTTGGTGTACAAAGTGTAAAAGAAGTTACAGTAGATATTCAGTCCATAAGACAATGGCATGAGCAGCAGGATGAGGAGATAAGATAGTGGGGGTGCAGTCTAGGTGGGGGAAGGAGCAGGCCAATTCCTAGAGCCGAGCTGGGTCTAAGTCGGGGGGGGGGGCACAGTGTAAAAGATGAAGAACTGTTTCCTGAAACGAAGCCCATCTGGGCCTGGTCACTTCCCTGTTTTAGATGTCTTGATGCGCTCCAGTACTTCATCTAAAGAAATGGGAACAAGAAGACGTGCCTGAAGCTCGGGTGTTAACTTGGGGAGGTGAAGTTTATCTAGAAATTGTTGGGTAGCTACTAAATTGAGGGGTATCCTAAGTATACAGCATGCTATAGAAGGCCACTAGAATCATTTAAATATTGGCATGGTTTCTAGTAAATTGCGCGGACACTGGGTCCTGGAAATGTGAAATGCAGACTTTTTTTTTGTTGTTTTTTGCGCTCTGAGCTGACTGGCCAATCTGGGAGTTCCCTTAATGCCCCCTCATAATATTGGTTTAGATAAGAAGGACTTTTCTATTTGTTGGTCCATCAAGAGCTGCAGGTCTGTCTTAACCCTGTTGATAGGGTAAACTACTGCTCTAACCCCAGGGGTGTATAGAAGCTGATATAAGACTAAAGCTTCCTGCAATTCTTTGTTTTTGCTCTGTCTTTTCTTTTTTACGGGAAGAATATTCAATAAAAATTCCCTGGAGGACTGACTTTACTGTATCCCATAATATCACTGGGAAAACATCCCCAATATTCATTTTCATGCAGAATTACAGGTACTTCCTCTTTAATCCGAGATAACCACTCTGTCTATCAGCAGCGACAGATTAAATCTCCACATAGTGGATTTTTTCTCCATTTGCCCGGATGCACCATCAGTAAAGAGGCAAATGGTCCAAGAGAAACCTGCCGGGACCCACACCAGTATCCTCAGCCTTTTCCAAGTGTTCTGCTGCAACAAAGAAGTAATGCAGTCTGGCAGCCGACTGGTGCCTGGAGGAGTAGTGGAACACATCAGAGTAGTTCGGAAGTGCTGACGACAGACATCCAGATAGCCTAGTTGTGTGACTCTGGATTTAAAGTATTTTTGAGCTGCTGAAGCTTGGTGAGCCCCCAGGCAGCGGTAACTAAAGCTGGATTCAGTACCAAATTTAAGTCACTGCCCAGAACTAACATGCCCTGGGAGATGACTAATAATTTATTTGGAAAGTATTTTATCACTGTTTTGTCATCAGCCTGGAGGCAAGTAAACAGTAACCAGCGTTACCAAGTTCATATGGATGGCTCATCAGTATAACAAAGTTACCCTTTTTGTCTGAAATTTTATCTTGCAATTTAAAAGGTGGGCCCCGAGGAAAGAGGACAGCCGTGCCTTACAGTCTGCCACTTTCGTGGGAGGAGGCCTGTACAATACCAAACCCAAATTGAATACATTTTTGGTGCTCAGCAGCAGATAGGTTAGTTTCCTGTAACAGCAGAACATCTGAGCTTTCCTGTTTGACCATTTATAGGCACCTGTAACATTTAATTGGGGCATGAACCCCATTGACATTATATGAGAGAATTGTAGTGGGACTGCCAAGTAGAAAAAGGGAGGAGAAAAAGAACATAAGTTTTTTTTATTTATTTATTTTTTGTTGACCGGGTAAGTGCACTAGACAAATCCTGCCTATTTTCAGGCACGACCCTGGGGAGGGGGATACAGATGAATGCCAACTGACCTTGAATCAGATTAAGCTGTTGGTGGTATTTTTAGTGAATGAGGGAAATTTGGCCAGGACACCGGGGAAATTCCCCTACTCTTTTTTGAGAAGTGCCATGGGATCTATAACATCCACCTGAACTACCAACAATGCAGGCAGATAGGACCTTGGTTTAACATCTCATCCGAAAGACGGCACCTCAGAAGTGCAACACTCCTCTCCTGCTGCACTACAGTGTCAGTACTGGGACATTAACCCAAGTGCCAGATGTGGGAACTGAACCCACAGCCCTCTGATCTCCCGGCCTCAGAGGTGAGTGCTATCTACTGAGCCACTGACACTAAAGTTATACAGTTATAAGTTATTTAGACAGGACAGAGCAACCGCCCATCTAGCCTGTACTCTGTTATTTAACGGATGGTGCCATCGTATCCTGCCCTCAGAAGGTACTGTTATAGTCTATTTTTAAAAACATTTTAAGTTATCACTGGTCACAATCTCTTTTGGTAGTGAATTCCAATGTATCACCACCCTCTGTGTGACCCAATGTTTCCTTTTGGTAGTACTGAAATGTCTATCATTTAATTGGAACTTGTGATATCTGGTATTGCAAGTCTTTATCTTAAAATCTAAACCTAGACAGTCCCTTGTATCTGGATTCTGTACAGACTTATTAGACTGTGATCAAATCCCCTCTCAACCTTCTCATCTCTAATGAGAATGATCCCAGGTTTTCCAATATCTCTTTGTAGTTCATATCCCTCAGTCCAGTTATTAGTTTGCTTGCTCTTCTCTGCAGCCTTTCAAATTTAGAAATGTTACCACAAGTACATCCTGTAGAGACCAAAATTGACCATAATACTCCATATGTGGTCTCACCAACGCTCTGTATATGGGCAGCACATCTCTATCCCTTCTAGTAATATTCCTCATCGGTCACTTTTAATGTGTGGTCACCAATTTTATAGGTTGCCATGGTGTATTTCTTGCCGAAATGCATAACTACACATTTTTTGAAGTTGAACCTCATTTTATTTACTGTTGCCTACTCGTATAGTTAATTTAGTTCCTCTTGTAATTCAGTAAACTGTTTAGTTGATTCAACTATATATCCTATTTTGGTGACGCCAGCAAATTTGTTAATCCACCCCTATGTAATGCTCATGCTGGTGACATATATGTTGAACAAGGTGGGCCCCCACACAGACCCCTAAGGAACCCTGCTAGTCATCTCCCTACTGCTGTAATCGGCACCATTCGCTCTAATTACTTGAGACCCACGCTTCAGCCACCCTCTTACCCATGTAGTAATCCTGCTGTTAAAACTGTGTTTTTCAAGGCACTTGATCAAGTTCTGCATGTGGGACTGTATCAAATGCCTTAGCAAAGTGTAGGTATACCACATCAACTGGTTTACCATCATCAAGTGCCTTGCTCACCTTTTCAGAAAAGCCAGTTAACTTTGCCTGGCATAATCTACCCTTTCTAAATCCATGTTGATTTATGTACCATAACCCCATGAGACTGAGGTGATCATCTGTAAATTTCCTTAGGATCGCTTCCATCGTTTTGCCCAAAAACCACTAGTATTCTTATATGACTTTGCTTGGGTGCTAACTGTTGATGGAAATATTCCCCAACTATTTACACTGAGAATACCAACACTTCCAGACTTATTTTGGCAAACAGTAGGGGTTACATCTTTAGAAACAAAAAGTGATGTAGTAAGAACTGGAATAAAACAGTAATAAGAACAGTAGCCAACAGGGCCTGATGCAGAAAATAAGCAGAACAGGGAAAACGGGGCATTTGGAATGCAACTTTGACCTCCAACTGAGGGAATGTTGGCTGTGCCAGCTCTCCTGTACAATGACTCTTATTGAAGGAGCATTGATGGGAGGGAATATAGGTGGGCTTTGAGCCCCCTACACAGGGTGTCCTGTGGAATAGAGACATCACCCATGGACAACATCGAGGAGAACATTAGGCGGTTGAGATGTTGATAATAAACATAGTTTACATGAAAGGGGAAGAACCACTGCAACCCCCTAGGGAACAGTCCTGGAATAGCAGTCCCTTCAGGCACCACACAGGACATAAAGCTAGAGCAATCGACCAGGTTTTACAAAAAGCATAAGCCCTGACCTACTTCATACTGCAAGGCCCCAGCAAGGTTAAGACAGGCACGTCCTGAGTAGGAGGAGAAAGCCCCCGGAATGGAGCTTGAGCCCCCCAGTCTATCTTTTAAATTGCTTGTGCTCCCTGAGTGTCAACACACCACCAGCCCCAGGCCCTGCCAACCAGAAATGTAGCTATTGTGGCACCCACGCCAATGTTACTGTGAGACATACTCCCCTTATAGCTTGGCCCGCTAATCACAAGCTCTCCACAGTCTGTGAGGCTGCCCAGGTATAATTGAGGATCCCTCCAGCAGCAAAGCATCTAACTGGCTCAGAGGAAGAGATGCTATATTAGGTACTATCCTGCAGGGGTCCAGGAGATCCGGGACAGGTCCAAGGTGGCCAACCTCCCCCCCCCTCCAAATGGGGGTCTCAAACCAAGGGCCATCCCCCAACTGTTCCCGCTCCACCAAAGTAGTCTCCTCTACAGTAAATACTGTACTGCTATGAGAGGAGAAACATGGAAGACTGATTTCTGTGTGGAGCATACCAGTGGCAAGGGATATACCCCCAGAGTGTGTATCAGAGCTATCCCCACCCAGCCCAGTCCCAGAGGCCGACATTACATTCTACTACCAGCAGTTGTGTAGTAGAGCAGGTGTAAAGTCGGAGGCCCCCCCACCTCACCCTAAGCATACCTGAGCCAACTGTGAAAAGCACCACTGTTTAGATGAAAATCAGTCCTCTTGCAGCATCCTAGTAGGGCCCCATAAAGGCAGAACTGATGCAAAGTCCTGGGCCTGCCAATGAAAGTCCCAAATAACTAGTGTCCAGAACATGAGTCATAAACACGATTATAAGCTCAAGCATCCAATCACATGAAGCCAAAACAGTTCAAAAATCAACAGAGCTCAAAGAAAGTCTAGCCATTTTCTGGAGACCTTTTGAGAAATGCCTTAGCATGTCCTTAATCTTCTGTAGTGTGTCTGGGACCCATTGTCAGGATGCATCTGAAATGGAAAGGGATCTGTTCGCCCTAGCTTTTGACGGAGAGCCATCCGAGGTACATTTATGAGCTGGCTGCAGTTGCTATTGGGGTAGTTCAAAAGCCGGGTGTTGGATCTGCTTGAGCCTCCTGTACTGTATGGTACAGTATAGTTCCCTCTGGGTAGTGGACCCTTAACTTAGATTTAATAAGTGTTCTGAACTTCTTCAGGTGCACTTGGAACATTTTTGTAAATAAACTGAGACTTCACAGAATTTTAAAATGTTTGTAATGGGGGGGGGGGCACCCCTAACAGAAGCCAGCAATTTTCTGGCAGCTGCTGTTTGTTCAAAGGGAGTAACAGGATATCCAATACAGCTGAGATAATGCCAGTCTCACACAGGTTAATAGCTGGGCTGACAGATGAGAACGCAAGCTAACTGTGATGAGCGCTGACTGCTTTTGAGAGGTTCGTGTTCCGATAAATGAATGTTATCCTTGGCCCTCAGTCCTTTGGCAGTAACAGTCCTTTGGCAGGAAGTAACTGATGGAATTGCACCATGGCCCCAAATACCAAGATTGCCTTCCCCTACCTGCACACTCGCCTCATGCAACTTTTTTCTAATTGCCTATGTGTGACTGCATGGCCCAATGGGGATAAGGCATCTGACTTTAGATCAGAAGATTGAGGGTTTGAGTCCATTTAGGGTTAATGGTTTTAGTTATTGACTGTCTCTCAAAAGTCTGTTATTGACTGTCTTTCAGAAGTCTTCAAAAAGAAATTATGCTGCTGTAAAACCTGCATGTTTGGAAACTAGGAACATTTAAAAAAAAAATGACCTTTTAAATCAGTGGCAGGCTTTGACATCAGTGGCAGGTTTCAAATATGAATGGGATAGGCATAGAGGGGTGGTAAGATCTAAGGGGGCTGGAGCCTGGACAGTTGGGGCAGGGGGAAATTGAGATAAAACAAGGATAAGAGGCCTAATAACTTCTGTCCGATGTTAAGCGGGATATAGTGTTGGGTAGGAAATGGGCAGACTAGACAGTCTAATGAGTCTTTATGTGCCGTCAGAACCTGTGCATCTGTGGAAGGATTCAGTTTATTATTTTCTTTCTGCCGTGATTTACAAAACTGGAATTGAGTACAACCAGGATTAACTGGGACTGGAAAACGCCTACTGCTAAATCACTTTAAGGGAGGTAAGGGAAGGTATTGAACCATTACAATTGGAAGCTCCAGGGTCCAGTTTGTGTTCAGAATGGGCACACTTGGAGGAAATCCATTCATCAGTCTGACTGCTGCAACAATATTAATTTACCATAATTGGTAAACAAAAAAAAAAGACGGACAGCAGAATACACACTAGGTACTGCCAGCTGGTGCCCCAGCGCTTTGCTCAGTTAAAGCTTCGTCAGTTGGCAAACTTTATTGTTCAAATCTCCAGGACGTAAGCACTGTCGAGGAGCATGAACCCCTGCTGTTTGACATAAAAGGTAGGGAATTTGAAACTCGTAATAAAAGTTTGTTCAAACCTGAATCTGTTTTAGTCCCCCTACTGTCGGTCCTTTTTTTTTTTTTTTTTTTTTTATTTAATCTAATAATGATCATACAATCAGTCATTCAAATGCAGCACATGAGGATACACTGAGAACAGCCATGAGGTTGCTACTTCTCTTAATACATGCCACTTAAATCTGAGCATACCATATCATTAAGATGCACCCTTAGGGTGCATCCATTTGAATCAAAATGTACATAGTAAAAATATGCTGCAGTTAGGAACCCCAGAACTGCATGAATTTTTTAGACTACAAAGTTAAATTATTTAATTAAGCCCATTTCTACTTCCTATATAGGAAATGATAGATCATGCTTTACCTTATTTAGTACCATTAAAGGCATCGACTATATGGGCTCAATGCTATACAACATCAGAAGTAAAACAGGGTCCAGAGTTTGTACTATAGGGAGATCTGGGGGGTTTGTGGCCATTCTGCTGAGGATATGGGTGATACACTGGCCCCTATGGGCCTCTGACATATCTGATAAGGACTGGAGGAAATAGACCCAGGGTGTGATAGCATTTTCCCATGGGCAGATAGGGATTTCTGTGAAAATGATTTATTTTATCCCTTTCTTTGTTTTTTTTTTTTTTTTGAAATATACAGTTACATTCAGGGTTCTTACAAGTTACAACCTGAGCTCACTGTTATCAACATGAATGTGTTATGCAGTGTCACTGTCATATGTCACTTTTGAATTATTAGGGTATAATTTTATTGAAATGTAATTGCATATCCTAAATGTATGTATTATTCTCCTAATAAAAAGGAAATTTAAAAAAAAAACAACTAAAAATTCCTGCCATGCCAGATGCCCTGTTTATCACACAACCTTTAAGTTTACTTCAAAGGGAGGAAGGGCAAAAAGGGAAAAGAATGGGGGAGCAAACTGAAAGCAATCAGTCCACCCCCCTTTTATCATACGAAACAGCTAAGAATTAACTACAACTGTGTGACCTACTGAGCATTAGTCTGTAATCTCCACCCCTGTTATCCTTATTAACCAAAAGCTTCATGAAAGTCAAGTATGTGGGCTAAGGCAACACAGACCAAACAGTAAGTCAAACCTGAACTCGATGCTCTGTTCTTCATTTCAGGCAGGTCCATCTTCCTCTCCATCTACTTCAAATTGGGGGTCGTCCTCTCTACAGCATTGCGATGTGACTTGACGTTGGGCCCATTTCAGGGCCTCTGCTGAGTCCGAAAAATTAAAAACTTTCCCTTCATGAACGATCCTCAAGCATGCTGGGAATAGCATTCTGTGCACAATCTCAGCTTTCCAAAGAATGGTCCTGACACAGTCAAACCTTTTTTTTTCCTCTGACCAGTCGCATAGCTGAGATTGGGGTACAGTGAGACCCGATATCCGTCTTGCAGCAAAGTCTCTTTATTAGGATAAAGTATTTGGTGTCCACTCTGTGCAGGACTGTCATGATTGCTGTAGGAGCCTCAGGCTTCACCGGTCTCCCCCTCTGAGCCACTCGGTAAGCTTTTTGCAGAGCAGTGTAGCAGTCAATCAATGGTTGCCCCAGCTGCTGCTCAAGCCGTTCAACCAGGAAGAGCCCCAGATGGCCACCCTCACTTCGTTCTGGCATGCCTATTCTTTGGAGGTGGGACACTCTGGCATGATTTTCTAATTTCTCGAAATGGGATTTTAAATGTGCATTTTCCTTAACCATTGTAATGGTAGACCCCAGAGCCGCTTCAGACCTCTTACGGTCTTGATCGAGTCAGCTTTCGCCAATGATAAATCAGTTTCCAAAACAGTGACTCTGCTCGTAAGCGAGTCAGACTTCTTTGCCAGTCCTGTAACCAGTGCAATGAGGCAGTTAATCTTTTGCCCCAATCTCTGCAGGGTTCCTTCCTCCTCAACAGCTGCTTTGGGGTAGTTGTGGCCTTGTGCAGACCGCGTGGTCGCAGGGACTGGAGCATTTTAGTTTTTGGATCCGTCGGATAGGGCCTCATCTTTCTTTGGATTGCCCATTGTGGTTCCTCATGTACTCTGATTTTGTAAAATTCCTGTTTCTCCTGCTGATGTTCGTGAAACAATAACATTTTCCTTGAATCAGTTTGTCTGATAAATGGAGCACTAACTGCCAGCCACCATCTTATTCGTGCTCCACAGCGCCCTTCCCCCCACTGTTAGTCCTAGTAGCAGAACATTCTAAAAGGTGATTTTACATGAATTTGATAATCTATTCTGTACTGATACCCCTTTGTCTGCAGAAATTTAACAGAACACAAAAAAAAAATTATCTGAATGAGCTCAGCAAAATGCCAAATTTTAATACTCAAGCCTGTATAGAGGGGGTAAATAACTGTTGTTGTGACATAGGAATTTTATGTTGGGGGGGGGGGGATCAGGAGATTGTCATCAAGATCAAGTGTGCACTGTAGGAAACTAAGTTGTGACCCCACTAAAGTATTTCAGGTCAAGGTAATGGAATTACTAGAAACAACAAAATTGCCAGGTGACATTACAAAAGCTGAATTTAAGTATATGTGTAATCCTAGCCCTACAGGACCTACAATTTGCATCCTGCCAAAAATTCATAAAAACTTGACCAACCAACCAGGACATCCCATTGTTTCAGGTGAGAGCCACCACGGACAATATTATCAAATTCTTGGATTTATAAGGCAGCAACCAATTATTTCTGGGAATTGCTGTTGAATCCCTATACATGTCTATAGGTCACGAAACAGGGCTTCCTGCATATGAATGCTTCCTCAACAAGAGCAACATGAAAGATAGAGATCCCATCTCATTTTTGACAAACGCACTTTGGTGCTAAACATAACTAGTTTGATTTTGATAAGGAATACTGTTTTCAAATGCATGGCACTGCATTGGGGTCGTCTGTGGGCCCCCCCCCTTCTTTTCTAATCTTTTTTTTGGGCTACTGGGAGGAGCACTGTGTCTTTAACTGTGTAACAACAACCCATGCACAGGCCACATGAAAAATTGACACAAATAACCAAGATTAGGCACTTCTTCAGAAGTCCAAACTCTCAAATGCAGTTCAAATAATTTTAATTCATCAGTTCTTTACCATTCACCTCAGTGGGGGGTCCGTCCCAGCACTTCACCTATTCAGTTAGGCTTCATCAAGGGAAAAAATTAGCATTGGGATATCTATGCTTTGATCTGTGTGTGGGAAGGCACAGAAATGGAAGCAAAAGCTTCTGTTTTGTGGCTTAATACCAATTACTTGGCTTTGTTTCACATGCATGATTAGCAACAAGAGTTTAAACTTCCTGGATCTTGCTCTTGAAGTAGGTGAAGATGGTATGGTTAAAACCAAAGATTACCGCAAGCCCATTGCCACAGACTGTCTGCTGATAGCAGACAGTGTCCACCCAAAAAACTGGCAAGTTCTATCCCTTATGGGCAGCTATTAAGAATTGAAAGACTGTTACACAGAGGCAATACAAACAAAGTTACACAAAGTTTGAAGACCAGTAAAAAGAATTGGCATTCAGATTCCTAAATAGGGGCTATGACTCCCCAGTCAGAGTAACATGACCTGGAAAAGGTCAGGAATGTTGAGTGGGTGAGTACTAAAACCAAAACAAAAAAACAAAAAAAACAATGAATCTCAACCCATTTGTTTTGTCACTGAATATAACCATATCAGTTGCAAAGTGGGTAGCCTTATCAGGCAGTATTGGCCAATTCTGAAAACTGGCACAATTCTTGCAGATGCAGTAGGAGACATTCTATTTATATTCTTTTAAGTACTAACATTAGCAACAAGGTGGTTTACAGCCAGTTAAAGAGGCAAACCAGATTATCTAACTTGGTTACCTGCATGCCCTAATGGAATGCACAGATGTGGTCACTGCAGTGTATGCAAATACAGCAGTCAGGTTAATATCTTTGAACCTTCACCCACCAACAAAATGGTGGAAATCGGAGAATTCATGAATTGTCATTCTCACTCAGTTGTGTTTGTAATTTGGTGTGAATGCCCAATGATATGTGTTGGAGGACCATTCTCCCCATCAGGATGCACATTCAGTGTAATGTTCAAAGCAGGAACACATCATCAGAAATGTCATTCACACAAGTCCAGCAGGTTTTCACTTCCAGGAGCACCACAACAGTGATCTGAGTCACTCCAAGTGTGTGTGTGTGTGTGTGTGTGTGTGTGTGTAAAATGTTGTGAGGAGAAAAAGGGGGGAGGGGTGACAGATTGAGAAAATTGTTAGACAGAAACCTTTTGGATCTTTTTCTTTGAGTTTGAAACGGGTTTCAGTGAGGACTGGGACCCCAAACCATTTCTCTGAGATGTATCATTTTGTTTTAACTGACTGCTTTTTTTTGTGGTATCTCAAATCACTGTACGTATTAAATAGTGACATGTTTAAGTCCTTTGTATTCAGTCAATCAATATCTTTATTTAGCCAGGTGGAACACCATTGAGTAGCGCTCATTTACAAGATGGACCTGGTAGTTTAAACAACAAGAAGAAGTCACAATACAACAATTTGGTGTAGGAGTAGCAACATTAGCAGCCTATGTATAGTCATTACAAGTGAGAATGGCATGGCTTGGCACAGTGGTGTACAATAATTTACAAATAGCAACGTAAGGCTTGACACTAAGAACAGAACAAGGCAGCATAATTTGCAGGCATGATACTAAAAGCAGTCGGCATACTACTATGTGCGAGTTGTGTGCAAGGCAGGTCTCTGATAGACAGTAGGGCACAATATTATATCGGATGAGATCTAGACCAGCAAAGCATTACATGGCCTAGGAGAAGGCTATAAAACAAGGGCACTGAAGGCACAGGATGCGCCATGGATAGTGGAGGGAGGAGAGGTTAGGAGGGGTGTAAGGGGGCAATTGTAATACCTTCAGGATTGTCATAGCCACATTAGTCAGCGTGGTAGGTCTAAGGGTAAGGGGGAGGGTACGAGGTGAAAAGGTGCTATTAGAAGGGGGGGGTGACAGACAGGTAGGAGGGAGAGACTCCAGAAATGAATGTTGGATAAGACTTTTGAAGGCAGCTAATGGTACAGGTGAAACGAGCTGCAGTACATTTTGAGCAGTATTCCAGAGGACTGGTAAGGCATGACTAATTGATGCCTGACCAAGCACGTCCTAATTCTGGGTATGTAAAGGCCAATACGAGTCTGGCTTCTCAGCAGAAAGCTGCCAGGAACGCCAGAAGGTAGGCAGTCCTTAATATATTGAGGCAGCTTGTTAGAGATGGCCCTATAGATCCATAGCACAGTGTTCTTTTGTCATCTAAGACTAAGGGAGCCCCAGCTAACAATGTTTTAGAGGGTACAGTGGTGTGTTGAGTAGGGGGCATTGGTAATGAACTTGAGCACCCGGTGGTACAGAGTGTCTAGTTTGGCAAGGACCACACTAGAACAGTGCCCATACAAAAGGTCTGCATAGTCGATGAGAAGCAAGAATGTTGTTTGAACCAACCTGGTTCTCCCCTCCTGTGTTAATAGACGCCTGATTCTGAAGAAAATCCCAAGCTTCTGTTTAAGATTTTTGGAGAGTTCCTCAGTCTGGACTTTGAAGGAAAGATTGGAGTCAATCCACACCCCCAGATATTTGAAGGAATCTACATAGTCCAGCGATTCGCCGAGCAAGGTGTGGATTTGAGGGGCTGTCCCCCACCGTACTAGGGTAGGGGGAGTTTACTACAGGGGAGAAGATCGTGGCCTTCATTTTCTTAGTATTTAACAGAAGTTTAGAGTAAAGGAGATCGTTCTGTAAGTGGTTAAATTCTATTTGGAGGTCACTACACTCGAGTTCCAGAATATGTCTGGCTACATACAACACAGTGTCATCTGCAAAGAGGGATGTGTCGGCTGACTTGACTCCAGCATATAGTTTGTTTATGTAAATGGCAAACAAGGGAGGACCCAAGATGGAGCCTTGAGGTACTCCTCTAGAGAGTGTTTTTTTTTGGGGGACCCCCCAGCCTTGATCTGTTGGTGTCACTCAGAGAGGTAGTTAGAAAATGACTCTAGGGCTGTGTCACTGACGCCACTATTCCGTTGAGCAATCAGGAGCAAGGAGTGGTCTGCTGTGTTGAAGGTTTTGCTAAGGTCGAGAAACAGAGTGCACACATAACTTCTGGCATCCAGGGCTCACAACCAGTCGTTCATGACCTTAGCAAGTGCTGAGGTGGTACTATGGTGGGGTTGGAAACCA
Organism: Neoceratodus forsteri; assembly: GCA_016271365.2. Taxonomy (NCBI): domain Eukaryota; kingdom Metazoa; phylum Chordata; order Ceratodontiformes; family Ceratodontidae; genus Neoceratodus; species Neoceratodus forsteri. The sequence continues at coordinate 1,413,462,100 of CM057450.1, forward strand.
GGCTGAGCAGAGTTTAGAAGGTCCAAGTCGTTGATGTGCTGTCTAAGCTGGGTATTAACCACTTTTTCCAGAAGCTTAGAGGGGTTAGGGAGTAAGGAGATGGGGCAGTAGTTATTAAGATCGTTAGTGCTACCAGATTTAAATAGTGGGATAACGTGGGCAGTTTTTTCCAGATGGTTGGGAGTGAGATCTGGGTAAGGGACATGTTGAAGAGATGGGTGATTGTGGGTGACAGAACGCGGTAGCCAAGTTTGAGGAAGAAGGGCTCTATCAGGTCTGTCTGAGCACTTTTCCTAAAATCCAGATGGAGTAGAAGGTCCTCAACTTCCTTTACTGTGACAGGGGAGAAGGAGAATATTGTGTGAGGAGGGGTCGAGGTTGGGGCAGGGCCTGGGCAAGTTGAACTAGGAGTAAATAGTTGTGCACGTAGGCTAGAAGTGGGGGAGTCATCAAATGTTAGGCCCGCGGTGCCAAAATGATTATTAAAGAGTTCAAGGATTTCTTGCTCGTCAGTAACAACCAAGTTGCCTGAAGAGATTTTTGGTGTGAATGGACTAGCAGAACTGTGGCCTTGTATTTCCTTTAAGATTTTCCAGAATTTAGTTGTACTGTTGGAGGAAGAGTTAAGTTTGGACCGGTGGTAACTAGATTTTGCATCCCTAACCATTCTTGTGCAGCAGTTTCTGATAGCTCTGAAAGCTGACCGATTGTTGGACTGTTTGATCTTCCTGGCCTTCTTTCAAAGCGAGTCTCTGTGGAGCGGCTCTTCTTTCAAGTTCAATGAGAACCAAGGGCATGTTTTCTTATTAGTTTGGATTTTTACAAGAGGAGCGTATTTATTGACTGAACTGACGACAATGTTTTGGAAGACTGTGAAGGCTTCAACTGTCAGAAAATATCTAGGGTTGTCCTTTTCAGTACAGTAGTAATTTTCTATGTGTTCTGTTTTTCAAATTTTTCATAGGGCTGTGCAAACACCTTTTCCCAAATATTCAGCAGTCAAATATTCGGGAATTCAGGAAAAGGTATTCAGTCACCTACCCTTCCAAAAAACAACCACCAGCCCAAAACCAGGTAAAATGTAAACCTGTCCCCCCCTCTCATCAAAAACCTAATCCCACTGCCTCAGCACCCACAGTTTATGCAGTATATCCTGATGGGCGATTGGCTCAACCCACCTGCCTACATGGCCAGATGTGTCTTACTTAGTGTAAAGCGTGATCAGCTGATTTTACTACAGCAAGTGCTTTCATTCATGAGAAGGCAGCAGGCAGTGGAGGAGGGCAAATTGAGCCAGTCACCTTCTTAAGGTCATATTGAGAATTGGGTGCTGGTGGGTAGAAGTAGGGTGCTGTGCCAGAGTGGAGGGGACATAAATTATATATATATATATATATATTTTTTTTTAAGCACAAACTAGCACTTTACATGAAGTAAGATGGTGGTTGGCTGTAGAGGCAAGCATATTAAGCTGGTCGCTCATTGGGGGATTTACTGTATAACAGATTTTGGGTGCTAGAGGTGATGAGGGTGTGCTGAGGCTTTTGATAGCAGGTGGGGGCATGGGATTTACATTTTACTTGGTTTTAGTCTCAGTAGGAGGGTGGGTTTTCTTTTTTCTTTTTCTCTCTCTCGAATATGAATAGCCCCCTATTCAGGAAGGGTCCACAGATATTCAGGAGCCCTACAGTTCGTGTTATTTGGGAAATAATATTCTGCCCCTGCACGGCTCTAATTATTCACACATTTTTATCACGTTAGTCTTTGCATTTTGATCAACTTTGACCAATGCGTCTGATGAAATTGCATGGTTTGTTTTATAAGTTTTCTTTGGTGCACTGGTCTCGCTCCCTCCAGAACCACTGGAATTGTATATGTATTTATTCAAATGTTAAACACGACTCACCTGAGCTTTGCCATCACACAGTGCAGTTGGTATTTCTGCAGTGTCGGTCAGCTCTGGTGCCTTGTTGATGAAGTGCTGGGCCACCAACCAGCAGTACCTGGTATGTATTCTGTCCACCTGTTTTTGCCCATTATGGCAAATTAAATATTTTTGCAGCAGCTGGACTGGTGAGTGGATTTTTTGAGTGCACCCATCCTGAATCTGTGTTTTAGTTTGGGGGGATAGCAGTCCCCAGGACAGCGCCAGTGGCTAGCATTGCTGAATGTGAGGCCTTCTGGACCTGTCCGGTTCCAATGTTTCCTGTTGTTCAGGCTGTATGAATCTGTGGCAGCTCTGTCATTCAGCAGATTAGGCCGTGATCTTGCACCTACAGAGTACTTCATTGTGTAATATTGTTTGTCCTATTAGAGTTCTTATTACAGCTGCCTGACGAGGGGTGTAGCAAATTTCACCTTAAAACTGAAATAATGTGCCCTCTGTAGTTGTCTGTAGGCTCCAGGTTTCACTCAGTTGTGCTGAGTGTGGAGGGGAGTTAAGAATAAAGAGTCAAATGGCTTGCTCATTAATACAGTGGGCCAGTGACTACTTTTGAAATTAGAACTAGAATCTAATGCTTCATTTTGAAGCTGTGATAGTAAGTGTGTAATATGCATGCATTGGAACATGAATACAGAAATAAATCTATTTTTGATTTAGCGATTATATGGCAACTACAGACTCTAGTGTCATTATGCTTTGCTTGGATATAGATGTGTTGTAGTTTAAAGTTGGATGGGTTGGTGAAAAATCTAATTTACCGTTCTATTGGAGAGCTGCATATTCTTAAATCATTACTGGATTATTGTATTCAATTTATTTTCAGTTTATTTTATCCAAAATAGCCTAGCCTCACTTTTTTTTTTTTTTTTTTTTTAAACAGTGGGGTCCTGCTTCTACCCCATTTTACAGTGGGTGGAGGGGCCTAAAATGCAGGGAAGTTAATTGGCTTAGTGACCCAGTTTCAGAACAGGATGGCATGTGGTATAGAAAGGCACAATACTGTATTGCAGGGAATTCTCCATACTATGGTAGCCAGGTAGCGAGGAAGCACAACATAATTTTCAGCCTGCTGTCCCTGACCCCCCAACCTTTTTTTTCGAATCAAGGGGACATGGGTCTCTCGCATACCAACCTGAACTAGATTTTATTGAAGGACTCGGAATTCCAACCTTTGAGTCAAGAACTCTTTTGCAAAGGCTCCTTGTCAAAATGAAATAACATAATGGGTACAAGAAAGACAAGAACAGAGCAATATTACAATGTTGAAAAGAGGACAAGTAACAAAATTCAAGGGCGGAGAGATCCAGCCCAAGTCGGACAGCGAGCAATAAACAACAATAGTTACAGTATCAAAAGACAGTGATCAATAAACTGCAGTCTGGTTACAATTTCTGCAGGGTCAAGCAATGGGGGCAGACCACAGGTCAAAGGGGAGGTGGGGGAGAGTGGCGGGTGACTTGCTTCTGCATCGCAGATAGGGACTAGGTGCAGTCGCAGCAGGAGTGGGAGAGAATTTCCGAGCGGAGTCGGGATTTTACCCATGCCCCTGTCAGGGACTGATGTTGTGGTTTGACATCCTAAATTAAGTCTAAATGACAGTGTATTGTTTTGATGGTTATTGCAATGACATTTTTTATGTTGACATCAGTACTGCTGGGTTGCACAACATTGCCACAGAGTGTTGTTTGATTCACTATATTGCTACACAGTTTTATTTTTATTTATTCAGTCTCTGATTACAAATACCTTTGAGCTTCAAGTAGCTCATTTACAAAGGTTCCACGTCACATTGGGGGGGGGGGGGATAACAGAGACATAGAACAGACAAATTTGAATAAAATATCAATGAGTCAATCAAGAGAACAGCAAGAAAAAAATAGTGCCATGGGTGGCAAGCAACAATTCTAGCAAAATGATTCCACAGCAGTCATGAGGCAGTCGACTTCAGAGTAAGTTTGTAAGTGCGTCTAGCAACAGGTTTATGAGGGATTGCTGATCAGTGGGGGAGGGTTACAACTAGGGATAAAGAGAATTAATAAACTAAGTTACAAAAATGCAGTCATTAATGGCACCGATAACTAGCCAGTGGTAATAGGAGGGAGAGAGAGCAAGTGGTAATCGGGAGGAAAAAGGGGGATAGAGGAGCATGGGACCAGGGGAGAAAGGTAGCAGCCACAGGCATTGTCGTAGTAATGATTTGGGGTCATGAGGTGGGGAGAGGGAAGGTAAGAAGGGGGAGGGTGGGGGGAGCAGCCCAGGCATTGTCATGGTAATGAATTGGGGGCATGAGGTGGGGAGAGGGAAGGTAAGAAGGAGGAGGGCGGGGGCAGAGGAAAAGAGGGGTGTTGGATTCCATAGTGGGTAGGAGATCCAAGGCTCCAGCCCGGTTGGGTAGCAGTGGGGAGAGAGACAGTAGGGGGAGAAAAAGAGTAGGGGGAGAGGAAGAGAGGAGCTGTAATACCGAATAGTTAAGGGGTACAGTCACAAGAGCTTTCAGCTGTGAGATGTTGTCTGAGCAAGGTGTGAATGATAATCCAGCAATAAAATTCAGGAAACAAGAAGGAATGAATAAGTGTCTCTGGCATTAATTATTTAATTCAGGAAGCAAGAAAGAATGAAGAAGCATCTCTAGCAATAATTATTTAATTTAGTAAATGTCAATACCATAGCTATTTAGGAGGTGTAATAGAGCTTTTTCATTTTTATCTGTTCAGTGCACCCTTGTCTTATCATAGAACAGCATTAGAATCCTAAGACATTAATGTGTTTGAACTTGTCTTATTGTTTTTTTGCAACAAGTACATATGTTGAAGAATGCAACAGAAATGGTTGGGGAGTGACATGACTTACGAAGGCTGTACTTTGTGCTTCTAGACTTGGAGCTTAGTCACCTAACAGGTTCACTGAGTGGCAAATAAAAATGCGTCATCATTATCAGTGTAGAATGAAAGTAGGATAAGACAGTTAAGCAGGGCTCATCGTGACGAAAAACAAGGTTCAGTATACCCTGATGATGCTGGTTATGTTGCAAAGGACTATGGGAAGATGTAGTAATTGAGCAAGCTCCATTAAGGCATCATCTGAAGGTTGTACAGAATCAATACTCCCTGTTCGCTTCTGCTGCAGCTTCTCTCCCGAGTGCCTTCTATCTGACTTAGATGCCCAGGAGATGAGCAGACAGCATGAGGGCTGCTGTTCTCCATTTTAGCTGAGCTGTGAACTGCATACCCAAACAAAACAAAATGTTTCATTTAAACAGTTAAGTAAAATATTTTTTTAAGAATAGTATGCTACAGTCCAGAATTAATAACAAAAAAAAAACAAACAAATCTGTTATATTTGTTTTCCTAGTGCTCGTTATCCTGTAAGCAACGTAGTGTTTTTCCCCTTTATTTTCTTGTTTTGCTCCCTTACATAGAACACACATGGAATGTGTTGGTAGAAAAGGACTTCTAGGCCTATCTAGTTTTCCCTGCCTTTTACTGTACCATGGACCTATTTGGTTACAGGTGTGCCCCCCCCCCCTTTCTCTACCTATTATACCCATGTGCCTATCCCATGCATGCTTGAAGCTCTCCATGGTCTTCACTCCTGCTGCCTCTCATGGCAGGCTGTTCCAGGCATCCGCCACCCTTTCTGTGAAGAAGTATTTTCTCACATCCCTTTTAAACCCTCCCCCCAAACTTAATTGCATGCCTCTGTGTTCTTATGCTCCTCCTCTAAAAGAGACTCCCCTCCTGCACTGTGTTCACCCCCATGAGGAACTTTTAGTTCTAGGGACATGGATATGTTGTTCATCCACACTTATTGGCAGGTTCCTTGCAGCTTTAAATCTTGCCGGAAGGTCTTCAAGCTGGCTTCTCCCACCCACCCGGGTGGTAAAACTCTCGGCTCCGCCCCATGACGCCAGATCTTCCTTACCGCTTGGAAGCTCAGGTTCCCTCCTTAACGCTCTGCATATAAGACTGGTTCCTAATTCTTCGAAAGTTCAAAATCAAAGAGTTTTTTGCTAAAAAAACTTCGGTCTTCTTTTCCTCGCGGCTGCGATGGACAAATCGACTCCCGGTTTCTGGAGGTGCTCTTGCGGGCAGAAGATGTCTAGGACGGATCCGCACTCCACGTGCGTCTACTGCTTGGGCCTTGAGCACGACCCGCGGGCCTGCGACTTGTGCTGCGTCCTTTTCTTCCGTCCCTGAAGACCGTTGCTGACTTACAACTGGGGCGCCCCGAGAAAAGAATTCCACCGGTTAAATCTAAAGAGGCCCGGTTGGCGGTGTCCGCGGCGGCGGGCTCAGTGGATCAGCTCGAGCAGATGATCGCCCTCGAAGAGGAGGCGGCGCAGGCTGCTTCTACCTCGGCTGCGGCATTTGTCCGGCTCTCTCTCGGTGCCTCGTACTCTGCTTCTTTCAAGGAGCTTTGTCTGACCCTCTCGACGAAAGGTGAGGGTCCAAATTCTTCTGGACCCTTTTCCAGGTCCAAAAAGAGCAAAAGTAAGTCTCTCCGTCGACGCTCTTGGGAGCGGGAAAGATCCCCTCCCCCTTCTTGTCGACAGTCGACTTCGGTCGACCCCTCAGCTTCGGCCACTGGCTTCACGGTGTTCCTGTCAGGCCAGTTGACCGAGACTCCCGCCGACGCGGTCGAGATTTTTCTCGACCCGTTAGACAGGTTGTCGGCTGGAGAAGCTGAGAATCCCCTCTCCCCGGCTCCCCCAGTGGGAGTTGAGGATCCCATCGGCTCGGCTGTGCCTCCGGTTCCGGAGCCTTCGGTGGGATCGTCCGAGCCCAGGGGAGTGACGATTTCCGACACTTCTCCTCGCCTTCCTCGGCCTAGTCGAGACTCTCGGTCTCGGTCTCGGACATCCTCGCGGTCCAGCCGATCCCGCTGTCATAGGCAGTCTCGGTCTCGGCACCGCGGCAAGCGGCGCCGCCGCTCTTCCTCTTCCTCCTCCTCGGACGAGGGGAGGCTTCTGCGCAAGTTGCGTTGGAGGTATGAGGAACTCATGTGGCAACAGCTCCTTTTGACCGGGAATAAGCCGACCCAGTCGTCTTCCCCGGCCATTAAGTAGCTGTCACCGGAGCGGCCGAAACAACCCCTCGTTGTAGCCGAGGAGCCTGTTCCCAGGCCAGTTGTTCGGCCAATTCCAGCTGCCCCACCGATTCTGGTGGAACCTCCGCCTCCACAGCCATTAGTTGGGGCTCCGACCGAGAATTCTCGGTCGGCTTTGGGTTTGCCCCATAGGCTGTCTGTCACCCGCACTCCCAATAAACCTCGGCAGGTGGAGGGTGGCTCAGGCCTGAGGCAGCTCTTTGAGGACTCTTCTGAGTCCGAGGATGATTCCTCCCTTTTCTCCAAGCGATTTGACTTGGAGTCCTCGGGAGGACAGTCAGTGGACGATAGCCCTTCTTCCTTCTTAGGGTTGCTTCGGCTCATCTCGGAGTCCACCGGGATGAAGCTCGAACCTGTTTCTAAACGGGCCAGGTATCCCCTCACGGAGATTCTGGACTGAGGGGATTCTCCTACGAAGGCCTTTCCGGTGGCCGAAGCCATAGTGGGTCCGGCCTTGGAGCTTTGGCTGGCGCCCTGCTTCCTGCCCTGCGCCTTGACCAGGATGGCCAGGAAGTATCACGGTCCCACGGTTCCTGTCCGGTTTTGAACACCCCTCTGCGGAGGGGTTGGTTATAACAGCGTTTTCCGGCGTGCCGGGAACACCAGGGATGTGGACAAACCTCCCGACAAGGAATCCAAGAAATTGGATTATGCCGGGCGAAAAGTCTATGCTGCGTCCTCTCTCGGCCTTCGTCAGGCCAGTTTGGCCATTCTTATGGCACATTTTTCACATGCCCTGTTGGGCTCCCTGGATGAGGTCGTCCCTCATCTTCCCGCGGATCTGCAGACTACGGTCAGGCAGGTGTGGGACCAGGGCAGGGCAGTGGCCAAACAGCAGCTCCAGACTGCTTTGGACTTTGGGGACTCATGTGCCAGGTTGGTGGCGGCTGCAGTGGCCATGCGTCGTCGGGCTTGGCTGAGGATATCCACTTTTACCTCGGATACCCAGCACAAGTTGGCGGATGTTCCTTTGGGGACTGACCTCTTCCGCCCCTGAGGTTGGAAGGTCACCTGCAGAGGATCGAGAAGTCCAATGCTACCTTGGACTCGTGGTCTCTTCGGCTCAAAGGACAAAGGCGCAAGCCACAGCCTAAGCCCTTTCGTCCTTCTGCGCCCGCGACGCGCCCGGCCCAGCAACGTCAGGGCCAGCAGGCTCGAGCTTGGCATCCCAAACCCAAGCCGTCTGCTTCCTCCAACAGGAAGCAGGGAGGAAAAGGCCCAGGAGGTCCCTCGGCCGGTCCCTCCTCCAAGCCTGCCCAGTGACGGGCTGTGGGGTGTCGCCCCCATCCCAGTCACCTTGCCCCTGGTTCCCCCCGTGGGGGGACTGCTCCGACACTTCCTTTCCGCCTGGTCCACTATTACCACGGACAGGTGGGTTCTGGAGGTGGTGGGAAAAGGCCTGCCTCTAGAATTCGAGCAGGCCCTGCCCTTCAGAGCCGTCGCACCTCGGGGGGCCTCGGGGTCCGAAGCCTCACTGTCGGCTCGCCGAGCCGACATCGCTCTCCTCCTCCAAAAGGAGGTGATCAGGGAGGTAGAGGACCCCCCTTCAGACCCGGGGTTCGTGTCCAGGTACTTCCTGGTTCCGAAACGGACGGGGGGCTGGCGCCCCATTCTCGACCTACATGACCTGAACAAGTTCCTAAGGTCTCGAACCTTCAGGATGGTCACTCTGGTGCAGATAATACCATCTCTGGAACACGGCGTGTGGTTCTGCTCTCTGGACCTGCAGGGCCGCGTTCTTCCACGTCCCTATCCGTCCGTCACATCGGAGATTCCTTCGCTTCGGCGGAGGGATCCCTCTCAGTTCGAGCCATGCCCTTGACCTGTCTCCAGCTCCCAGGGTCTTCACCAAATGCATTGCAGTGGTGACAGCCTTCCCTCTCTTGCACCGAGGGGTCCGGGTGTGCCCTTACCTGGATGATTGGCTGATAGCAGCCCCTCCAGACAGGAGGTGGAGGCGGTCCAGAGATCTCTGGCCCTCCAGGTTTGCTCTCAAGTCGGCCTTCTCATCACGAGGCCAAGTCGAACTCGAGCCGGGCAGAGCTCGACTCTCTTGAGCCAGAGCACGGCTCCCGGCAGACAGGGCCGAGTTCTTACCTCCTTGCCCGATCATTTCTGGTTGGGCAATCGCGCCTGCCCGGGACTTCCTCGCCTCCTGGGTCTCATGGCAGCCTGTACCAGCGTGAGTCTGTTGGGCACGCTGGCACCGCGCCTCTTCAGTGGGGACTGGCCAGCCAGTGGTCTGGCAGCTGCGATCCATTGGACCAGCTAGTGATTGTGACCCAGGAGATGTGGGCAGCTCTCGGTGGTGGACCGTTCTATCTCATCTGCAGGAGGGCATCCCGTTTGTCCACCCCGAGCCGACGGTCTCTCTATCGACCGATGCCTCTCTGATGGGTTGGGGTGCCCATCTGGGGGAACACCGAGTGCACGGCCTCTGGTCCCCGCGGGAGTCCCGATGCCACATCAACCTGCTGGAGCTCCGAGCGGTCCGCCTAGCTCTCACCGCCTTTGCTCCGTTTCTCCGGGGTCAAGTGGTCCGAGTCCAGACGGACAATACCACGACCATGTACTACCTGAACAGCCAGGGCGGGATGCGCTCCATGCTTCTATGCAAGGAAGCTCTCCACATTTGGTCACTCGTGCGCAGCCTGAAGGCGGATCTCCTAGCCATTCATGTGGCAGGAGCCTCCAACACCCTGGCTGATGCCCTGAGCCGGATAGGGGCTGCATCTCACGAGTGGTCTCTCCTGCCGGAGGTAGTACAAGATCTGTTCTCCCACTGGGGCACACCTCAGGTGGACCTGTTTGCCTCCAGGGAGAATGCGAAGCTGAGGCTGTTTCATGCCCGCCCCCCTCAGTAGGGCTCGCTGCAGGGGGATGCCTTCTCGAGGCTGTGGACCCCGGGCCTCTTTTACGCCTTTCCCCCATTTCCCTTGATTCACAAGATGCTTCTCAAGGCAAGGAGGGACAAGGTGCAGGTGATTCTGATAGCCCCAGATCTCCTCAGCCTCAGCTCCAGGCTCCCGAGGCAGCTTCCAGCTCGCCCGGACCTGCTCTCAGTCAATCAGGGGAAGGTGTTCCATCTGTACCTTCAATCCCTGCACCTGACGGCCTGGTTCCTGAGCGGCTAGAGTTCCAGGCCTTGGGTCTTTCCGATGAGGTCCTCAATGTTGTTGAGGCGTCCCGTAAGGAGTCGACCAGAAAATGCTATGCCTTCAGATGGAAGAGATTCTCCATTTGGTGTCAGGGCAAGGGCTTGGACCCTTCCTCCTGTTCTGTGGCAAGCATTTTGGACTATTTATGGTCGCTTTCTAGTCAAGGGCTTAGGTTGACGACCCTAAAGGTGCACCTGGCAGCCATCTCTGCTTACCGGGCGCGGTCCGGGGAGCAGTCGGTGGCGCAGGAAAAGGTGGTCGGGCGCTTTTTCAAAGGCCTTGATCACATTTCCCCTCCGGTGCGAGAACCTCCACCTCCGTGGGATTTACTGCTGGTACTGGCAAAGCTCATGGGCAAGCCATTCGAACCAATGCACAGGTGTGATCTCTCACCTGTCATGGAAGACCGCCTTCTTGGTGGCTATCACATCAGCCAGAAGGATGGGAGAGCTCCAGGCGCTTTGCATCGAGTCTCCTTACCTGGTCTTCCACAGGGACAAGGTTGTCCTGCGCCCCCACCCGAAATTTCTTCCGAAGGTGGTGTCGGAGTTTCACATTAACCAGGTGCTGACTCTGCCGGTGTTCTACCCCAGTCACACCTCGGAGGCCGAATATAGGCTCCATACTCTGGACCCTAGAAGGGCGCTCGCTTATTATAAGGAGCGCACGGCTGAAATTCGGGGAGAGGTTCGCCAGCTGTTTGTCACCTACGCTGAAGCCGCACCTGGCAGACCTGCAGCCAAGCGGATGATAGGCAGGTGGGTCACCTCCTGCATAGATCGCTGCTCTAAGTTGGCGGGCATGGAGCCTCCCAGAGGGATAAGAGCTCATTCTACCCGTCATACTGCTGCATCGGTGGCTGCTTCCAGGGACGTCCCTATCCAGGAAATCTGCAGGGTTGCTACCTGGAAGTCAGCACACACCTTTATTACCCATTACCACATCGACCTTGAGTCACGCCAGGATGCTGGTTTTGGGGCCTCGGTTCTCCAGTCTCTATTCCTAAGTAGGGGGTGTGCACCTTGCCTCCCTCCTCCTGGAGAACTGCTAGGAGTCTGCCAGTAAGTGTGGATGAACAACATATCCATGTCCCTAGAAATACAGGTTACTCACCTGTAACAGGAGTTCTAGGAATGGTATATGTTGTTCATCCACATGACCCACCTGACCTCCCCGGCTTGACGCGCGCAACCTGAGCTTCACCCAGGTCAGATCTGGCGTCATGGGGCGGAGCCGAGAGTTTTACCACCCGGGTGGGTGGGAGGAGCCAGCTTGAAGACCTTCCGGCAAGATTTAAAGTGGCAAGGAACCTGCCAATAAGTGTAGATGAACAACATATACCATTCCTAGAACTCCTGTTACAGGTGAGTAACCTGTATATCTCAGTCATGTCCCCTCTCACTCTTCTGTCTTCCAGAGCGCATATGTTGAGTCCCTGCAGCCTCTCCTTGTATGGTTTCTCATGCAACTCCCACATCAGTTTGGTAGTCCTCCTCTGGACCACTTCCACCCTGTCATTGTCCTTGCGAAGGGGTGACTTCCAGAAATGGACATGGTACTCCCGGGTGGTCTCTCACAAGTGAGTGATACCGTGGCAAAACCACCTATTTTCCTGCTAGAAATCCCTCCCTGTGTAACCCAGTATCTGGCTAGCCTTGCCTACTGTCTTGTCACCTTAAGATCTTCAGATGTTACCCCAAGGTTCCTCTCTTGTTCAGTGACTGTAAGTACCCCCCCCCCCCAAAATCGTATACACAGCCCTTGGGTTTCCCCTTCTCAGGTGCATTACTTTGCACTTTCTGCCACTGAAACCCAGCTGCCTCCCTAGACCTCTCCTTTACTTTCCCCAGATGCCTTTGCATTCTCTCCACCCCCTCCTGGGCAGGCACAGAGTTGCAGGTTTTTGTGTCAACCACACAAAGAGACACCCCCCCTTTTCTCAGCAATGTCACTTTTGAAGACAACAGAGAGGACAGTACCCAGTACCAGTCTCTGTGGTACTCCACTGGTCACTTCTGTCTGACTGCCATTTACCACCACCTTCTGCTTTCTATCTTTCAGTCAGTTAGATACTGTACTTTCAACCTTCTCCCCAACCCCAGGTTGTTAAGTTTCTTTATCAGCCTCCTGTGTGGTACAGTTACAGAGGCCTTACTGAAGTTCAGATAGGCCACATCCACTGTCCTTCCTTGATCCACCTTCCTTATAACCCAGTCAAAGAAATGTGAGATTTGTGTGACGTGACTTCCCCCTGTGAAGCCATGCCATCAGTGGTTGTGTAGCTCATTTGCATTTAGGTACTGCATCAGTCTCTCCTTCATCAGGGTTTCCATTAGTTTCCCCACCATCGAGGTGAGACTGACTGGTCTGTAGTGGCTAGCCTTCTCCCTACTGCCGCTGTCATGCAGAGGGACCACATCGGCCCTCCTCCAGTCCTGTGAAACTGCCGCATCTCTAATGAGGTGCTGAATCATGTTGCCAGAGGTGCATCTAACATAGAAACATAGAATTTACAGGCAGGTGAGGACCGCTTGGCCTGCATAGTAGACCCATTTTCCCTACCTGTTTCATAATCCGCAGATCCTAAATGATGTGTGGCTTACCCTCTTTTTCCTATCGCTAGAGTTCCTTTATGTCTGTCCCATACGCTTTTTCCCCTACCATTTTGGCCCCTACAACCTCTGCCAGGAGGCTGTTCCATGGATCCACCACCCTTTCAGTGAAAAATACTTTCTCCGTTACCCCAAGTCTCCCCCACAGTCTTCATATCATGGTCCCTTGCTCCTGAACTTTTTTTTTTTTTGGAAAGATGCTACCCTCTTGTACCTTATTTACACCCTTGAGGTATTTGAAAGTCTCTGTCACATCCCCTTCTCCTCTAGGGAATACATATTGAGATCCTCCAGTCTCTACTCATATGACTTTTGGTGCAGCCCCTGCACCATTTTTGTCACCTTTCTCTGAACCACCTTTACTCTATGTCCTTCTGGAGATGCAGCCTCCAGAACTGGACACAGTACTCTAGATGAGATCCCACCAATGTTCTATGTAGTGGCATCACCACCTCCTTCCTTCCTTCTGCTGGAGATGCCTCTCCCTGTGCACCCCAGCATTCCACTGGCTCTCCTTACAGCCTTCTCACATTGTTTGGTAACCTTTGGAGCATCAGATATGATTACTCCCAGGTCCCTTTCCTGTTTGATGGCTGTCAGTACCCCCCCCCCAGCATTATGTACTCCACCTTCCCCCCCACATTTCTGTGCCTCAAGTTCGTGATCTTGCACTTCTTTGCATTGAATCTTAGCTGCCACACTCTTGAGCACTGTACTCAGTTCTTTTAGTACTGTTGGGTGGATCCCATGTGGCCCCATCACCTTGTTTTCCTTTAGGGTCTCTAATCCGCAGCGGACTTTCACTTTTCCTGAAAAATGAACTAGTGTCCTGTACTCTCTCCCCCACCCCTCCATGCTTGGTGATGCATGCTGCCCCCACCCTTAACTGTGAGGACCGAATGGAAGTGCTCATTCAAAATTGTTACTGTTATTTCTTGATCCTGTTCTGCATAGCCCCCCTCCCCCGCTCTCCTCCTCCTCATTATCCTTCCTCTTGCCTTCCTTTTTTTGCTGACGTACCTGAAGAATGTCTTATCCCCCTTTTTGACCTCTTGGGTGACCCTCTCTTCTGTTTGAGCCTTTGCTCCCCTTACTCTCCTCCCTTTGCTTATCCAGATGTACCTTCCTGTCCTCTCCTCTTCTGTTTGGGTCTCCGTATACTTCTTTAAAAGCTGTTTTATTCCCCCTTATAGCCGTTAGCCACCTCCTTAGAGAACCATAGTGGCCTCCTCCTCCATTCACCCTTGCTCGTTTCCTTCAAACAATGCATCCACTACCCCCCCCTGGCCATTTCCCACCTCAAGGTATTTACTCACTGGATCCAAGGCTGCTCGGACATCTTAACAGCACTGCCCTGATGGGGGCACTTTGGACTCCGTAGATACTGGTTTCACTAACTGGAGTGGAAGGGCAGTGAGGCTTAGACTAATCTGTTTTGTTTCTTGAGAAAAATTAATTGCAAAACAAAAAATACAGGGCAAGCTGATAGAAGTAGAAGATCATGCTAGTAAATGAAATGGTAGGATACCTGTAATCTTTTACAGTACAAAAATATTGTAGTCATATTACTTCCCAGTGAACTTAAATTGCTGCTTTAATTCTGGCTCAGTGGCACCAGCTGGTGATGCACTGCCCCATCATGTGGGAGACCTGGGTTTGAGAACCAGATGGACTTCCCCTGCCCTGGGATGGTGAGGTTTGTGGCACCGTGCAGAAGCATCGCTTGCCAAAGCCAGGGGGGAGAGATGAGCATACCACACTCTCAGCACCTCCTTTGGTAGGAAGTGATGCTAGCAATGATACAGTGGGTGACTACTGGAGAGACATTGTAGCAGGATGCCATTGGCTTTAGCCAGGGGTGGAGGGTGGGCAGCAAAAGTGGGAGAACAATACACTGGTGGCGTGGATGATAACCAGAGGCTCTGCTCACCCAGCTGTCACACAATACCCCCAATACCGCCTCCCTGTGGAGACCCTGACTGCTCCTCAGTGCTTGGCAGTATGCAGGCCCAGTATTGAGGCCCTGCTGGGGTGTGTGAGGGTGCCCTCCTTGGTCTAATGGAAGCGGAGGCCAGGCCCAAGGAGTGCATTGGTAGGGTAGCTACCAATATGTATGTTGGGGGGGGGGGCAAGCAAATTGCTGTTGCATCAGATTGTAAAGCATTGTTCAGTTCAGTAGAAAGACGATCTAAACAAATGTTGCTTTAAAGTGAATTTGGAGGATCCAGGAAACTCTCTCTTTCTGAAGCAGTATTTAGACACAAGTCAGTTTATATTTCACCCATGTATTGTCTTCATCTACCCTTATTATTTCTGGCATATGTAAGTATATGAAAGCAGGATATTTGTGTTGGAAACTTTCTCTCATCTTTCTGCTTTTCCTTTCATTGAAATTCTGATTCTCTGTGACATCACAGTCTGTTGCTGTGGAAGTGACTATGATGTCACAAGCAAGAGAATATGACTTCAGCAAAGAAGTAGGAAGATGAGATGAAGTTTGAGAAAAGATCCTGTTGCCAGGCAGCTGTCCTCAACAATAATGAAAGAGACAAATACTGAAACTGAATTAAATATAAGTTGAATTGCCAATATTGTATTTTTAAACATTTCACTGGATATTGGAAAAATCGCTTTCAGCACTGATGAAAGGGGATGCTTTATACAGAGGCAAAGGTGTAGGCTAATACTGGTGCAGATAACTAAGAGTGGTCTTACACTCATAATTAATGTATGAGAACCAGAGGTGAGTAGTTCTTGTATCCTAAAAATGTAACTGAGACCACTCTTACAACCATGGCAGTAATATTGTTGAGTGAGGTTAATCAAAAATAATATTAAAATATATAAAAAAATCCTCCAAACAAGCCCTTTTCCAAAGCATCTGGACTAGAAACACTCTTTGCAGAATAAGAGTGTCTCACGCACTGGGAAAGAGTACTTTGATGGGTCAAACGCACTCCCTCGATCTATAGTAACACTGCACCAGTGCATAGTGTAAAAGGTTGGGGGAGAAGAGGAAGCTACCTGAAGTAGCTTTATAATTCTATTATACATTGGGGCCCCCATATTCAAAAGGTTAACTGGTTTAGTGCCGTGCTACTCAGGATTAATGCTGGCAGTCTGGGCAGGGCCATATTCAGAGGCTCCAGAGCACTGCCCAAACCCAGCAGCGCGATTGCACTAATGATACCTCTGCACCTTTGCAAATGAGGGATTCCTTCATGCATAATGGTGTACTGGTATATTTAGAGGTTTTTGGCAGTGCTGTTTAATGTGGTAGAAACCTGGCCCAAACTGGGCACTAAGTCAATCCACCCCCCGATGGCAAGGTGACTGTACTGCAGCCAACCTTCCTGGCAGTCCAGGGGACCGCCTCCCCCGGTTGGCGCTGTCTGTGTAGTTCACTATATTCTCTTGTACCCTAGTGAACCCCTTATCCCCTGATCACCCCAATCTGTACTGTAGTACTCTGTAGTCTTGTGGACCCACTGACTGAGTACCATCACCCCCCCCATTGCCCCAGTCATCACTCACCCTGTAACTGCTGAAGACTGGTGGCCAGTACAGCCCTCCTCTCACCTCCTTGGCTGACTGCCCTCTAACAGTCACAGAGCACACTCGTGAGTGAGTATAGTACTCACGATCATGATCTGTGACTGTCAGCCAGCAGGTGACTAAGGAGGTGAGTGCAGGGCATTACCATCCTCCTGTCTTGGGCAGCCATAGGGTGAGTGATGACCGGAGGAGGGTGCAGGGCAGTGGATGAATGCAATGGGTTGGTGATGGCACTCAGTTGGGTAGAAGGGGATCCACCACACTACCATATATTAAACTAAAGAGAATGGGGTGATTGGGGGGTGTGGGGGTCAGACAGCGGTGATCAGGGATGGAGGGTCCACTAAACACCAGGGATCACTGTATCACATGGGCATGAAGAGCTCAGCACAACCCATAATGGGCATACAGAGGACATTTAGCATCGTGACTGTCCAATGGTCTCATATGGCCCACAGGAGCCCTGGCATTATCCCTGTTTGGGCCTGTTGTTTTCTGTGGGCCATATGTAGTCCTGGCTGTGTCAGCGCAGCCTGTATCCACTTAATGCTGAGCCAGCACTGCCCAATATTCAGTCAGTTAGCAAGCTGTGTTAGTGGACACTGACTGACTGAATATAGCTCGGAACCAGCCGTGCCCTATTTTTGGCACAGTACTACAGTCTTTGCAGCACTATCAGCCAGCTCTGAATATGGGGGCCAGCAAATACATAACAGAAATCGAAATTATTGTTTGTGTAGAATCCCTCTTTCAATGAAGGGGAACTGCACCCGGCAGTGTGCCTTCCTTTCCATCAAACCCGTCTTATTTCAGCGGTTCCACGAAGAAAAACGGTAAAAGATGGTATATAGCCTGTCAGACCAGTAATGCTAGATTTGCCTCCACTGAGAACATCCTGGATGCCATGCCCTTGGATCTGATGCTCGGTTTTTAGACTCTGGGAAGTCAGGTAAGCTAGCAAATACAACTGGACACAAGGAACCTGTTGTGAAGGCAGGTGAAATAGTTCATTGAAGTGGTGGAGAAGATGCTGTAATTTACAGCTATGTATATTTGAACAGACTGGTAGAGTGCCATATGTAAATGACAGAAAAGCTTGTTGTGGATAGAAGCTTCTCGCAGGCAGGGCTGGGTGGGGAGCTCATGTGCAGAGCCGCTGGAAAAGTGCGGAAAAGGTTACCCAGAATTGTGGAGCATTTTGCAAAAATTGCGGGAAATTGCAGTGGTTCTACTATAGACCCTGAGTGCGTCACAATAAATCTTTTAATGTTTTCTGCAGCATATATTAGTCAGTATAAATTGCTAAATGAATACACTGACACACGAATATGTTTAAAACATAAAGAAAAGTTGATGTTCCTAAAAAGAATACTAAACTGATAAACAATGCTTACAATGGCTTATTTTCCAAAATTTAAAAGCATCTACCTCATACAGTGTTAAATAGATTCTGTAAAGTGAGCCACAGCAAATCAATATTAAATAAAGGCAGAAGAAATACACATTTTTTGTTTCTGGCTGTGGAATAATGCAGCCTAATCAACAGCTGTTTAAAGTGCTCGGCTAGCCATTCATCCACTTTGGTACAAGACAAAATAAGACGATAGAGTGGTGAATAACTGAGTTTTAGTAAAATGCTGTAAAAGTGTTTAATCATAATTTGCACTGTCGGTACTGTACACTATTTTTGAAATCACATTTATACATTAAATGTGGGGTTATTGGGGCTGGCAGTATAATCAAGAGGATAGCGTAGCAAACTGTGAATGAGCTGACGACATCTAGCAGACCTGGGTTTGATTTTCACAACCTCCACTTGTATACTGTGAGTCTGAGCAAGTCACTTAACCCCTGCAGTGCGCCTGGATTGTACCTGAAAACAGGCATTTGTGCCTAGTGGGCCTTACCAAAAAATGTAAAAAAAAAAATACCAATATTTTTTTACTGCATCATACAGTAGTCAGGGTAGCCTGTAATTTACCTTTGTTTTACTCTGGCTACAATGATTTTGTTCAGTTAAAGATAAATGTTCAGATACATTTTGTGTTTTATAAGCTTGTTTTTAGACTTAAGCCAAGTTTTTATTGTAATCTTTGTATGTGAGCATCTGGGGGTAGTTGCTAAGAGTGAGATCACTGTTAGCAACTAGCTTATTCAAGTTTAAAATTGGAAGGGCCATGCAAAAATCCTCAACTGTTTGAATCAAAACCAGTTTGAATGGAAGTATGCTCACAAGGAAAAACTTGCCCTGCCACTTACAAAAAGGCTTCATAGTTAGCACCCCATTTAAGTGAATGGAATCATTTACACCTTTTATCCTATCTTGTTTCAGTCTGTGCGGCAATAAAACGTTTTCTGATAGACTGCTTCAACACAGAACAAATGTTAAGTGTGTAGGTGTATGTACTTATGCTTAGCCTGTGGATTTTGAAACCAAACAAGACAAGGATTCAAAAGAAATCAGTGTCAAATAAAACCCTTGCCCTACCTTGCACTGCACTGTTTTGGCCAAACCCAAGTCTGCATGCAAAATTGTCAATATATTTGAGAGTATTTTATTAAAAATGTTAATATTTTTTACAGAGTTAAATATAAAACTCAAAAATTGCAAGAAATTCGGAACATGCCAGTTTTTGCAGAGAATGGTGAAAATTGCGGATTCAGCAAAACAATTGCGGGTGCAATTTTCCAGTGGCCCTGCTCATGCTACAGCTTACAAAGAATAACCTATGATTTTGAGAGGCAGTGTAGTCTATTGGTGCACAGATCTGCGAAGGGGTGGCAGTATAGACTAAACTAGAGGTTAGAGTAACACGTTGTGAACAATCTTGGTACATCCAGTAGGCCTGGATTTGACTCCCATAACCTCCACTTACACACTTTGTGAACCTGAGCAAGTTACTTAACTGTCCCAGTGCTCCCGGGTCACCCCTATAAACTGGCGTTTTGCCCAGTGGGCCTCACCTGGTTACCAAAAGAAAAAATCCATTACTGCCACTGATTAACTGTATGGCCTCAAGCAAGTTCCTCAGCCTACCAGTGCTGCAATCCATGCCACTGTAGAACTGGATAAAAGTAGGTTCTCGCAGAAACTGAGATCTTGACCCTCTTCTAGGCTACCATGGGTAAATATATAGTCAAGTAACAATATAAAAAATTACGCATGGGAGCCTGTGCTCAGAACTCTGTAGTAATTTAATTGTACAGAACTGGGACAGAATAAGTTAAGTGGTTTTTGCAAAATATGCACCCTAGCTTCACAAAATGAAATTACCACTGATTTCTGAGCACAGGCACACAAGCAAACTGAGCTGTGCGTTTGTTTTGTTAGACATGTCTCTCTTTTAGTTTTGGTATGTTAGCCGGGGGGGCTGATTTATATCAGTGGTTGTCTATCATTCACTGAAGAGACATTATTATAAAGGATAAAAAAGTTTCTCATCTCACAGATCAGTGGTGCCCAAGTGCAGTACTAAAGGGGATGCTGTTCTGTCGGGGTGTGTTGTCATTCAGACGAGACCTTAAAACCAAGGTTCTGTCTAACGTTTCTGGTGGCTGTTCAGGTGGGCGTTAAAGATCCCATGGCACTTCTTGAAAAAGAGTAGGGGTATTTTTAATAACAAATAAAATAAATACATTGTGTACAAGAACACTAGTATACATAATGATCGAGCATAAAAAAACAATACAGTGAAAATAAACAGGCAATTTCAGTGTTCTTTTTTTACTTGGCAAAATATTAAAGTAAAACAGGATTAAAAAATAACTTGATTGGCAAAAATTACATCCTTGTTCAATGAATGATACCTGCTTTATGTTCTCCATTCATATGCTTTTCAATAGGATTTAAATTTACATCCATCAAGAGTTTTGTATTCCTCAATGTGCATCTCCCATTCCTTATTAGATACCATTCCCAGTCTCACATTAGGTGGTTTTCACTGATATGCATCTCCTGTTCCTTAGTAGATACCACTCCCACTCTCACAGTATGTGGTCTTCACTGATGTGCATCTCCGGTCCCTTATTAGATGCCATTCCCACTCTCACATTAGGTGGGTTATAGTTTTGTTGCATAGATAGTAAAGGTGCATCTGGCTTGTTTAAGAAAATATTTACAGATTGCAGAACATGCATGCAATGCACTTGTATCATATTTAGACCATCCACCCTGGTATGTTCCCAGAGCCACTTCTTGATATGAAGGTTTATTTAACAGTGGTTCCTTCCAAGCATGACTTGACATTTTCCAGAACTGTTGTGCACAGGGACATTCCAATAGAAAATGTGTCGCAGGTTCTAGTATTTCTGGGTAAGTTAGGCTGGGCATTCTCTTTCATTAATGCTTTTGTGTTTGGCATCCTTAACTCTCATTTTTCTGAGGCAGCCTAGTCGCACTGTGTTCCACATCTCTTTGGGAATCCTTTTGTTAGTCAGCTGTTGAGTAACTATCAATTCCAATCCTATAGGACATGACTTACATTCTACTGGGTGTGAGAAATGTAGTTGTTGAATGATGTTATATAATCATTTATTCTTTTCCTTGACTTGTGTAGTGGTTCTGTTCCGTGTCCTTATTTTATTATTAATACTCTTAAGTAGTTGGGTAATAACCAAGTGTGTTGAAAAGAGTAGGGGAATTTTTTTTTTGTTGAACTATACTTTGCAAATAAACAGTACAATGAAATTAATCAAGGTATAGCAAAAAAAACGAACATAACGGTGTCAAGAATTAAAACCCTATAAAAAGAAAAAGGAAAAGAGAAATGAAATCATCTAATATCACAAGGGATACATATATTAAAGCGTCTGAGATCTAGACTCAGAAAAGAAAACCTTTAATGATAATAAAGAAGAGCTGCAGATAATACTGTACCATAATAAAGACAGCCTGTCCCTGCATGTCTGCCAGGAACTGGTTAAATGGTGCTACCAGCCTTTGACTACACTGATGTTTTATTTTATTTATTTATTTATTTAGTATTTGATAATTGGGTAAGTACACTTGACACAAAAGTGACTATTTTCAGGCACGACCCGGGAGGTTACAACATCAACAGGAAAAAACAGTGATGATACAGTACAATATAGGAGTACAACATATTAGGGATACAATTAAAATGGATAACAATTTGAGCAATTTGAGGTGACAGGAAAAACATTCTGATGTACTTCATATCAGAAATGAAAGTAAGTACATATTTTGCTATAGCATTTAAGGATATAGTAAAAATGGATAACGGTTTGAGCAATTGGTGTAACCAGGAGACAATACAGACATTTCACATATCAAAGCACAACGAAGGTAAGTGCACAAATGACAGTTGATTATCAATCTAGGCATCAACTCTATTCTACAAAACTGGCCATAACACAAAGAATGACACCAAAGAGGGAGCAAGTAGGTAGGAAGGATTACGGTAGTAAGACCTCATGAGGAGAAAGCGCGGGGAGAGATGTGTAAGAGGTGTGGTAGGAAAGGGGTGGTAAGAGAAGTAGAAACTGAGGTATAAGTACTGGAGGAGGACACTGAGCCAGTAATAGCATAGGGAGTCAGGAATCTAGGGTGGTTTACAACAGTTGCACTGTGTACTCTCAATAAGCAGAGAGCAAAGCCTCTTTTTAAATGAGGCATGGCTAGGTGATTGGCGTATTTCAAGGGGCAGTGAGTTCCAGTAACTGGGGGCCATGTAGGAAAACATGTTTTCCCTTTGGAAGTGTTGCATCTGGGAATGTAGAGTAAGGAAAGATCAGCAGAACAGAGACCTTAGGAGGTGATCTGTGGAATGACTGCAGCGGCGAGAGAGCTAGGCATACTGAACCTCAGGATTCCATCCAGAAGGGCCCAAAGAGCTAGGAGCCTCTGGACCATAGGAGAGGGCCATTTAAGGGCTGGATAGACCAGGCAGTGATGTTTGAACTTAGGGGATACAGATGTATGATGACATATATTAGTATAGGTTATGTTTATGTCCCATTTGTGTAGGGAGGTTTTAGATGCATTGCCGTAGACTGAAGTTCCGTACGCAAGGGATGGGAGAAGAATTCCTCTGTCAGTGGCCAACCTCACGGAAGGGGTGAGAATGTGGCTAGTTCTGTCGGCTAAACCTAGCTTAGTATTGGCCACCTTACACACAGTAGTAATGTGGATCTCATAGTTAGGGCATCCATCGAGTAGAACCCCCAGGTATTTAAACAAGTTTACCACTTCCAAAGGGGTGCTATTCACACTTAATATTTTGAAGCGATCATGACTCTTTTTTAGTTTGGCAGGTAAGGCAGAAAGCTGTGGTATACTCTACTGCTCCCTCCTCTTCCCTTGCCAGACTGGTCACCCTCTGTAATGCCTTCTGTTCTTTTGTCACTAACTCACCACCTCACACCCATCATTGTATACTCTGCTCTTACCTTCTGTTGCCTGCATCACTGTGCTTCTTTGAACTCTAAATACTGATTTGAGTAACTGCCTTTGTACTTATCCTCGCTCATCTCTCCCATCCCATCTGCCTCATACCTACTTTGTTCCAGGGGTCCCCACACTTTTTCCATCCCCCACCCTCACTCCTCAGCTGGGCAGTCCTCTTTCTCCTGTTGTCTCCCCTCCCTCTGGAACCCCCTTCCTTCGGCACTCTGTCACTCACCCTCACAACCTCCCTTAAGCACCCACTTAAACTCCTCCCACCACCGTCCTGCACCTGTCCGCTCCCTTCCTGAACTTTCCCTCCCCCCACCAGTATTTGCCTCCTCCTTTGGGATGTTGCATGCCTCCCATTTCTCGGTACTGTGATGGTCTACCAGTTGCCTGACTTTTGTCTCAGAAAGTAGACTGCTTTCTTGCTCCTGATACCCATGACTCAAACATTTTGCACCTTTTGCCAAATCGCACTATGGTTGTATGCACTTTATTTGTTTGTAATCATCTGTGTACCTTATTTGTGTGATGTTTTCCTCAACCCTTTTTCCCGGGTTTCACCTGGAAACAAGCCTTGGCTCAGAGTGCCTTTCCCGGTTACCAGTTTTTAAATAAAATACACATACTTGCTAGGCTTTCTAAGCAAATTCATGTTATGCCACTGCTCTTTAAAAGTATGAGTCGGAGTATCGCTGGACTCATAATAAATATTCTGTATTTCAAAAATGACTTTCTTAAATAATTCATGATGGGTAAACATTTTTACAGTGAAGAATAATGACTATTTAGCCATGTTTGCCCTTTAAAAACATGCAACTTGCACGGAAATGCATCCAAAATACATGGGTGTAATTACAACAACCTACAGTGGGAATGTGGCTGGAGCTTCTTACTATGACCCTCCCACTGGCAAGGATGACCTATGAACTAAAAGATTGAGGGTAATATGTTGAGTGGGTATAGGAGTGGGTTTACTGATTCATTCCTTCCCATAGAAGGTACTATTCTGCAGCCTAGTACCTCAGTATAGGCTAGGGGACGACCTGATGGGTTGAGCAACGCTTGGGTATTTTGAAGTGCTACTTACTAAAATAAGTCCTCCGAGACTTGGAACATACAGTATGGTTCTTAAAGAGTGGGACACGAGGCATGGTTTAATGTTTAATGTTATCCAGCAAATGTTGATGTTTATTATTCTTGTGGAGTTGTAGTTTTATCTAACAATGCAGCCTTTATTATGAAATTATTTAAAGTGCAAATATGTACTCTGCATAGTTGTCAATTCTTATCTTATGCCATGTATTTATTTGAATAATCTGCTGCAAGGTTTTGTCATTTATCAGTTTGTATTCATGAAATTCAGTAAACAGAAGTTAAAAAAAAATAAACACATGCAAATAGCTCATCAAGATAACTGCTAATCTTCTGGGCTATCTCAGTCATCAGGTCACACCATAGGAACTTCACCGTTGGTGAAGCAGGATCCACACGGAAGATTTTCAGCAGTACAACTGGGGCCTCCCATGCCGATGTCATCTGCTGACATCAACCTTATAAATGCATGGGTGGCCCTACTCCCTCCTTGGTTCTTTCTCGCCATCAATTCATTCGTATGGGTGTCTGCGAAAGCTCCAGCACAGTTTTGCGCCATTTTTCACCAATGGCTTTTTCATATTTACTATTTTAAAATCTCTTTTCCTAAAGAGATTCCTTTATTTTGTTTAAGAGTTAATCTTTCAACTTATCTCTTCCATCACTGCCACTGCGGAAAGAAGATTGCCTCTACCGATGAACACTCTAAGTTTGCTGTCTTGGGCCTGCCCACAAAGTCTCCGACTGTGAGCTCTGCCAGAAGTTTAATCCAACAATCCTCAAGCGATGCAAAAAGGCACTTAAAAATTTACTCAATAGCAGTAGGTAGCCAGTTCCGGGCAGGGGTACTCCGGCATCCCTGCTTCCCAGTCACTGGCAGGATCGTCCAACTCTCAGGCCCCTCGGTGGGGAAAAATTAAAAAAAAAAAAAGACCAAGATTGTGAATGCTTCCCTGCCAACGGCAGTCCCACTCCCCGACGGCCTCTTCCTCATCTTCTGAGGATATTTCGTTGGCTGCGGCTGCACTGATGAACAAATCTGCTGTCCAGGTCTCTATTTCTTCCATTCCCATACTGACAGCGCCTCCAACAGATGTCCAGGGTGGCCAGTAGTCGACCTCCTATTCGTCTGCCTCTCCTTTGTCGATGATGGGATCATCATTGACAGCCCTCCCATCTAGGCCTGTTGTTTCCCCAGGTTCTTGGGTTATGGGTTCTTTGGGCTCTCAGGGCCCTTTTGGTGGGTGTCGCTTTCTGTGCCATTGACCCCCCACATCAATGCAGTCTTCTACCGTCGTCAACCTCAATGAAATATTGACCAAATTCACTTCGGTCATAGTCCACCATTTAGGTGCATTTAGGCCTATATCACCTGTGACGTTGATGGCACCATCGTCGTCCACACCCCATCGGCCTTCACCTGCGGGCTGATGTCAGTGCCCTTGATGTCAGACCTAGAACTGGAACAGGTCGATGTTGAGGAGGAATACCATCCTGATCTTATTATTCCTGACAAGGAGGAGGAGGAGGAACCCCTCTCCTCAGACAGATCTACAGCCTCTTCGGTGAGTGAGGATTCTGTCAAACACACCCCTAGGTCTCCTCCAGAGGATCCTACCTTCTTCAATATCATGAAGCAATTGGCCTCCGCGATAGGCTTCCATACCGAGGAGGAGGATGCCACCAGAATCAAATTGGTGGACTTCCTGGAGATCCCAGCATCGTCCCCCAGATCATTCCTCCTGGTTTGCCTGCTTTGAGGAATGATGCTACTACTACAGCCTGGCACAGGTCTGCCATGGTGCCAGCCATGCCCTGCAGGGCAGATAAACTTCACCATGTCCCTCAGTGTTTTCCTCATTATGCTGCCCAGCCTGAAAACGATTCAGTGGCCATGAAGGCAGCTCATCATTGGTCTAAGGTGTCCAAGCACCTAAGCTTCTCCCCCCCCCCCCCGACAGAGTCATGCAGAATTGATCTTTGTGGCAAGAGGGTTTATGCCTCCTTCACCCTTGGCTTGAGGATTGCCACCTGTCTTTCCCATATGGTGAAGTACCGGAATACCAACTGGAGGAAGGGCAAGACCACTGCCCCAGGACCTTCTGGATGGTACCCAGAAGCAGGAGGTTCTGAAATGCTTGCAAACCACTGAGGATGTTAGCAAGCACCTCTTGCAGGCCCTCTGTGACATCTCTGATACTATTGCCAGGGCTGCTGCAACTGATATTTGCCTCCATAGGCACTCCTGGCAGAGGGTCTCCAGCTTTGCTACGGATGTCCAACAGAAGGTGCTAAATGCCCCCTTCAGTGGCTCTAAGCTCTTTGTGCCAGATGTCCAGGACATCATTAGTGACTTGCAGGCATCTGGCAGGGCTATTAAATCTGTCCACTTGCTCTATCATACACAACCTAAGAGCAGGTAGCGCCCTCCCTTTCGCAAGGTGTCAGATAGACCAGGAGCAGCCTCTCGGCCCCAAGGCAAATGCAGAGCCTCTGCCGCCTTGCCCACCCCTCCACTTGCAAAGCCGTGGCCAAGCGTCCTAGAGGTGATGGACCAGCCCCAGCAGCTGGATCCACCTCTGCTTGACTCCTTGCCAGACCCCTCTCTTCTAGTCCTCGACCAAGAGGTGGTGATCAGATGTCAGTTCTTCCTCTATCTCAGTCAGTGGAGAACCATCATGTCAGATGCCTGGATTCTTCAACTCATATGGGGTCACACTCTGGAGCTCACCAAGCAACCCCAGGATACTCCTCCTCTGCCCTCTACCTACCCCTCCCCAGCCCAGCTGTCTGTTCTTCGAGAGGAGATACAGTCCTTTCTGTGCAAACAGGCCATTGAGCCAGTGCCCAGGAGCCAGAGAAACAAAGGGTTTTATTTCAGGTTCTTCCTGGTACCCAAAAAGACCGGGATCTAAGGCCCATTCGCCAACTATGCCCCTAAACTATGGAATTCGTTCCCAGCCCTTGCTTGGTCCACCCCCTCCCATCCAAGCTTTAAAACTTCCCTTTGGAACTTCCTGAAGGGCTCCTCCACCTGTCTATGCACCTCGTAGCCCCCTGCACTATGAAGGCATAGGGGGTTTCTGCACCCCCTGGGATCTACCGCACTTATTCTCCCATCCACTGATCAAGTAACGGCTGCCCCCCTGTCCTACCTCCGGAACAAGGTCACCAGGCCCCCTCGCCAGCTTTCCTCTCTAGGCCCCCCACATGCAGGCAATTATTTGGCTTAACATATGACTGAACCTGTGTGCACTTGTCTCAACTCCTTTGAGGACTGTCACCACCCTACCCAAATCTTTCTAAAGCGTGCTCATCTCCTCTTGATTGCCATACTGGTTTAGCCTGCTCTCCTGTTATATGTAAATCTTGACTCACTCATTGTTTTGTGTATGCTCTAGCTTATAACTCTCCCGGGTCACCTGTAACACCCCCCCGGGTTCGTGACTTGTTACTGGTTGTCATTCTATTCCATCACCTGTTATCCCACTGTATGTAAGACTGATCTGTCACTGTACCTACCTACCTACTTAAGTTTGTAACCCTCCCGGCTTGCACCTGAAAATAGGCACTTGGCTGTCTAGTGTGACTTACCTGGTCAACAAGAGCAAATAAATAAATAAATATATGTCCAGTACAAAAAGTTCTGAATGGTAAATTTGTTAGGTCTAGTGCCCCTTCTCAAGAAAGGTGACTGGCTGTGTTCTCTGGACATGCAGGATGCTCACCTGCACATTTCAGTATTTCCACCCCACAGGAGGTTCCTCCAGTTTCTTTTCCAGGGCGAGCATTATCAGTTCAAAGGGCTGCCCTTTGGCTTGTCCTCTATGCAGCGGGTCTTTACCAAGTGCTTAGTAGCAATGGCTGTGACCCCCAGAAGGTAGGGGCTGTACGTCTTCCCTTATCTGGACAATTGGTTACTAAAGGCCCTGTCCATGGACAGCTCCTGTGGACTTTGGAGGGAACTCTGCAGTTATTTTTCTCCCTGGGTATTATGGTCAATCTGCCCAAGTCTGTCCTGATCCCATCCCAAAGGCTGCAGTACATAGGGATTGTTCTTGACTCAGTGCAGGAAAAGGCTTTCCTGCCTTAAAACAGGGTGGAGTGCCTCATTATCCAGGCTCAGGAGGTGGCCCAGAGTCTTTATATTCCTGCCAGGGTGTACCTGAGGCTGTTTGGGTTAATGGTGGCAGACATCCCCACTTTTCCACTGGCCAGGCTCCACATGTGCATTCTCCAGTGGACTCTCCAAGTACAGTGGGTCCACCGCATGGACGAATTGGATCAGTCGGTGCCGGTCTCCTCCCCAGTCCGCAAAGTGCTCCAGTGGTGGATGAACCCCTGAATCTGCTACAAGGAGTCCCATTTCAGATATCCTTCCTGCAACAAATCCTCACCACGGATACTTCTGGTTTGGGTTGGGGGGCTCACCTGGGTCCCTTTCAGACTCTGGTTTCTTGCTTCCAGATCAAAACCTCCCTACATATCAATATCATAGAGATGTAGGCAGTTCTATATGCCATGCAGGCCTTTCAGAACCATCCTCTTCCTGCTCAGCTGCTGACGCAATCAGACAACCTCAGTGTAGTGTACTACATCAACAAGCAGGGGAGACATATTCATACCCCCTGTGCAGGGAGGCCATGAGAGTGCGGTACTGGGCATTACACCATGACCTAACCGTCTCAGCAGTTAATGTCCCAGGAGTGCTAAACACTCTGGTGGACAGCCTCAGCTGGACTCAGTCCAGCATGCATGAGTGGGAGGTTCTCTCATCCATCGCAGAAGATCTATTCGACACATGGAGGTCATCCAGAGTGGAACCTTTTTGCATCCCCACTCAATGCAAAACTGCCCAATTTATGCTCGCTCGATCTAGGGCCTGGAGTTTTCTGACAAGATGCATTGTCCCTCTTCTGGAGCGGGATGTTCCTTTACGCCTTCCCTACATTTCCTCTGATTCAGAGAGTGCTAATCAAACTGTAGATGAAGGGGGGCCAGCATGATTGTGGTAGCTCCATTCTGCCCTCATCAGATATGATTTCCATTACCACAACAGCTGGGAGAGGAACCCCTGGTCTTTCTCCCTCTCTGCAGGAACCTGCTGACCCAGGATCAGGGACCCTAGTTCATCCCAACCTCGAGTCCCTTTATCTGCATGCTTGGCTGCTGAGAACATAACCATCATCAGATCTGGGGTCTCGAATAGGGTAGCTGATGTTCTAGTGGCCACTCTCAAAGCTTCCACTTGTGCCACTTATGCCACTTATGCCATGAAGTGGAAGAGGTTTGTCATTTGGGCTGCCAAGCATAATCTGGACCCTTTCACCTGTCCGGTGAGCCAGATCTTAGACTACTTGATATCACTGTCTGATTCAGGTCTCCAGTACTCCTCCCTCAAGATGCACCCTTCTGCTATTTCAGCTTTTCTTGAGCTTGTGGGTGACCATACCATAGCTCAGCTGGATGTTTCCCATACTTTTGTAAGGGGCATCCTGCATCTGAAACCCCCAGTCCATCTCCCTATCCCTGCTTGGGATTTTATTTTGTTTTGGAGAAGTTGACCCTGTCTCCCTTTGAGGCAGCCACAACTTGCGAGATATGCTTCCTTTCCAGGAAAGTGTTATTCTAGGGACATGGATATGTTGTTCATCCACACTTATTGGCAGGTTCCTTGCCGCTTTAAATCTTGCCGGAAGGTCTTCAAGCTGGCTCCTCCCACCCACCCGGGTGGTAAAACTCTCGGCTCCGCCCCATGACGCCAGATCTTCCATACCGCTTGGAAGCTCAGGTTCCCTCCTTAGCGCTCTGCATTTTCGACTGGTTCCTGGAAATTTTGGTCTTCGAAATCAATTGGAAGTTTTTTTAAACTACGATCTTCTTCTTCTTCTTCGCTCATGCGATGGCTCATTCGCTTTCTGGCTCTCTGAGGCGCCCGCAAATTCCTCCAGGAAAACCCCCACTCCACGTGCGTATCGCCCAACTTGGATCGATCCTCAACTGACGATTTTTATTGTGCCCTTCGGCCAGCTCTCTGGAGGATCGCGTGGCCGTTCCGGGCCGACTGGAAATTTTTCCTGGCCTCCAGAAGATCTCCTGACTCACATGTGTCCTGCCGGCCGTCTCGGCTGAGCAGCTCGATCTTTCTTCTCCGGGAGGCGGTCGCCCTCCTCTTCCCTCGGTCGCGGCACTCATCCCCGCTCTCCTTGAGTTCTCCTCAGCTTCGCTCAAGGCTTTACAGTCCCTTTCCTCAAGGGAGGGACAACTTGGACCTCACTCAGCCCAAGTCCAAGAGTCGAGGCTAAGTCCTCCATCTGTGCTGGAGGGAGCGGAGAGTCTCCTCCCCTGCTCGAGGCTTTCCATCGCGTCATCCGAGGATGCGGCTCTGGCCGCTGGCCTACAGTGTCCCTGCCAGGTCAGCCGCCGGGACTCCGTCAATGTTGTCCAGTCTCGACCCATCATCTGGAGCTGTCTTCTGGTGGAGCCACCATCACCATGAGTTCCCCGGGCGGGCTGAGGTTCTGCCTGGCTTTGGGTCGACAGACCCTCGCCTCTTTTTCCGAGCCGAGGGAGGAGCGGGCATCCACGCCCTTCCAGGCAGTCCTTGTTCCCCAAGGTTTGGGTCTCGGTCTCTGTCCTCCTCTCGGTCTGGCCGCTCACGACCTCGACGCTCCGGTGGCGTTCACGGTCGGGGCACGAGTCAGTAGTACCGTTCTTCCTCGTCCCCTCCTCGGATGAGGGTAGCCCGATAAGCGTCGGCGTTTACGGGGAGTTTAAGTGGCAGTGACTGTTGTTGTCGAGGCTGTCGGCCCAGATTCATTCTCCGAATGAACTAAGCAGCTGCGCCCGATTCGGCGGAAGCAACCACTCGAGGTGGTGAGTTGCCCTCTCCGGGGCCAGTTGCTGCGTCCGGTCCACGCTGCCCATCCTTGGTGGAATCAGGCTGGGTCCTGACCTGTCCGCAGTTATCATTCCCCTCACTCCGCCCTCGGCAGGCAGTGATTTAGGCCTGAGGCAGCTTTTTGCAGACCCCTAGGGCCTGAAATTGACTCCTCTATGTTTCCTAACAGGAGGACCTGAGGTCTTCTCTGGAACATTCTGTGAAAAACAGCCCATCCTCCTTTGTAGGTCTGCTCCAGCTCATCTTGGAATTCACGGGGATGCAGCTCGGGGCCCGTTTCAAACGGGCCCTTGCACGCGATTCTGGACCGAGGGTTCCTCGAGAGCCTTCCGGTGGCTGAGGTGATGGTGACGCCCGGCCAGGCTCTGGTCACCGACCTCCTGTCTTGGCCATCGGCCAGGATGGCCAGAAGTACTCTGTCCTGTCGGTTCTCTGCCGGTTTCTCCCCAGACACCCTCGGCTGAGGGAGTTAGTCATGACCAATGTTTTCCAGTGTTCACAAATGCACAGGGATAATGGATAGGCCCCCAAACTAAGGAGTCCAAAGGATGGACTATATTAGGGGCGCCAAAGGTTCGCTGCGTCCTCACTAGACCTCGTCAAGCCATAAGCTCAGCTGCACTGATGGCACATTTCTCCCGCCCTCTTGGGCTCCCTGGGTACGAGGTTCTCCCTCATCTCGGCGGCCGACCTGCGGACCCACGGTCCGGCGGGTGTGGGACAGAGGTGAGGCGATGTGGCACCAGCTCCAGATGGCTCTGGATCTGGCGACTCCTGTGCCAGATCAGTGGCCGACGCAGTAGCCATGCGCCACAGGGCGTGGCTGAGGTTATCCTCCCTTCTCTTTAGAAACCCAGCGAGTTGGCGGACATCCCTTCGCGGGGACTGACCTTTCGGCCCTGGGTGGAGGACACCTCCAGGGTCAAAGGCGATACGTGCACTCGGACTCTGTCACTCCTGCCAGGAGGGACAGAGGCAGCTGACAACCTTCATATGGCCCTTTGCCCTCCCCGGTTTCCTAGGCTCAGATCGGCCTACCAGGCCAGCAGGCATGCACTGGTGACGATCCTAAACCAGCGTCTTCCTCTAAAGGAAGCAGGGAGGTAAAGGTCCGAGGCTCCCTCTGCCTCTTCCTCCCCAAGCCTGCTCAGTGGCGGGCTGGGAAGCGCTGTCCCTGGCCCCGTCACCTACCCTGGTTCCCCAGTGGAGGACCGCTCACTCCTCCACCTGGTCTGCTTCCGGACCGCTAAGGGTCAGAGGTGCCTGAGGAGGCCCTGTCGGAGTTCGACAGGTCCCACCCTCTGAGCGTTACAACGGATCTTGAGTCCACAGCCTGTCGGCCCACTGAGCTAGCTGACTGCCTGGCCCTAGTAAAAGAGAGTAATCAGGAGCCTACGGATCTCATTCTGACCCTGGGTTCATGTCCAGGTATCCCTGCTCTCACTCTGGATGGAGGCTTGCGCCCCATTCTTCTACCGCCTGGATGGTCTCTCTGGCTTAGATATCCATCCTTAGAGCAGGTGTGTGGCTTAGCTCCTGGGCCTCAGGAGCACCTCCCTCGTTCCGTCCGTTTCAGGAGACTCCTTCTTTTCCTAGCGAGGATCTCCTTACGGTTCCAGGCCAGGCCCTTCGGTCTCGACCCAGCTGCTTCTGTAGCAGCGAGGCCAGCGATAACCCACGGATGGCCTGACTTCAACCCTTTCAGGGAAGGGTTGATCCAGAGTTTTGGGTCTCAGGTGGGTCTCCTGTTATCGAGCCACATTGGAACTCATGCCAGGTGGTCCTTCTTGGGACCAGGCTCGACTCTTGAGTCAGAGCTCGACTCAAGGCGGACAGAAGCTGAGTTCTTCCTCCCTTACCTGGTCAGGTCTGACTGGGCAATTGTGCCCTGCCGGGACCTCCTGCTCCTTCTGGGCCTCGTGGCGGCCGGCCCAGCGTGGTCTGTTCCATGCGTTCCCCTTGGGGGGACAGGCCAGCCAGCGGTCACAGTGCTGCGTTCCTTCGGACCAGTTCGTGACTACGGCCCGGGAGTTAGGGAACTCTCTCCTTTGGACCATTCCAACTCTTGCAGGAGTACATCCTGTTTGTCGCCCTGGTCATTGGTCTGCTCTGACCGATGCTTCTCCAGATGGGCTGGGGTGCCCATCAAGGGAATACAGAGTGCTCACCTCTGGCAATCTCGGAGTCCCGATGTCTTCCTACCCGCTGGGCTCACAGCCCGGTCCGTTTGCTGCACGCTCGCTCAATTTGTCAGGGGTCAGTGATTTTAAGTCCAGGCGGACAACACCATGACCATGTGCTACCTACCGCCAGGCTCGGACAAGCCCTTGCATCTGTAGGAGGTTCTCCGTATTGGGTCTTTGCGCGCTGCGGAGGCGGTTTCCTAGCCATTCGATGGCAGGGCCTCCAACCCTGGCTGATGCCCTAAGCCGGGCATGAGCTGCGCCTCGCAGTGGTCTTTCCTGCGGGTAGCACAGGATCTTCTCCTCCTTCCTTCCCTCCAGGAGAATCTGAGGCCGAGACTGTCTCATGCCCACCCCTCAGCAAGGTTTGCTGTGGGGATGCCGTCGAGCCGCCGGACCCCAGACCCTTCTCTGCCTCTCCCCATTTCCCTTGACCCACGGGCAAGGCGAGGAAGGACTAGGCTGAAGCAATGCTGGTAGCCCCAGACTGGTTGGCCAGCTCTGGTGTCCAGCTCTCCTCAGTCTCAGCCCCAGGCTCAGCGGCTTCCAGCCGCCCAGTCCCGATCTCTGTTTTTCTCAGGAAGGTTTTCCTTCTGGACCTTGATCCCCACCAAAAGGCCTGGTCCCTGTGCGGCTAGGGCCAGCCTGGGGTCTTCGGCACAGTCTCGATCTTCTAGAGGCATCCTGCCGGGTGTCAACCTAACGCTCGCCTTCAGTAGGTAGGTTTCTCCATTTGATGTTGGGAGACGGGGCCTGGGGCCCCTCTCCATCCTAGGCGAGCACTCTGGACCATCTCGGCCCGTTCTTTTGAACAGGGCTTTGGCCAGCGACCCTATAAGTGCTTCTGATCACCCCTGTCTTCCGGGGACACGGGCCGGAAGGCAGTTGGTGGCGCAGAAAAGGTGGTCAGGCACTTTCTAGCCTCGCCACACCTCCCCTTGTGGAGAGGTATCCCCAGTCTGTGGGATCTTCGCTGGTATGGGCTTAGCTCACAGGCAAGCCGGTTCGAACCTTTGCACAGATGCGAGTTCCCCCTGTTGTGGAAGAAGCACCTTCTTGGGGCTACTCTGCCATCCAGAAGGAGGGAGAGTTCAGGTGCTCCTTTGAACCCCTATCTGGTCTTCCACAAGGACAAGGTTGCCTCTACCCACCAGTTCCATCCGCTGGCGGTGGTGGAGTTTCCTTCTCGGTATTGCCTCTCTGCTGGGTTCATCCCCATTCACGCCTCAGAGGCGTGATATGGTTCCTTACGACCATATTTTTAACGCTGGCCTACTCCTGGGAGCGTAGGGCTGAAGTTCGGGAGAGGTTCGCCAGCTGTTTGTCATCTACGCTGAAGCTGCACCTGGCAGATCTGCAGCCAAGCGGACAACGAATGGGTGGGGTCACCTCCTGCATAGGTCTCCGCTATAGGTGGGTGGGCATGGCGCCTCCCAGAGGGATAAGTGCTCATTCTACCCACCCTTCCGCTGCATCGGTGGCTGCTTCCGAGGATACTCCTGTTCAGGATATCCGCAGGGCTGGAGGTCTGCCTCTGAACAAGTAAGTGGTCTACTGAGAAATATGAGATATTCTTGTCTCAGAACAGGACAATCAGGAGCTTAAAGGGCACACAGGCAGAAAGTAAGGAGAGAGAAAAAAAAACAGAGGAAAGAGTAAGGATTGCAAACAGTTAAGGGCCAGAAATAAGACATGATTGGAGTGGTGCAGTGCAGTGGCTGTGGAGCAGCAGTCTTCGGGAGATGTTCTGGAGGATGCGGTGTTGTCCCATCTGCAGGCACCTCTCTGGGCTGAGGAGGAGGTTGCTCATCTCAGGCTGAGTTGGCCAGGATTTGTGGGACCTCCTCTTCCATCCAGGGACCACCAGTGCCACTGCCGTTGCCTCAGGGTTGCCAAGAAAGAGGCGGTTGGACCACAGTGGGCTCAGGGAGGTGAGGTGGTGGAACAGAGGCACATCCCTCAGTTGTACCTCTCCACAATTCCTATGCCATTCTGGCAAAGTGTGGTTCCTATGGAGGCACCTACAGTGGAGACCAAGGAGGATGCTGGGAACCTCCACAAAGGAGACCCACAGGAGGGTGGCAGGGGACCCTGCAGGGAAAACAACTCCTGGTGGGGACTCCATTGTTAGGAAGGTAGAACTGGGCAAGGAAGGGAGAGGGAGGTAAGGTGCCTGCCTGGCGCCCATGGCTTGGAGGACAGGGCGAATCCTCAGGATTGCCAGAGCAGCTGCACAGGGGAGGAGCTGGATGTCATTGTCCACCTAGGGACAAATGACCTGGCTAAAAGGGATTAGAAGTGCAGGAAGAGTTTGTGGAATTGGGGAGGGGCCTTGGTCAAGTAGCATACGGTAACCTTCTCGGAGGTGCTACCCATCTATGGCATAGGAGAGGCTAGGGTGTTCCGTACCATGGGATTCAATCAGTGGTTGAAAAACTGGTGTGGAGCTCAGGGATTGGCTTCATTGGGGACTGGGGTCCACCTGGAGTGATGCAAGCCTATACTGGCATGATGGGCTGCATCTGTCCGGGAGGAACCAGGATCCTAGGTGATAGGTTTAAATGCTTCATTGGCAAGCTTTTAAACTAGCCAAGGAGAGGCACTGGAAAGGAGCAGGAAAATCCTAGCCCCCAAACAATCATGGTAAGTGTGGCAAACACCAACATGGAGTGTCGATAGGGAGAAGGCAGGGGTAAATGGAGAAAGTGACAAAGGCAAGAAGGACAGGGATGGGGCAAAAGGGGTAGGCCATCAGGAAATGGAGGGTGAGTACCAATGCCCGTAGTCTGGGCAACAAGCTCCCTGAGCTGGTGGCCTTAATGGAAGAGGATGCCTGGATATGTGTAGCAGTCACAGAAACATGGTACACAGAGAACCATGACTGGGATGTTAACATACCAGGGTACATAACCTACAGGAGAGACAGGCAGGGAGAAGAGGGAGGAGTAGCTCTCTATGTAAGGAAGGATAAAGCAACTGAACAAAAGAGTAAACAGGGAGGAGAGGAGGCACTGTGGGTCACCTTGGAGACTGGAAAGGGCACCACAATCCGCACAGGGGTTGTGTACAGACCCCCATGTCAGGGGAAGGAATGGACAAGGATATGATGGAAGGCATTCTTAGAATGGCAGAGAAAGGAGATACTGTTGATGGGAGACCTGAATATGCCAGATGTTAACTGGAGCACATTTGCTGCAGCCACATCCAGAAGCAGGGCCATTCTTGATGCCCTACAGGTGGCAGGCATTAGACAGCTAGTTTGGAACCCACTCGTGAGGAGCAATCTTAGACCTCGTACTCTCAAGCGGGGCAGTGAGAGGATCTCAGATCTAGAAGTGGGTTGCCATCTGGGGACAAGTGACCATCAAACAGTGTGGTTCACGTTAAACTCAGCTACAGAGTCAAGCCATACAAAGTGAGGTACTGGACTTTAGGAGGGCTGACTTTGGCAAGATGGGAGAGTGCCTCAGAAAAGCACTAGCAAACAGGCTAGAAGGAGGTGTGGAGCAACAATGGGAATTATCAAAACTGCCATCACAGAGGCACAAGCCTTTGTGTGAAGCAAATAAACAAATCAAAACGAAAGAAAAAGCCACTATGGTTCTCAAGAGAGGTGGCTGTGAAAGTCAGGAAGAAAAGATAGCATTCGGAGTATAAGGAAACACAGAAGGAGCAGGACAGAGAGCTGTACCAGTTAAGGCAGAAAGAAGCAGGGAGGGAAGTCAGAATAGCAAAGGCCCAAACTGAGGAAAAGATAGCCAACTCAGTTAAGAAGGGGGATAAAACCTTTTATAGGTACATCAGCGAGCGTAGAAAGACAAAGGGAGGGATAGTGAGGCTGAATAGAATGAACGGTGGGTGGGCAGAGGGGGACAGTGAAAAAGCAGGAATACTGAACGAATATTTCTGCTCAGTATTCACAAAAGAGGAGGGGGAAGTGCCTAATCCAATTAACCGAAGCACTCTTGATAGGGGGGTCGATCCCAGTCCTTTCACAGAAGAAAGGGTTCTGCAAGAACTCCTAAAACTGAAGGTGGACAAAGCAATGGGTCCTGATGGAATTCACCCCAGAATTCTAAAAAATTAAGGAAGGAACTAGTGAAACCACTGGCTACTCTTTTTAATAAATCATGGGAGGATGGTGTGGTACCCGAGGACTGGAGGAAGGCAGATGTGATTCCCTTCACAAAAGTGGGACCAAGACAGAGGCAGGAAACTACAGACCTGTCAGTCTGACCTCTGTGGTAGGGAAAGTGATGGAGTCACTTCTGAAGGAAAGAATAGTTGAGTACCTAGAGGTCAGTGGAGCACAGGATCCAAGGCAGCATGGGTTCACAGTGGGAAGGTCATGTCAGGCGAATCTAATAGATTTCTTTGACTGGGTGACCAAAGTAGTAGACCAGGGAGGGGCTGTGGACATGGCCTACCTAGACTTTAGCAAGGCATTTGACACAGTCCCACACAAAGATTGATAGTCAAATTAACCAGCCTGGGAGTGGGTCCCAGGGTGGTAGCCTGGTAAAACACTGGCTGGACAACAGGACACAGAAGGTAATTGTAAATGGAGTCCACTCTGAAGAAAAGGCGGTTACTAGTGGGGCCACCGAGGTTCAGTATTGGGTCCAGTCCTTTTAATGTCTTCAACAGTGACATTGCAGAGGACTGGAAGGAAAAGTATGCCTTTTGCAGATGACACAAGATCTGCCAGCAGGGTTGATACACAAGGAGGCGTGGAAAGGATGAAAAGGGACTAGCAAAGTTGGAGGAATGGTCAGACGTAGGCAGCTAGGATTCAATGCAAAAAGTGCAAAATAATGCACCTGGGAAACAAGAACCCAGGGAAGAATACACAATGGGTGGGAGCTAGTAACAACAACAAAACAGGAAAGGGACCTGGGGTAATCATATCAGATGATCTTAAGGTTAGCAAGCAATGTGAGAAGGCAGTAGGGAGGGCGGGGTATACTGGGATGTATAGGAGAGGCATCAGCAGCAGAAAACAGGAAGTTGTTATCCTCTGTACAGACAGTTGGTGAGACCCCATCTGGAATACTGTGTCCAGTTCTGGAGACCCCATCTCCGCAAGGACATAGACAGGATAGAGGCAGTCCAGAGAGGGCAACTAAAATGGTGCAGGGTCTGCAAGAGAAGCCGTGTGAGGAGAGACTAAAGGAGCTTAACATGTATACCCTTGAGGAAAGAAGGGAGAGGGGACATGATAGAAACTTTCAAGTACCTCAAGGAATCAACAAAGTCCAAGAGGGTAGCATCTTTCAGAAAAGAGACTTGCAAGAACAAGGGACACAATTTAAAGATAGGAGGCGGTTCAGGGGCAATGTGAGGAAGTATTATTTCACAGAGAGTAGTGGATGCATGGAACAGCCTTCCTGAGGAAGTTGTGGGGTCTAAAACTGTGGGAGAATTCAAGAATGCATGGGACAGACATAAGGCAATTCTTGTGGGGGGCAGGAAGATAAAGGCTGTTGGTTAACTAGGATCTGCGGCCTATCCTGCAGGTAGGGAAATGGGCAGACTAGATGGGCCTAGCGGTCCTTATCTGCCGTCAAAGTCTATGTTTCTATGTTTCTGCCTGGAAGCAGGCTTTCCGTTTCCCCTTCCACATCGACTTTGGGTCACGCCGGGATGTTGGTCGGGGCCTCGGTTCTCCAGTCCTTATTTCTAAGTAGGGGGTGTGCGCCTTGCCTCCCTCCTCCCGGAGAACTGCTAGGAGTCTGCCAATAAGTGTGGATGAACAACATATCCATGTCCCTAGAAATACAGGTTACTCACCTGTAACAGGAGTTCTAGAGAATGGTATATGTTGTTCATCTACATTACCCATCCCCTGTGGCCACGGCGCACAACCTGGCTTCCAGCGAGCTAGAATCTGGCGTCATGGGGCGGAGCGAGAGTTTTACCACCGGATGGGTGGGAGAAGCCAGCTTGAAGACCTTCTGGCAAGATTTAAAGCGGCAAGAAACCTGCCAATAAGTGTGGATGAACAACATATACCATTCCTAGAACTCCTGTTACAGGTGAGTAACCTGTATTTTTTGGCTGCCATTACTTCTGCT
The DNA here is from genome assembly GCA_016271365.2 of Neoceratodus forsteri. Taxonomy (NCBI): domain Eukaryota; kingdom Metazoa; phylum Chordata; order Ceratodontiformes; family Ceratodontidae; genus Neoceratodus; species Neoceratodus forsteri. The sequence continues at coordinate 1,413,501,138 of CM057450.1, forward strand.
AGAAGAATTTCAGAGCTTCAGGCCCTCTGGTGCGAGGAGCCTTATTTGATTTTTCACAAAGACAGGGTCTCTTTGCGCACAAACCCTATTTTATCCCTAAGGTGGTGTCTGAGTTTACCCTCAACCAGTCTAGCCACCTTCCTGTTTATTTTCCTGAGCATGCCAATCCAGGGGAAGAACAGCTTCATACGTTAGATGTGTGCAGAACTTTGAAGTTTTTCCTGCTCCAAACCAAGGAGTGCAGAAAGTCAGAGCAGTTGTTTTTCTTTCGCCCCTGATAGAGAGGGCGTTCAAGTTTCTAAACCGTGTTTATCAAAATGGTTGGCTAATTGTATTATGTTCTACTACAAGAAGTATGGCAAAGAGTTGCCTGCAGTGGTTAAAGTTCATTCCACAAGAGGCATGGCTACCTCTGTGTCCTGTTTTCATGGGGTCTCAGCCGCTGACATTTGCGTGGCTGCCACTTGGTGTACTGTCTATACTTTCACCAAATATTACATTCTGGATATTGCCTCAAGAGCCCGTGCAGGATTTGGCAGGGCTGTGCTGCAGGGCCTCCTGTCTTAAGTTTAAGGGTGGCCTTCCTCCCAGACTGTCTAGCTGCACCTTTAACGTCTTGGGACTCATTCCAGCGGTGTTACCTGATGACTGCGATACCCCTGAAGAAAACAGAACAGTTACGTAAGAACTTACTGTAACAGTAGATCTTCGAGGGGATCTCAATTGTGGTTCTATGTGATAACGGTGATCGCAGAAAGGTGATCGCCATTAGGGCGAGTGTACATTGGTGAACATCAATTTCGCCAATGTACATTTGCACTGTAGAAAAGGGTGCTGAAAAACATAGGGTTTTATGTTTTTATGGGGCTGTGCTCCCCCACCTCCCTCCACTAAAGGATTCTCAATTCCAGGGGAGTGCATGTCGGGGGTGAAAAAAATCACTGACCAGCACAAAGTAGACACACCAGCATCAAACCTGGCACCTCCAACCCTAGCTTGCCACAAACCCACCATGCCACACAGCCAGCTCAGCAACCCCACCACCACATACCCTCACAAACCCTCCCTTCCCTTCCGCTGTCAGTATGGTGTGCTCAGCCTTCCACACGCAAAGACGAGCAAATATAGTGGCAGGATGCCGCTTATAGCCGAGCCCGCCTCCGCCCAGTAGGCTTGTGAACAGGTGCCGCTATTGAATCACCCTTTTTGTAAGTGCTCAGTAGCGGATGCCCTTATCACAGGATCCCTTCAGTCATCAGGTCTGTCTTCCCTCCCACCATCCCCCTCCTTAGGGCTCTTTTCTGGAACTGGCTGTCTGGTGTATCCAACCCTTCTTATAGGCCTGGGCACCTCTCTCTGTCTCTCTCTCTCCTCCCCTCGGTACCCCATGGCTAGAGTTGTGCTTCCTTTGTCTTTGGGGGACAGAACTGAGGAGGGAGCTGCACACACCATTATAGGGTTAATGATGTCGGCAGACAACGTCTGCATGAGTGGCCCCAATTGTACATCTGAAAATCTTCTGCGTAGATACTGCTTCACTGGCAGTGAAGTTCCTATGGTGTGACCTAATGACTGAGATACCCTCGAAGATCTACTGTTACGGTAAGTTCTTACGTAACTAGTGTTTCTGCTTTCCCCATGTAGAAGTATAATGTCTGTATACAAGTGTTTCATAATTGAGGTTCTTGAATATAGGTTCCTTCCACTGATCCACCACCAGGTTCTAAAAACCTATATTATAAGAACAGGTAAACCGGTGTTCTATGGTTTCAAGTTGGTTGGCAAACCCCTCCTTGGTACATATTCTTTCTTCTACTTGCTTGTGTTTTTGATTTCCCTTTACAATAAGCCTATCCTGGCAACAGCGCCAGATGGTAGTCTGCATTTTTGTTAGGAATTCTTTTCTCATTCAGTTGCCTTAGCAAACAGTGGCTGAACTTGAGTGTAACATGTCAAAAAAATGGAGTCATCTGAAAATTTAGCATCCAGTATTAGTTTGTAAAGAGCTTTCCTGGGAGTCTATTTCATTTATAAATGGATAACGTCCCATACTCAACAGTTTACAAAAAGTTTGTCATATAAAGGGGGATTACCTTTTACATCCTTATGAATTTCAGTTTCCTGGACTCCAGAACATTTAGCCAGTCTGAAATGATATTAAAAAGCCAAAGAGTCCACTGTTTTCTAATGAGAGAATAATGGGTCTAAGGTTATTGTTAGAAAAACATATCATAAGAAAAAATAATTGGATGTATCCTAGCTAAGCCTCCTTGTTTGATAGGGCAGTAGACAATGTTTCGTTTGATAGGGTTGAATCTACTTCCCCATAGAGCCTGCTTAATGAGGTGGCTTCCAGAGCACTTGGAGGAGGTAAGAGCTAACGAATGTACCAGCAACAACCAAAAAAAGCTGGTACCAAAAAGACTTAATCAAGTATATTCTTTTTTTTTCTACTTAATTTCCAGTTGTTTACTTTTTGCTCACCTATCCCAATTTTATGTTCCCAATTTAGTTTTGCAACATTCCCAGATCCAGGGTAGTTAGTTCTGTCAAAAGTCTGAGCCTGCAACTAGTGTGGGCTGTTGAGAGATAGTACCCAAAACTTTACCCACACACTTTGTTAAATTTAGTGAACCTGCAGAGAATAAGGCAAACAACTTGAACCATTTTAATGCCTGCGTAACGTAGTTCACATCTCTCACTAATAAACACACATCATCTGTACAGGCAGTTGCCTTGCAGCAGACCGTGCTGTCTTCATTGCACAGGTGGAAAATTAAAGGATCTTGCTCTAGCTTCCTTAGTAGAGTGTCTAGGCAGAGTGTGTCTAGAATGGTTATCCCAGCACCATGTTGGTGCTAATCAAATGCAGGGTCAGTGCACTCTCTAGGGTGGCTGAGCCCCCACTATTATCAAGAATCCCTAAATGAGAGCATACGCAGAGGTTACTTAGGTTGAGCTAGCTACAGCACTGCAAATGCCAGAATGCCCTTCACACAACAGGACCTTAGCCCAAAATTAAAGAAGTCTTGCAAATGCCACATTTCCATGTTACTTAATAAATTCAGATTTATTGCACATAAGATCCACCTTCAGTATACTTGTACCAGTAGTTTAAAGTGCAGTTCTTTGCCTGGCTGGGCTGCTGATGAATTGAAGCCAAACGGTGCATTTATCCTGCAATATATTATCAGTGCAAAAAAAAGTACAAAGCGAAGTAACCTCTCACCTGGTTTGCCAGCTTATCTACTCCAGCACTTTGCTCCAACAGGGGGCATGGCTTGACTGTCAAGACATCTCCCTTTTATACTGCTGAGTACCCGTGAATGCATGATGTCATGTTCCTTCATTATTACACACTCTACTATATTTGGTCTGGGAAATTTCAAATTAAAAGTTGAATGTGAGAAAACGGCCAAAGACTGCTCTAGGGCTTTTACACAATTGGTGATAAGAGAGGACATTTTAAAGTATGCAGATCTTAATAAAGAAATAGACTCGGAGAACAGCTTGATAAATTTAAGGACCAACAACAGTTTAAGGAATTGGATAAACAGCTGCATTCCAAAATAATTATTCTTATTGTGTTGTTTCCCCCATTTTTTTGAAAAACGGCTCTTATGTCTGCTTTTGTATCTTCCCACCAACGAAGTGGATTGTCATAACAAATGAAAATCGATTTCCTGGCTGAAAGTAGTTTCCCTATTGAATTCAGTGTAGCACTGTCTTCTAGTACTCCAGAATTTAGTTTCCATATCCCTGGGCCATGCTAAAAGTCAGGAGAGACATCAATAGTGACCTAATCAGTATGTGATTCAAGAACTCCATAGGGCATGTTGAAGCTGATATTAGTGGAAGGTGGGAAGATAAAAATAAGAAATCTGTCCTAGTGGATAATTGCCCAGAAAAATAGTGGGATCCTTTTTTGTGTTTTCTTAAAGTAGGCATCTGATAGCCCAGCTGTTTGTATGAAATGGGATAGAAATTACATGTCTGTCTGTGCATCACGATTCAGGGGAGAGAGACCACATTTAAAATCTCCTTCCAAAACAGGTTTAGGTGTGAGATGGGGTCTGACAATTTTTTTTTTTTTTTTAAAGGTCAGTTTTAGTTGTTTTGGATTGTGGTGTTGCATGAACAAATGCAGATGCGCAGGGGCCCTTTGGGTCCTATGCCAGGTTAAAACTACGTCCACCTACAGAAGTGCAGCAATAGATGTCAGGGATTCATGGGGCTGTCTGGTGGGCTCCAGAAGCATGGAGCCCACTGGTCTCTGTAATTCCATGTGACCATAGATACAGACACACAAGGCAAAGAGCAGCCAATGCACAGGGGCCCTCTGCCACCCACAGGTGCAGATCCCTGTGCCAAGAGGACAGTTGTCTTCACAACATGGTACCCGGGGCCATGTGTACAACCCTGCAGATTTCATTCCCTGGCTGGGAGGGGGGGCAGGTGTTGCACAAGTGCCATCACCCCCAACCCATCCTGCTGGGTCACTGAGCTGGCCCCAAAACTCAGATAGTTGTATGACTCCCCCTTATAAACATGACATGTGGCATTAATAGTATATTGGCTGAAACATAATTTTGCAGCAGAAGTGCGAAAACTCTTCTTGTCAGGAGTTAAAAAGTGACATCTATAATGTTTGAGGGCGTGTGGAAAATGGGTTTGTTGAAAGTTTGGAGTCAAAATATTGAAAATTAGCAAAGTTATGAGTGAATATTTAAATATTGCAATGTTTACTCATAACCTGGGCATTTTACTGTATATTTGTACACCAAATTTTAAAATTAACCCGGTAGGCAGAAACCTTCAAATCCCTGCCAAAGCATCATTCTGCACCACAGATGTGAAAACACATTTTGGCTAGATCTGAAAAATTACAGCAGCCACATTTATGGGATGGTGTGAAAAAAATGGCTGTGTTGAAAATGTGGGGTCAAAATATTTAAAATTACCAAAGTTATGAGCAAGCCTAGAGAAAGGTCAGTGTAGCTCATAACCTTGGCATTTTTACATATTTTAACCCCACATTTTCAACATAACCTTCTTATGACCCCCACCTCATGAAGAAGGACAGTGAACATTTTCAAGCTGTGTTTGAACAGTGATTTTGCAAAATGACTGCAAAATCACCTTTTGGACCAGAGTTGCATAATTCCACTGCAATTGGTCATGAAGAGGGATCCCAAAAGGCCATGCTGAAAATTTGGGTTCAAAATATGTAAAAATAAGAGTTCAAAACCCCATTGAAATACATTAAACTGCACTTACCTGCTTTTCCCATATCACAATCGCCAGTTCCAACAGCAAAATGTGTCTTCAGAGAGTGGATCTATGCCATGGGACATATTCTGGTGCATTAGGATGTGGGGGGGTGTTGGGTGGAAGGTGCTGATGGGGATGTCAAGGTGGGATGGGTGGGGGTCAGATTAGCATGGGACTGTTTTCTTATTTACAGGGTTAAAAAAACATTGATGTCCAGTTTTGTTTATTTCAGAGATGTTCTGACACTGGGGATTGGGCACCCCAGTGTCGGGCTTATGTTTGGCGGCACTAGGTGTGGCACCACGGTGCCACTATGTACAGAAGAGGAACAGGGCAGATGATCTGGAGGGGGAGCCAGGAGAAGCGACACCAGGGCTGGGCACCCAGTTTCACTTATATTAAAAAAAAATATATATATATATATATATATATATATATATATATATATATATATATATATAATATATATGAATGAGGAGCGGGTGGATGACCTGGGGGGGGGAGAAAGTAGTGGTACCGGGGTGGGCACCCCAGCCCGCTAAGTAGGTAGGTACATAGATAGATAGGCAGACAAACAGAAGAGGGGAATCAGTGGCTCACTGCTTGAAGTGAAGCCAGCAGCATGACTTCAGCTGTGGCTTCACCATTCAAGGAAATCCTGATGTTGTCATACAGAGAATGCAGATGAACTGCCCCTCTCACTAAACTGAGCACTCTGGATTTTGGGGTTCCCAGAACAGGTATTTCTAGCCAATATTAAAAAAAAAAAAAAAAAAAAAATCAGAATCTAGCTAAATGGGTCCCTGTTTAGCTAGGTTCGGTTTTTTTTTTTTTATTATTATTTCTAATTATACCATCTGTATGTATTTTCCATGCTTTTTAATTTGAGGGGAAAAAACAAGATGGTGGCTCTCACAGCACAAAAAAAAAAACATTTTTGTACTGTGAGATGCAACTGGTGAGAAACCAAAAAGGGTCTTACAACACAGAATTTTTGGTTTCGTATCGGAACGTTGTCCCAGAAACCGTACTGAGCATGCTCAGAACAGAAAAATACTAAACTTTAAATCCATAAAACTCTGGAATCATATAATAGTTTTTCAAGAAATCTTCCAAAGAAACTGCCCTGGCACAGCACTCTTCTACCATGAACGTTTTAGGGAAAAAAATTCCATTTTGTGTAGGCTGTACGTGAGAACAAACCCAAATCCCATGTTAAGTATAGGAAAACAAATTAGACATCTACAGGAAAATGACATATGCGCATCTCAGAAACCACACAATCTACCATCACAAAACTTTCCATAGATTTAGACCTTGCTTTTTAGACAACACTTGCAAAGTTTCAGCTAATTATGTCAAATGCTGCCATAGCTATAAAAGGTGCAAAGTTAGGGGTTTAACATAGAACCTCTTGCTCAACCCTAACTATAGGGGTGCTGTCGAGCCCCCCTATACTTCATATTGCTTGGGTTTTGTGCATCTCTCTCCAAGCCACATGCATGCCCTCATAACCCATTACTTCCAGTACCCACAAATGAAATATGGACTATCCCTTGCTTAATCTGAGACAGAATGGCCACCCAGGTGAAAATGAGTTAAGTGCTAGATCTAGTACAAAGCATCATGGGCAGTAGTATGCAGATCATTGTGTAGAGCATACTGACAGTATGAGTAAAACAAAAGTTGCTCGAAAACCGTTTCACCGTGTTCCAGTCTGGGCTGAGAGCAACAAATGTAAACTTCCTGGCGACTGTTTTCCTAATGAAGTCCTGTCAGAATATTATACACAGATATTTGCTTACAGCTACCCATTATTCTTTACACTGGGGTTGTCATTTACATGATAAAGCATGACAGAGTGTGGATTATAGGGGGAATTGCCCATGCGTTGTGTGGTGCGGCTGAGTGAATTAACCACGCGAGAAGTTGGCAGTCTCCCATTTACCCGCATCCTCGAGTGCCTTATTGTGATTATACCATGGACCGATGTGTGAAATTCATTTAAAAAATGCCTTTAGGTGTGTTTTATTTTATTGTTTTAATGCCCTTCCCCAGCCTTGGTTTATTGCAGGATTTACCCATGGGAAAAGACCTTGGCTGACCAGTCAAGTTACATGATTTTATATGGCCATTGAATAATAGAGTGAATGTGTGTGATTGGGAGACTCGCAAATACAAACATTTTGGACTAGAAGCTAAATAAGGCAGGAACTCGGTTCCCTCTCCTCTGACGCCATTCTCCATTGAATACTGTTGGAGGATGTCACCTCCTAGGAATGACAGTTCTATAAATGTAGAAATTACAGTCCCACCTCCTAAACATTTCCACTTTAACCACTGTTTTGACCTTTGTTGTCTCCCTGTATCCTTACATATACACTGTATACACTTTGTTTTTTGCAGACTGCCTTTTCTGCAAGTGTACCACTGTGTGTACCACGTGTCATATATTGTGTTTAATTTATAATACTTGGATTAAAGGAGGGATCACCAGCGATGCTGGATTGCCAAGCAAGGTGAAGGGCATCCAGTAATGTTCTGTGCATGGTGATAGGTCTTTCCTTTAGATGGGGTCGTATTAAGAGGTGGGAACGGCAAAGAGTTGATGTGCTAGGCCATTGTGTTCCTGTGGCAGTTAGTAGCGTTAATGCTAAACCAAATAATTAATTAAGATTTAGTTACAAGTCCTAGATCCCGTGGGAAGTAACCTTGTCACATTTCTTCCTCCTCCTCTTAGATTGTGTAAGGAAATGTTAATGCCATCCTGAGGCTGTCATCATGTTACACTATTTTGTTTTCGTCATTCTCATCTGCTACAGTTGTTTATGTAGCCAACTCCTTCTTTTTTTCACTCATCTGGTGTGCATGACTCATTCCTGTAATAAAAAAATAACATATGCGGACAAGGGAGTTATTTGGTTTATGACTTGCCCTTGGGATTCTGTTGCCATTCATAACTGGCTCCAACTCTGTTCTCATAGTTTACTGGCATCTGCAGAGCCCCTTGAGTGAGTTATAGCGGTATAAATTGATTGTGAGCTTATGTTCCTCGCTCATTCTTCTGGGAGGCTTATGTTGTGAAATTATTTGATTCGGGTCAGTTCTAAACCAAACTGGTAATGTAGTTATCTGCAGCCTGCAGATTTTACATTTTAAACAATTGTAGCCTCTGTAAAGTAGGCACACAATGATGTACAAAACATGAAGGATTCAGATCGACTCAAGCCATGGCTTGAGCCGTCATTCTCTGATAGTAACTGTACAGATTGCCAGTGGTCTGCTAGTGTCAAAGGTGTTGTCCTGGCCAGCTGTATGAAGTGCCCACTACTGTGGGTTTGGTTGTTCTTGGCAACTCTTAGCTTGGGTTTGATGTGTATTGGAGGTTATGCTGGTTATGCATAATGCAGTATTGTCCATATACTGTGTAATGAAGTTAAATATTTTTTGCTTTTATTTATTTCTGTATTTATTTCAAATGTTTTACCAGGAAAGACATGCTGTGCTCTCATTTTCAGATGACTGGTCCTAGGGATTTATGGGCAACTGTCTTCTCTATACTATGTATTAATGAAACATTAGGCTAGTAAGTTGTGGTTCTCTTTCCTACAACCATAAACTTTCCGACTGTAGAAGTTGTAAATGGTTGGTCCCCATTGAACTGGAATGTCTGTAAAAGTTTATTAAGAAATGTGCTTAGTTGAGATTTTATATAGTAAGGCAAATGTTACTATGCATTGCATTCAGATATTGGGGTTTGTGAATCCAGACAACCTTTATGAACTAGGAGAATGCTGGTGAACCCTTGTTGTATTTAATTTGTTGTACTCTTCTTGTTATGCTGATATAAAATCAGTAAAGTTTAAAGGACAAATAAACAAGCTATTTGTCAAAAAACAATTGTAAAATCCAGCTTCATCGAGAGAGGAAGGAAAGGCTGCTGTTCACATTTATACTAAAACTACATTTATATAATTCATATAAATGCAGTTTCATAGCATTTGAAAAATTTAAACAAAAGCCCTTTCCTTTCATATCTCCCACCCTGTCTGCTCTCTAAGATGGCCGCCTAACGTGATGCATGATGACATCATTGGGGTGAGTGCTCTTTACACTGCTAATTACTTGTAGTTTTTCTCTGCCATTTTGTAATCTAATTAAACAAAATGATCAAAATCATGATTTTTAAAATGTGTATTTTTTAAATACACGCGTTAGGCTGTGCTTTTATTTCTTTACATAAAACAAGCAGAAATAGTTCAATAAACTACTGAACAGCAGTGCAAGTACAGGCTTGCAGATAAAGTACCTAGTGGTCTTGTGGTTACCTCCTCAATTTGGCATTGTGTAAGGCTGGTCCAGTGGTCCAAAGGCAAACTTCAAGATCTGCTTGATAATCCACAATAATACATACAGTTGTTTACAAAAGCGCGCAAACCCCCTTGCAGCAGCCTGCCCAAGTCATTCATGCAACACGCCAGCCCACCATTTAAGTACACTCCCAAGCCTCTGTGCCACTCTTGCAAATACACTCTGCCAGTCCAAGAAAAAATCAAATTGGATACCAGCTCCCAACTTGCTCCAAGCTCCTTGAGTGCATGCTTTGCCAACAAGCTGCATTTGTTCACAGCTGGCAGCACTCTAGGATGCTTATGCATGTTATTTGGTAGCGACATTAGTGAAGGAATATGGCATGTTGTTAAAAAAACAAAACAAAAAAAAACTAATAACGTTCCTTTGGGCTCTATCAATAGGGTAGCCACCTGTCCCAATTTGAACAAGATAATCTATTTTTTGATGTCGTCATCTGGTCTTCTAGTTTTCCACAGCAGTACTCTGTTTTTCTCTTATCAGTCAGAACCTGCTAAATCATTAGTTGTTTTGACAACAGTTCTAGGCTTCACACAAGTGTCTGATGTTATACATACAGTACATTTGCATGCAAAACCTACCAACTAATCAGGCAAGCACAGTATGAAATTAATAATAATTATAAAAAGGGTCTGAGAAATGGAGCTTTCTGATTGGCTGCAAACATTCTAACAGCCTTATGTTAATCTTTTAACAACATACATGTGGAGCTTAGCCATATGCTGAACACGGTTTAACACTGTTTAACAACAGTTTTTATTATAATAGCAATAAGGCACTCCCAGGGATTATGTTAATGGTCAGTTAATAACCCTCTAGTGGCATGTGGCACTCGGCTACACCTCGTGCCACACTACACCCCTAGAAGGTGATTAACAGACCATTAACATAACTCTTGGTCATGTCTTATTGCTTAATTAACAAACAGAAAAAAAACAGCTACGTGATGCTGAGTGGTAGGGGGAACCACTCTGGCACACTGGTGATGCAGGTTCATACTCTGAGCCTAGGAATTCAGAAGCAGAGACCAGCAGGGAGGGTAAAAGAGCATCCACACAAACATTCTCTTCTCGGGGAGGGTTGAGATGTGCACTGCTAGTAGAGTGGCACCTGACGGAATCACAGGGCTATTGCTGGCATGGGTGAGCAGTCAACTGTGGGTCCTGCCCCCAGAACATTGATGTGGTCACCCTCTGCATGGGAGATTGGGATGAGGTGGGGAGGTGAAGGGAATCTGCCTGGCCAGTGCAGTCTAGGATGATAGCCTCCCTACGTACCCTCCATGCCACCAAAGAATTTGGCAGCGCACCCGCCACCCAGCCCCCGGTGCCTGAAGCTTAGTATTGGTGACATGAACGCCCTCTTCTCAAAAGCCCTGGGTTGGGGGCCCCTGGTGGAGGGATGGAACTGAGCCAGACACCAGAGTGCTACACTGGGACCTCATGGTGGACAACGCCAGTGGGAGTGAGTCTGGTGGGCAGAAGAGTGGCATGGTGAGAGTGAGGCTCCTAGGAACAGGAAGCTTAAAAAAAAAAAAAAATAAACTACCTACCCCCCTGTAGCATGTAAGTTTTTCAAAATACATGCCCCCTTTTACTTGGATGCAGAGTTCTTGAAAGCACTTGTACAACACCCAGCCCTTAGAAGGGAATTTAAAGGTCACCTCAGTGGCGTTGTTCTACTGTACAAGTGATCAGAGCTCAGGGAGCTGTCAGGAGGCGGACCTGCCAAGGTAGAGACCACCTGTCAGTGCTTCTTGATTGGGATGAGTTGGCACCTTGGTGGTGGGCTAGGGTGCGGCAGCAGACCCTATGGATGGGATGAGGGAGCTTGTTCCTTTGTAGGAATATGCTGCATGTGTCCAAGGCCAACAGGAGGAACCTCCCATGCTAGGGGAGGAGGGAGAAAATGGATAAAATCCCAGCCCCCATCCAGAATAATGGCTGCTGAACACTCTGGTCCCACACACCCCCCAGACCACCACCCGCTACTGGATCCTGTGTCAGGTCTGGGGGAATAGCGCCCTCCTTTGGACCACCCTGTCATGGAGTGGAAGCTGTAGGGGTGGCAGTAGTAGTAGGTCACTGGAGGATGGAGCAGGGTGGTTACAGTCACAGCTTAATAGCACAGTGAGGCTGGTAGGTAGAAAATCTCTGTAAAGCAAAACCGGGCTTTTCAAATGAAATCTGCCTGTCCCAGGTCTTTCAAGGACTTATGTTTAGCCCCAGCACATTAAAAGGACTCCATTCCAACCTTAAGCCTGTTTTATTTTTAATTTACTTTGTCTTATGACTTGGCTACCAGCCCCATTCTGCTTATCCCCTAGACCCATCTCCCACCTTCCCCGGGACTTAATTAGAGCCTCCTTTAAGTCCCTATTGCATGGCCTCCATGGTGGAGCCACCATGGTGAAACAAGCACTAACAGAGTCCAAATCAAGCAGAGATGTGAGCCCAGTTGGCAGTGTGGAGCCTGTTGGGGGTGTGAGATATCATGCTGGTGGCTGGTATTTCATGTTTTTCTGCCCCTTGCTTGGGACGCGGACACAACATGCCTCTAGAGTATTCTGGCAACAAGCATGTGCAGAGGCTCGGCCACACTTGCCCCCTTGCCGTGCTGCTTATTCTGGCCCCCGCTGATGGGTGCTCATGTAGTGGATCATGGATGTCCACCTCACTGGAAGTGAGTGTTCTCTTACTGTTCACCCTCTGGTAACCCTCCCCCACCCCTTGAATGAGCCAGCTCCACACAGGCCTTTCCTGCAGCCTTTAACCAGATTATTGTTTTTTTGTGCAGTAAGCCCTTAAAAGGGCTTTTTTTTTTTTTTTTTCCTGTGGAGATTGTTATCCTTCCTAGCTTGAGAGGGCAGCTTTCAGTCCTCTCTTGCCTTCCCCAACCAGCAACTAACCTCCCCGAAGCTTATCTTCCCAAAGTGATCCGCATGGATTACCCCCTGTGGTGGGGCCGGAAGGGGGAGAGCTGCCCCAAGACTCTCATCCAGATATCAGGGCATCATGCACTGGTGGTGGTGTGGGCCGGGGTCTGGCATGCTAGACTTCATTAAGCCCACTCAGTCAATTTTTCTCATTTTCTCCCCCATGCTGCAGCATGGACATCAGCATGTGACATATGGAGGCAAACAGAGGCTGTATAAAACTGGCAGCCCTCCCTGTTCTCGTCCTCCGACCTGCACTATCACCTGGCCTCCAACTGTTGGCAGTCGACAGCAGAGTGGTGATTCCTCCCCTCCCTGGGAGAGAACAGTTCATCAGATGCTTTGTTGATGACCCCCCCCCCCGGCAACCCTGGTCTGCTCCCAAATTCGATTTGCTGGTGTGGCGAGTGGCATCTCTACTGCCCACTATGGGGTCTGCTCTCAAAAGGGCTTTTAATAAAAAAAAAAAAAAAGGTGCTGCATCTGAAAACAAAATGGTAACATTAAATGCACGCTGAAAATAGAGTTAGAATCGACGTTTCAGCCATAGGTCTTATTCAGGAATTTTGTGAAAGAAAAAAAAAAACAAAGGTAGTGGAGAGGTAAGGGGAGAATGAGGGATATAAATATGTGAGGAAAAATAGGGGGAGGATCTAGAAGAAAAAATGATAGGTAAGAATAGAAGCTGGAAAACAAAAAGGCGATGGTGGGTATGGTGAGGCATAGTAGGAGTAAATGAGCCGATGAGTCCTCAGGTCGGAACTGACAGGGCTTAGTAAGAAGGGTGAAAGTTGACAAAGGTGGGGGAAGGAGACAGAGACATCTGGAGAAAAGAAAATTGATATGCACGTATAGCTAGAATGCCCATGTGTGTGTGTATGCCCCCCACGGACACCACACTGGATGGAAGTGTGTGCAGGTATACTCACACATGCAGACATACCGTGCACACCTGCATGCAAAGAGATGACGGGGGTGAAGGTAAAAAGGACCGAATACAGTGGTAAACCATGAGGTGGCTGAAAGACGTTCGTAGAAAATAAGTCTGTTATTTAAACCAGAGGGCTGATGGGAGCCTAAGCGGAAGATGAGCTTGGTTTCAGTGATTCTTTTCTTTAGTCAGTATCCTGGAAACCCTGCTGAAGGACACAGATCGAAAGATCATTGACATTATGGTCCTTGGAGGTAAAGCTGGATACAGTGGGTTTACTAGTGTCTCCATTCCTGACTGCGCTGCAGTGTTCCCTGAATTGGTCAGCCAGGCATCTGCACTTTTTTCCAATGTAGATAGCTGCACACTTCCTGCAAAGAATACAGTATATCACATTGCTGGAAATGCATGCAAACTCCTTGGTGATGTGAAAAACACGAGTGGGCCTTAAATTTTAGGGTTAATAGAAATAAATTAACGGGTATAATAGCAGGTTCTGTTTCAGACTTTGGTACTTGCTAAGAAGCAGTTGTGAGGAGTATAGACCCTGCTACTGTATGTACCAGCAGATTCTGCAGGTTGCGTGGTCTGTAGTAGGTGACAATTGGTGGCTCTGTAAAGAAAGCTTCAATATAGCTGGCCCAGTGGCGCTGAGGGTTGAGGCGTTGGACACCCCATTTGGTGCTATGCTGGCGTCCCGGGTACAGGAGCGAGCTCGGGCAGCCGGGGGTTCACAGCGGAGGGAGATGATAGTCAATCGAACTCCCAGGGGGAGGGCAACAGGGCTGTCCGGTGTCCCAGTGATCCCCTGATGGAGACCGGGGGGCACTGCAGGATCATGGACCAAAATGTGTGTGGGGAGCGTGGCAGACACCAACAGGGTTGGCGTGCGCCATGTTGTCACTGCACACCATGCTCGGGAGGGAGGGCTCTCACTGGGAACTATGCTGAAACCCCCCTTCAGCCAGATAGGCAACGGCCCCACAGTGCCTCGCCACCACATGCCGAATACTGGACCTCCTCCGCCCCTTCGATCTCCTCGTGGACCTTGGGGTCGCAGGTCCCATGGGAAGAAAGTAACGTCTCTGAAGAGGCAGGACATCACAGTGAGCGGTAGAGTGGCAGGTGAGTTGGGAACCTGAGAGGGGTCCGGCTCCAAAGGAGATAAACGGTATGTAAAAAAAAAAAAAACAAACAAGAAAGCTTCAATATTAGGGTCAGTTTGCAGAATAGGATCATTTAGTGATGCTGCTGTGTAGAGCAGGGGTCTTCGAATGGAAGGGAAGCACCAGTGGAATGTGTCGTCATTGTATGAGTGTGTCCCATCTATGAGGGCCAAGGTTACAGGGCATATTTCTGACCCAGGAGAGAGAGCTCGGTCCACTGTGCTTTCTGTGTATCCGCTAATAATAACAAAACAAAAAACTATAATTTTATTTGTGAGCCTACTCGGCAAAATCCTCATCTTCACCACATAACCTACAAAGTCTAAGAAACTGAACATGGCAAACCCTTCTTATCTTGTCTGGGAGGGAGGGCGCTGTGAAGGAGAAATCTATGAGTTGGTGGATTTGTAGTAAACTGATGTCTTCAGTCCAGTGTTCTGCACCAGCAATTTGAGATCTAGAAAAAGCAATGTGGAGGAAGATACTTTGACAGTGTACTGAGAAGAATGGGCTGTGATACATTTGTTCAAGATCATTTGGTGGGTTTCCCTGGAGTAGAAGGTGGCCCCCACACAGTCATCTCGATAGCATTTGTAGAGGTCAGGCACAGTCCCTGTGAAGGAAAAAACAAATTGTTTTCAACCCAGCTAACAGATAGCAAAGATGGGATCCATATTGGTACCCATAGCAACTCCACTGATCTGCTGAAAAGCACCGTTATTAAAAGAAAGAGCACTGAGTTTAAGAACAAGAGTTTAAGAAGAAATGTCTTTTAATAGAAACATTCCACAGCGCACTGCCTGCTACTGTGAGTGTGTGCTTCCTGCAACCTTCACAAAATGTTCCAAGTTATGCATTTAGCATTCCATTAAGGAACTGTTAACTATGCTGTGTGTGTTTTTTATTTTCTAGAAAGCTTTTTCTCTGGTTCCTCTGGTCTGCCCCAGACCTGTCACCGACCTTGTCAGGGACAGGTTATCCTCCACTTACCCAGGATCACAGATGTGGTTACTGCCCTGCCCGGTCACTCATGAATGGGTCTGCAGGGCTTGCCAGTGCATCCCGGAAGACGAGGGATTTTTCTCCTCCATATTTTCTTCCTGTGGGTGCTGGCATGCTTGGCATCCAGTCATAGCCAGTTTTAGGCACCAGCGAACCCTGCGGTTACTGGGAGCCCCTCCTCCTGGGGGCCCCCCCAACCAGAGAAGTTTACCTTATTCATTTTTAAACATTTTTTAATCTTAATATATTTTTAAAACATCAGTAAAAGACTGTGCAGATCCTTCTGGTTCTGTCATGAAATACCTCAACAAGCTATGACCCAGTCAATATGAGGTGGGTAGGCAGCAGTGGATGGGATGGGAAGAACTGCCCCAAGAACTGACACTGCTGTGTCCTCCTATAAATTTTTTTAAATACTATTGGTTATACTAAAGCTGTACATAGAAACAAAGAAATATAAAATTTGCTGGCAGATAACTACTGCTTGGCCCACCTAGTCTGCCCATTTTTCTCTGCCTATAGTATCACCACAAATAAAATCTTGCACTTATGGGCTATAGTAAAACACATAGGCTAAAGGTGGGCCAAGTAGAGGGGCCCCATGACTTCACTAATTCTGCTGGGGGCCCCCAAAACCCTAAAGCCAGCCCTGCATCCAGTGGCTACACCTCTCCCTTCGATGTGTTGTCTGCCGTGCTGCCATCTGGACACTAATAGGTGGCAGTCAAATAGTGGGACACAGCCCCTCCCGGGAGCTGTCCTTGAAATGCTCTGTCCTCCCTCCCCAGCCACCACTCAAGCAAAGCGCAGTCTGTTCCTGAACCAAGTACACTGGCATAGTGAGCAAAAGTGCTATTGCTGTGCTGTTGCACTTGTTTTTTCAACCAAAATACTGTTTAAATGGTTAGTCTGTGTTCTACTTAAAGGAATATGGTGTTTAAAATAGGCAGCATCTGGGCCAATCAGTGGCTCCATGTAAATGAGGTACACTTCTGTGCTGGGGACCCGGATTTGGAAGCAAGCCCAAGGAGCCAGGATCAGTGTCACCTGTAAGGGAGAGTGTTGGTGAGTGCAACATGAGCTGGCCCAGTGAGGAAGACACATAGGCTTCAGCCCTTAGTTGTGAGCCAGGGAGACTGCCCCCCTACAGGAGTTGGCAGCCCATAATGCACTACTGTGACCGAGGCTGCCAGAGGCCTTGCTTGATGTTGGGGAGAGGGAACTGGAAAAGAGAAAAATGAATAAAAACATGTGTGTCTCAAGCCATCTACATGACAGTCATCGGCTCTTCTGGCTTCAGTCAGGGTACTGACTTGACAGTGGGTGAGCAGTGGCGGGACTGGCGAGCTGACATGGGCCCAAGGCAGGCAAAGATGATGGCTCTGTGGGCCAAAGTGCTTATTTAAAAAAAAAAAAAATAGGCAGTGTCAGATTTAAAAATGTAACGTTCCGTTGTGGTGGAAAGGGCTTAGGATTTATCTTGCCCTCATCACTGTAGCCTTCCCTTTTGTGCCCATGTTTATATAGTGCCTGTGATACAGGTGCACACTCTAGCTGGAGGTCAAGTATAGCTTCAGTTTCCTTTTATTTGTATTTATTTATTGTTTAGTTAAGAGGCATGCAGGACAAGCACGCTGAGCTGTGCAGCCTATTTCAGGGAGCGGCTTGGGGGAAGAAAACAGTTGACTAACACAGGTACACAAAATAATACAGTAAAGTGTGCAACCAGTAGTACATGAAACAGTAGGTGCAGAGTAAATAAAAGGGACGAGCAAACATGAGTAAAACAGACCCCATAAAGGGAACCAGTGCAGCCGATATTTGAAAGCAGAAGTTCATACTGTGGGGGGAGCCTCAAGGAGAACGTTCCTTTACCTTTAGACCGGTGATGTCTGAGGGTGAGAAAGGGAGTGGGGTTGGAGTGTCTGAGGAGATGGGCTAAGGGTGGGGAAGGCATCATCGGCAAAGAAAGGCATTCAAGGAGGGTGTTTGACTAGTACGTAGAGTGCAAGTGACAGTGGTGCTCAAGGGAAGGCCAGCACGGGAAGTAGAGGTCACGGTGGTGAGTGTGAAAAGGGCAGTCTATGGCAAAATGACAGAAAAGCATGATATGCAGGGGTCTAGGAAGCAGCACCACAGACAATGTCACTGTAGTCAAAAACAGGCTTTGACAGTCTGATTTTCTTGAGGTATTTAAAGCAGCAGTGCAACAAAACTGGACACATTTTTTCACTGTAAGATTCGTGGCATCTTCGTTTTATTTGGTGGTAAAATTTTCTGATTTCACTAAAATGAGTATTTTATAAATGTTTTAATTCAGTTTTTTCTCAAGAAAAAAAAAGATGGCCACCACACTTGGCTTAGAAATTGTATTGCAGACCTGGTAAGGGTTAAGATCACGAAAAAAAAACAAACCTCATGGTGCACAGCAGGGGAGGTGCCTAAAAAGGTAGATGTAACAGGTATATTAATATTTCTATTAGTTGTAGCTGATACTAGCATTTTAGTGGAAAATATATTTTTCATTGCACTGCTTCTTTAAATAAAGATCTCCAACAAATAAATCATAACATTTTTACACAACATTATGTAATCTGGACATTACAACCACAATTAATTATGCTGATAAAGTTACAATTTTAGTTTATTTGACTTTTGTAGCAAACTACCAGGAAGAAACTTTTTATGTGCAATCCTTTTTTAGAAAAAGTCATGACCGTGTGTGCCTCTGAATCTTAAAATAGTGAAAAAATAGTTTGAACACAAAATCCTTAACCTTGGTTACCTATCGTGCATTCCTTTTTGAACAAACAGGAGATGGAAGTAATGGAGACCCAGATTTGTATGACTTGCCCATGGAGTTTTAGTTGTTACTGTGCCAGAACTGCAGATAATTGTTATAACAGTAGCATGGTGTGTGTGAATTATCATTGGCTGTTACTTTAAGGAGCTTACCTACATTTCTAGTCTTTTGCCTTGTTGACACTCTTAAGAACATTTAGAGAATGAACTACCAGTTTACTGGTTAACTTGATAGATGTTCATGTGGGCCTGCTCTTTGTGGATTGACAAATGGAGCCACTACTGGGACTTCACACGCTGGACTCTAATGCAGAAGATTAAAGCTATGTGGTTGGAATATAAGGCAGATACTTCTGAGTACTGGGTTTAGGTCTAACACTGGGATGTTAAAATTGGCTGTTCTGTGAGACTGGCAGCAACATATTATGCTCACAAGCAGAAGACCTGATTCACATCCCAGAACGGGGACTTCAGCAGCTGGTCATTGTGGGAGGATACAGTGCCGCAGAGAATGCTTTCCTCTGTCAGTGTGGGAGATAAGATTGAGGTGGTGTGTAGCTGACCTTTGTTGGCAGAGGGGAGCAAGGTGGCAGCCACTACGTTTGATGGTCCGGGTTGGGTAGGGTTGCCACCTTTGGATGAGGTAAAAACCGGATGCTAAACCACACCCCAAACTCCGCCTCTGGCTCCACCCCCTTTTTATGACTGGCGAGTATATCGCTTCTCCTCCAAAGCTATTTGTAATGTTGGAATAGACGTCACTAGTGACAGGAAATCATTTTTATACTGTTATTTATTTGATTTATTTATTTTTATTCTTTAGCAACCAGGTTAACTCCCATAGGCTAATAGCCCATTTCTGTGAGTGACCCAGGAGGCGCAGGAAGGTTAAGTGACTTGCTCAGGGTCACATAGTATATAAGTGGAGGTTGTGGGAATCAAACTCAGGTCTGCTGAATGTGCCAAGCTCATCCACAGCTTATTGCTCAGCCTCTGTTAAACACTCCCATTTTCCTTTCCATGTCAGTCAGGTATTCTGATGCTTTGACCAATTTTGATAACTTAATTATCAATGCTTGTGGTACCCATAATACTGCACTGTGCCTCCCTTTACCTCAGCAGCTACTGCTGTTTCTTTTCATATTTCTAAGACATTCCACAATTTCAGACACACCATTCCATGCTGTTTATCTGAATGACCTATAAAAGTGTAACTAATATCATGGAATGTTCACGTAATACAAAAAATTAGAGCAAATGTGGTGATAAAGGCAATAAAAGTTAGATTATTAATGTAATAAAAATGGGTCAAAAACATACCAGACTATAGGACAAACAAAAAGAAATGCATGACAGCACATAAAGGTGTAAAAGCTGTTTCCTGTCACAGCAGTAAAAGACCATACTTAAAATGCAGAGTTGAAAAGATTAGGTTAATTTACCGCTAATGATCTTAATGGCCATACTTTACACCTTTCAGACAGTCTGGTTTTACAAACAAAAGCAGATCTGAATGACTGTGACATCAGAACTTCTTTGTAACCTGGACATGCAATGCAGCCAAAACAGTGAATGATTTGGCACATCAGTTTTAAGAGTATATGAACACACAAAATGACCCAAAAACCGGACTGCATTTAATCAAAACCGGATGACTGGATAAGGACCCTAAAAACTGGATTATCCAGTCAAATACCGGATAGGTGGCAACCCTAGGGTTGGGATGTTATCATTGGTCCACCCCCAACTGGTTGAACACAAATGTTCCAGTTTAGTTTCTGGCTTGGCACTTTCATGTGTGGACTCACAAATTATTTCTGGTTTCCTGGTGCCAAATGTGTACAAGTTTCAGCCATTGCATCCATCAAACTTGCTGTCGCATAGTATTGTGGTGATGGAAGGAACTTACGGTAGAGCTTATCTGCTCCTCCTGACATATGGCAGTGATGTGCCTAATTTGAGTACAGACACACATCCAGGCTTATCAGTTGGAATGCTAGTCCATTCATGCTGTGTCACTGTTAATGCTATTCTGGCTCTATAATCTGTTTAGTCCTGCTTTGAAAACTTGAACCATACTTTAGCTTTGGAAACCTCGCCAGGCTGGTTATTCTAACATGTTAAAATGTCTGTGTTAAAACTGAATTTTGCTTGGGTGGCCATTTTGTATCAAGGTTAAGCAATGGAAAACTCGGGCTTTAAAAAGCATCTCCATGTAGTAGAGAGTTAAGTAATGCTTTGTAATGTTTCCCCTTGACCTCCCCACCCAGTTTGCATGTATACCCCTAGATCCACTTGTATTCACCAACTTAAGCTGTTGCATAGACTTCAACCTGTCTGTCCTTTCTGGTGTTGGAAATACTGTGAGCATGACCCTTCTCTTTTGGCTAAACAGTTATGTCCAGTGTCCTTGTAGTTGGTCTGTGTTGCACAGATTGCATGCTTGAACTAGGAACAACAAATTTCTTATGCTCGCTGACATAGTGAACTTGATTATGATGAAAACATATTTTTGTTTCTGGGCCACTTGCCCCATTTTCAGTTTTGTCCCAGTTTTCACTGTCCCCTGACCCAGGACTCTAGAATACATTGTTGCATTCTCAGGTGTCACATGGCTGTGAAGGGTGCAGGAGGGGGTTAAAAGTCTCACTGATTACTTGTCATTAGGAGAGAGTTTGCAGAGCAGTGTGCTTTGTCACTTCATGGAGGGTGAACATTGCCTCTATGTGTCCATCCTCCACTGGCTGTGTGTGTGTGTGTGTGTGTGTGTGTGTGTGTGTGTGTGTGTGAGAGAGAGATCCCAGCAGCTTCATAGACCAGGATTTCTGTGTGGCAGTGCAGTACAAAACCAGTGGGCCAGCTGAGAATATCTTTAAAAACACACACAAAGCTGGCCCAGTGGCGTGGAGGGCTGAGGCAGCGATGTCTGTCTTACCTCCTGCCGCGCCACTGACCCATGTTCGCAATGCAAGCAGGTCACCAGGTGTCAGCCGGGAAGGGAGAGGATTGAGCGACTGGAGGACAGCTGTCTTCTCTCAGCGAGGGGTGGGGATAGTCCGCTGCTTGGCTGGCCCCTAGCGGTGGCTAGGGGCTGGTGCAACAGACCCACACAAGGGGGCGTAGCTGAGCAAGATGCCCAGCTTGCCATGTACGGAAGCGTGCATGGCTCGGCCATTGGCGTCATTGCATGCCTTGGCTCCACAATCGGGGGCAGGACAAAAACCAGAGGAGAAAAGAAGCTGACCGGTGGGATGAAGCTGGTCTCCCCACTGCACCGGGTCAGCTGGTGCCTCAGTTGGCGAGAGGCAATGGCCAGTACGTCACCCAGCGGCAGTGATGATCGGTGGAAGGGGGCTGGTTGGAGGGGATAAATAAATAACTAAAAAGAAATAAACACACATAATCCAGCACAGCAGTGCTGAACTGTAAAGCACCTCTCTGGCACACTTCTGAGCCCAGGACAGTGGGAGCAAAGAGACGAACACCAGCAGGAAATGGGACAAGAGCATACCTAGAACAGGGTTTTAAATGGCCGGTATTGCATCGCACTTTACAATGTGAACCGGCTGCTCATGCGACCCATTTCTACTTTGGATCACTAAACAGTGTGATACATTCTGTGAGTCTCCCCTGTTCTCCTCAGCCGCCAGCACACTGAAACAGTCTCATCACCGCAGCCCCGAATGCCGGCAGTTGCTCCCAGTAGTGCTTTGCGATATCACAAAGCACTTCTGGCAGCGACTGTCAGTACTCAGGGCTGTGGCAGTGAAACTATTACAGTATACTATCAGCGGCAGCACCAAAACACCTGGCACTTGAGGGGGAAATGGCAAGTCTCTCTGGCTTCTCGAGTTGTTCCTCCGTTCTGACTGTGCCAACCCCCCAACTGCTGCATATCCAGTCTGCCCCCAGTGCCTGTTTGTTCTGGGTTTTGGCACCAAGCGCAGCTGCTGGGACCCCATGGGAGCACTTGTTTGGCAGCACCACAGAGAAGACAGCAAACAGAGTAACATGCTGCAGGTATGCCACACTTCTAAATACAAGTGCCTGTTTTCAGGAGTGACCTGAGTGCACGGGGTGGTATTGAGTGACTGTGTCAGAATCACACAGTATGCAAGTGGAGGTTGTGGGAGGAATCAAACCTAGGTCTGTTAGTGAATGGGATGTCTTAATTCTTTGGTACTTGTGTATGGCCCACACATGAAAGTGCCTGTTTTCTGGGGAGGTTAAATGACTTACTCAGAGTACAGTATGCAAGTAGGCTGGCAGTATAGCCTAGAGGTTAGAGGAACAAAGTGTGAACGAGCTTGGTACATCCAGCAGACCAGACCTGGGTTTGATTCTCACAACCTCCACTTGCATACTGTGTGACTCTGAGCAAGTCACTTAGCCGCCCAGTGCTCCCAGGTCACCCCTGAAAACAGGCATTTGTGCCTAGTGAGCCTTACCCGGTTACCAAGACTAAAATAAAAAAAAAGTGAAGGTTGCGGGAATCCAGTCTAGGTCTGCTGGAGTCAGTGGGGTGTCTATTAATTCTTTGGCACCCAGGTATGGCCCACTAGATACAACTGTCTGTTTTGAGGGGAGGTTAAGTGACTTGCTCAGTCACACAGTATGCAAGTGGAGGTTGTGGGAATCAAACCCAGGTCTGCTGGATATACCAAGCTCATTCACAGCTCATTACTCTAACCCTAGGCTGTACTGCCAAATAGGCTTGTGTCTATGTATTGAAACAGATCACACAAAGACAGAGTTAATTTTAATGAGAATTTTCATTCAGGATAAAATATATATTTTTTAAAAACTATGTATAAACATATTTTTAGTGTTTTTAATTTTGCTAATCAAATTGAGGCAAATGCTATGCATCTTCACAACTGATTGGCAGAAAGTGCTGATCAGTTTTCACAGCTTATTTAAAACCCTGTAGAATGCGCTCACATGACACGACGCTCCTCTACCAGCCCCGTGGTGGTGCCTTTGGCAACATGGGTGACCATTCCTTGCCCCCAGTCAGGTCCCCACTGATGTACGTATGACGATGGGAAGGGTGAGTGGCACGAGAACCAGGAAAAAAGAAGCCGGTCTATGTACTCCAGTTGTTGCCCACCATGTCCCCCTATGTCACCTGACCTTCCCAAAAAGACACACTTACCCCTCCCCTCAGTACATGTGCTGTCACCCATGTGTGGTCGATCCCTAGTGGCAGGAGGGGGTCCCACTACAAAGTAATAGACCTGAACCAGCAGAGCATGTTCTGTGGGAGCCTGCAGATGAGCACTGGGGACTGTGGGATTAGTCTGGTGGGCAACAGAGGTGACAGATGGGCCTGGGGAATATAAACAGGTGGAGCGATAAGAAGCAGCACCCAGATTTGAGAGAGTGCTTGGCAGTTTTTACATACATAAGTGGAGTAAGGCAGAGTGGTATATCCTTGGTCAGTTGCTTCTGTCTCTCAAAGTAGTATCGTTGTTACTTAAAGATGTATTCAGCTTACTGAAGCATGTTACTTGCAGGTTGAGAATTTCCCTTGGGGGTTCGTAACTACAGTGGTAGCTGCTTAGAGCTTTGCCTTTCGTACTGTCCCCGTCTCTAACTTGGTGTATTTCCTGCATGGTACTTAGCTGTTTTGAGCCAGTCGACAGACAACATTCTGCAAACATGCTTTTCTGGCACCCTCACAAGTTACTCAGCTTGCAGAAAAATAAACCAAGTAAAGTTGTGAAAAAATCCATAAGATCACAAATGAAAAAACGAAACAAAAACCCACAAACACAGCTGCATGTATCCCACATATGCAGAGAGCAAAATGGAGTGAGCAAAACCGTGGGAAATGGTAAAACGAAATATTTTTAAGCATATTAATATGAAGGAGGGAGGAAGGAAGGAAGGAAGAGAGATTTTTTTAAAGCTGTCCATACAAATTGTATACCAAAGTGCTTTACGGCCCTGAAGAGGTAGGGGAGAGAAAATGTTGCTGCCATTTTCAGCACATAGGGAGATTCAAACAGGACAGATCTAGATTACAGATTGGGGGGGGAGGGAGGAGCACATGGCTACTAAATTAAAAGGGTTGAAACTATTACTTTACTGTATTACAATTTGTCTTTATGATTTATTTATTTTTTTACAGTTTGTTATGCTACATGTGGATCTTGTCCAATCAGAGAAGCCAGAGTTATGCATACTTTATTCTTCAGCAAACTCACGCCAGTCATTTTTTCTTAATAAAATGACTGCTCAGTCAATAAAATTACAGTAGTAACATCATCGTCTTTATTGCAGTCTGATATGTCACTGCTCACAGCAGAAGACACATGAAGCATGATAAGTATAATGTGCTAGTTGGGTCACTATTCTCGGCGACAGTGTAATTGTCTAATGAAAATAAAATACTCGCCCTTCGGACTCGTACTGTATTCACTCGACTGTCACATTATTGCTTCATATTGTGACCCGGCTAGCACATTATTATTAATTATCCAGTGACCTCCATGACATGCCTACTCCTCCACTGTTTGGCCGTCATCCAGGCTCGCTGATCCAGTCCAGATCCTCCCACCACTTGCTGACAGGGCTCTGTGGTTTGCCACCACATGGCAGGGCTGTGACGACTGGCATGGGTTGACTGGCCAGTGTAAGCATTGCCTGAGATCGCGGACACAGAGTAGGAGAGCACCCGAATAGTCAGGTGGGATATTTTTCCTAACAATAGTCCCCTCCCACTTGTCCATCATACCGCCCTATGGGTAGAGCTTAGCCATTGTTGAATGGCCACTGCAGTGTCAATGCTGGCTTCTCTTCCACTTCCACATCGCGCCCCAGCTGTACCAGCCCAGGGTGGGGGAGTCAGGATTCCCTTGTAGCAGTGCAGCACACCACAGACTGGCACACCTGGGCCATGCTTTAATGTTTTTAGTCCCCCCTTTTTTTTTTTGTTTTTGGTCTAGATATTTCAGGTAATGCAGTACTTCTTTCACTGCGTTTTTCAAAAATCAGTTGATTGTCCCTAACTGACGTCACAGTTGCTGTGTTTCTGACATCACAGTTTCTGCCATGGAGTGATGTCACAAACAAATTATATTTAGTTCAGTTGGGGACAGTCAGATTCTTTTCATGCAGACTTGTTGTATAGGCAACCAAGATATATTATAAACCCTAGAAAGAAAAACTGAAAAATTAAAAAAAAAAAAAAAAAAAAAAATGTATTCTCTGTCCCTGGTCCTTGTTGGGAGCCTGACTCCCTGTCCCTGTCCCGGGTCCTTGGTTGGGAGCCTGTCTCCCTGCCACGGGTCCTTGGTTGGGAGCCTGACTCCCTGCCCCGGGTCCTTGGTTGGGATCCTGATCTAGGTCCTCGTTATGAGTCTAACTCCTTTATCTGGATCCTCATTGTGAGTCTGACTCCCTGCCTTGGGTCCCCATTTTGAGCCTGACTCCCTGCTCTAGGTTCTTCATTTGAGCCTGATTCCATGCCCTGGGTTGCCAATGTGCCTGTCTCATTGCCTCAGTCCTCACTGTGAGCCAGACTCCCTGTCCTGGGTCTTTAACTGTGAGACTGCCATCCACCCTGGGTCCTTGTTAGCCATACACCACACCCTGGGTCCTTGCTGTGAGCTGGACACCCTGCCCTGGGTCTTGTTGTGAGCCGGACACCCCACCAAGGGTCCTTGTGAGCAGGACACCCCACCCATGATCCTTGTTGTGAGCTAGACAGCCCATCCAGGATCCTTGGTGTGAGCTGTCCACCCCGTCCAGGGTCCTTATTGTGCGCCACGCACCCCACCTGGGGTCCTTGTGTGCCACGCACCCCACCTGGGGTCCTTGTGCGCCACGCACACCACCTGGGGTCCTTGTGCGCCACGCACCCCACCTGGGGTCCTTGTGTGCCAGGCACCCCACCTGGGGTCCTTGTGTGCCAGGCACCCCACCTGGGGTCCTTGTGTGCCAGGCACCCCACCTGGGGTCCTTGTGTGCCAGGCACCCCACCTGGGGTCCTTGTGTGCCAGGCACCCCACCTGGGCCCCTGTGCGCCACACAGCTCACCTGGGGTCCTTGTTGTGCGCTAGACAGCCCACTCAGGGTCCTTGTTGTGCGCTAGACAGCCCACTCAGGGTCCTTTGTGTGAGCTGGACTCCCCGCCCTGGATCCTTGGTGTGAGTTGGACTCCCCGTCCTGGGTCTTTGGTGTGAGCCTGATTCCCTGCCCTGGGTCATTTGAGTCTTGGATGCACTATAGAGACAGCACATTTGGACTTTAGGGATTGGGTTACAGATCACTTCATAAAAACATAGAATTTGTTGTCAGAAAAATAATGCTTAATCCACCCAGTCTGCCCTGATGGTCCCTGCCTAGTCTGTCTCCATAGACCCTAACTGGCCTTCAGTGATCCTCCCTGCCTATTTACTAATATCCTCGTGTCTATCCTGTGTATGCTTGAAGTTCCCTACTCCTTTTTTTTTTTTTAACTTATTTAGGAGCCTGCTATGGTAGCTGGTGAGAAGTTCTTATGGCAGTGGTGGACATTACACCTTGTATTGGGATCCATTTTGGTGGATCTCAAGAAGCCCTGAGATCCACCAACAATAAAGTGAACAAAAAGTACAATAAAGCACACTTTTTTTGGATTGTTGTATTAGTATCTGGCTTTTAGCTTTCCCCCAAGATCCACCAAAAATCTCTTGAGATCCTCCAGTGGGTTCTGATCCATGTATTGGCCACCACTGCCTTATGGAGTGGGTTACCACATGCCGTCTACCTCAGCCTTGCCACAGGTTGCTTCGCTGGCCAAAAGTCTCATCACTGGAGGTGGGCATGGCTGAGTGAAAAATGAGAAATGACATTGTGCCACGTCAGATGACAGCACCTTCAATCTAGCCACCATGCACTCCCCCCCCCCCCAACCTTCCACTGGCCTCCGATGCCCCAAGGCTCCCCCCCATAATCCAAGCACACTTCATGCTTTCTCTGGTGCCAAAAGTGATCTCCATAATGGGATTGAATGGGACCAGTTGTGGTAGAGCCATGACGGTATTTGAAAGGAAGTCATGGTAGAGTCCAGGTGGGAGGAACAGCTTAAGGGGAGTCTGAAGGAGTGAGGTGATGGTGGGGGGCAGGGGAGAAAATGCAAAACATACCAAGCAAACATGGAGGGAGAAGACAACAGGAAAGCCCTGCTCAACATGTTTCATAATTCAGTTTTCTTTGTTAGAGGGTGACCTTCCCTCGTCAGTCATGAAAGTGAACAGGAACGCACAGGAACTCAGTTCCTGTACTTTTTTTGCAGCAGGAATGGAGTTCCTGTACTTCTTCCCACTGACATAGGAACCGAAATTCCTAAACCAACAACATAGTGACAGTTTCTGGGCCTGTGACCTGAAATCAGGGTTTCCATAACAACATTTGACTTGTACAACAATGCTATTTTCCTTGAAATACTTCAGTATCTCTAACTGAATCTACTAGTGTCTAAACAGATAGACATGTCTTGACACAGCTCTCCCTCAGATTGAGGCTCTTCATTCTGCATTTCTCAATTGCCAATGCCTGAGTTTTTCTGTACTTCTTGTCTACCAATTGCACCACTGTCCCTCGTGAATACCTTCATGGCTGGGACAGTATGTTTTGTATTTTGCATTAATAGTTTATTTTAACAATAAGCTGCAAGGAAAACTGCACTTAAACTGCTAAATCATTTTGCCTGTACACGCTCTTTCTTTAAATACTATTCCCCTTTCTGTTAATGTTCAGTCATTGCTGGTCTTCAGTGGACTCGATTGGTGTTTCGGACTAAGACACTGGTATTATAATGTTGTAGGTTTAGGTCTCTTAACCACAGAGCTGCTGAGAGGGGAGGGAGGGGGAGGGAGGGAGGGGCGAGGGAGAGGAGAGGGGGAGGGAGGGAGGGGAGACAGAGACAGAGAGACTTCCTTAAATCAAGGAAGTAGGTTAATAGACTACACTGAATGGAATTATTACTTTGGACCCGTGTAAGTAACTAGTTTTGATTCTCTGTTTTTGGGGTTGACTTTTCTTAGTTTAACTTTTATTTGCTAGGGAGAAACTGTGGCTGGGAGATATTTGCAGTCATTTGTGACTAGACCTCTGTGAAATAGGTGTCTGAAAGAAAGGAATGCACTCCCTGGGGTGGAGGGTCAGAGTTGTAGTTGATTGTTTCTGGACAGCACAGGTTTACTCTCACCCACCCTGCCCCTCATGCCACCCACCCCAAGCGCATAACTTCCTTTATAGCAGGGGTTCTGACATCACTTCCCCAAAACTGCTAACATACAGCTATCCATATCCTTAAAGGCACAGCACACTGAATAGGGGGTAGAGACACTCGCAAGCTTGCACTCATTAAAACGAGAACAAAAGAAAAGCATCTGTAACAGGAAGGGACACAGACATGTGGGGAGTGATGCAATGCACTGGCTGTGGAGCAGCAGTATGTTGGGGGACATTTGGGAGACTGCATTGCTGCCCTATTTGCAGGCACACCTCTGGTCTGAGGGTGGAGGTTGGTCGTCTCCATGCTGACCTGGCAAGGATTCGGGAAACCCGCTCCCCCACCCAGGCCACCGCCACTACCTCAGAGGTTGCCAAGAAAAAGTGGTTGGACCATGGTGGGCTCAGGGAGGCTGAGGATGGTGGAACAGAGGTGCATCCCTCCAGTTGTGACTCTCCACAATTCAGTCGCCACTCTGGTGGAGCATGGTTCCTCTATGGAGGCACCCACAGTGGAGACCAAGGAGGATGCTGGGAATCTCCACAATGGAGACCCACAGGAGGGTGGCACAGGACCCCGGTGGGGGACTCGGTTGTTAGGGGGATAGAACTGGGGGAGGGATGGGAAAGGGAGGTAAGGTGCCTGCCTGGCACCATGGCTTGGAGGGACAGGAAACGAATCCTCAGGATCGTGGGAGCAACTGCAAGGAGGAATAAGCTGGATGTCATTATCAACCTAGGGACAAATGACCTGGCTGAGAATGGGATCAGAGCAGTGCAACAGGAATTTTGGAGTTGGGGAGGGGCCTTAAACAAGTAGCACACACGGTAAATTTTTCAGAAGTGTTACCTGTCTATGGCATGGACGAGGCTAGGGTACTCCGCACCATGGGATTCAATGACTGGTTAAAAACTAGTGCAGAGCTCAGGGATTTGACTTCATTGGGGACTGGGGCTCAACCTGGAGGGATGCAGGCCTATACTGGCACGATGGTCTACATCTATCCAGGAGGGGAACCAGGATTCTAGGTGATAGGTTTAAATGCTTCATTGGCAAGCATTTAAACTAGCCAAAGGGTGAGGCACTGAAAAGAAGGGAAGTCCTAGCCCTCCTCCAAAATCAGGGTAGTTAGTGAGGTAAACACCAAGATAGAGAAGTTGATAGGGAGAAGGGCAGGGGTAAAAGGAGAAAAAGACAAAGACAGTAAGGACAGGGATGGGGGGAAAAAAGGGGTAAGGCCATCAAAAAATGGAGGTTAATGAGTACCAATGCCCGTAGTCTAGGTAAGTGGGTCCTTGAACTGGTGACCTTGATGGAAGAGGGATGCATGGTTATCATGGCAGTCACAGAAATGTGATACACAGAGAACCATGACTGGGATGTCAACATACCAGGGTACACAATCAATGGGAGGGACAGAGAGGGTAGAAGAGGAGGAGGAGTAGCTCTCTATGTAGGGGAAGGGATCAAAGCAATGGAACTAAAGGCTAAACAGGGAGGAGAGGAGGCACTGTGGGGCACCTTGGAGACTGGAAATGGCACCACAATCCACACAGGAGTTCTATACAGACCCCCAACTCGGGGAGGAAATGGACAAGGAAATTATAGAAAACATCCTTAGGGTGGCAGAGAAAGGGGAGATATTGCTGATGGGGGACCTGAATATGCCAGATGCTAACTGGCCTACCTTTGCTGCAGCCACTTCCAAGAGCAGGGCCATTCTCGATGCCCTACAGGGGGCATGCCTTGGACAGCTAGTGATGGAACCCACGCAGAAGGGAGCAATCTTAGACCTGGTACTCTCAAATGGGGAAGGAGAGAGGATATCAGATCTAGAAGTAGGTAGCCATCTGGGAACAAGTGACCACCAAACAGTGTGGTTTACGATAAACTCAGCTGTAGAGTCAAGCCATACAAAAGTGAGGGTACTGGACTTTAGGAGGGCTGATTTTGTCAAAATGGGAGAGTGCCTCAGAAAGCACTAGCAAACGGGCAAGAAGGAGGGATGAAGCAACAATGGGGGGAAAAACTGCATTCACAGAGTCAACAAGCCTTTGTGTGAAGCAAATAAACAAATCAAAATGAAAGAAAAAAAACACTATGGTTCTCAAAAGAGGTGGCGGGGAAGGTTATGGAGAAAAAGGTGGCATTCAGGAAGTATAAGGAAACACAGAAGGAGCAGGACAGGAAACTGTACCAGTTAAAGTAGAAGGAAGTGGGGAAGGCAGTCAGAATAGCAAAGGCCCAAACTGAGGAAAAGATAGCCAACTCGGTTAAGAAGTGGGATAAAACCTTTTATATGTACATTAGGGAGCAAAGAAAGACGCAGGGAGGGATACTGAGGCTGAATAAAGAGGAGGGTGGGTGGCTAGAGAGGGACAGTAAAAAAGCAGGGATACTGAATGAATATTTCTGCTCAGTATTCACAAAGGAAGAGGAGGGGGAGGTACCTAATCCGGTCAATAGAAGCACTCTGGATAGGGGAGTCGATATCAGTCCTGTCACAGAAGAAAGGGTTCTGAAAGAACTCCTAAAACTGAAGGTGGAAAAAGCAGTGGGGCCTGATGGGATTCACCCCAGAATTCTAAAAGAACTAAGGGAAGAACTAGTAACACCACTGACTACCCTTTTTAATAAATCATGGGAGGATGGTGTGGTACCTGAGGGCAGGGAGCAAGACAGAGGCAGAAAACTACAGACCTGTCCGTTTGACCTCAGTGGTAGGGAAAATGATGGAATCACTTCTGAAGGAAAGAACTGTTGAGTATCTAGAGGCCAGTGGGGCACAGGACCCAAGGCAGCATGGATTCACAGCAGGAAGATCATGTCAGACAAATCTAATTGATTTCTTTGACTGGGTGACCAAAGTAGTAGACCAGGGAGGTGCTGTGGACATGGCCTACTTAGACTTTTTAGCAAGGCTTTTGACACAGTCCTGCACAAAAGATTAATAAACAAATTAGCCAGCCTGGGAGTGGGTCCCAGGGTGGTAGCCTGGGTAAAACCCTGGCTGGACAATAGGATACAGAGTGTAATAGTAAATAGAGTCCACAGTGAAGAAAAGGGGGTTACTAGTGTGGTACCGCAGGGTTCAGTACTGGGGCCGGTCCTTTTTAATGTCTTTATAAGTGACATTGCAGAGGGACTGGAAGGAAAAGCATGTCTCTTTGCAGATGACACAAAGCTCTGCAACAGGGTTGTTACGCAAGGTGGGGTGGAAAGGATGAAAAGGGACTTGGCAAGGTTGGAGGAATGGTCAAATGTATGGCAGCTTAGATTCAACACAAAGAAGTGCAACGTAATGCACCTGGGAAACAAAAACCCAGGGTAAGAGTACACAATGTGGGGGTGAGATACAACAACAAAAATGGAAAGGGACCTAGGGGTAGTCATATCAGATGACCTAAAGGTGGGCCAGCAATGTGAGAAGGCAGTAAAAAGGGCTGGGGGGATACTGGGATGCATAGGGAGAGGCATCACCAGTAGAAAACAGGAAGTTTTTGGCCCTCTGTACAGACAGTTGGTAAGACCACATTTGGAGTACTGTGTACAGTTCTGGATACCCGATCTTCACAAAGACACAGACAGGGTGGAGGTTGTCCAGAGGAGGACAACCAAAATGGTGCAGGGTCTGCACCAGAAGTCCTATGAAGAAAGACTAAAGGAGCTTAAGATGTATAGCCTCCAGGAAAGGAGGGAGAGGGGGGACATGATGGAAACTTTCAAATACCTCAAGGGAATCAGCAAAGTCCAAGAGGGTAGCATCTTTCAGAAAAAGAGATGTGCAAGAACAAGGGGGCACATTTTGAAGATAGAGGGAGGAGACGGCTCAGAGGTAACGTGAGGAAGTATTTCTTCACAGATAGGGTTGTAGATGTATGGAACAGCCTTCCTGAGGAGGTTGTAGAGTCAAAAACAGTGGGGGAATTCAAGAATGCATGGGACAGACATAAGGCAATTCTAGTCGGGGGTAGGAGGCAGTAGGCTGTTGGTTAACTAGAATCTGCAGGTTATCAGTTAGGTCGGGAAATGGGCAGACTGGGTGGGCCAGGCAGTCCTTATCTGCCATTAGATTCTATGTTTCAGTGTTCTATATTATAACAGATGTATTTTGACAGTACAAGAGCTTAACAATTACATAAGCTATAGTACTGAAATTTGAAACTGGATCTTGCCACCAGAGTATAAATCGGAAAAACCTCACTGAATTTCCTAAAACGCCAGTCAAGATGGAACAGTAACCGAAAGCAAACAAGTATTTGAAACATAGCTTGACAGATAATGCTGGCTTGCAGGGTAAATGCAGTCCTACTTTAAGTAAAACCTCTTATTTTACTGTTTATTGCATTCTGAGAGGCTATGCTAGGAGGAGAGATTGGAACACTAGAGTATGATGACCAGAATTCTGTAGGTTTAACTCCACGGGGGTCTCAGAATCCAGCATTAAAAAATCGAGGTCCTGTACCAATATCGTGGAAGTCCTACAGAGTTCTTGTGGTGCCGTTTCATGCTTCATGCTACAGTGCAGAGGGGTGCCAGGCAGATGATTGTACATTCTGATGACACAGTGGTATATCCAAGGGACACAGCATACTGACTGAAGTATCTGGACGGGCTGCTGGCATGTCAAGAATGTGGAGCTCGGCATCCCTGAGTGCCCTGTTAACACTGGAGAAGAGAATGGCAATGGTGGATAAAGATAATGGTACTTAAAAGTTTTGAATGGGATTAAGTGGACCAGATGAAGATTTTTCTGTTAGTATGGCAGAGTTGAACAAGGAGAACAAAATAAGGCTCCAAGAGGGCAGGATAAAAGGAAACATTATTTTTGCTCTAAGTGTCCCGAGCCAAGAATAGGCTGCCACAGAAGGCTGTAGAAGTGGGGAGAAATTGTTTCTAAGTTGAGGCATAATACCACTGGATATATAAGATTTAAACAATCGAGGGGGGGAGGTCACACTTCTCAATCAAATGTTGAAAGATTTTTTTCAGTTAGATGATGAAACTATACGGTTGTAGCTGCTGTGAGAATAGGAGACGGTTCATATGGACCGGTCCGGTCCTGATTGTAGGTCTTGTGTTTCAGTGGTTCTTCCAACTTGTTTTTTTAGGGATTTTCCTGTCTTTTGCTTAAACAGTAACGATGGAGGCAAATAGTACTAGGTGGTCAGCTGGGGTATAATGATCATCTGGGTTCATTTCTAGTCATCAAAGCAGCTGGTCATTAATTTGCCCAAGAAATGCCCACATAAGCTGTAAACATTAAAAAAGCAAACAAATAATCCTTGCCACTGAAGGTTTTAGCTTTTAATGACTTTTTTTAATATTCCAAGATATTTTCCCAGAGATTAAGGTCCACCTGTTGGGTTCCCACTCAGATTGCTGGTATAGTGCTAAAACATTTCATTCACTTTATACTCTTTTGTGATCCTTATTAAAATACACACATTGTCATTTTATATGATAATGCTTAACAGTAACTGTGTTAAGTTCTCAGTTTGGTTGTGGAGTCCTGTGTAGAGCATTATGGGTAGTGTTATGCAAATCACCGGCGATAGTTAAGAAGGCTTCAGCAGGGCTACAAAGTCACTTGCTGTGCTGCAGGCTTGCTCATTTACTCCACTGTTACCACATGACATTCAGTACAACTGATATTGGGATCCGTTATCTCATACTTTGCCTGTTAAGCAAAATTATTGCTGCAGCAGACTTCTGAGTTGGGCATTTAAACTTCTCTCTCTCTCTCTCTCTCTCTCTCTCTCTCTCTCCCTCCTCCTGAACTCACAACTAAGACAGCTATCTCAGTTTTCCATCAAATTTCTTTTGACAGAATTAATACTGCATAGAGGGGGCAATGTTTGCATTGCACATCCCTGTTTGAACAGTTGTCACTTCAGACTAGTTCGTGATTGATAGCCCCTGTTGGTGTTCAGAGATCTTTCATCCTTGGGCAACTGGCTTAATTGCTTGACAAAAAGGGGTGGTAATTTCAGTACATGCCTGTTTATGGCTTCGACCTTTGACTGTCTGCTGTGTAACTCTAAATGACAGCAAGTATGAAAACAGTAATAAGGGCATTGAATACCAGTATCTCAGATTAACTTAGATGTTTATTATAACCCAGTTTCTAGGCGATGATGAAAAACTGTGATTCTAGACTTTACAGGAAATCGGATAGATTCCAAGGTGTTAGTCCAGGAAGTGAAGTCATGCCTAAGTGTAGGCGGCCAGCCTGCCACATTGTGAGTAATGATTAAGACTGCCCATAAAATTTGGAATCATTATTTGGAACTAGGCTGATCTGGGTGTGACATTTATAAAATTATGTTAATGGTTAAAGGACAACTTAAAGGAATTGAGGACTAACTTTTGTGTTATGTTATTAGTGGGGTTTCGTTGAATATGATTTTTTTTTTTTGTTGCTGTTTGTTGCATGCACCAACAAAGCTGTAATCCAGCAATTCCCAGTAATATAACTGACACTTGTTTACCCTAAAGGGGGAAGGGCTCATCTTCTCAGCCCCTCCTGCTGTACAGTACTGACTTTCCTCAGTTTGATTATAGGCACACATCCAAGCTTATCAACTGGAATGTGACCTCTACTCATGCTATGTAACCTCAGTGTTGTTCTCCCCCAAGAATCTTTCTGCTCCGGCATTAAGCCTCCAAAATTGTCTTCCAAAAACTAAACATCTTTTTTCTCTAAGCAAGCAAGGACTGGCAACAATGCCAGCTTCATGAATATGACAATATTTTACTATGATAACGTGACATAAACACTTACGATACCCAGCAGTGTAGAAAACAGTGAACCACTCCTAAGAGCCCTCACCGGTTTTGTGCACTTGCACTTCTTCACCCAACAGAATGCTGAACTAAAACAGTTAATGACAGCAAACTCTCAACTGTCATTTTATTAATAAAATAACAGTAGTAATATGATCATAATGTCTTGTATTCTTATTGGGGAAGGGGTGCAGAAAGAAATCTAAAAATGTTTTTGAAACTTGTAGCATAATTGCAATAATATGAAAGTGGATTCACCATCCTCAGCAGGATCCTGATTATCTCATGGAAATAAAGTACTCTGCCTTCGGCCTTATACTCCATCTATTTGATAGTTGGATTATTGCCTTTCTATATTTACCCAACTACAGGTTTCATCCCTTAAAAGTACTTTCTACCTTGTAACCCCTCCCTCGGGTTGCATCTGGAAATGAGTCCTGGCTCGGTGTGCTTTTCCCGGTCAACATATTTTAATACAGAAATGGTAAGCTGTGCAGGTTGTTGCTCGTGTGCAGTAAGGATACGCCACTGTATCCTCTAATCTGTCGAACTGGCCTCGATCAGCAGAATAGAAGTACCACTAGTTTTCCCTGGTTCATGTGTTTACTCAGAAAATTATACCTGCCTGTCTTCATTCCTTCTTCGTCAACACTGAGCACCCCAACCCCAGCATTTTGCCACTCCCTGAAACTTAAAACACCCAGATAAGGATTATGGGGAGCAGGCCTTAGCTTGCTCTTCAGAATAATCAAGGATGAGAGAAAGAGGACACACCACGCCTCTGAAAGGAGAAAGGGGAAAGGTCAAAGAAAATAATAAGGAAGAACTACTTCATGGCGTTAATGGTGGATATTTGGGGCTGGTCCCAAGAGTAGATGGCATCAGCTGGTGCTGCAACCACCTTTAAACTCAGACTTGATGGGTAGTTTGAAGAAAAAGGTGTGGAAAGGTAATTTCACTGAGCTTGTGTGGGAAGGTACTCAATATAGAGCAAGTGTATTGTTCCTTTTCTGAAATGGTATGTTTGTACATTGTGCAGCCCCAGATGGCAGACACAAGCTACCCAAGAATCTTAAACAGTGACTCAGAACAGCCTCAAAAGATTTGCATGCTCCTACACCAAGAAACCCTGGCAATGCTTGTCTGGTGGATTATCTTGTCATCAGAACCCTACAATTGGTTTGACTTTGTTTACTTGTCCTTGGATGCTTCTTGTAATTGAATGTTCTGCCTGTTGTCCCCTGAGACTCTAATGGAAACAAGATGATGCCTGTCATGAGACTATCCTGGAGAGCTTAATTATAAATAACTAAATAGTTACATGCCACTATGAGAAACCTTTTTCCATCACTACATCCACCAGTCATGGCAATACATTATAGAGCATTGGAGTGTTATGTGATACTCCTGACCAATCACAACACTTCCTTCAGTTACACGTGAGGTAGTCTTAATTCTATACAAGTGTTTCATGTGCTGTTCCTGCTTAACAGGTTTCTGGGTAATGCTGCATGTGCCAGAGAAAGGGACCGCAAAAGTTTTTTTTTTTTTTTTTTTTTAAACAAATCATGGCACAAAATAAGTTTATAGGGTGCTAAGAATAACTCATATGGATAGAAGGGTGCTGCCTCTGGCGTCCTCAGGGCACCAGAACTGCTGATCTTCATTTCACAGTTCTCTTGCCCTAGCAACGCATGAGGCAACACTCTCATCCATGAGGCCCCCCTTGCACCCCTATAACTAATATAAAAGAACACCTGCCCATTTTCAGATATAGAGGTAGTCCAATTAATTTTAGCACTAAGGCCAAATACCATCTGGTGTCTGTTAACCTCTCATCTGCAAATTATGAGGAACTGGCCCTGATAAAGTGAGGAAATGCAGGGTATATCATCAAATTTGGAGATAAACTCTGACTACGGAGAAAATCATGTTGGTAGGTACACGTGTGGCTTGCTGTTAAAGGTGATCGGCAGTGGTTTAGATGCACTAGCTGCTGCTGTTCATATCTTATAATAATGGCACCTGACTGCAACACAGGATTGTCCGCAATTTTCCGTGATGAATAAAGTTGTCCATCACTACTTTTAATGAAGTATTGAAGAACACAGAAGTCATGACACTGCCTTGTGGGTCCCAATCAAAAGACTGTGAAGCATCCTGGAAAATCCTGCAAGAATTGTGAGGTAGATTCCACTACTGCTAAGAAAGAAAGGGTAGTACACTGCTATTTAAGTGCTCCAATAAGATGTTTAATGTGTAGAGTAATACAGCAAAGCAGAACTGTGGTAGGAGATGCGTATTACTGCAGAAGGCTAGGGAGGCAGCTTGCCATTTCACACATTACATTTTAATGGAGGTGATTTTCTTGCGACTATTAAAGAGACAATAATTTGTGAACAATATTGCTGGTAGCAGCGAAGAACACAGTTACCAGTACTTGGTTATAACATATGCTCCCAGGCTGTGACCAATAAACTGATATGGTAAATGACCTATTACAGTATGAGAAAAACTTGCTTTAATGGTGAAATTGATATAGATTCATGTGCACCAGATGGGACCCTTGGCTCCTGTTTATTTCTGGGGAGTGTGGGGTGTAGTATCTTGTGTTCACACTGAAGCTTGCTTCTCTCTCTTTTTTTTTTTTTTTTTAATCATGCTGTAATGGGTGACATGCCTTTCTTCTATGTAGATAGGCCACATGCAGCACCTTTGCTCTTTTTGGTTTTTTGGTTGATCATTTCTCTTCTTACGCATAACTGAGTACTTTATAGCTGTTTTTATATAGTGGTTCGGTATTTAGTAGTTTAAATGCATAGCTTTGTATGTGATGTTATAGATTCATTGTTTCTGTTTTCTTTTAATAAAATTAGAAAACACATTTTGGGAATCATATGAGCCAGGCACAGGATTCTAAATCACAAAATGATTTGTCCCACCACCTAATGAGAAACCATCAAGACATATGCAGTCTATACATAGCTACATAGTACATAGCTACTTGAGACTTCATTTTTTTTGTTCTGTTTTCATAAACACAGCAGTTGAAAAAGTGACCTTGCCCTTTTAACTGTCTAAATCATGGTTCTCCTCAACTTCTTACTCTATTTCTGACTCCCAACTGTCAGAGAAAAGACTTGCCACTGACTTAGTGGGATTTTCAATGCTTAGCTTTGTGTGGTTTCCTTCCCTTCCCCCACTAAGAAACATCTTTGGTCTCTCCCTCTTATCCAAGAATGCTAAGCTTTACTAAGCCGAACAGGCATATGTACAGCACAGAGAAGATTACTGGCAGGTCAACAGATTGTAAATGGTGAGGGTGCAACTCACCAGTGACTGTTTCCATCACCAGCTCCTGTTTCTTCTAGTCAGTTGCAGAAAAGAGCAACAGAATGCACACAAAAATTCTGATGAAGAAAACCGAGAATATCAATTTTTCCAGAAGCAGATGTGCTTTTATAAGAATCTCACAG
The DNA here is from genome assembly GCA_016271365.2 of Neoceratodus forsteri. Classification (NCBI taxonomy): domain Eukaryota; kingdom Metazoa; phylum Chordata; order Ceratodontiformes; family Ceratodontidae; genus Neoceratodus; species Neoceratodus forsteri. The sequence continues at coordinate 1,413,540,103 of CM057450.1, forward strand.
ACTGATTTATAGCTGGAAAACAGTGTCAAAAAGGACAGATCATGTAGCCCTCCGTAACTGCCCCCTCCCCAGTAGTAAAGCAGAACCCTTAGTACAGTGTCACTTGAGACAGATATACTCCTCCATAACAGGCCTGTACCCTAGTGGTAGAGTAATACTCTTGTAATACTTTACTCCTAGCTGAGTCCTTAATCAGCCAGTTACCTGGAGGTAGTACAATTCCTCAAACAGGCCATAGCTCTTGCATCCCTGGATTAAATCTTGTCAGTTACTTCCAGGAAAAGTGGACGTCCCATTGGCATTCTTGTTCTCAGCTTCCTTGGTTCTGGCTCAGGAATTACATCTGATGGAAAAACTGAACCGATAGTGAAAGCATTTGGTACAGTAAATGTTTAACAAAATGTCTAATCTTGGACTTCTACATAATGCCTTTTCTCAAAGACCAAAGGAAGAACCCCCCTTACATCTGCATCTTCCTTCCTCATTTCCACTCTCAGTCCTTCAGTTTGTCCTAGCCATGTTCCTTATCCAGTGGATAAGCAGTGGAGGAAGGAATATCAGCTTAATGATGAAGTTTTCCTGGACTGCTCGACTCCTTTTGTTATCCCTAGACTACCTTTCTTGGAGGAGATTTGCATATCTCTGTGTCTGCATAATCTTTTGACACAAGTGGAACTGAAAATGCAGCCTAGACTCTCCATAACAGTCCATGTATTTCTGATTTACTAGTTTGCCATCAAATAACAGAAAAGTAATTGTGTTCCATCTTACGACATCCTTCATCGATAAGTACGGGAAGGTATATTTTGAGACTAAGAAGTTACTGAAACTCTGTCAGATCTGAAGGAATTTTAACTAAGAGTGAGGATTCAGAGTGGAAAACGCCTTTATTTGGGGAGCCTGAGGGTAGCCTGCTTAGATCTTATGGCAGGATTGTGCTTTAGACTAAAGTAGAATTTTCCTCTTTCATCTTGTTGCGGATCCAGGTTTGATAAACCACATGAACTTCTTTACTGGTGTGTAGCCCTCTCCAGTAGCGACGCCAAAGGATGCTTTTAGATCCTCTTTATCTTTCAGCCTCACAAACACATGTTGCTTCACAGCATCATGGACTCATTGCAGGCAGGTAAAGAGAGCTTATTTGCAAAACCAATCAGCTGAAGGAAAAGGGTTGTGCATGAGTGACGAGCCAAAATATCAGCAAACTGGAGATGAGCAGCTGATGAATTTTATTTATTTATTTATTTGCTTTTGTTAACCGGGTGAGTGCACTAGGCATAGGAATGCCTATTTTCAGGCACAACCCGGGAGAAAACAAGTGAACAATACATAAGCACACCATGTGACGCAGCACATGAAATAGGTACTACAGTGGAAGGGGGTCAGAACAATCAACATTGAAGGTTGAGAGAAATACAGTGCAGAGCCCGGGTCAGGGTAATAGCAGCATAACATTAGACAAAAGTTAAATAGGTATGGACAAGTGCAAAACTAAAAATACAGAGTACAAAAAATGGACGTTTGGACAGGATATAAACAATATACAATAAGTGCCTAGATGTAGTCAGGCTTTAGAGAGGAGGGAGTGGAGGATGTGGTAGAGGCAGGGGAGAAAGGGGTAAGGGTGGTGGAGAGTGTGCAAGGGGAGGGGCATTAGAGAGAGGTGATAAAGCAGATAGGAGGGGAGTAGAATGCAGGGAGGGTAGTGAGGAAATGGGAAGAGGGATCTATGGTGGGTGGAAGCAAGCGCAGAAGTTAGAAGCACGTAGATGCTATTGGTGGAGTTTCTTGAAACTGGCATGGGTGGGAGCTAGGCAGATAGCGTGAGGTATGGAGTTCCAGTATTTCGGAGCTGAGTGAGAGAAAGCTTGTGCATCCATTAAGGTTTTGCATCTGGGGATATAGAAAGGGGCTAGGTCAGTAGAGCGGAGCCCATAAGAGGAGGACTGGGAGTGAAGCATGGAAGCAAGGGATTGAGAGAGACCTGATCTAACTTTTCCATCAATTAGGGAGCCATAGGACTGAAGTCGATGGGCAGTGGGAGAAGGCCAGTTTAAGTCTGCATAGAGCTGGCAGTGGTGTTTATATCTTGGTGATGCAGAGGCGTAGCGGCAGATGTTGTTATAGGTGGTGTCCCATTTATGTAGGGAGGACTTAGTGGCACCTAGGTAGGTGACTGCGCCATATGCCAGGGCCGGGAGTAGAAGGCCTTGTGCAACAGCAAGTCTGGCAGATGGGGTGAGGGCATGGCTGGTACGGTAGGCCCCTCCAATTTTCGAGTTGACAGATTTACAGGTGGCGGTAATATGTTGGTCAAAATCCAGGGATTCATCCAGGAGAATCCCCAGGTATTTGAAGGATCTGGAAGTGACAAGTGGGGAGCCATCTGCACATGAGATATTGAGGGAGTTTTGATTTCCTTTAAGTTTGACAGAAGAGCCAAAGAGCATAGAGTGTGTTTTGCTGACATTGAGCACTAGTTTTTTCTCTGGCAGCCAGGATTGTATACTCAGGAAGTCAGAGGCAAGAGAGGAGTTTATATCTGAGATATTTTTGGCACTATGGTAGATGACTAGGTCGTCTGCATAGAGAAGAGATGAGCAGGTTGGTGCTAGAAGCGGGAGGTCATTGATGAAGATAGAGAAAAGCAGAGGGCCCAGTATAGAGCCCTGAGGAGCTCTAACTTGAACAGAGGAGAGATCCGGCATGGCAGATTTGAAAACTGCGGCTTGCTTCCTGTTTAAGAGGTAGCTCTTAAACCATGCCACCACTTCGGTAGAGAAACCAAGTAAGCAAAGTTTTGAAAGGAGAAGGCTGTGGTTGACCAGGTCAAAAACCTTGGTCAGGTCAATGAAGACCGCACCTGTCAGGAGGCCAGCATCCATGGCAGCATAGATGTCATTTGTTAGTTTTAGGAGGGCAGTGGAGGTGCTGTGGCCTTTGTGGAAGCCATGCTGGGCACCAGAGAGGAGGTTATATTTCTGAAGATAAGCTATGGTTTGAGTAGCCACTAGTTTTTCCATGATTTTGCTAAGCACCGAAAGAATGGCAATAGGTTGATAATTAACAATATCTTTTGGATCGCCTTTTTTAGGGATTGGTGTTATTTTGGCTATTTTCCAGATATCCGAAAAGGTGCCATGGCACAGCAACAAGTTAAAGACTTTGGTTAAGGGGGAGGCAATGATTGGGGCAGCTATTTTCAGAAGCCGGGGTTCAAGCCCATCAGACCCAGAGCTGGTGCTGTCTGGGATACAGAGTAGTAGCTTTAGAACTTCAGTTCCTGTAATAGCCTGAAACCGAAAAGGAGGGCGTGTGGGCATGGATTTAGTGTCGGGGAGAGACATGGTGCTACCAGGGAGGAAGGAGGCCACAAGACTTGATAGGTCGGAGAAGTGATGGTTGAAAGAATTGGCGATGGTCACCGGGTTATTACATGAGTGCCATTTAGTAGTATGTAATTTGAAGTGGCCGTGCGATCTGTTCCTAGGAGGGTTCTTATGATTGACCAGAATTTTTTTTTGTCACCTTCGGCTTTTGTCAGTAAGTCTTTGCAAAAAGCACTTTTAGCTAAGCAGATATTTCTTTTGCAGGTATTTCTCAGACATGTAGGCATCATGGTCAGATTGAAGTCCAGAGGCCTTGAAGCGCCACCAACTTTTGTCTCTAGCCCTAATTTGAGAGAGAAGGTCCTTGGTTAACCACTTTGTTTGAGTTCCACATATGCGGTGGGTTACTCTGGGAGCATGGCTATCCTGGAGAAGTCCAAATCTTTCTAGGAAGAAATCAATGGCTGACTGAGCATTAGAGGTGGTGAAAATTGGCGACCAGTCAGTCATAGGTCGTACAGAGACTGTGTCTGATTTAAAGTTACCCAGATTGCGGAAGGTGATAAGTTTTGGGGAAGGGGATGGCTGACTAGGGGTGTGCCAGATGCAGAAAATAGGGAAGTGATCACTTATTGCATCTGCAAGGGTGCCAGTCAAGGCTATGCTGTCCGGGTGGTTTGTAAGGACCCAGTCTATTAGTGAGCTGGACTAGGGGGGAGCCGTGACCCTCGCTGGATCAGTTATAATCTGGTGAAGGTTGTGGCCCTGTACTATGGTGTGAAAGGGCTGGTTTGCTTTACTGGTTCAGTTCAGGTTGAAATCCATTAGTATGAGAACCTCGTTTCATCTGATCGTTGTGTCCACCTGAGAGAGGAGTTCTTCAAGACCAGAGATGCCGCCGCTAGGTGGGTTATAGGCACACACTATGTACAGTTTCTTAGAGCCAAGTTGGAGGATTGCATGAATTGATTCGCAGAGACATTCCTTGATAGTGATAGATGAGATTTATAGTAAATAGCCACACCACCACCACACTTAGCTAGGGGCTTGTCTTGCCTGATTAGTTTATAATTGGATAACAAGCACTGGGAATCGGGGGTGGATGGTTTCAGCCAGATTTCAGACAGGCAGAGAATGTCAGGGTTATGCAGAGCACCCCAAGCCTCAAGTTCAATTAGATTGCGGGACAGGCTCCTGATATTTAGGTGAGTTATGCAGAGGCCCTTGGGTGTGCACTGAGGCTGAGTCAGAGTAGGGTGAATATCCTACGGGCCCTGTATTTAGTTAGATATCCCCAGCTAACATAAGTGCAAGTAAGAGCAGATACCATAGTTTACGATGGACAAAGGGGGTGGGCAGAGTGGGGTTGCAGGACAGGGATTTATGTAGGGTGAAAACTACATGGTAAATGAACCTGTTGGGGATAAAGAGAGGTGTGCTGGCAAAGGGCAGTTAAGATTGTGAATCCCTGCTGTTGTCGAAAAAATCCCTAGGATGTGTGTTGTGAGAATTTTGAGAGGGTGGGCAGCATGACGTGGGGATCTTAGTGAGAGAAGCAAGAAAGAAGTAAAGAAGGAGGAGTGTGCAGGAATTTATGGACGGTAGGTTAACTGCGAGAGCCATTTGTCCGAAGATTGGAGCCTAGTAAGGTATAGGCTTACACTTGTGTGGAAGCTTTGTGCCAGATCAAGAGGACTGGACTGTGGTGCTGTAATACAGAGTAGTTACAGCTTATGGGAGGGGAGGCAGCAGATTACTGACAGAGTGTACAGACTCTCCTAGTGGTGAAGAAACATAGGTTGCAGATGGAAAAAGAGGGAGATAGTTTTTGAAACCAACCACCCACTAGGCATTCCTGAGCTTGCCTACGCTATATAAGAAGAGCCGGACAAGGGTGGGAGTGGTGGGGAGCAGACGCGAAGGGTCTGTGGGAAGCAGCTCTGAGCGCTTTGCTCAGTTTCAGCAAGCGGGAACCTTACGGGGAGGAACTGCGCTTTAGCCTGCAGTGTCCTCGTGGGTGATTTTCAAGAAATGCTGTCTCTGGTTCTGGTGTCTGCACTTTAAAAACACATTGGCTTCAGATTAAAATTAAGATGCCTGAAAATTTAATCTCCAGTGCAGTGCAGCAGAAATTACTGACTAGAGGAGATCAGGTTTTAAAATTGGCGCCGGATTCAGTTTGCAGTCTCCGTATCTGGTGTACTGCAGATGAAATACAGATTGGCTACAGATTAATTTAAAATGCCTGAAAACGCAGACTCCAGCATGGTGCAGCAAAATTACTGACTGGAGGAGATCAGGTTTTAAGAGTGGCACCGGATTCAGTTCAGAAACAGGCAGCACTACAGTAAAAAGAAAATAGCTGTTGCTGACAGATTCTTAAGGTCCCCGCCTGGTGAGCACACACTGAGATGTGAAAAGAACTCCAGTTACTTCAGCAAAGACTGGCTAGCTTGTTTGGCCGTTAGAGCCCCAGGCTACAGTCCCTTGAAAAAGGGCGCCAAAATTCAGTTTCAGCAGACAAAGGCCAGCGGAGTACTTGTAGAGCAAGCAGGCAAATTACCTTGCGACTTGGTGCCTAAACTCCGGGGCAGGTTGCTGCTGTGCAGGGTGCTCCCTCCTGTAGCCAAGGCTTTAGACTTGTGCCTAAACTCGGGCAGGTTGCTGCTGTGCAGGGTGCTCTCTCCTGTAGCCAAGGCTTGCGACTTGGTGCCTAAACTCCGGGGAAGGTTGCTACTGTGCAGGGTGCTCCCTCCTGTAGCCAAGGCTTGCGACTTGGTGCCTAAACTTTGGGGCAGGTTGCTGCTGTGCAGGGTGCTCCCTCCTGTAGCCAAGGCTTGTGACTTGGTGCCTAAACTTTGGGGCAGGTTGCTACTGTGCAGGGTGCTCCCTCCTGTAGCCAAGGCTTGTGACTTGGTGCCTAAACTTCGGGGCAGGTTGCTGCTGTGCATGGTGCTCCCTCCTGTAGCCAAGGCTAAGGAGTGATTTGCATTTCCTGATAACCAAATGACATTGGTTTTCTGTCTTGTGATAAGGGTCCTCTCCATTACATTATTTAAAGGGGCCATTCTTGAGGCAGCAGAGTCATGCCTGAGGACAGTCACCAAGAGAACAGGTACAAGAGGCCAATGTGGTTCTCTAAGAAGGTCAGGGAGGCGGTGAGGACCAAGAAACGACCTTCATCTGATACAAGGAGAAGCATTGGGATGGAGACGGGAGTGAATACCAGGTGAAATCAAGAGAGGCCAAGAGGGTAGTCTGGGATACAAAAGCAGACACAGAGCTGGACATTGTGGAGGGGGGTCAAGGACATGGATAAACACTTTTTCAGATACAGTAGGGAAAAAAAGGACGGAAGGAGGAATTGTTAGGCTGGCAGAGGGAGACATGGTAATAGAGGAGGGCAGACAGAAGGTAGCTGTTCTTAATGACCACTGCTTAGTTTTCACAATGGAGGACAGTGGGTCTTTGCCAGAAGGTGGAATAAAGGCTGAATAAAGGCTGCTGATCCCAGAAATGAGGCAGAAGGTATTTACAAATGAAAGTGTTAGAAAAGGTCAGGCATCCCTGAAGATGGACAAGGCCCCTGGGTTAGATGGGATGCATCCGAGGGTACTCTGAACTGGCATCTGAACCGGCTGAACCTCTGGCAGGGCTGTTGAATAGCTCGGTTCAGTCAAGGATGGTTCCAAAAGACTGTAGGGTAGCGGACATAGCTTTGCTCCACAAGGGTGGGGACAAGGAGCAGCCGGGTAACTACAGGCCTGACGGCCTTACCTGTATTGTGGGTAAATTGATGGAGACTTGAGTCAAAGAGGACCTAGTGGACTACCTAGAAAGCAGTGGGCTCCAAGATAGCAAGCAGCATGGGTTCATGGCAGGGCGGTCTCATCAGATTAGTGTGATGGTATTCTTTGACTAGGTAACTAGGGCAGTAGCTAGGCAATGCACAGCCCTTCTTTTTAAATGCACTTCAGATCAGTGTGTCTGTCTGATCCCGCTGCAATACAAGCCTTTCTGTCTCATACATGAGTACAGTTTCACTGCTTTTAATAAAGAAGAAGGTCTCCCAACAGGGTGCTTCAATGCTGATGAGGAAAGATGGTAAAAAGCCCATTGAGCGGGTGTTCATTTGCAATACAAGATATTTACATTTATAATATCACAGCAGTTCCTCTCTGGCATGATGAGTGGTTATGGCTGAGGTGGGGCTCAATGGGCGGATGGGGGGGTACCACTAGACCACCAGGGATATTAGAATTAGTTTTTTTTTTTTTTTTTTTACATATGCCCACGATCAGGCAGATAGCGATCCACTGGACCACCAGGAATATAGGACGGGGTTTTCTTTTTTTTTTACAGATGCTCGTGATCGGGCAGATAGCGGTCCACTGGACCACCAGGGATATAGGACAGAGTTTTCTTTTTGTACAAATGCCCGCGATCGGGCATGGGGGGGTGCCGCCAGGTGCAGCCGGAACTCTGGTGGCCACCCACAGGTGGCAGCTGCCGTGTTGCACCCTGCAATGCGGCAGCTCACCTGTGGGTGGCCATCAGTTGTTCCTTTTTTTTTTTTTGGCGTAACTTTTGCTGGTGCAGGTAGGGTTGGCGCATGCATGGCTCTGCATCCGGGCTGAATATCTGGCTGTGCAGGTTATGCATGGGCCGCCCCCACCTGTGCCTGCGCATTACTGATGTGCTCTGGCACATCGGGATTTATGCCGCTGGATTTTTCCATTTTGAATATCGCGCCGGGGCTCATCACTGGGTTTCGCATGGCGCAACACTATTGCACCATGCACAACCCTTTTGAATATCTGGGCCTGAGCTTTTAAATGGTGTCTTCACAACTGGTGCACTAGCAAACAGCTGGAAAAATGGATTTATACCTTAAACCAGTGCATTTTTATAAATGAGTAGCGTAACTTGCTTTTATTGCAACTTTCAGTGCTGCAATGCATTTGTTTTCAGTATCCAGGAAAACGTTTTAAAATGTAATATTCAGACGTAGCTCTACTTCTTTTAATTACTTTCCCTCATTCTGTATTGCTGGTTTACATGAAAACAGGATCTTTGTGTGCCATGCTTCATCTCATTCTACTGCTGACCCCAACATTAAGCTCCTCTGTGAGATCAGAATAATTGCCTTAGAAACAGATTAAGATATCAGGGGGCGGAGCTAGCAGCCCTGCTAGGAACAGCTAATTTCTGGAGCTCCTGAAATAAGCTGTAATAAATCTGCGAAAAGGATCATCCAAGTTGATACAAAATATACTACAGCACCCTTATTATGGAATTCGGTACATTTGGATACCAAATCTAAGCTACAATGGGACGTACAAAGACTGTGAAGCAAGATTTCTTCCAGCTGCATGGGCCCATACTCGAACAGCCAGACCATGTGGAGGAAGCAGCCACTTCAACTAACATGGAGCCACCAGCGACATCGCTAAATTCCTTGCAAATGGCTGTTAATGCACTCACCAAAACAGTGCAACAAATGGACCAGAAGCGAAATTCTTTCTCCCAACGATTTCAAGCAGTGGATATACATCTCAATGCTATGGTAGAATCAACCAGAAATGCGTAGGCTGTGGCAGGGAAGGCCCTGGCAGCAACTGCTGCATCCTTTAAAGAACAGGCTGCTCTCAAAAGCCGAGTAGAACAACTCAAGAACACTGTTCACTCGGCTAACATATGGATCTTGGGCTTGGTGGAAGGGATCGAGGAGGACAACCTCTCACAATACCTTGGTCCATGGCTCACTGAAATTACAGGACTGATGGAATTTTAAATTGTGTGGGCAAACAGAATCTCTCCTCATAGGTCTAATACCAACACTGGAAATCCACACACTGTATTGCTCACCCTGGCCTCAACGGCAGAACGGGACTTAATCCATGGAGCTATCAGAGCGACGAGACTAGAGTACTTTTCTTCCCCGGTCTTGCTTACACCACAAGAATGAGAAAGAAAGCCTTCGATGGTGTAAAACAAAGACTCAGAGACTTGGGTATTTTATACTCCATGGCCTTCCCAACCCAACTGTGTTTTGCGGATGGGAGAAAGCAATATCGCTTCACTGACCCAAAGGAAGCGGGGTTGTGTGTGGAGAAAATTGCTGTACGGTGAATGCATGAAGAACGGCTCTCCGACAATGACTCTGAGGAGGATTGAATTTCGACCTGTTAAGGACATTTATTCTCTGACCGCTGAACTGGTTTGCTGTTTCCTTAATATTTACTTTGCCTAATCGGAGCAAAATAAGCCTTGGACTTTCTAGGAAAGGATAAACTGTCTTTCAAAGAACTTTTCATTTTCTCTCCATAGGATACTTGTACTTATTAACTGATAGACTTCCTTTAAAAAAATAAGTAGTATTTGCTGTTTTGTCTGGGCTTTACACAGTACAGTACAGTGTGTTACTTAATGGAAATAGCAAGCTCAGAGTTACGATATGTTTCCCTCATTTCTTCTTTGGTCCATAAGCAAGTATTACCTGAAGTTAGCCAGATTATTTGTTAAAATGACAGTTCTAAGGGTCGTTTTGTGATATTTATTAAAGTTGGATGTGTTCTTACTGGTCCTTAGGTTAGTAGTTCACATTTAAAAGTTCCAAAGCAACAGGATTAATTTAATATAGCCTTCTCTTATCCCATCATTTCCCAGAGTGCTGGGATAGAGCTGGTCTCTAGCTCCTTTGAAAGTTGAGGGATATTTGAGATAATTACCGCTAACAAGGGAGTAAACGATTTGACCGAGGTTGAATTACTAACTGCTGATTCATTCCCTGTTGTAAAGGGGGGCTTTGGGGAGCTCTAGAATGTGAGAAGTTTTATTACTACTCTCTTTGATTCAAACAAGGACCTTTGGGTCGGTTACAAAATGGTGAATCTAAAATCCGTTTAAACATACAAATTTGGATATTGGCTGCATAATAGCTCCTGGATGTTGTATGACTACTTTCTTTTTTATGCTAAACAGCATTGATATTACCCTCTAAAGCTGTACCAACTGTAGCATGTATTCATATTCCTTTAGCAATGTATAATGAGTACCTACTGTTATATATGCTCAGGACTAATGTGTTTTATGCATAAGTATGAAATACTAAATAAAAAGTTAAAAAAAAAAAATTATAATGTCATATTTTAGTCTTTGGTAACCGGGTAAGGCCCACTAGGCACAAGTGCCTGTTTTCAGGGGTGACCTGGGGGCACTGGGGAGGTTAAGTGACTTGCTCAGAGTCACATAGTATGCAAGTGTAGGTTGTGGGAATCAAGCCCAGGTCTGCTGGATGTACCAAGCTCATACACAGCTCATTACGCTAACCTCTAGGCTGTACTGCCAGCCACATAGATGTCCTCTGTTATGTAGAATAAGGGGCTATAAATACAGAAAGCTAATGAAACAGAAGTTGAATTGTGTTTGAATTTTAGATTAAAAAAAAAAACTGGATTTCCAGGGCGGACTGACTGGACAGTGTGCCTTTTTTCTGTCCTTCCCTTTCTCTGTTTCTAGGATACTGAAAAAAATGCTTTAAAATGAGTTTTTCAGGCTGATATTTTGTAACTCCTATATTTTTTTCTTTAATGACTTTCAGCTATGTTATGGTTAAACGCAACTTAAAAGATCTGGACAGAAATAACTGATGTAGCTGAGATGTGAAGCTTTGCCTTGTAATTAACAAGTGGAGGCTAACAGCCTCTCGAGTCTCAACCATAAATCTGAAAACATCTGCAGTCCATTATGATAGCCTTGTTGGATAGATTTGCCCTCTTTCTCCACATTTCTCACTGTGAAGTAATACATAACAATAAGTGTTTGGTAATATGCCAACAAAAATAAGAGTTTTGGCTAGATAACGCCATGTTTGCTGAGGTAGAAAAGCTTTGCAGCTGTTTAGTCCAGGGTTTTACATCTGGGGTTACATTTTCCAGGCAAAAGAAATTGGATCAGAAACCCATTGCAATCGGAGGTTTCCTGTAACAGTTCAGTGTGATTCTGTGTCACAATTCAAAATGACTGATCGTGTTTATTGTTTCCATAATAAATATTTTAACTTTCGTACACCCATATTACGTTGCATGGCAACCGGCGCTTGCACTATAGTTGTGCGAAGATCTAGTTTTGTCTGTACCTAGAGTATCAGATTAGCATTTCTGCTAGAGCAGCAGTTCAACAAACACACCAGAAATTTAAATAATCCTGTCACCGGCTGGAACAACAACAAACTGCCAACATCATAACTCAATCTTTCTTTTGTGCAGTAGTAATATAAAGTGCTTTAAAATGAGTGAATTAATAAAAAAAAAAATACTCCAGTGAGGTGGAATATATTGCTGCTAAAACAGACATGATGACATCTGTGCCCAAGTAACAAAGACTGCTACTTAGATTCTTTGTGTGTGTGTGTCTCTGAGACACTGCTCTTTATTCTGCTTTCTCACACCTTGATGAAACCTTATAGTGATACTTAGGCGGTCTGTTTTCCTAAGTCCTGTAGGAGAATTTTGTCATGCAGCAGTCTTCTATAGGTAATAATAATATATGTTTCTCAGAACCAATGGTACGGAGCCAGCTGAGGAGGTGAGTGGAGGGCTGTGACAGTCACTGTTGTTTTGAGAAAAATAACAGTGGCCGGGTTGGGGGGTGCAGAGCCTGGATTCTCAGCATGTGGGTGGAAGGTGGTTGTCACTCGGTGGAGGGGGTTGTAACTCGGGCGGGTCCGCTAGACACAAGGGCCCAGATATTCAAAAGGGTTGCTCCATGCGCAACAGGGTTGCGCATGCTCAAGTCCTACATTGCGCCATTCTGCGATATTCAGCAGGAGGCAGTTGCTCCACTGGCAACAGGTTGCACAAAAGAGCAATGCAAATGAATGCATGCTCAACAGGAGGGGGAGGAACCATGCATAACCTGCGCAACCCGATATTCAGTCGGGTTGTGCATATGCAACCCCCAACCTGCGCCTGCACAACCTTGAGCCAAAAAAAAAAGGATCAAGTTGAGGGCCACCCACAGGTGAGCTGCTATATTGCAGGGTGCAACACAGCAGCTGCCACCCCTGGCTGGCCCCCACCTCGGTCCCTGTGCCCCCCCCCAGCCCGATCGCGGGCATAGAGTAACATGAACCCCCCCCCGCCCACACATCTCCCACAGCCCGATCGCGGGCATCACAGTTACAGAAACCCCACACACATATCGAAGCCGATCGCGGGCATCACAGTTACATGAAACCCCCACATATCCCACAGCCCGATCGCGGGCAGTACAGGTCATCAAACCCCCACATATCCCACAGCCCGATCGCGGGCAATACAGGTACATGAAACCCCCACACACACACATCTCCCGCAGCCCGATCGCCGGGCAGGCGTGTGAACCCCTCCCCCGTGCCCGATCGGCGGGCAGATATCCCTCCCCAACCGAATATCTCCCTGGTGGTTCAGTGGACCGTAAAGCCCGATCGCCGGGCAGAATGTCCACTCACAACCCCCAAACATCTCCCTGGTGTCTAGTGTCCCCCACCCACCCGCAAGCCCCTCCACCCGCTCCCCGCGGCGGCGGCGACAGCATCCACCGCCTGCCGCCCCAGCCCGCTGACTGACTGTCCGGTAGGGCTGCCGCCCGATTGGTGCAGAGCTACATGGACTGTCATGTACGGTATGGGCTGCAGCCCATTGGCTGTGCTCTGCACCAATGGACGTGCAGCCCTACCGGACAGTCAGTCAGCGGGCGGCGGGCGGCAGGCGGGTGGATGCTGTCGCCGCCGCTGCGGGGGAGCGTGGAGGGGCTTCGGGGTGGGTGGGGGGACACTAGACACCAGGGAGATGTTTGGGGTTGTGATGGACATTCTGCCCGCGATCGGGCTTTACGGTCCACTGGACCACCAGGGAGATATTCGGTTGGGGAGGGTTACATTCTGCCCGCGATCGGGCACTGGGGAGGGTTCATACACGCTCTGCCCGCGATCGGCTGTGGAGATGTGTGTGTGTGTGTGTGTGTGTGTGTGTGTGTGTGTGTGTGTGTGGTTTCATGTACCTGTACTGCCCGCAATCGGCTGTGGATATGTGTGGGGGGTTTCATGTACCTGTACTCGCCCGCGATCGGGCTGTGGGATATGTGGGGGTTTCATAACTGTGATGCCCGCGATCGGTTGCATTGGGCTGTCCCCGACGGCTGCTGCCTGGCAGGGTGGCCAGGAGCAAGTCCTCTGGGATCGGCGCACCTACATGCAAATGGCATGCAAATGGGGCCATAAATAGATGCAAATGACCCCCGCGCCTTGCATAAATTATGGCCCCATTTGCATGTCACCTTTTGAATATCGGAAATTTGAGCATGGCGCAATGGTACTTGCGCCACCGCAAGTTTAATGCTCAATCTCTGGCAACTTCTGGTGGCGCAAGTTCCACTGGCCTTACGCGCAGGAGTTATGCAGGTTGGGTGATATTCAAAGGAGTTGCTCAACAGCCGCAACCCTTGAATATCACTCACACACTTTCTGCGCAACTATTTTGAGCAGCTGCAGGGGCTTGCTTCAGAATGGCGCAGTTTGAAAATCTGGGTCAAGGTGTTTATGTATAGGTCTGAAACAGGAGCGATCGGGGGGCACTAAACACCAGGAATTATTTATAAAATTGCTACAGTGATGATTGAGGGAGGGGGGACAACTATACACTGGGGAAATATGTATAACAATGCTCCGAAGGCAGGTGGTGGGGGGGGGCATTAGATGCCAGGACATTCACTGGATATGTTTAAGATGGCCACTAGGGGCTGCTGCACGCATGCAAATGAGCCTGTAATAGGTATGCAAATTGCCCCTTAGTGCCATGCTTGCCCACTGGGCTCATTTGCATGCTGGAGCTGAATATGACCCCCAGGAGCCTGACGCTATCCTGGTTTGGGACACTGTCTCCTGTGGGCCAGATGCAGCCGTGGGCCATGTTAACGCAGCACGTAGTCACTTTGCACTGCGTCAGCATGGCCCCATATTCAGAAAGCCCACTCCGTTAGAGTGCACTAACTGTCTGAAAATAGCACAGAGCTGGCTGTGCAGTGCTACTAGCTTGTGTGCACTGTCACCCAACTCTGTATACGGGGGCCTGAATTCATTTGTTATGACCTAATGTGTTTGCAATAATGTTTGTGTTCGTTCATCTGTAGCTGTATTGTCTTTGCCATGTCGAAAGCTTGTGTTCAGTAAGTGAATTGACGGACTGATTAATCGATCGAAAGTATTGTGGTAGATCAGCCTTTCTCAGTCACTTGACCTTTAGGTGGTGGGAATGTAGTGAGAGACCAGCTCAACTGCTGTTTGTCTTGTCTGAAGTGACTGGAAGTATGTGGTGAATGTGAGAAGCAATCAGCAGCTGCCATTGATATAAGTGTCAGTCTGTGTAAACAAGCCCAGCCCATCAGTGTAGGCTCACTGTAATCTCTGCCCCCAATGACCACAGCAGATGGCACTGCTTCAACCGCAGTTGTTCCATGTTGTCCATGGACTGGTGTTGGGAGAGGTGGGCTGTTGACAACATGTCTCCCTGCTGAAGTTAGACATTACTGTGAGGAGGCTCTTTAAGTGTCATCCTCTCTGAAATCATCTTCAGCTGCTGTGTAGCCTCCCAAGGCCCATGTTTGAAATAAGATATACTGTAATACCGGTAATTTCCTTTTCACCTTGAAGCACAGGCAATTGGTCTTCTAAGGATACAGCATTCCATCAACAATGTCATTGCACTGAAGAAACTGTTTAAAATCATGTTTTGAAATTCAAAAGCTCATGTACTGTTACTTATAAACAATCATCAGCCTCATTGGAAATGAGTGTTGTTTATTTAACAACCAAATATGGCAAATGACTGCGTCTAGATAGCCAGCATTACAATGTAATATTGTGTGTGTGTGTGTGTGTCATGCGCACACAATATACTCATGCCACTGGGCGAAGATAAATGTCCCCAAATATAAAGCATTATCCAGCCATATGACATCCTTGCTGTAGGCAAGGCAAAATTTTATTTTTCTGGCGCCCAATTCCAGAGGCTCTGGGTGCTGTACAAGCACACAAAAGTTTAAAAATATCATCTCACAATATAATAAATCACTTCTCAAAATAGGCAATGTTCTGCATATAAATAATAACCCTATTTACTTTAAAAAGGGATTGATAGTCTGTGTTCTCATCCAGTATCTGAGAAAGCCTGGCTAAACAGATAGTACTTAAGGTGGGCTTTGAATGCCTCCACAGAAGGGGCCTCCCTCACCAATGGCGGAAGCAAATTCCACAGGACGGGGCCTGCAACACTAAAAGCTCTATCGCCAGCAGTTTTCAGCCTCATCCTGGGAATCTCTAGGAGGCCTCTCGAGCAGGATTGCAGGGAGCGGACCGAGGCAGCGGGTGAAAGAAGGTCCGCCAGGTAGCAAGGGCCCAGTCCATGAAGACCTTAAAGGTGAGCAACCCCATCTTGAAGAGCACCCTCCATTGAACCAGCAGCCAGTGCAATTCACGCAGCACCGGGGTGATGTGACAGTATTTCGACTGTCCAGTCAACAGCCTGGCAGCTGCGTTCTGCACCAGCTGCAATCAACAGAGGTTGCCTCCAGAGATCCTGCGGTAGTGTGCATTACAGTAGTCAAGCCTAGATGTGACAAATGCATGCACCAAGGTGGGGAGGACCGGGGCAGAATCAGGTGTTTCATCCTGGCAGTGTTTCTCAGATGGAAGAAACTAACCCTGACAATGGATGACACTTGATGTTCCATTGTCAGACCACTGTCTAGAACCACGCCAAGATGACGCACTTTAGAGGAGGCCATCTATGGGACAGAGCCTAGAACTAGTCCAGTATCTGCCCCAGAGGCCATCTTATCCTGACTCCTGTTCAACTCCACCACCAGTACCTCCATCTTATTAGGGTTCAGTCGCAACCAGCTAGAGGCCATCCAGTCATTGATCTCGGCCAGACAGTAGTTTAATACAGTATGGCGCCGCTTGTAATGGACTAAAATGGCAGCAGTGATCACGTCAGCTACAAGCGGCGTCTGCTACATCCTAAGAAATGAGTCAGCACCAGGTTCAGCTCACAATATGTGTGCTTCAGTTTTGAGGCCACCTCAATGATATCAGCCACCTCCACTGGTTTAAACTCCCCCCAACCAGACGGAGTGCCTCACTGACAATCCAGGCGACCACTGTCAGCCATAACATGGCTCACTGGTGGAATTCCCTGCCTGATGGCAGACACTCTGTCTGAGAAAAAATGAGCAAACTCATTGCACAAGACCTCAAACTGCTTTTTTTTTGTCTCTACTTACCTTTGTTCCAACATTAATTGGCATTCTGCAGTCACTGTACTGAAATTCTTTCTTTATTGATCTTACTGGTTAGATCATAGCTAGGTTTGGAATTCAGCCACCTTCCTTTTCACCCAAAAATATAGACCTCATATCTCCCAATGCCACAGAGGAACTGCACCCCTATACCCCCATCTCCTAGAACAGTCTGTCTATCCTTTTAGCCATTGGCCACTTTCTCCCACAATCGCTTCTAATCCCTCCTCAGAATATACTAGTGTGCCATTGCAATGCTGTGCTTAATTCCTAGGTCACAGCCCTACTGTCTGCTTTTCTTTCTGGGGGAGCATGGGGGGTGGCACACACTGCAAATTGCATTATTTGTGATAAAAACATATAGTACATCGCAGTACTTTTCATTAGCTACACTATATTTTACTGTGCCACATTTAATTTTCATTAGCCATATACTGAAAACAGCATTATTTGCGATAAAATAAATACAGTACAGTTCCTATCTCTCATTCTCCTCTTCATTTTCCCTCCTTCATTCATTCTGATCCCTCCAATTTCCAAAATGTTTTTCTATTAACTGTTTTTATGATGATTTCATCCCAGTGCAAACTCACAATTCCTGTGTTACCTGGTGCTGGGATTAGGGCATGTAACATGGGTCACGTAGTGTTAAGAAGTAGTTCAGCCTGTGCTGGAAGGGCTGCATTTCTCATGCCTCCTCATGTTGTTCTTGGGTTCCCATCCTGTTTGTATGTCCCTCACACTTTGCCACATCACATCTGCTGACGCACAGTGGCAGGTGACCTTTTCATCTGGGATGGCAGCTGGGCAGCCGCCTCCATATTGGATTCAAGACAGTGCCAACGTCTGTCTGTGGTGGAGATTGGGGGAAGGGTAACATTTGGACAGTCTTAAATTTAAGCACCTATATTTGCCTTTTGGACAACTGTTATTGGTAGTTAATATATTGCACTGGACACTTCTGTCCCCAGGATGCCTGTGGAAATGAGCTGCTACCAGCTCAATATGCCTTTCCTGGTAAAACATTTTGAAATGACCGAATCAGTTGGTCAATGTGTGACAACTCTCAGACTACTGCTACCCAGACTTGGGAGTTCTAAGGTCCGAGAACCAAACCCAGGCATCCTGTATTGTAGCTAAAGTGAACCATACCCTTTGCCTCCTTTGGTCTCCCATATAGTGAAGACGCTGTGCTAATAAAGTGCCGTGGTGTAGGGTGCAGTGTTTTGTATCTGTGAGTTTTGGTTTGGTTGGTTGTCACTTGTCCAGGTGATGAACTCTATATTGAAACAAGAAGCTGTTCTGCAACATGGAGTCTACATTGATTTCTTGGAAGTCATTTTAATTTATCACTGGTGTACAATTTCTTGTACAAAATCAGAAATATCATAATTAGAATTTAATGACATTATAAAGTCAATGTATGTCAATATCATGTTACAGATTACATATCATAAACAAATATAATGACTAAGAAAGTGTTATTACAGCACATCACAATAAGGCCTCCTCCAGACCGGAGGAGGTGATCTCGCTGAGGACTGTGAGAGTGGGAAGTTTTAAAAGGAGGTGGGGCAGGATCAAAGGAAAGGTCAGTACAGAAGGTAGGCTAGGGAGGATGGTGGTGGCAATCGTGGATGATCAGGAGGGGGGAATGGGGGCAGCTGCAGTAAAATATTCTGTGAGCTGCACACTCTGACAGACTTGATAGACCTCTAGGCCTTTTTCTGCTGGGGTTTTTATATGTTCGTATGCCCATGTCTGCCTCGAAATGTTTGAATAACCTCCCTAGCTCCTGGCACCTCTCCCCTGCCATTCACACCTTAAATCATAACTCCAAGGTCACCTCTTATTTCAGCGTTTGTCCGCGCCCCACTTGATGAGTGCATATTGACTGTATCTGCACCATCGCATGCTGATTTGTTCATTGTGTTGCACTTGTCACTTACTGTAGTTAAGCAGCTATGCGTGCCTACCTATGAGGTGTTGTACCATGTTCCTGTGGAGCTATGTGTGCCTACCTCTGAGGTGTTGTACCATGTTCCTGTGGAGCTATGCGTGCCTACCTCTGAGGTGTTGTACCATGTTTCTGTGCAGCTATGCGTGCCTACCTCTGAGGTGTCGTACCATGTTCCTGTGGAGCTATACATGTCTACCTCTGAGGTGTTGTACCATGTTCCTGTGGAGCTATGCATGCCTACCTCTGAGGTGTTGTACCATGTTCCTGTGGAGCTATGCATGCCTACCTCTGAGGTGTTGTACCATGTTCCTGTGTATGTTTGGCTCAAGTCATATCTAAACATAGGCCTCTGGCCCAGTGTGCTTACCTCTTTATCAAATAAAATGAATCAACTGTATGAAATACTGTAGTATCAAATGTTAGCATGCAGAGCTTCCAGTACCCTCATGGTAGTGGTCCCAGACCCCTGTAGTTTGCTTGTGACACTGGAACAGAAGAGTAGGTATCCAATGATGCACCATTTGTTTCACCCCAATATTTTTACTTTCCTGGCCATCCTGTCCATGCAAATAGTTTTGCAACAGTGTAGGACCAGTGATTTTTTTTTTTCACTTTAAAAAAAAAAATGGCCTATTCTGTTTGACAAAATCATAAAATGTGTTTTCTTCCATATTTTTCTCAATATTGATGGTAAATCAACATGTGTTGTACACAGATTTGGCTGACAGTGAGATTTGCACAAACAGTCGGTGCATAGTATGTTGTTTTTTTTTGTTTGTTTTTGCATTATAAAGTGATGTAAACAGAATGTTTTCATGAGAAACTGGCTCCCAAGTGCTGGTTTAAAAATAACATATTCCATTTTTTCCCCTGTGTTTTCTATTAAAAATGGAAAATCACTGGCCCTAACAGTAATTAAATATCCGTGTGGGGACTCTTACCATTCATTAAAAAGTGGATTTTGTTTTCTGTCAGATAGATAAATAGATAGAGATCTGTCTGTATCTCACTGCTTGGCTGTTCTGCCTCTCAACTGTCACCAATTTTGACTATAAAATGTCATCAGTCCCTCCTATATTTGGCCGTTCATAACAGAAGACTTGTATTTGAAACCATAAATTTATGTCCGATATTGTTAGCATCTGTTCTCCCTCATTAAATGCTATTTATCAATAAACCATGTATTATAGTAGCTTCTCTGGCTGATAATACCTTTTTATAAGATATGTTCCTGATTTGGGGCTCTTGTTCATGATTTTTGTGCATGGGATATGCTAACTGTTCTCTCCCACGCTCAGTCCCTGCATCTGCTCTGCAGTACTCAGTTTGTTATTGCCGATCTGCTTAGGATGCACAAAATTAGCACAGTAGAGGGAAAATTAAAAAAGGAGAGAAAATTCAGAATTGTGTAGCCCCAGATACCTTCTGTTTCCAGTTACTTGCCACAGTGCAGTTATTACGCTACAATTTGGTTACGTAGCAGTAAATCCGAGTTGCCATGGTGACCACTTCTATTGTTTCAAAGTGCAGTGCTGAACATCTTAAGATTCATGAATTACTGAAAGCAACAAAATTGTACATATCCAGTGTTAAAGAACAGAAAAACATGAAGGTTAATATTAGGATTTTATCTGTTACAAAACTGGAATTTTTAAGAGGATTTCTCCTGACATAGTTGCCTCGCTAGACAGTATATTAGAGATGCTCCATTTGTTAAGGGTTTTTTCCTCCTGCTACACCCTTAGTTTTTCTTCATTGATTGGGTCGTGGGGCTCCAAGGGTAGTACACAGGCCTAAGAACCAGGAGACCTGGGTTCAGATCCCATCAGCACCACTGGCCTACTGTATGGTTTTGAGTATGTCACTTGATCTTCATGTGCTTCAGTTCCCTAGCAACAAAGTTAGGTCCCTATGGCAAATGAGATGCTGCATCTCCAGTAGGTTAAACTGTGTAAATGCATTCTTAACAAAAAAACAAACCTCATGAGTGCAGAAGTAGTTCCAACTTGGACCCTGGGAATTATCACTGGCACACTAGTGCATGTCAGTACCTTGGTGAGACAGGTTACCGGTGTGTCCCACCCAGTGCAGTTCTGTTGAAGTGAAGCTTGGGTGCAAAGCTGCACTATGACTACAGTATTTACACTGTAACAAGGTTTGGCCTTTCTGAACTGCATTTGATCATTACAGGCACAACACAATAATCATTTCAGTAATAAACAAGATTTGTTAAAAAAAAAAAAAAAAAAATCTTATAAAACCAGCTTTACTTTTGGTGATTAGGGGGACACTAGGCCAGTTTAAGCTTTTAAATATGTAATTGCCTGGTATGTGTACCTTTATTTGTATATAGTTGTCCACACAGGTAACTTATTGTAATCCGCTGTCGCTGTAACAGAATGTACTGTGCACATCTTGTAAGCTTGCAGGGCACACTATTGGAAATATGCCTCAGATCAATGACTTTATCTCCCATCAGTACTCTTAGAACTAACTGGTCCGCCACCCTGACATTGCAGTGACCGTGCTGCTCACCATGCAGGTCACCTGGCTTTGGGGGTGGACTTGGGTCATTAGGGGGCCGTCGGTGGGAGGGAGGAGTGAGTGTCCCATGGACAGCTCTCTTCATTCTGGGAGGAGGGACTTGGTATCCTGCTCAGTGATTACTGCCTGGTGGAAGCAGAGTGGGTGCTGAATATAGGGCAGGGTGGTCAACCGATGCTGGCCCTCGCACATGCACATCATTGCATGTTGGCACCCTATGTGGGAGAAAAACACAGCAGAGAAGATCGCCGCATCCACCGAAGCCCGAGCCTGTCACACACACACCCACACACACACACCCGCCACAGGCCCATGCATGGCAGACAGGGCAGCCACTCACTACACTGACCCTGGGTAAGTGGTGGATAACGAGAGTCTCTGAGAAGATTGGAATTAATTGAAATAGGTAATCTTTCATGTACTTTGCTGATGACCAACTCATTTAATTGTACAGAATACTGTAGACATTTACAGAAATATTTTTTATATTTTTATGTTCATGTATGTTATACAGATTCATGAGTATAATAAACTGAGGGTTAAAGGATTACGTAAGGAGGTGTAGAACGCTTCCAAATATAACCAGGCTAGCAATACAAGGGATTAAAGGGAAACGGGGGGAATCTAATCACACCTTGTCTAGGGTCTTCGCAAAAAGGGAAAAGAAAGTAAAAGTCTTATTAGAAGCTTTAAGTGGGTAGAAAATGGTGCCTAACTAGGGTATAGTAACTGGGTAATCCAGACAAAAGAGGAAAATCGGGATACATCCTATCTGGGTAAGGGTATAACTTCAGTTTCAGGTAATGAGGGAGTTGATTTGGGAGTGGTAGTTGTGGTGTAGTGGAGTGACTGTGAGAGGGAGTCTTCAGGGAGACCTTCTGGAGACTGAGATGCTGCCCAGCTGTGTGCACCTCTCTGGGCTGAGGGGGGAGGTCACTAGACTCTGGGCTGAGTTGGCTAGGATTCGGGGTACCTTTTCTTCTACACAGTGACCACCACGTCCACTGCCATTGCCTCAGACGGTGGCTAGAAAGAAGGCTGGCTGGACTGTGGTGGGCTCCAGGAAGGTTGGGGTTGGGGATAAGTGAACACAATACTCAGCCAGTGCCACAATGGGACTCTTTCACTGCCCTGGTGAAATGGGACTGCCAAGACGAGGTGTCCTTGGAAGTGGCAAGGAAGGATGCAGGGGTCCTTCAGAGTTTAGGCCCTAAGGTGGGAAGAAGAGGAAACAACTTTTGGTTAGGGAATCAATCATCAGGGGGGTAGTTTTGGGAACACAGGAGGGAAGGAGGGAAGTGAGGTGCCTACCTGGCGCCTCTGCATGGAGGGATAGGGAGTGGGTCTGGATCCTTAGGATCACTAGGGCAATGGGCAGGAGGGGGAGCTGGAGGTTATTGTCCATCTGGGAAAATGACCTGGCAGAAGATGCAGCCGTGGTGGTGCAGGATAGATTCAGGGAGCTGGGGATGGTCTGGAAGCAGGTAGCACACACATGCTGAGGTGCTACCTGTGCAAAGCTGGTGGAAGGTGTGGAGACACTGCACCATGGTCTTCAACAGCTGGAGGAAAGCATGATGCAGGGAGGAGGGGTTTGAATTCATCGGGGACTGAGGTCCTACCTGGAATGATAAAAGCCTGTACAAATGGGATGGCCTCCATCCAGAAGGGGAAGGGCAGTCTGGGGTATAAAGTTTAAATGCTACTTTGATGGCCATTTAAACTAGCCAAAGGGGAAGGCAGAAGTAAAGAGGGAGGCAGTGAGTGCCCTTCCCCCCACATAATGGAGCAGCAGTGAAGAACGGGAAATAAATTCCCCAGGAGTAGTGGGAGTAAGGACAAGGGGGGGAGGGTCAAGAGGTGGAACTGAAGCTGGGAAACATACTAGGGAGGGTGGGCAGAGGGGGGTTGGAAAGGAGGACAGTACCAGTGAAAAGGGTACGATGAAGGATGGACTCAGGAAGGGAGGGCAGAGCAGGGGAAGGGAGGGATGGCAGGAGTGGAGAGCCGTGTACGCCAACTCAAGGAGCCTTGACGCTACCATTGAGGAGGCAGATGTGGATCTGGTGGCCATAACAGAATCATGGGGCATTGACTTACCACAGCTGGGAGTTGGCAATACCGGTTTGCAACATGTTTTGGGAGAAAAGGTAGGGGTGGGGGGTGTGTGTGTGTGTGTGTGTGTGTGTGTGTATGTATGTATGTATGTATGTATATGTACATATATATATGTGTATGTGTGTATATATATATATATATATATATATATATATATATATGTGTGAGTGTGTGTGTATATATATATATGTGTGTGATATATATATATATATATATATATATATATATATATATATACACACACACACACACACACACACACACACACACACACACACACACACACACGGAAAGGGAGGGCTGCAAATCCTTGGGCTGGCTTAGAAGTGGGGCCTGGGGCCTGTAGGGGTGATGTACAGGTTACCATCACAGGAGGAGGAACTGGACAGAGTTTTGGGGGAGGCCTTAAGCAAACTAGCAAGCAAAGGGGAAATAGTAATCATGGGTGACTTTAATCTGCCGGATGTGGACTGGAACCTTCTGGCTGCAGCTATGACTAGGAGCAGGGTCATCCTAGACTCGCTGCAAGGGGAATTTCTCAAGCAGATGGTTACAGGTCCCTCTAAAGATGGGGCATTGGTGGACCTGGTACTTACAAAATGGGACAACATAACAGACATCACGGGGGTAGCCCCCGGGTTCAAGGGATTATAATAGTGGCTTAGCATATGGAGTAACTGAGGTAATGGCAAGCTGTTTAAAGGTAATAAGCAAGGATAAGAGGTGAAAAAGGCCACTGTGGTTGTCAAAGGAGGTGACTAAGGTGATAAGAAAAAACAGCTTTCAGAAAGTACAACAAGGCCTAAACGGAGGCAGACAAGGGTATATCTAGAGAAGCAAAGGGAGGCAGGCTGGAGGGTAGACATCAAAGGCTCAAACTGAGGCAGGGATTGCCCAGCAAGTCAAGAATGGATATTGATTTCCTTCAGACACATGAGCGAGAAGATGAAGACAAGGAGTGGTATAGTGAAAGTCGGAAGACCAGAAAGTGGGGGGAGGGGGGACTGTGCAGAGGGAGACCAAGAAAAATGCTAACATTTTAAATGAATACTTCTGCTGGGTATTCACAGTGGGGGGGGGGGGCAGGCTGACATGCAGTAACAAGCACTGGGTTGAAGTGGACTCAAGCCCATTTAGAGAATAGAGAATCTGCTGTGGGTTGGAAGCCCTAAAGGAAAACAAGATGATGTGGCCAGATGGAATCCACCCAAGGGTACTTAAGAAGCTGAGAACGATGCTAGACTCCCTTCTGGCAATGCTATTTAGCACTTTCTTGGAGACGGTGGTGGTTCCAGAGGAATGGAGGTTCAGTGTGTTCCTTCTGGATAAAAGCAGCAGCAGGGAGGAGGCCAGCAGTTATAAACCAGTCAGTCTCCCAGAGTCCCTGCTGCGGGAGAGACTGATGGAGTACCTGGAGACATATGGGCTGCAGGGCCACCAGCAATATGGCTTCACAGGGGGGAGGTCGTGTCAAACACATCTCTCAGATTTCTTTGGTTGAGTAACTAGGGAAGTGGGTCAGGTGAGGGTAGTGGGTGTGGCCTGTCTGCTGTTTAGTAACGCCTTTGACACAGTACTGCACAGGAGGCCGATAAAGAAACTTAGCAGCCTGGGAGTTGGTGAGAAAGTTGTAAACTGGGTGTCAAACTGGTTAAGAGATGGGAGGCAATGGGTGGTAATAAATGGCAGTCACTCGGAGTATAGTAGAGTGACCAGTTGAGTACCACAGGGATCAGTACTGGGCCCTGTCCTCTTCAGTGTCTTCATAAGTGACTTTGCTGAGAAACTGGAGGGGAAGGTGTGTCTCTGCAGATAATGCACAAATCTACAACAGAGTGGACACCCACAAGGGGGTGGAGAGAATGTAAAAGGATCTGGAGAAATTAGAGGAGTGCTCTAGGGAATAGCAGCTGGGTTTCAGTGCCAAACTGTGCAGGGTCATGCACCTGGGTTTGGGTAACCAGGGATTATGTGTAAGATGATTGGGGGGGGAGGTACTTAGTTACCGGGCAAGAGTGGGACCTTGGTGTGATCATATATAGGGAGTGGGGAAATTGTTTAACCAGGAAAGGCACACTAAACAGAAGCTTGTTTCCAGGTGCGACCTGGGAGCACAGGGAAGTTAAGTGACTTGCTTAGGGTCACACAGTATGCAAGTGGGGACTGTGGGATTCAAACCCAGCTCTCCAGGTTTGTAGCTCAGAGCCCTAAACCACTGTGCTATACTGCCTCCTATGAGGTGGCAGGGCAGTAGGCAAGATGAGCCATATGTTTGAATGCATAGAGAGGGGCATCTCTAGCAGGAGAAGTGAGGTGGTGTTGCTTCTGTATCACACACTGGTGAGACCCCACCTAGAGTACTGCATCCAGTTCTGGAGGCTACACCTCCACAAGGACATTGAAAGGGTAGAGGCTGTCCAGAGGAGGGCTGCTAAAAGATCCGGGGTTTGCATGAAGAGAAACTATGGGAGCTGGGCATGTACTTCCTGGAAGAGAAGAGAACGAGAGGGAACATGATTGTTTGCCCCCATGAGGTACTTATAGGTCTCAAAATGCAGGGGGAGTCTCTTTCAATGGAAGAGGAACACAAGTACACTGGGGCATGCTATAAAATTTGAGGGGAGAGGTTTAAAAGAGATGTGAGGAAATACTTTACAGAAGGGTGATAGATGCCTGGAACAGCCTATCAGACGAGGTGTTACAGGCAAAGACAGTGGGGCGGCTTCAAGCATCCATGGGTTAGGCACATGGGTAGTATAAGTAGAGGTAGGGGAGGGAGGCACAGCTGTGAACCAAGTAGGGTCCTGGTTATATAGTGTTAGGCAGGGAAATTAGGGCAGACTAGATGGGCCTACAGGTCCTTTTCTGCCGACACCCAAGTGTTTCTGTTTCTTTGTATATGGACCCAAATGTAGTGGTCATATGGCCACCTTAACATGTACTGCATTTGAGTGACCACTGGTAAGCCACCAGCCATTTACCTTGTGACCACTAGAATTTTAAATCCTTGGCAGACTGTTTGCTTGTGCATGCACAAAGCAAACATATTGTTGCTGTAGTGTAGGAGGCTGTGTGTGTGTACTGTATAAGCCAATGGATGTAGAAATGCAGCAGGCTTGCCTCTCAAAAGCCAATGATGAGAAGGTTGATGATGACAGTGTCCAGTTGGCTGATGGGCGTAAACTTCTTGTACAGTAGTTCAAAGGATAAAACCCCACCAGTCAAAATGGTTTTACACCCATTTAGCTAGCTAGCATGCATCATCAGGCTTTGAACATACACATAAAGCTTCAGTGTGTGTGTTTTCCCCCTAGTTACAGACAGGAAGCGCCTATTTGAAAGCACAAAATGGAGTTGGGGGGGGGGGGGACAGCATGCAGAATGCAACTATAATAGCTTCAAATACATTAACAGCATGTCAGTAATGAACAGAAAACACCAGCAATAGCTGATTTCAATTACAAATTGTTTATGTTCTCTTTAAAGAGCATTGGATACCAGTTGGATTAACTTTGAAAACAGAGTTGGACACAATTCCGTTTATTATTCAAATATTTTTGCTAACCTTTTTTTTTTTTTTTTTTATGGACTTTATACTCCTGCCCACCATCTACCCCCACCGGCACACTTCTGCTGTTGAAACCCAGCCCCTTCACCCCACCTCCAAGACTTATCTACTTCTTACCTTGTTGTGTGAGGGGGTGCCATGGATGGTGGTGGAATGTTGTCTTTAGAGTCACAGCATCATCCTGCAGATGGGTTATTTTTCACCCGTTACTCCCCTTGAGTCTGAGCCAGTGGCATGCAATGCTTGAGACAGGCAATAGCACTGCGGTTCACATGGGTGTAATATACAGACCTCCAGCACAGGGGGAAGAGGGGGACACGGTTCTAATGGAATCCATCCACACAATGGCAGCTAAAGGGGAGGTGCTACTAGTAGGTGATTTCAACCTGCCAGATGTGGATTGGAGCATCCCAGATGCTGCCTCAGCCCAGAGCAGGAACATCCTGTACTCTGTACAAGGGCAGGCCTCAGGCAGCTAGTGCTAGAGCTTACCAGGGATGGTGCAATTTTGGACCTTATACTCACAAATGGGGACAGAATTGAGAAAGTCCAGGTAGGTGGACACCTGGGATCCAGTGATCATCGTATAGTGTGGTTCTGCATGAGTACAGTGGCAGAGTCAAGCCACACAAAGGCAAGGGTCCTGGATTTCAGGAGGGTGGACTTTACTAAGATGGGGATATGTCTTAGGCATGCCCTTGCAGGGTGCGACAAATGGGGTGGAGTGGAGGAGCAGTGGGCCCATCTGAAAGGAGCCATAGTGAAGTCGACAAACCTTTGCATTAGGCAAGGAAACAAGGGCAGGAAAAAGAGAAAGCCACTATGGCTCTCAAAGGAAGTGGCCAGGGTGGTAAGGGTGAAAGAGATGGCTTTCAGGAAATACAAGAAAACACAGTGGAAGGAGGACAGAGTAGTGTACCTGGATAAACAGAGGGAGGCAGGGAAAGCAGTCAGTAGAGCGAGGCACAAACAGAGGGGCAAAAATAGCACAGCAGGAAAGAAAGGGGAAAAGACTTTTTATAGGTACATTAGTGAAAGGAGAAAACCCGGGGTGGGATAGTAAGACTAAAAGGGGTTGAAGGGGAGTGTGTGGAAGGGAACCTGGAAGAAGCATCAATACTGATCAAATATATATATATATATATATATTTTTTTTTTATTTTTTTACCAGGAGAGACACCAAGCTGAAAACTTGTTCACAGGTGCAGCCTGGGAGCACAAGGAAGTTAAGTGACTTGCTCAGGGTCACACAGTATGCAAGTGGGGGCTGTGGGATTCAAACCCAGGTTTTCAGGTTTGCAGCTCAGAGCCTTAAACCACTGCGCTATACTGCCTCCAGGGCCAGCGGTGCTCTGTATTCATGGAAGAAGGTGAAGGTGGGGGTCCACAGTTAGGCAACATAAACAAATATGGGAGGGAGGTGGACACCAGTCCATTTACGGAAGAAAGAGTCCTAAAAAACTAACAAAACTGAACGTGGACAAGGCACTGGGACCAGATGGGATACATTCTAGAATATTAAGGGAACTATGGGATGTGCTGGCAGCACCACTGGCAGCGCTGTTAAAGTCATTCGATACGGGAGTGGTCCCGGAGGACTGGAGGAGGGCAGATGTGGTCCCTTGTCACAAAAGTGGGAGTAGGGAGGAGGCTGGAAACTATAGACCAATCAGCCTCACCTCAATAGTGGGGAAAAATTATGGAATCACCACTCAAAGAAAGAATTGTGGAACACCTTGAACAGGGGTAGTCTGAACCTTTTTTTGCACTAGTCAGCAGGACAAATTGATTCAAAAATTGCACTAGCCCACAAATGGTTGCACTAGCTCAGAATTAAATGTTGATCACTTATACAGGAAAAATGCAAGCCAAGAAATACTCTGATTAGTGCACATTTATTTTGCACCCACATTGCTTCCTAACCCAGCAGACAGAAAAGACTGCAGTGCCAACACACACAGTGAGCCGCCCCATTGTTTTGTACCATGGCCTCCTCTCTTCCTCTTTCTGCCCACACCCTCACCGAACCAGAAGATACAACAGCAAATATTCAGTCAAACAGTCCTAGCTCTGTACGCACAGTAGCTGAAACATCATGCACCTCATCACACTCTCATCACCGCCACCACCACAGGGCAATGAACAGAGTCAGGCAGAGAAAGACACTCTCAGCCCCCACCCTGTGATCAACTTGAGACCTGCACTTCTGCAAGTTTTTGTACAGTGTCAGGTGAGTTAGGAGCACATCTAGGATTTCTATGGGGTGGGGGCTACACAGACCTAAGGGGCTTGGGGGAAAAATAAACTTTATGACCTTTTTATTTTTAAAAGCATTGATTTTAATATGCTGTGCCCGAGCAATAACAGATTTTTCTTTAACATTGTCCTTTCATCAGCCTAGGGGAAACAGTACACAGGCATGATGCTATACTACCTCTATTTCTATACACGATAATCTGTGCACCCTAGGAATGCCTATTTTAACCTTTCAAATTATGTATTTTATTAAGGTTTATTTTTGTACCATACGTGCTCCAAAACTTTGTTTTTACGATAAAAGGACATGCTGGTTGGGATAAGGGTGGGACTGTATGGATGGCGTTGTCTGGCATGGTCCATTTAGAAGAGTTGGGAACCCCCTACACATGCCAGTGATGGCAGCTGTGGATCTGTGGATGGTAATTTCAGAGTCTGGTCTGCAGTGGTGTCCAGGGAAATTACAGAGTTGAGAGATTTCAAGGGGAGAGGTAGCAGCTATGGTGAGGTTGGGATAAAACCCACCACCTGCAGGGCAGACCCCGCATACTTTTTAGCATTTTATCACTGAAATATTTTGATACAGAAACTCAAAATGTAGAGAAACAAGGAGCACGGGTCTTAATGTGGGACAAATCATCAGACAGAGACACATTCAGAAAACTGGAAGCTAGTGACGGCACTCTACCCTTGATCACACCTTGGACACTAGCTTAAAGTCCTAACAGTGGCGTGATAATGACTCACATTTATTTATTTATTTTTTGTGGGATCCCCCTCTTGAACTGCCAGATAATTGCAGCTCTTAATGACCTGTTAATCACACCAGGCTATCTGGAACACTGAGAGGGAGATTAGCATGAAGACTAGAGCCTGCTAAAGTAGAGACATGCTAACTTCATTAACAGCCATAGAAAACCTACACTAGTAAGGATGGACAAGTAGAGAGTTAGCTGCACTAGCCCTGGTCAATTTGCACTAGATCTTGGGCTAGTAAAACAATGTTAAAATCAAACCCTAACTCCTTGAATCCAGAGGAGCACATGATCAGAGACAGCATGGATTCACAGCAGGAAGGTCGTGTGAAACAAATCTAATTGATTTCTTTGACTAGGGTAGTGGATCGGGGGGAGCAGTTGATGTGGCCTACCTGGATTTCAGTGAGGCCTTCGAATCCATTCCATATAGAAGACAGATGAACAAGCTGGACAGCCTGGGAGTGGGTTGCAAGGTGGCAAACTGGATTAGGAGCTGGTTGAGTGATATTAAACAGAGGGTCTTGGTAAATGGAGCTCAAGCTGAGGAAAGTAGGGTGACCAGTGGGGTGCCACAGGGATCAGTTCTGGGGCCAGTCCTGCTTAATGTCTTCATAGGTGACATTGAGGAGGGGCTGGAAGGGAAGGTGTGCCTCTTTGCGGATGACACTAAGCTCTGCAACAGGATGGACACGCCGGGAGGGGTGGAAAAATGAGGAGGAACCTAGGTAAACTGGAGGAATGGTCTAGCTGTGGTAGCTGAGATTGTGTGAAAAAGTGCAAAATCATGCATTTGAGGTGCAAGAACCAAGGGGAGGATTACATGATGGGGGAGAGATACTGATGGTCACCAAACAGGAAAGGGATTAGGGGGCAATCATATCAGATGAACTGAAGGTGGCCAAACACTGTGACAAAGCTGTGGGTAGAGCCCATGGGATGCCGGGGTGCATAGGGAGAGGTATCACCAACAGAAGAATGGAGGTGATGATGCCACTGTAGAGATCGTTGGTGAGACCTCATTTGTAAAGCTACCAACTTTTTAAGGCCTAAAACTGGGACAGGGTCCATCTTGACCATGCCCCCCCCCCAACCACATCACTCCGATGGGCACCGCCGCAGGCAACACTGCACACAATCAATAACATTTTGCTGCTTGCTCTGGCCATGCCACCCCACAGTAACACCAGTAGTAAACATCCAGATTAAAACAATACATCATTCTGCTGCAGCAGCTTCCAAATCATGATGTACAGAAAGTTCACTAGAAGCAAACCTGCGTTAAATCATGTTCAGACATTCGAACTGCATGAATTGCTCCTCCTGACAATCCATAGATACATAGATACATAGACAGTGTCGGCAGATAAGGGCCTATGGCCCACCCAGTCTGCCCATTTGAGCTTGTAAGTTCAGTTTGTTTTCCTAGAAGTCTGTTGCCCCTTACCCCTGACCTCTAGAATTCCTTTATGTCTATCCCATGCATTTTTAAATCCTGTGATTGTTTCAGCCCCCACCACTTCCTCAGGCAGGGTGTTCCACTTGTCCACCACCCGTTCTGTGAAGAAATTCTTTCTCATGTTTCCTCTGAATCGTCCTCCCTCCAACTTCATCCCATGCCCTCTAGTCCTGGAACATCTTTTTCGCTTAAAAATAGTGTTTTCCTGCACCCTGTTCCTCCTGTAAGATACTTGTATGTCTCTATCATATCCCTCTCCCTCCTCTCCTCCAGGGAGTACATGTTCAGTTCCTTCAATCTGTCTTCATAGGACTTGTGATGCAATCCATGCACCATCTTTGTTGCCCTCCTGAACCTTCTCTACCCTGTCTATGTCCTTACGTAGGTATGGTCTCCAGAACTGTACACTGTACTCCAGGTGGGGGCCTCACTAGTGTCTTGTATAGCGGAATTATGACCTCCTTTTCCTGCTGGTGATGCCCCTGCCTATACATCCCAGCATCCTATTTGCTTTAACTGCTGCTTGTCACACTGTTTCCCTACCTTGAGGTCATCAGAGATGACAACCCAAGATCCCTTTCCTGCTTGGTGCATGCTATATCCTCACCCCCAACTGATATATTGTGCCAGGGTTTTGTGCCCCATATGCATTATCTTGCACTTCTTTGCATTGAATTTCAACTGCCAAACCCTGACCATTCTTCAAGTTTCTGCAGGTCGCTTCTCATTCTGTCTACACCCTCTGGTGTCTACTCCTGAGACATTAGCAAATTGAGGCAGTCCAGAGAAGACAGCAAAATGGTGCAGGACTGCATCAGAAGACATATGAGGACAGATTAACTGGAGCTCAATATGTATACCCTGAGCAAAGGAGGGAGAGAGGTGATATGATCGAGACATTTAAACACCTTAGGGCATAAACAAGGTGAAAGAGTCTAACATGTTTAAATATAAGAAAAATAGCAGGACAAGAGGACACAGCATGAGATTAGAGGAGGCCGATTAAGGGGAATGTGAGGAAATTTTTTTCACAGAAAGGGTGGTAGATGCATGGAATGGCTTACCACAAGAAGTAGTGGCTATGAATACAGTGCAGGGCTTCAAACAGGCATGGGATAGGCATAAGGGAGCAATACAAATGACTATGAATAGATAGGTCACTGACATAGCAAAGGCCGATGGCACATTTATAAGGTAGAAAAAGAAATGGGCAGACTGGATGGGCCTTGCGGTCCTTATCTGCCGTCAACTTCTATGTACTCTGTTACAGAGCTTTGTGTCATCAGTGAACAGTGAAATTCTGCCTTCTAGATCCTGTGCAATGTCACTGATGAAAATGTTGAATAGGACCGGTCCCAGCACTGATCCCTGTGGTACCCCACTGGTCACTCTTCCCTCTGTGGAGTGACAGCCATTTACCACCACCTTCTGTGTCCTGCCACCCAGCCAGTTACCTACCCACCACACTACTGTCCTGCCCACACCCATATTCCCCAGTTTCTGTAATAGTCTTCTATGTGGCACAGTGTCAAAGGCCTTGCTGAAGTCCAGATGGGCCATGTCCACTGCCCTCCCCTGATCCACCTCCCTAGTCACCCAGTCAAAAAATTCAACGAGGTTGGTCTGACATGACCTCCCCCTGGTGAAACCATGCTGCCTTGGGTCCTGTAGTCCATTGACAACTAGATGTTCCACCAATCTCTCCTTCAGTAGTGCTTCCATGATCTTCCCACTACCGAGGTGAGGCTGACTGGTCTGTAGTTCCCTGCTTCCTCTTTGTTCCCACTTTTGTATAAGGGGACTACATCTGCTGTCCTCCAGTCTTTGGGTACCTCCCTGTTTCCAGTGATCGCTAAACAGGATAGCCAGAGGTTCAGCCACCACCTCTCTTAGTTCTTTAAGGACCCTGGGTGCACCCGTCTGGCTCCATTGCTTTATCAACTCTTATTACTTCCAGTTCCTTCAGGACCCTTTCTCATGTAAAGGACTTGTGTCCATTTCTGCACCATTCTCACCCTTGTACTCCCTTCAGACCCATTACCCCCTCTTCCTCAGTAAAGACTGAGCAGAAATACCTGTTCAATATGTCAGCTTTACTGTTGTCATCCTCCACGTGGCTCCCATCCTCCCCCTTCAGTCTCACTATCCCTCCCTTTGTCTTTCTTTTTTCACTTATGTACCTGTAAAAGGTTTTGTCCCCTCTACCCACTGATTTTGCAATGTGTTCTTCTGTCTGAGCTTTGGCTTCCCTTACTGACCTCCCTGCCTCCCTTTGCTTCTCCTGGTACTTCTCCCTATCCCCTTCTGCCTGTGTCTTTTTGTATTGCCTGAATGCAGTCTTTTTGGCTTTCACTTTCTTGCTACCTCTTTGGAAAACCATAATGGTCTCCTCTTCCTTTCCTCTTGCTAACCTGTTAATGCATAATTCTGTTGTTCTTGTAATCCCCATTTTAAATACTGCCCACTGTTCCTCAACCCCTGATTCCTGTCCCATTCCCCTTAATGCCTCTTTCAAGTATCTCCCCATTTTCCCAAAGTCTGCCCCCCTAAAATCCAGGATCCGTGTTTTTGTGTGGTTTGGTTCTGCTCTTTCTGTGATTTCAAACCACAATGACTGGTGGTCACTGTTACCCAGGTGCTCCCCCACTGTTACCCCCATCACACTGTCCCTGTTTGTGAGCACAAGGTCCAGTGTGCCTTCTGCCGAGTTGGTTCCATGACCAGTTGCTTGAGGAAGGTACCTGAAGGAGTCAGGATAAATCTGCTCCTAGTTGATGCTGCTGCTGGGATGCTCCAGTCCACGTCTGGAATATTGAAGTCTCCAACCAGTACTACCTCACCCTTGTCTGCCATCCTTTGGATGGCCAGCATCAGCTCCCTATCTGTTTCTTCCTCCTGGGCTGGTGGTCTATAGACCACACCTGTGCGGATGGCTGTCCCCATTTTCCTTTCCAGCTTAACCCACAGTGTATCTCCCCCATTTTGTTCCTCCTGGATCTCTGTGGCCCTTATGTCATTTTTCACATACAGTGCCACTCCTCCTCCCTTCCTGCCTGCTCTGTCTCTTCTGAATATGTTGTAGCCAGGTATGGCCATCTCCCAGTCATGGTTATCATTACACCAGGTTTCAGTGATGGCCACAATGTCCAGGTCTGACTGTACCATGACAGCCTCAGATCTTCCATCTTGTTGCTAAGGCTCCTGGCATTTGCACACTGGCTTCCATGATTTGACCTCCCTAGACTGCTTCACTGTTCTACTCCAGCCCCTTCCTTGGTTGTCATTTATCCCTGGTTCTCTTTGCTGTCTGCCCTTCTGCTGAATTTTGCCCCTTTTCTGCTTATCCACCTCTTGGGCACTAATCTCCATCTTTTGCACCTGCTTTGCAGAGATAGCCACTCCTCTGGTTCACTGGTTCCACTGCTAGCTGTGGGGGGTGAGCAAGTAGGTACCCTCCTTGCTGGCCTGCCACCCCTTTGCTAGTTTAAATGCTTGTCAATGTAGCATTTAAACTTATCATTGAGTGCTTGGATTCCCCTCCAGGATTGATGCAGGCCATCAGGCTTGAACAAACCTCCATCCCTCCAGGTGGGTCCCCAGTCACCAATGAATCCAAACCCTTCCTCACAGCACCAGTTCTTCAACCATGAGTTAAAGTTCCTGGTGCATGCACTCCTATGCTGTCCCTTGCCTCTCACAGGTAGTACTTCTGAGAAAGTGACAGAAGTAGCTACTTGCTTGAGACCCTCCCCAGTTTCCTAAACTCTTCCTGAACTTCCTTTGGCTCCCCATTTGCCAGGTCATTAGTACCTAGGTGGATAATGACATCCAGCTCACCCTCCCGTCTTGCCTTCCCAGTGATCCCCAGGATCTTCCTTCCATCCCTCCATGCCGTAGCACCTGGTAGGCACCTCACCTCCCTGTCCTCCCCCTCCTGTGTTCCTAGCTGGATCCCTCTTACGATGGAGTCCCCCACCAGGATTCGCTTCCTCCTCCTCTGGGGTCCACTGTGGTGCTGAAATAACTGTCACTCACAGATTAGCAGTCAGCAAAAAAAAAAAAGGGACAAAACTGGGACAAGTAAGCAAAAACAAGGACCAAAGTGACATTTTGCAAAACCTGTGGGGACACTGGGACATGTTGCCTAAAATAGGGACCGTCCTGGGAAAATAGGGACTGTTGGTATCTTTACTCATTTGGAATACTGTGTCCAGTTCTGGAGGCCACATCTTTGTAAGGACATAGACAGGGTGGAGTCAGTTCAAAGAAGTGCAACAAAGATTTATTTATTTATTTGAATTTTGGTCAGATGGTGCACCAAAGATGGTGCAGGCCTGCACCAAAAGTCATATGAGGAGAGACTGGAGACCTCAATATGTGTACCCTGGAGGAGAAGAGATGGGAGATATGATAGAAACCTATAGATATCTAAAAGGCATAAATAGGGTATCAGAGGCTAGCATCTTTAAGAAAAGATGTCCAGGAATGAGGGGACATGACATGAGGTTGGAAGGGGGTAGACTAAGGGGTTGCGTGAGGAAATATTCCTTCACAGAAAGGGTGGTGGATGCGTTGAATAGACTCCCACCAGAGATGGTGGGGGCAAGCACAGTGGGGAGAATTAAAACTTGCATGGAACAGGCATGGGGAACCTGGCAGTGGGAACGAGGAGGTAAAGCCGGAGATCAAGTAGGTTCTGCGGCTTTTACAGGAGGCAGGGAAAATGGGCAGACTGGATGGGCCTAGCGGTCCTTCTCTGCTGTCAATTTCTGTGTCACACACTTGGACCGTGAAGATGGTGCACATGTAGACCGTGAAGGTGGTGTACACTTTTGATGCCTGCCTCCAGCTTTCAATTCTGGTGACTGCTGCTGTGCTACCTACTCTACAGTGGGTTGCAGCCAAGCAGCAGTACTCACTGTGCCCCCACAAAAAGGTAGAGATCAATCAATGGACATCAAATCCTTCTTTCCTCTCCAGCCTCCGAGCAACCTTGGTCCATTCCCGAACCCAGGTCATCAGTGTGATGAGAGGTGAGGCATCTGGTGCCTCAGGCCCCCACAGCACTGGGCCGGCTACAGATTTACTGTATTGATTTTCTTAGAAAATATTGTTTGGGGCCTGAGGGGTATTGAACCTGCAACCCACTGTTTTGAGTTCTATGCTTTTTACTTTCTGTATCATTCAGTCAGAACTGTGTTTTTGCAATTCTTCCCCTTTTTTATGGTTGAATAGTGACAGCTATGCTGACGTATAGCGAGAGGAGGAGAGAGAAAAGGGAGTCTGAGGCCATGACCCGGGTACTGAATGTAACATAGCCGTTTGTGTGCTCCATGCTTCACCCAGTGAGTGGAGTTAGAGCACATCACTGTGAATCCATGCGTCTGTTCCAGCTCCATCTGCAGCTCTCTGATTGGGCGCTTTCTCTGTCTCTCTCTTTCCCACCCCACACTTCTTTCTTCAGTTGCAACTTCTGCACCCCCTGAGACTACCCTCTGGCCTATCATTTGGAGACACCAAGTTGCCCATCCCCGGTGTCCCCAAAATATCAAGCTGACACATGGGTGCCTAGTCCCCAGTGGTGGTAGGTGTCTGCAATAAAGACAACTATCTCTCAACCTTTTTTTTTTTAAACCTGAAATAAAAAAAAAAAAAAGGTTCCTCGTAACAAAAAAAAAGTCATAGAAACATAGACTTTGACGGCAGATAAGGACCGCTTGGCCCATCTAGTCTGCCCATTTCCCTACCTACAGGATAAGCTGCAGATCCTAGTTAACCAACAGCCTATTTCTTTCTACCCCCCACAAGAATTGTCTTATGTCTGTCCCATGCATTCTTGAATTCTCCCACAGTGTTAGACCCCACAACCTCCTCAGGAAGGCTGCTCCATGCATCCACTACCCTGTCTGTGAAATAATACTTCCTCACATTGCCCCTGAACCACCCCCCATCTTTAAATTGTGTCCCCTTATTCTTGCACATCTTTTTTTCTGAAAGATGCTGCCCTCTTGGACTTTGTTGATTCCACTGAGGTACTTAAATGTTTTTATCATGCCCCCCCCTCTCCCTTCTTTCCTCAAGGGTATACATATTAAGCTCCTTTAGTCTCTTCTCTTACAGACCCTGCACCATTTTAGTTGCCCTCCTCTGGACTGCCTCTATCCTGTCTATGTTCTTGCGGAGATGGGGTCTCCAGAACTGGACGCAGTACTCCAGATGGGGTCTCACCAACTGTCTGTACAGAGGGATAACAACTTCCTGTTTTCTGCTGCTGATGCCTCTCCCTATGCATTCCAGTATACCCCCAGCCCTCCCTACTGCCTTCTCACATTGCTTGCTAACCTTAAGATCATCTGATATGATTACCCCCAGGTCCCTTTCCTTTTTTTTTGTTGTTACTACCCCCCATTGTGTAATCTTCCCTGGGTTCTTGTTTCCCAGGTGCATTGTTTGTACTTCTTTGCATTGAATCCTAGCTGCCATACTTCCTTGTCTTGCGCTGCTGTCCTGAACTCTTCTCCCCCCACACACACACCTCAGCACCCTCCACCCCAACCCCATTCTCACCTACTAGGGGTCCAACGCTGTAATCCTGTCTGGACTAGAGACACATTCACTCTTCAAAGTTGGACCAGGAACTGAGGAAATCAAGTAAGTGCAGTTGGTATATTTCAATGCATTTTTAACTTTTACTCATAACTTGGTCATTTTTTTAATATTTTTATCCCAGATTTTCAACATGGCCTTTTTGGGACCCCAGCTCATGAACAAAGTAGGTAAAATTGTTCAAATCTGTCTCGAAAGATGATTTTTGTAGTTGCTCTGAGAAATCACCTTTCAGGTGGGATTTTAAACTTTTTTTCACTTACTGGGTTCATGAGGTGAGGTCGTAAGAAGACTGTTGAAAATTCGGGGTCAAAATATTAAACAACAAAGTTTTGAAGGTACATGACATTTTTCAACGCTTCTCATAACTCTGGTAATTTTCAATATTTTAACACCAGATTTTCAAGTCATTTTTTTACAGCACCTCAAGAACGTGACAGGTGCTGTTTTTCAAATCCTGGCCAAAATGTGTTTTTGCACTTGTGACGTGAAATGACGTTTCAGCCAGCATTTGAAAATTTTCACCTACGGGATTCATGAGGTGGGGTCATAAGAAGACTGCTGAAACTTTTGGGTCAAAATAATAATAATAATAATAATAATAAAAAAAAAAAAGTCATAAACATGACAGGTGGTGTTTTTCAAATCCTGGCCAAGGTGTGTTTTTAGGGACATGGATATGATGTACTGTCCACACTTCTGGCAGTGTTCCTTTCCCTTTAAGGCTTGCAGAAATGTCTTTAAGCTGGCTCCTCCCACCCACCCGGGTGGTAACAACCTCTGAACCACCCTGGGATACCAGATCTTCCTTTCTGCTGGAAGAAGAAGGTGGTTCACTCCTTACCGCTGTCTGCGCTGAGTAGGCCTTTGGCTTCAAATCTTTGCGAATATTGCAGAAAACATCTTCATCTTCCGGCAGTTTCTTCATCTCCGCTATGGATGACTCGAAGTTGGCACCGGGATTTAAAAAGCGTGAATGCAGGCAGAAGTTGTCCCGAACGGACCCGCACATCTTGTGTGTCTACTGTCTGGACCATAAACACGATCCCCAGCTGTGTGGCCTCTGTTGCACTTTGCATCCTTCAACGTTGGAAGACTGGCATGCTCGGCTTCTCAGAGGGCACTTGAACGGGATCACCCTGTTCACCCAAAGGATGCCCATCAGGCAGTCTCCATGGCTGCAGGGTCTGCTGAAAAACTTGCAGCCTTTGAAGAGGCCACGGCTCAGGCCTTGGAGCACGCCTCTGTGCTGCTTTCTTATGGTGCCACCTTCATGAGGGCATTCCGTGATTTGTGCCAGTCCCTTCCTACCTTTGGGCAGAGCCCCTCTGAGAGCTCAAAATCAAAATCTTCTAAAAAAGAAACTGAAAAGAAGTCTTAATGTTGATTGTTGGATCATGAGCACTCTCGGGCCTCTGATTAGCATGCTTCTCTGGAGGTTTTGACTACAGTCGATCCTTTGGCTCAGGCCGCTGGGTCCATGGTCTCCCCATCAGGCCAGCTGGTTTGATGCCCATTGACCCACCCATAAAGATGTTTCTTGACTCAGTCAACGCGTTTTCGCCAGATGAGGCCGATATCTCCCTCTCTAGGACTCCAGTCCTGCCTGTCACCTCTCAGGGTGGGTTGGACTAGCCTGCTGATCTAGTCCATACCGCTCAAGATCTGGTAATTCAGGAGGACCGTCAGCTTTTGCCGGCTCCCTCCAAGACCCACCATCGGCAACCTTGATGGTCAAGGTTGATCAATGTCTCGATCCCAAAGCCCCAAGTCGAGCAGCCCATGTTGACATCAGTGTTCTGGCTCTCAGCCTTTTGGGCAAGCAGTGTCACTGCTACTCCTCCTCTTCTTCATCCTCAGACAAGGAAAGGCTCTGCCACAAAATGCTTCAGTGATACGAGGAGCTCATGTGGCATCAGCTCATGTTTATCTGGATTAAGCTGGTTCTGGCCTCCACCCTGGCTTTTCCCTGGCTTCCACCACCTAGGCCTCAGCCTACTCTGGCTTGGCCTACTCCGGTCTCTCTGCCCATCTAGGTGGAGCTGCTGCCTAAGCATCCGCTACCCCCACCAACACACACACACAAAGATGCCTGTACTGCTTCCGGGCTTTCTCGCAGCTGTTGGCCACTGTGACTCCCGACAGACTCCTTAGGGTCAACGGGGATTCTGGCAGTCAACCACTTTTTGATGAATCCTTGGAGTTTCAGCGCTTCTCCCTACACTTCTGTACACTGGATGTCGAGTTGGGAGAGGATTTGTGTGTATGGGGCATGGTCCCACTTCTTTCGCGGGCTTCTTCTGCTTGATCTCTGAATCTACAGGTCTTCAGATATAGCCTGTCCACAGACGGGCCAAGTACCCTTTGACTGAGATTCTCGACCCGGGTGACTCTCCCGGGGAGACCCTCCCGGTGGCCGAGGCCATTCTCAGCCCTGTTTTGGAGCTGTGGCAGCACCTCCTAGTTCCCTGTTGGGTTTTATTGAACATCACTTGGCTGAGGGTCTGGTGGCAGACTTGGTCCTTTGGCGTACCAGCAATATGGATAAGTCTCCCAACATGGAGTCCAAGAAATTGGATCATATGGCCAAAAAGGTATATGTGGCCTGTTCCCTCGGCCTTCGGTAAGCAAGTTTGGCCCTTTTAATGGCCTACTTCACTCATGCCCTCTTTAGGCATCCTTGATGAGGTGCTTCCCCAGCTCCCTGCAGACTTGCAGACTACGATCAAGCAGGTGTATGGGACCTGGGCCAAGAGGTTGCTGAACAGCAGCTCCAGACAGCCATGGACATAAGTGACTCCTGCGCCCGGCCTCTGGCTGCTATGGTGGCTATGCACTGCAGGGCTTGGCTGAGGATCTCAACTTTCATGGTAGATA
The DNA here is from genome assembly GCA_016271365.2 of Neoceratodus forsteri. Taxonomy (NCBI): domain Eukaryota; kingdom Metazoa; phylum Chordata; order Ceratodontiformes; family Ceratodontidae; genus Neoceratodus; species Neoceratodus forsteri. The sequence goes on from CM057450.1 coordinate 1,413,580,913, forward strand.
CCCAGCACAAGTTGGCATATGTTCCCTTCCTGGTTACTGACTTGTTCGGGCTGGGAGTGAAAGGACACTTTACTCTCATTGAGAAGTCCAGTGCCACCTTGCATTCTGTTACATCCACCCAGAAGGACCCTAAGGGTTCTAAGGCCCAATGGAAGAAGCCCTTTTGGACCCACTCTGCCCCTGCAGCCAAGCCATCCCAGCCCCCGGCTGGGCAGCAGACACAGGCTTGGCATCCCCGACCAAAGTCAGTTGCTTCGGTGGTCTGGAAACCAGGAGGTCAAGGTCCTGCTCCTTTCTTAGCCGGTCCCTCCTCCACCTCCAAGCCTGCCTGGTGATGGGATGGGGAGGGTGCCAACCCCATGCCCATCCTGACTCCTCTGGGTCCTCCTGTGGGGGGGCTGGCTCCACCACTTCCTTTCCACTTGGTCTGCTGTCACCACGGACAGGTGGGTCCTTGAGGTGGTTGGTCAGGGTCTGCCTCTAGAGTTCAAGGCTTACCCGCTTTCCTGAGCCCATGCCCCATGGGAGGACAAGGTGTCCACTGACCTGCTGTCAGCCTTTTGGGAAGACATCACCCAGCTCCTCCAGAAGGAGGTAGTGGTTCCAGCTTTGGACCCTCCAGTGCACCCAGGGTTTGTCTCCAGGTACTTCCTGGTCCCAAAAATGGACGGGGGGGGGCTGGCACCCCATCTTAGATCTGCACGACCTGAACAAATTCCTTCAGTCGCGCACTTTCAGGATGGTCACTCTGTCTCGGATCATTCTATCCCTGGAACAGGGCATGTGGTTCTGCTCTCTGGATCTTCAGGATGTGTTCTTCCATATCCCAATGCTTCCGTCCCACCGCTGGTTCCATGCGGAGGGGATTCTTTGAGTTCCGGGCCATGTCCTTCGATCTAGCCTCAACCCTCAGGGTCTCCACCAAATGCATTTCAGTGGTGGCAGCCCACCTGAGATGTCGAGGGGCTCAGGTGTACCCCTGCCTAGATGATTGGCTTATAGTGGGTCCCTCCAGGGAAGAGGTGGAGTGGTCCAGGGACCTGGCCCTCCAGACCTGCTTGTCCTTTGGCCTCCTGGTCAATAAGGCCAAGTCAGAACTCGTTCTATTGCAGGCAATATACTTAATCGGGGTGGAGCTCGACTCTTGCAGAGCCAGGGCTTGACTTCCGGCGGACTGGGTGGAGGCTCTCTCCTCCTTTGCCCGATTATTTTGGGTTCGGAAGTTGCGCCCTGCTTGGGGCTTCCTGTGCCTCCTGGGATACATGGTGGCATGTACCAGCGTGGTCTGTTGGGCCCATTCAAGAATGTGCTGTCTGCAGTGGGAGCTTGCCCACCAGTGGTCTCAGAGCCAGTTTGACCAGCCGGTCACTGTGACCCAGCTGATGTGGGACATCTTCCAGTGGTGGTTAGTCCCGGAATATCTGCAGGAAGGGATCCCCTTTGTCCGCCCAGAGCCAACGGTCACCATCACAACCGATGCCTCCCTGAAGGGCTGTAGTGCCTCCCCGGGGGAACACAGAGTCCATGGGCTTTGGACCCTCGAGGAGTCCTGATGCCATATCAACCTGCTGGAGCTTTAGGCAGTTCGGCTGGCGCTGACTGCCTTTGCTCCACACATTCGGGGGTCAGGTCATTCAGGTCCAGACAGACAACACCATGACCATGTACTACCTCAACAAACGAGGTGGGACACACTCCCTTCCTCTGTGCAGGGAAGCTGTCCACACCTGGATCCTCATGCTCAGCCTGGATGCTGATCTCCTGGCCATCCATGTGGCTGGCGCATCTCCAACCAGCTGGCGAAAGCTCTCAGCCATATGGGCATCTCATGAGTGGTCTCTCCATCTGGAGGTAGTACACAGCCTGTTCTCCTGATGGGGCATCCCTCTGGTGGACCGGTTTGCCTTCAGGGAGAATGCTAAGCTGAGGCTGTACTGTGCCCGCCCCCCTCAGCAGGGAACGCTGCAAGGGGATGCTTTCGCAAGGCCAGGCTCCCAGGGCTCCTCTTTGCCTTCCTTCCATTTCCTCTGATCCACAAGGTGCTGATGAAAGCCAGGAGGGACAAGGCATGGATGATCCTGATGGCTCTGGCCCCACCAGTTCTGGTACCCTGATCTCCTCAGCCTTGGCAACAGGCTCCCGTGGCATCTTCCTCTCCACCCAGACCTGCTCTCTTGCCATCAGGGGAAGGTACTCCATCTGGACCTTCAAACCCTGTACCTGACAACCTGGTTCCTGAGTGGCTAGAGTTCCAGGCTTTGGGTCTCTCCAGAGATGTCCTCACCATGATCAAGGCTCCTCGAAAGGTGTAGACCTGAAAATGCTATGCCTTCAAATGGAAAAGGTTCTCCATTTGGTGCCAGGGCAAGGGACTTGACCCTTTATCTTGTCTGGTGGCTAGCATTCTCAACTACCTTTTGTCCCTTCCCCCCTACTTGACCTCTGTCGGGCCTTCAGTCAGTGACCCTCTGGGTGCACCAGGCAGCTATCTCTGCATACCAGGCATGGGTTGGTATGCTGTCATTGGCACAGGAAAAGGGGTCTGGCACTTTTTCAAGGGCCTTGACCACTTTTCCCCTCCACTGTGTGCACCGCTACCACCTTGGGACTTGCTGTTGATGTTGGCAAAGCTCATGGGCAAGCCATTTGAACCAGTGCACAGGTGTGAGATATCTCACCTGTCATGGAAGACTGCCTTCCTGGTGGCTATCACATCAGTCAGAAGGATCAGCAAACTCCAGGTGCTCTAAGTGGAGTCTCCTTACATGGTCTTCCACAGGGACATGGTTGTCCTACACCCCAACCTGAAGTTCCTCCTGAAGGTTGTGTCCGAATTTCAACTTAGCCAGGTGATGCATCTCCCAGTGCTGTTCACCAGTCACACCTCAAAGGCCGAGCACAGGCTCCATACTTTGGACCTGCGGTGAGCACTCACCTGCTATAAGGAGCGAATGGCTGGAGTTCGGGGAGAGGTTTGCCAGCTATTTATCACCTATGCTGAAGCAGCACCAGGCAGACCAGCAGCTAAGCGGATGATTGGCAGGTGGATTGTATCCTGCGTTTACTCTGCTATAGGTTGGAGGGTAGGGAGCCTCCCATAAGGCTAAGGACTCAGTCCACCTGTCATACCTTTGGCTCGGTAGCTGCTTCTAGGGATGTCCCTATCCAGGATATCTGTATGGCTGCTACCTGGAAGTCGTCACACACCTTCATTTCCCATTACCATATCGACTTTGAGTCATGCTGGGATGCTGGTTTTGGGGCCTCAGTTCTCCAATCTCTATTCCCTAAATGGGGAGTGAGCACCTTTCCCCCTCCTCCCAGAGAACTGCTAGGAGTCTGACAGAAGTGTAGATCGTACATCACATCCATGTCCCTAGACAAACAGGTTACTCACCTGTAACAGTAGATTTTCCATGGAATGGTCTTTTGCAGTAAGTCATTACTTCTGGGAGTTCCCGAGAGGTGGCGCTCTAACACAGTGGTCTCTTCTAGCAGTCTCCACACCAGGGATCACCCACATGACCTCACTTCCTGGGCTGTGCCTATAAAAGTGGGTGGTCCCTGGTAGTCTCCGTTCATTTTCTCGCTGGCTTCAGCTCTGACAGCAGCTTACTCTTCTGCCAGCAGTCTACAATGTGGATTGAACCCATAGCTTGGGTGCCTGGGCTGCATACACGGCACCATATTCCTGTGCTCGACCCAGAGCTTTACAATGGATGTTTCCCTGTTACAGACTCTAGGTACTCGATCAAAGGGCTCTAAAACCTCAGAGTCCTCTTCAAGAAGCAAAATAGGGAAGGAAATACCTTCACCTAAAGTCCTACCTGACCGCCCTTCAATGGTCATATCTCCTAAACATGTATCATCAAGAAAACAGTCCTCATCAATGGGCCATATCCCCCCGTCGACGGCAGGCACTTCTTTATCAAAAGAACATAGAAGTTCAACTTCCCATAGAAAGGAATGTTCATCAGCTCCCCCGTCGATGAAACCACATGCACAATTGATGACGAGGTCCTGCTGCATTCATCATCGATGGGGTACACTCCCCCATTGACGAGAGGACTCCACAGGACATCCTAATTGAAGAAAACACCTCCCTCGTCAACAGAGCACACTCTACTTGCTTCATCGTTGACAGAGCTACCTCCCCCAACGATGGGACATTCTCCTGAACCTCCATCATCGAAGAGAAGTCTGCCACCATCGACGGAGCATGCATTTGCCTTCTCATTGTTGACAACACACTTTCCCTCTTCGACAGAGCATGTACCTACTGTTCCATCGTCGACGATGAGCATCCCACCATCGGCGGAGCATGCACTGACTCCTCCATTGTTGACGAGGTGTATTCCACCATCGATGGAGCATGCATTCACTTATCCATCATCAATAAGACGCATTATAATGTCAACGGGGCATGCTTTAATTTCTCTTCTGTCGACGGGCCGGATCCCACCGTTGACTGAGCAGCCTCTGCATCATAGAACAGCACCTTTATCAGCATATAATACATTTATGGAAGATCATTATAAAAAATGTACCCATGAAATACCATGAAGATTTTCATAAAAAAGTATCAAAAGATACTTATGGGGCTGCATCACCACAAAATAAAGGATCATATACTACGGAACACAGAGGCAAACCAACCTCATTTACATTCATGCATGGTGCTCAGACACCAATCCGTGGTGAACAAAAACTTCAAAGACGTACTGGATCACTTTATCGGGAGGCACAAATTGATCCCCCGACGCCATGCACACAAGGCTCAGAACCCGTTTACATGGCAATTCCATCCTCACAAGTGTCAAACATAGAAGAAATTGTAAATGAAGTGTTGAATTCTATGGGTTTTGACTATACACCCACTCCAGTAAAAAAGCCTCAATCACAGACTGTCTCGGCCCTCCATTAAAACAGGCACGCACAGAGCCAGAATGCTCGCCATTTCTGCTTCCTCATGAATATTCTGAGGAATATTTGTCAGATTCTCATATAATTTCGGAACATTCCAAAGACACAAATTGTGATGGTTCCCCTACTACAAGAGGGTATGAGTCCCCATATTCTGTACCATCATACTGGGATGAAGAAATATATTACAACCACTAAAGGCCATTTCCCCAACGGATGACCCTTCATTCCCAGAAATAATGATACAAATACAAAAAACAATGGGGTTTACCACAGCAGAACAAGATAAATTAAGTAAAGATATGGCTGAATATCTTGACATCCCGGAAGAACCTATCCAGGCAGTCCCTCCTTTTATACCAATGTTCAGAAATGTGATTACTGAAGCAAGGAGTCAATTAATAGCGGCACAGGAGCTACCTAGAAAGCGCATAGGCTTTATCAGGCTCCCCTTAATTATCAATATTTAACAGATATTCCCACTGCGGATTCTGTGGTTATTGCAGCCGCTCACAACCGCACTGACAAACCTAAACATACAAGTACAGTACCTCCTGAAAAAGACTCTAAATGTTTTGATTATATGGGGAAGAAAGTGTTTGCTCTAAACACATTAAATATTAGAATACTTAACTACATGGGACATATGCTGAAATACTACTGTACGGTGGGCACCTCTGCTGGGGACATTATAAGTAATCCACCTACATCCCCTGAAAAACAGCAACTCACATAAATAATTAATAAACGCGCTTACTTCCCTCTCTCGACATTTACAAAGATCAGGATACAACATTGCCGACGCTCCGGCTGGGGCCTCTGCAGTCGGTATTCTTATATGCCGTCGGGCATGGCTCCGACTTTCAGAGCTAGCACCTGATATTCAGCAAAAAGTGGCTAATGTCCCTTTTTCTAGTGACCATCTCTTTGGCCCAGGGGCACAAACAATACTGGACAACCAACAAGCCTCAGGCAGACAACTAAAAACAGTACAATATATGTACTTCAAATCACGCCATCAGTATAATTCTTCATACAAAACTGGAAATTACCATAAACAAAGAGAAAACTTTAGAGGCAAAGAACAAATGACAAGAAGCACATCTAAACTGACCTGTGGCCACTCCTCAGGATGGCCGGGCGCCTCTTCCTCTCATTAAAAAACTTCAGACTACGCCTCGGTCTCCTCTTCTAGGCCTCTGAGACCTTTTTTCTGGGGCTTCAATTTGAAATTATACTGAGGCCTTTCCCATGGGGCTTTATACACCTAGACACTTTTTGAGGTATCACTGTTACAGGCCATTACGGTCATTCCATCGGGATGCCGCTAGGCCTGTTGTGCGCCGGACCCTTGTGTCCCTCCCACGAACAGAGCCTGCTACTATTCACATGCTGAGAAACAATCGATAAATCCTGATAATATTATAATATGGATCATAATATTCTTACCAAACTGCTACTGCTACTTGCAGTCTTCACCTGGCCATAGATAAAGGCCACAGAAACAATGGTGAGTACATATATATTATAAACATACTAACAGTTCAGGTTTACACCTAACAGGGCTGCAGACACTGACATACTTGGGACCCCCTTGCAAATGAGATTACTAATACTCGATGGAACTGACATCACTCTGTTGCATTCCATGTCTTTACCCTAAAACGAGTACAATATTGACTACAACAATACTACTGACTCTTAAGAGCCATTGGAGTACCGTATGAAATAGATACATTGTTTCATTTCACATCATTGTTTGCTACTTATGTAGTCTGTTTCTGCCAAAATGGATACATTTTCTAATGATTTGACAGACATGGCAAAAAAGTGTATTAACTTGCTACATTGTAGCACTACAAAATAACATTTGTATTATTTGGATTACTGTTCAAAACTCAGAACCCAATGGACTTTGACATATACTGTCTCTTCCAGTACATGCCACTGAGACCTACCAGTCACTCCATTATACGTCTGAATTCCTTCTGAATTCTCACAATATTTTGATATGCCATACCCTGATCGGGTTTACATCTGCTTAACTCATCTGACGAAGCCCAGTAATAGCCAGTCTAGCTTGTCTTTCAGCCATAACCCTATAACGAATACTATAATGGAGTACTTACAAATAGAATACAAAATTCTCTTTATATGCTGATATACTGCTCTCAGCACCTATCAGTCCTAGGACCACACTACATGTATGGCAGAATGCCATATATGGCCATCCCACTGCCACATAACTGCCTGGAAATCTCCCAGAAGTAATGACTTACTGCAAGAAACCATTCCGTGGAAGATAGATCAGTTACTCAAAGATTTTTGTTGTAACAGTAGATCTTCTAGGAATGTCTCTTGCAGTAAGTAGCTTCCCTCCCTCTGACCCCCTGCCATTCTGTAGCAAGGAAAATGATGTAGGGTCAGGAGGCTTTGGTACCTCCGTTCCCCTCGGTCCCTTGCTTTCATGAGCTGAAACCGGCGGGGAACAGAGGCTACCATGGACCACCCACTTTTATAGGCACAGCCCAGGAAGTGAGGTCGTGTGGGTGGTCTCTGGTGTGGAGACTGCTAGAAGAGACTGCTGTGCCAGAGCGCCACCTATTGGGAATTCCCAGAAGTAATGACTTACTGCAAGAGACATTCCTAGAAGATCTACTGTTGCGACAAAAGTCTTTGCGTAACTGATCTTTCTAGGAGTGGTATATGATGTACAGCCACACTGACCCACCTGACCTCACCTGGCAAGTGTCACACTGGTCTTGCTTCCAGCGGGTAAGATCTGATGTCCCCAGGCGGTGCCAAGGGAGTTACCACCTGGGTGGGAGGAGCCAGCTTGAAGATGCTCCAGCAAGCCTTAAAGGGAAAGGAACACTGCGAGAAGTGTAGATGCACATCATATACCACTCCTAGAACTACTGTTACAGGTGAGTAACCTGTTCATTTTCCATGCTAAATGATGTTTTTTCCAGTATTTTATAAGTAACACCTGTCGTTCTCAGAAGGGAGCAAGGTTACAAAAAAGCTTTATTGAAAATTTGGGTCAAAATGTGCTAAAAAAAAATAAATTAATTAATTATGAAATGACGTTTGCAGGGACTACCGTTGTCCCAGTGGGGACCAAGCTGCCTTTCTGTGCCATTGACCTGAGTTTGGGTGCGAGCTCAGTGAGTTGGCTGAATGGAAGGCACTGCGACATGCAGCATTGACCTCAGCCTGGGAAGGGTCAGAGCAGTGTTCTGGTGCACAGACAACGTCTTGTGGCAGTCTGGGGAGCCTTCCCTCACAAGCAGTTGACATGCTTGTTGAGGTCAGATGGGCCCATGCACTGCATCGGATATAGAAACATAGAAGTTGATGGCAGATAAGGACCACAAGGCCCATCCAGTCTGCCCATTTTTTTCTACCTTATGAATGTGCCATAGGTCTTAACTCTGTCAATGGCCTATCTATTTATACTCTTCTGTATTGCTCTCTTATGCCTATCCCATGCCTGTTTGAAGCCCTGCACTGTATTCATATCTACCACTTCCTGAGGTAGGCCCTTCCATGCATCCACCACCCTTTCTGTGAAAAAGAACTTCCTCACATTACTCCTTAATCAGCCTCCCTCTAATCTCATGCTGTGTCCTCTTGTCCTGCTATTTTTCTTATATTGAAACATGTTACTCTTTCACCTTGTTAATGCCCTTAAGATGTTTGACTGTTTCGATCATATCACCTCTCTCCCTCCTTTACTCTAGGGTATATATGTTGAGCTCCATTAATCTGTCCTCGTATGTTTTCTGATGCAGTCCCTACACCATTTTGGTTGCCCTTCTCTGGACTGCCTCCATTTTTGCTAATGTCCTTGTGCAGGTGAGGCCTCCAGTACTGCACGCGGTACTCCAGATGGGGCCTAACCAGTGTTATGTAAAGAGGGATTATTATCTCCCTCTTACAACTTGTGATACCCCTACTAATACACCCCAACATTCCTCTAGCCTTACCTACTGCTTTAGTGGTCTGCTTGGATGATTTCAGGTCATCTGTGATGATGATGCCCAAGTCTCTTTCTTCCCTTGTAGTTGCCAGCAACTCCCCTCTCCTCACAACCTATAGGTGGCTTCAGAGTTTCTGTTCCCTATGTGCATGATCTTGCACTTCTTTGCGTTAAACCCCACTCTTCTGACCATTTTGCCAGTCTATCCAGAGCTCTTCTCATTCTGCCCACCCCATCTGGATCATCTACTCTGTTGCAGATCTTGGTGTCATCTGCAAACAGACGCACCTTACCCTCCAGTCCATCTGCAATGTCACTGATGAAGATAATGAAGAGGACTGGCCCCAGGACTGATCCCTGAGGTACCCCACTTGTGACTTGCATCTCTTCTGACTGTATACCATTTACTACCACTCTCTGTTTTCTGCCGGCCAACCAGTTTACCACCCAGCTGACCAACTTCTGACCCACCCTGAACCTACCCAGCTTATTACTCAGTCTTCTATGTGGAACATATATCCCTTATCAGCTTAAAGCAATTGCAGCCATTTTAGCTCTGACTAAATATTGTCATTGTTACTGAGAAAAGTGACATAAAAACAAAATTACTGTTCCTTGGACTTCATTAGCTTTGTCTGCTTGTCTACACGTGACATCATAATGCCCTGTTTATATGATAAATATCTAGGGCCCTAGCTACCTGCAAGATCTTCTGCATCCCTACTGTCCCTCCCGTCCACTCTGATCCACAGATGAGGGATTGCTGGAGATTCCCAGGGTACGTTTAAAGACATCAGTGGCCAGATCATTTAGTTTTATGGCCCCAACCCTGTGGAATTCTCTACCTCATTGGGTGCGAAATTGCCTGACTGTCCAAAGTTTAAAGTTAGCTTTAAAAACACATTTATTTAGTTTGGCCTATTCTGACTTCTACTGTAAGTATATTTTAATGATTAGTTTTAGCCGGGCTGTTGTTTTAACTTATGTATTTGTTTTATCTATTGTAAAAGCACCTTGGCTTTGGAAAGGCGCTTTTAAAAAATAAAGCTGATTGATTGATTGATTGATCTCTGCAGCAACAGACTGGGATGTCATAAACAGAATTGTGACTGCAGAAGTAGACAAGCATACAGGGCAGATGGGACAGAGATCCTGTTTCCATGCAGAGATGTCCTTAGTAATATAAACAAATAATGGTGACAGTTACAAAAAAGGGTGAAATATAAGCTGGTGTGTCTAGATAGTACATTTTTCAGAGTTGTCCAGCAGCATCAGGCACTCTTCAAAGCTGTGTTACACGACAAGCAGATATTCAGCAATTGGCATTGCCAAATGCTAGTTTTTAGCAAGTATACAGTAACTGGTTGCCACAGTGGCTTAGTGGTTGTGGTGGAGGTGCTGCATCAAGGACTCCCATTCCACTACAGTGAGCTTTGCCTGTACTCCCTACAGCACAACTGCCCCTTTCAAGGATGCTCCCTCTACTCCAGGGAGCTTTGCTTGCACTCCCTACAGTACAACTGCCCCTTTCAAGGATGCTCCCTCTGCTCCGGGGAGCTTTGCTTGCACTCCCCGCAGACTGGCTGACCCCTGCCAAGGCTGCTCACTCTGCTCAAGGGAGCTTTGCCTGCACTACCCCTTTTTTCACTCCTTTAGTTGTTTCCCCATAAATACACAACCTGTTAGCCATCACTGCTCACTTTGTTAGCCACTTTCTCTCCTCTCTAGAGGCCCATTAACTCTTGATCACTCCTCCTCCTTTCTGGCTAACTACTGGCTTGCCACTTTTCCACCTTAGGTGGAGAAGGGAGCGGTTGCCTTATATGTCAGGGAAGGCATCAGTGGGTACTGAAGGGCAGGAGGAGGAAGGGGAGACTGAGATGCTGTGGGTAACACTAGGTAGGAAGACAGGTGAATCTTTGCGGCTGGGGGTGGTATACAGGCCACCTGTGCAAGGAGAGGAAGATGATAGATGGCTAACTCGGGCAATCACAAGGCTGGCACAGAAAGGTGATCTGAACCTCCCAGTTGTTGACTGGGAAATCCCAGATGCAGCATCGGCAAGGAGCAGGAAGGTATTAGCCAAGCTGCAGGGGGTATTCCTTCAACAGCTGGTCAGAGAGCCAACGAAGGGAAGCAACTTGTTGGACGTGGTCCTGATTAATGGGGAGAGTGCGGAGGAGGTGCGGGTGGGAGAAACCTTGGGCGCCAGTGACCACAGCGCAGTATGGTTCAGGGTCAGGGTAGGGAGGGAGACAAGCAAGACTAATACAACAGTCATGTACTTAAGACACACAGACTTTAATAAGATGAGAAAGATAGGGGGAAAAAATGGAGAGTACGGAGAAGATGGGGCAGTGGAGGAACTCTGGGAAGCTATCAGGGAAGGCATTCAGGAAGCAGCAAAAATGTGCTTATAAAAAGTCAGGAAGAGCAAGAGGGGGAGGAGACCGCTCTGGTTCACTAGGGAGGTGGCGGGGCAGTCAGGGAAAGGAAGAAAGCTTTCAGAAAATTTTATATGCACTTAGAGAGGAGGATAGAGAGGAGTATAGGGAGAAGAGTCTGGCAAGGAGAGAGATCAGAAGGGCAAAAGCAGTCACTGAGGAGAAAATAGCCAAAAGGGCGGGGATAAAATTTTTTTAGATATGTGAGGAGAGGAAAGAGCAGGGCAGGGATTCCTAAACTGAGGGTGGAAGGAGGGATAAACTTGGAGCAGGACTACGAAAGGCAGAGGTACTAAATGAATATTTTAGCTCGGTGTTCACAGAGGAGGAGGTGGAAGGCAGGGGTCCAATACTAGTACCTAGGGGGGGAAGGAGGGCAAATGGATGTATCGGAACCTATTCACTGTGGATAGGGTCAGGACTGAGCTGGATAGACTAAGGGTGGACAAGGCAATGGGACCTGATGGGTTGCACCCCAGAGTCATCAAGGAATTGAAGGAGGAGCTGGCCGCACCCTTGACAAGGCTCTTCAACCTGTCCCTGGATGCTGGGAGGGTGCCAGAGGACTGAAGGAGGGCTGATGTAGTGCCCTTGCACAAGGGAGGTAGCGGGGAGCTGAAGGAGAACTACTCCCTGTCTGTGGTGGGGAAAGTAATGGAGGCATTAATCAAGGAGAGGGTGGTGAATTACCTGGAGGAGTGTGGCTTGCAGGACAGCAGACAGCATGGTTACCAAGGTGAAATCATCCCAGACTAACCTAACTGAGTTCTTTGATTGGGTGACTCGGGTAATTGACCAGGGAGGGGTGGTGGACGTGGCCTATCTGGACTTCAGCAAGGCCTTCGACACTGTCCCTCATAGGAGGTTGGTGAGCAAGATGGAAAGCATGGGGTTAGGAGGGAAAATAGCAGGCTGGGTGGAGGCCTGGTTAGTAGAGAGAACTCAGAGGGTAGTGTTTAATGGGGTGCACTCCGAGATGGCAAGGGTGAGGAGTGGAGTGCCACAGGGGTCAGTTTTGGGTCTGCTCCTCTTCAACGTCTACATCAGTGATATTGCAGAGGGTTTGAGAGGGAGGGTGTGCCTATTTGCTGATGATACAGAAATCTGCAATAGGGTGGACACCCTGGAGGGGTGGAAGACATGACGAGAGACCTCAAGATGTTCGAGGAGTGGGCCAGGAAATGGCAGCTGAGGTTTAATGCCAAGAAGTGCACTGTGATGCACCTAGGGAGGAAAAACATGAAAGCGGGGTACATGCTTGGGGGGGGGAATCAAAGAGTCAGAACAAGAAAGGGACGTGGGGATCATAGTCTCCTCAAACCTTAAGGTAGGTTTCCAATGTAGTAGGGTGGTGGGAAGGGCCAATGGAATGCTGGCATGCATAGGCAGGGGCTTTACTAGCAGAAGGAGGAAGGTTATAATGCCTCTCTACAAAGCCATGGTGAGGCCGCAGTAAGAGTACTGGGTTCAGTTCTGGAGACCACACCTCCACAAAGATATAGATGCATTGGAGAGGGTTCAGAGAAGGGCAACAAAGATGGTGCAGGATATGCAGGGGAAGACATACAAGCAGAGGTGTAAGGAGCTATATATGTACATGCTAGAAACAAGGAGGGAAGGGGGGACATGATTGAAACCTCTTAAATATGTAAAGGGGCTCAATAAAGTAGGCGAAGGGGGTCAGCTGAGGAGGAAGGAGGGAGCCAGAACTAGAGGGCACAGCCTCAGATTGCACGGAAGTAGGTTCAGGGGCAATGTGAGGGGATGCTTCTTTACAGAAAGGGTGGTGGAGCCCTGGAACTGACTCCCAGACAGAGTTGTGGGGGCTGAGATGGTGGAGGAATATAAGAGGGCATGGGACAAGCATATGGGACTGAGTATTAGGGGGAGGATGGGGGTAGGTGGGAAGGGGGGGTATGTGAAAGGGAAGGGTTGGGCAGACTAGATAAGCCAGAAGGGTCTTTTTCTGCTATCAGATTTCTATGATTCTATGATCCTTCCCCTTCTCGACCCTCTCTATTCACTGATGCTCATGCCTTCTATATATCCTGTGCTGCAAATTCACATCCAATCACACACTGCCTTGTCTGCCCCCCTCCCAACACCACAGAATAGCCTCCATCTCCCTATCTGACTTGCATCCTTTTCTCTTTCTGCCTGCTCTTGATGGCACACTTCTGAAACCCATGCTCCTGCAGCTACAGTAGTTGCATACAAGCACACTCTAGTTCCCTAAACCCTGTTACCACTGCTCCATGCTGACATATCCCAAACTACCTCTGAGAATTTGAACAAAATGGGTGATTTGATACCTTTATTGGACCAACAAGAGGTTCACAGAACGTTTTAAGCTTTCGGACTACACTGAGTTCTTCATCAAAAAGTGGCAGTTGTACAAAGAAATCACTGAGAATTTGTAAATTGAAAATTTCACAAATCTGTCCATTTGTGTTTTGCTCTATTGCTGGGTTTTTTTTTTTTGTACATAGCCTTTACTTTTGGCACTTTATTGTGTTCTAACCTCTCCCCAGGTTGCACCTGGAATCAAGCTCAGGTACAGTACACCTCCCCGATCAACAAATTTAAATAAGTAAACCAAGGCCTTGTATGCGTGGTTTCCAGGGGGTATAGCAGTCAGATGGGCTCTGTGGTTAGTCAAGGGGCTGCAAAGCACCTGTCCATGTTGCATGGATGCACCAGTTGGATGGCGTGGAGGGGAAAAAGAATTCACAGCAATAAAGAAGGGGGTTCTTCATATAGCACTTTTTTAGGTTACTAGACATACATGGATGCTGTCAGCAGATAAGGACAGCTAGGCCCTACAGTCTGCCCATTTAAGTTGCCTTACGAAGCATCCAGTAACCCTATCTGGTCATTGGCTTTAACTTTTTCTTCCTCTCTATTATTCCTTTGTCATGATTTTTAGCGACATTTACTGCCAAAATGGTTGCTGTGCAGAGCATTGAACTGCTGCTCTTTCATTTCTTTCAATAGTAGAGGAAATATTTTGTGGATGTCAGCATGCCGGTTTGGGTGGGAGATCTGTCTTGACCTGTACATAAGGCCACTGATGACTCTCTTGTGGATGGGTTGAGCTCTCTGTGAACATTCTGGTAAAGACATGACTGCAGAGATGAGGAGTAAATGGCTACTTTCCAGAACTTTCTGTGCAGCCCGATTTCTTCATATTGATTTTGCTGATGAAGGAAGCACAATTGTGAGAGCAGGCAAGAATGCTATTGCATCTTCAGTCACTGGTGTGTGTGTGTGTGTGTGTGTGTGTGTGTGTGTGTGTGTGTGTGTGTGTGTGTGTGGTGTACCGCCGCTATGCGCATTCTGCAGTGATGATTATAAACTTAGCAATAGCAGTAACAATGTGCAGTGCAATCCCTGTTCATTAAGGAAAGAAGAGCTGGTTTTAAATGTACTATCTTAGTGTGCAGGGCAAGTGATTCTTTTCAAGCGATTCACTGTGATATTTCTTCCTCTTAAGTTGCGTTTCACAGTGTCTGTAAAATGTAACAGGTTGCAGGCCATGTAGGGTGGTGCAGCAGTTATAACTGTAATGAGATCCCTAACGGACTTGCTGTTCACTGATGTTTTTGGAGGAGAACAAGTTCCGTAGTGAAATTCCATTCTTTCAGTAATCCTTTGACAACAGAAATAATGGAAAAGAGGGTCACCTGAAGGTCCAAAGGTAAGCACAAGTTGCTTACCATGCCAGTAATCTTAGGCTACCGCACAGTGGGTGGTGAAGGCAGGCTAGGGTATCTGACTGGCATGCCTCCTGTCTTGGAAGGGATGTAGATTCTTTCTGCCGCACAGCTGCAGTGCACCCCCACCGCTCTTGCCTTAAGGAGGGAACGGTGCAGTTAGCAGATGTCCCACAGGTATCAGCCTGCCACTGATGTAACCTGGGTACTATAAATAAGGACAAAGATGCATCATGAAGTCCTGCATGGCATCTGTAATCATGAATAGTGTACACACTCCTGGCCTCATTTGACTGAAAGCGGTGCCTCACGAGGTGCCTCTAAGAAGGCAGTGGAATGAGTTTTTGGTGAAACAAATACCACAGCTTGCACAGGTGTTCCATGTCCAGGCCAGCTCCCCATCAATAAGGCAGACTGGGGGCTGCCTCACGTTACCTCTGCCTCCTGATTACATGTGAGGAGAGGCAAGGGATGTCTGGTGTATTTAAAGTAATGACAAGGCATGGTATATACTTTTACATACACTGAAGTGTTTTTGTATAACTCTCTATACCTAAACAACCCCCCTCCCTTGAGGTGAGGAGTATATACAGAGTGTGTTATCATGTTTATATAATGGGCATATGTTCAGAAATAAAAGTGAAAATAGGAAAGAAAATATTAAGGAATTTTTAACCATGTGCATATCATGTGATATACTATGGTCATACCATGGAGGGGGGTAGCTACACTGTTGAGGTGACGTTCTTCTGATGAGACAATGAGGCCACCGGCACAAATTTCTGTGGCCACGGAACTCTTTAGAGAAGGGGGAGAAGAGGGTTTTTAGAGAGATTCGAGAGGTAGCTGGAAGAGAGGCGAATGGGAGCAGGACATTTTTAGAAGGGCTCAAAATCCTGCAGTTTACTTGTATGTGAAATTTCATAAATATCTCCAGAGTATGTGGCTGCTTATAACTTGCAACCTGATTAGCTAGAGATTTGACAGTTGACATATATACCCTTTGTGGAAGTTGGTTGCAGATTGCTAAATTTGATGAAATTCAGTTGAGTGGTTTTAAACTCAGAAGTGAAAATTCCCACAAATTACTCAGATAAAATTTCATGAAAATTCCCCAAAATTTCACAGAGGCAGAATTGATGATTTCACCTAAATTCTGCAGGTGGATTTTTAAATATTGCACAGTGCTAGTACAGAGTGGGAGGCAGTATAGCGCAGTGGTTTAGGGCTCTGAGCTGCAAATCTGGTGACATCCAGCAGACCAGACCTGGGTTTGAATCCCACAGCTTCCACTTGCATACTGTGTGACCCTGAACAAGTCACTTAACTTCCCTGTGCTCCCAGGTCGCACCTGTAAAAAAGCTTTCAGCTTAGTGTGCCACTCCTGGTTAAACAACTAACAAAAAATTAAAGTGCTGCCACATCCCTTAACCTTGTTGGCGATTCCCCCGATTGGACACAGTCCAGCATCTTGTTGTTTTGTTGCCCGTCTCAAATGACTGCTTGGAGAGCTTTAGCACCTTATCTCCTCGGGTGGGAAATCTCCCAGTGTAGTGGATATTGTGAAGGCCTGTGAACTTCCGTCCCCGTTTGCATGTCATACTAAATTTGTTACTATATCATGAGGATTTTTTATCCAGATTTCATCAGACTTGGTGTAGACATTACCAGCTCATGAGTGTCAGACCCTCAGCTGTGTTGACCTAATTATTAGGGCTGTGCATAGCCCGAATATTATTTTCCGAATACCATGAATAATGCACTATTTGTTATTCGGATCCCAAATATTGAATAGTTCCCTATTAGTCTGGTATTCAGGAAACGCTTTAAAAAAAAAAAAAAAGAACAGGCCCCCTCCCTCTTCTCCCTGCCTATGCAAGTAGCAATAGCTCACGCCACCCTCCACCCTCTGTCAAAAAAGCATACCTCCCCAGCACCCAAAAGTTTGTTTTCTTTATATTAAATACCCCGATAAAATAATAAGAACTGCAGGTAACCGCTGTGCCTGCCCTGCTTCCACAGTCAATCTGAAAAGTTCTGAAGCTTTGTCTGCATCATGAATCACCCCACTCACAGCACTGACCTGTACTACCTAGTTTGCATCCGGGCGTATCAGATGAGTTTGGCAGGTTTGTTGGCCTTCCTTTCCTCCACGCCTGTACTTTAGACGAGTCACGCGATTGAGTTATAGAAACCAGCCACCGTGATCGCTGGTTTTACTATAGCAACTCGCTGCTTGAGCTTCTATTCATTACAAGGTGGCTGGACGTGGAGGAGGGAGGTTGTGCTGGCGGCACCTTCTGGGCTTCAGTTTGAATTACTGCCTGATGCTTGACTAGGTGGGTGCCAGGGTTTGGTGCTGTGGGGGTAGTTATGATGCAGACAAAGCTTCAGAACTTTACAGATTGACCATGGAAGAAGCGGTGAGCCGGTCATTCGCAATTTTTATTTTACTAATATTTTATGGGAAGTATGAAGAAAAAAAACTTTTGGGTGCTGGGGAGGTATGCTTTTTGACAGAGGGTGGAGGGCTGTTTTTTTTTTTTTTCACTGCTTACATGGCTGGGAGAGGAGAAATGGGGCTAGTTCTTCTTGATTATGTTAATGACCGAATACCATATACAAATACCGAATATTTGGCCGCAGAATATTCAGAAAAAGGTATTCACACAGCCCTACTAATTATACATGAATTCTGGCTTCTGATTGGTTGTTACAATTTTGGCAATAGCTGGAGAATTAGCTGTTCGTGTGATCACACTTGGTACAATCACACCTTTGTACTGCTTGATTAGGTTTTCAGAATAGCATCCATGGTAACCTACCGTAATTACTGGTATATAAGTTATGTTTGTACAGTAATTACTGGTATATGTTATATTTAGCTTGTGATTGGTTGTTACAGTTTTTGACTAGCTTGAGAAGTGCTTGCCAGTCATGATGGAGTAGGGCCTGTTGGCCTTCTGTGGGACCTGGTCTTCCATGATTTGACTTTAATTGCTGTTTGTTGTAATTTACCCAGGCCAGCCCAATGGAGATGCAGCATCTTGTTTTTCATAGGGTCCTTCTTCTACCCAGTTTTGCTGTCAGAATGGCCAAAGCACTGTGAAGTTAACAGTAACTTCCTCAAGGTCACACACTGAGCCAGTGGTGGGATTCAAACCAGTGGTGTCCTGTTTCATAGTTCAGTGCTATAAGCAGACTAGACTGCCATGCCTTGCTTTTTTTATTCGCTTGCCTTCTACTCACATTATGTCTTCCTGATTCCCTTTAGGGGCTGCTAGATGCTGTCAGACAAGGTGACTTTTGTCAGTAGCAAAAGAAATGTGATGCTCTTGTACAAGTGAGCACCTTGTCTAGCATATAGGCAAAGTCAAGATTCTCTGGAGGAGTCCCCCCCCCCACACACACCAATTTCTGGGCCAGCATGGTGCTGCGGATTGAACCTGCAGCCTCTAGGTACAGAGACAGCTCATTGGCTACACTTTAGTGTCTGTTAAGCCTTTGTGGCCCTTCCAGGCAGAAGACCAACTCAGACTCCTGATCTTTCAGAGAGAAATAGCTTTCCATTCCAAGCTGGTACACAGTAACAGCTTGGGTCAGATTTTACAATCAGCAATGAGTTACTTGCTTTTCTTCTTTTAGATGCGGTAATGGCCCGTGGAAATGGCTGAGACACGTTTGTTGACCTCTTCATAACTGTCGTATTAAATTCTGAATTCTTTTGTTCCCCATTGAGGGTAGTGACTGGAGAAATTAAAAGGGTTCAAACGTGTTCTTTTTTTTATCACTGAATTGTAGTTTTTCAAAGGCTGAATTAACCGGAGACTAATAGCATAAAAGTAAAGCGTGGGTGACACTGCAACAAAATGCAATACCTGTTGTACTTTTAAAAAAGCATGACTTGTTAGTTTGCTGAAGCAGGGAGTGAGTGCAAAATGAAAAGCATGTAGATTCTTAAATGCAGCTTCATGTAAGGATGTTTTACAATGTGAAATGTACATATGGAGGCTAAGATGACTGTACATCCATCGAAGGATGCAAGAGATGACTTTTTTGAGTAGTGTATAAATGGCTTGATAAATGCATTTAATATTTTATAAATTGCTGGATTTATAAAATATTCATAAATGCAAAAAAAAAATTAAGTCTCTCCCCCCCCCCCAAAAAAACAACATTCTGTAATAATTCTCTTTTTCAGTACTTGTGCATGGGGAGTCCCCTTGTGGTTCTAAGTGGTACTCCTGCGTATGTGAATCTCGGCAGTCATTGGTTGAATCAGTACTATAATATTTATGAGGAGTAAGAATAAATTCCACACTGCAGTCATGTTGTGGAGGTGAGGTGCACAGCTGTCTTTGTGCACCCCCCTGTTGGCTGGTTATGGAGCAGAATTGACAGCTGTGACAGCTGGAGGGGTGCAGCTGTGGTGAACCCAAGCATCAGAGTGGGGGACTGGGTGAACCATAAGGAGAAAATAAGAAATAGGGTAATTAAAAAAAAAAAAAAAAAAATAGTGTGACAAGGTTGAGAATTGAACCCCCCATCCAGGTGTTCTGTCATATGGGTTACAAGGTTAGCTGCAAATGTAAGGTTCCTGTGGTCACTTCTGTCTTTTACTACCTCAACCACTTCTCCCCACAGCAAGAAATATGTTGGATATTAACATGGAATGTGCTGGATATTAACATGGA
Source organism: Neoceratodus forsteri (assembly GCA_016271365.2). Taxonomy (NCBI): domain Eukaryota; kingdom Metazoa; phylum Chordata; order Ceratodontiformes; family Ceratodontidae; genus Neoceratodus; species Neoceratodus forsteri. The sequence continues at coordinate 1,413,600,669 of CM057450.1, forward strand.
AACATGGAATGTGTTGGATATTAACATAGAAACATGGAATGTGTTGGCAAATGGGGACCGCATGATCCATCTAGTCTGCCTGCGGCTTTAAACCCCACTCCCCCAATTAAGTTGTACTCCTGAGGATCCCCTTATGTCTGTCCCATGCTAGTTTAAATTCCCTCACCATCATTTGATTATTTAGATTAGATTTGTTTGGTATTAGTCCACCACCCCACCAGGCACAGGACATATGATTCTTTTGTTTCTGAGAAAGAAACAGTGTCACTGAGCTAGGACATCTGCTATTATTAATTATTGATTATAAAATGACTAGAAAAATCTGAACGCAGATTGGTCTAGCGGCCACTCCTGCTGTGATGTTACCTTAGTACAGCATCACAGTCTAAAACTAATCTAAGGAAAAATGTACTTAAAGGGACACTGTCAACCCCTTTTGTCCTCAGACTGTCCCTAGTTTAAAAAACATGTTTATGATTGGTCACATTCTATAGAATGTGCTGATGTGACTGGTAGTTTGATTCCGATTCTTTTTTTATTTTTAGAACTGATAAACAGACTGCACACCATACTGGTGTTACCACACCAAAATGCATTTGTTTACATTCCTTAATACGAACATACGAAACAGCCAGGAGATATAGGCCATGTGGTCTTTCAAGTCTGCTCGGATGCGCAGCTAGCAGTACATTACTCTGCAGCTGCCCCTCCCTCCATAGTGGTGATTCCCTCTCCCCCCTTTGTTCCATCCTCTGTTAAAACTGCCCACCGACCTGTAGGACACTACCTCTTTGGGCAGCATGTTCCACTTTGCCACCACCCTTTCTGTGAAATATTACATTGTCATTTGTCTCCTGAATCTTCCACACTCCACTCACAGACCATGCCCCCTGGTGTCCCTCCCTCCCTTTAGCTTAAAGATTCCCTCTGTACCAGTCTTGTTTGTACCCTTCATGTATTTAAAAGTCTCTATCATATTCCCCCTATTCCTCTTCTCTTCTAGGGAATACATATTAAGTTGCCTCAGCCTCTCCTCGTACGGTTTGCCTCCCAGTCCCAGGCTCATTCTGGCTGCTCTGCGCTGTACCTCCTCCAGCAATTTAACATCCTTCCTTGGATACGGGCACCAGAACTGCATGCAGTACTCTAGGTGTGGCCTCACCAAAGACCTGTACACTGGCAGGATTACCTCCCCTCTCTTGAAGATGATTCCTCTAGCTATATCCCCCAGCATCTTATTGGCCTTTGCTGCTGCTTTCCTACATAATCAACTCCCATTGCACCTTTCTGGACTTAGGAACACTCCATCACAGTCTAGCCATGAAAGATGCAGTGTGAGCAGAGGAGACTGTTGTATCCTGAGTGGCTGCACTGCTTGGGGATGTCTCTAATGTTCAGGAAGTGAGCAGTAAGGGCAGATCAAGGATTTGAAACAAAACAAGGCTTGGTTTAATTACACAATTACTGTGTGTTTCAGTTCTACTAAGAAAGGAGACTGATTAACCCACCAGCAGTACAAATGAATTTTAGAGAAGGTAAGCAATCATAAAATTGTGGGTTTTCTACTTGAAATATCATTAGGTTAAAAGGGTTGACAGTGTCCCTTTAAAAAAGCATTTTAAATAGTAACAAGGCATGCTGGGGCATGTGGTTGAACCTGAGGCATGACATCACCATTTTAGAAACCGGGTTGAAAAACCCCCAGTCTTGGCGTGACCCGGTGGTGCTGAGGGCTAAGGCACTGGACGCCACACCTCGTGCCACGATGGTGACCTAGGTTCGGGAACAAGCCTTGGTCATCGGGGATCAGTGGGGGAGGAGAAGGGTTGAGCGTCTGCCGAACTGCTCTCCTTCTCCAGGGAGGGGGTGTGTGCTGCCATCGATGCACTGGTGGCTCCTTGCAATGGCTGGGGGCAATGCAGTGGCACAGGCAGTCTGAGGGGATGTGCTGGGGCCAATGCCGGGGAAGGAGTGCGTGCAGTAGTGTGCGCGTGCCCCTGTCTCTTGGCATCATTGCATGCCACACACATTAAGGGGAACTGGAACAGGGAAAATTGGCACCGGTCATGGCAGCATGATGGCAGTCTCTGCACGGGGAAGCTCAGCTCCGAGGGTACGTGGCGTGACACTGGATCCAGTCCTGGTGGAAGGGTGGGGGGGCTCTCCACCACCCCACCACGGGGGGCAGGCCATGGGGGTAGAAGCTACGGGACCCAAACGGGAGCTGAGAAGACCTCAGGACGGCGTCCGGAAGACCCCAGGGGTTGCCAGGATGTGAAGAGGTAAGGCAGACTGAGCCAGGGAGAAAAAAGACTAAGAAAAAAAAAAAAAAATCCCAGTCTCTTTAGCTGAGCACCCTATCTAGGGGTGTATTTATGTGCCAACAGAGACTGGGTATAAATGAGTCCCATGCCAGCCTGCCTGTGTGTCAGCTTGTATCAGTGCCCCAAACACAGTTTAAAAAAAAAAAAAGTGGCAGCTACCTTGTTTATTCGCTTAGCGAGTGATCCCCCAGCTCCTATCAAAAGCAAGAGTCTTGCTCTCAATTAACTTCCCAAAGAGGAAAAACACCTCTATACCTCTTTTCTTAGCATTGTTTCTGAAGCGCCCTCACTTAGTCTCTTTTTTTTTTTTTTTTTTTACTGGCCAAGCAGTTACAGAAGTGAGTGGCACAGCCCCCCCACCACCACCACTACCACCTTGCCCATCTGACCGCCAGCCTGTCTACCACCTTTACTGTAACTAAGACAGAAAACAAGGAAATGAAACTCTCCAGCTCTCCCCGTCCCAGCGGGGAGCCCAGGGTGATTCCTGCCCCCACCTCGTCCTCGGGTAAACCACGCATCCTCTCCATCCCATAGTTGAGGCGGAGGCCAGATTGGAGAGCGTTGAAGGTCCCTGTATCTGGGCCGGTAGAAGACAAGGATCCATCTCTGCCACACAGGGATGATAAAGAAAGTTGAAAAACAATTAAGTTCCTACCTGACTGCACAGCCATTGGGTTCGAACACTCCTTCAGAAATAAGGACCGCACAACTTCTGCCACAAACCTCAGCTGCTCAGTGTGTAATCCTGATTGTGATCGGACACAGGAAACAGGAATAAGTAAAACCAAAAAAAAGTAAGATGACAACTATTTGAATGATCAATCACCAGACACGACTGTGCACACTGTGTGTGTGGGATGGGGGCACCGTATTTAGTAAGAAAAATAGAGTTCTGTATCAAAGCTAGCCTTACTGCAGTGCCCTCTACTGGAGGTTCACCACTTCTCATAAATTGTTGATACTTATTCAACCAATGACTGCCAAGATTTACTTACACAGGAGTGTCTTGACATGTTACTTGAATTCCCTTTTAATTTTCTGCCATTTCTTCTGGTCTCTAGATGATATGACTTACTGATTTTGGCCAACTTACCTGAAGGGGTGATGCTATATCTACCCCATCTCTCCCCTCCCGCCCCCCGCCGAACTAATGCTTATTTCAAATGGAGGCTAAACTTAGAAGGGAGAACCCGCTGTTATAAATGGGTAAACTGTGGAGGAGGGGGACTATACCACAGAGTTTAAATAAAAAAGGCCCTGAGGGGCAGCAACTCCGTGTCTTCCTTTATTTCTTAATTGAGTGAAAATGTATGTTTGACACCCCCTGACAAAGACCAGTGTTAGTCGAAGCACCAGGACAGCTCTTGCCAGTATCTTTGCTTATTTACTGTTGGCTTATTAATAAAAAGCATCAACTTGGAATTTCATAGCCTTGGTGTTTTTTCTACTGTACTAGAAACTTTTTTGCGTGCTGCCACTGTGTGGACTAAAAATGTACTGAAACAAAGGCCCATTTTCACACATGACCCGGCCTAGTGAGGCCCATAAATGAAGACAGTCGTATACAAGACAAGAATATCAAATAAGGTACCAGGAGGATAAATATGAAATCAATAGCATTGATTAAAGCACTGACGAAGGGCAGGCATAGTCTCATTCAGTGTTCCCTGAAACTTCTTTTTAAAATCAGATGAGTCAGCAGTGCTGTTGGGGAGCAAGGAATACCATTCCAATATTTAGGAACTTCAAAGGAAAGGGCCCTAAAATCCATCCCAGAGGTAGCTGGACGTGCAGAAAGGAGACCCTAATCAGAGGACCTCTGCTCACTCAGACCAGTCCTAAGATTTAATAATCAAAATAGTGAGGAATGGTTGAGTAATGGAGGAATTCATCAATGAAGCAACCAAGAAAAGAAGACCTCTGATCATTGAGGGAAAGCCAGTTTGACTATACAAATCAGTGATTCAGTTTAACAGGGACAGATGTGACACTTTCGGCTCATTCACAGTGCGCCTTGCCACAGTGGCTCCTTTCTAATCATTCAAAAATATGTTAACAAAATGCTTGAGAGCCATGTTCACACGGCATCTGTGTTTTCGGTGCCCTTTTCCTTTTTGGCGATTTGAGTGTTGTTCCTGTCAATGTTGGGTTGGTGGGGAATTGTAGTGATGCAGGTGGTTTGCCTGTTCAGACAGCACAGGAAGCCACCTACGCCACTCTGCAAACCCAGGGAAAGCGGGATCGTGGCGGCAACACCACGCAATGGAAAACTACCAAAACAGCAAGGTACACACGTGGTCAGGAGCACCGATCTGGCCGCTGTGAGCCACTGATGACTCACAGTTGGTCATGTGAACGACCCTATAGAGAAATATCATGCAACTATCTGGGTGGGGTGGGGGCAGGGAGAGGCAGAGTTCCTGCCAAATTTAAGTTCTGGACCTACAGAGCCTTCCCTTGAACTGGACAACTGTCATTCACGTTCTTTTACTTGGTGGTTTAGCAGATTCCTGTGTCTCGTTTCTTACTCTAGTGGTTTGTAAAAGGAGTTATGCACAATGTTCTTTTGCTTTCTCTCCATCTCGGTGCAAGAGCAGTTTCTTTGAAATATGAGCTAGGGTGATGTGCTGTGTGCACATAATTGGAAGATGTGGTTGCTTTACTGCTCGCTTTTTTTTTTTTTTTTTATTCTAGTTTTGCCCGTTGGGTCAACCCTCTTGACTCCCACCTCCCTGTTTCATGCCCTCCTAACTTCTTTATATCTCCTGGCCCTTGCTTCCTTTCAGTAGTGGCATGTCATGAGGTCCTGTGGGGCAGCACTCCTGACGGTTAAAGGCTCACTGACACTGAGCCACGAGTTTCAATAAAAAATGTATAAGGGAAAAATTGTATTGTTTGAAAACCAAACTGGGCATTTTGAAACTTTTATGTGAAATTTATACTGCACTATGTGCCAACGTTTTAAGCAAAACACCTTATTTTGTACCAAATTGCTATGTAAAAAAATCTGTAAGTAATATTTTGATTAGAAAACCCATGTTGCGACATGTTTATGTAAAACATGCTGATTTACACCTAATTTAAAGGGGGGGTGAATGTTTAATGCTTGACCAAACAGAATGGCCAATTTTTGTAAATGGAAAACTCAGTGGCCCTAGCAAAGCCCTGTCCATCCCAATAGGGGCCAGCATGACACAGTGATGGGAAGTGACACCCGACGCTGTGAGGACCCAGCAAGCAATGTAGTAACACCAGCAGCATGGTAAGAACAAGGAGGGCTCCATGGATGTGTCTGCCCTGTCTACCTGGCCCAACCAGGGGCAGCAGCGAGCATGTTAATTGGGAAGTGCCACTGAGCACGTCTCGACAGGGAGACGCAACCCAAGATCTGTGCCTCTATCTTTCACTAGCCCAACTGAGATTCCAGGGTCAGGAATTGATCCCAGGCCTTGCACATGGTGAGTGGACACTCGACCACTGAACTCAGCAGGGCCAACTTTTGTTCATCACCAGTGAGCAGCAGTGTATCGCATGGCTTTGTCTTCAGATTGGGGCATGTAAAAAACATCATTTACTGAATTAATTCCTGCCCCTGCACCCCCCATTTTAAGCCATTTGTGTTGCATTTCAGATCTGTTCATACTGTCATATTTCATTTCATAGTCTCTTACAACGCCATCATGTTGGATCTTCCAGTTTGTCATCTGAATCTATCTCCCTCAATATCCTATATTATCACAGAGTAGTGTCTGTTGTTTGCTGGTTGAGATTGTCACTAAAACAGTGATGAAAGAACAGGCACCTGAAATCCACTGAAGATTACAATATTTGGAGTTAAAACCCAGGAGTAGCATCTTTAAAAAGAAAATGTTAAGATTAAAAAGATTAAAAAAAAAGGCATCTTACAAGAGAGGGGAGGGACTGTCCAAGACTGAATAAAACAGTACATGAAAAAACATTTAGGATTAGCATGCACTGTTGCTTTAAATACAAAGAAGTAAAGAGCTGACTTAATGTCAGAGTAATGTCAAACAGAGGTAAAGAAAGCAGTGTTACAGCTGTTTTCTTTTCAAAAATGGGAGGGAGACACTTGGAAGTATGGCCTTTAGAGGCTAGGACTTTGAAATGTGAACCAGGTTATCCCAGGTTCAAATCCCCAGTAGCCCTTTGGGATTTTGACCTGCCATTCTAACTAGTTCCCACAACTAAACGGAATGAATTGTTAACGTGAAATACATTACGAACCTCTTCGCAGCTGAAATCTGCCGCCCTCATTTTGGTTTTGAAGTTGTTAAATTTTTTTTCATTACCTAATCAGTTAATCTTACCACTTTTTAGTAACGTTCTATAACCTGTATTTCCAAATGCTGCTGGCACCATCTCTTGGTTGAATGCATTTGTCCACCACTTACTCTCTGCTCATGTGAGTTGCCAGGTCTGCCACTGGCTGGCAGCTTAGTATTACATAGTGCTGAGCAGTGGAAGCGCACTCTCAACTGCGAGATTGCAACAGCAGTTTGCACTTTGCAGTACAAGCTACGGAACATGACAGTAAGGTTGTAAAATGGACTGATAAGGTAAAGAAAATGTTTTCAAAACTTCGGCAGCCTAATCAGTAGGGTAGCTTGTGGCTAGGGGGAGGTTGGTAATTTATGCAATACTGCTTTAAGCCTCGCCAGTTTTTCTCGGGCTTGAACTTTTTTCCTGCTTTTACAAAAGGCCATTATTAATCACACTTTGAATTAAGTATGGCTGTTGTTCCCTATAATAAGCTACTATATATGCTGTATATGTTTAAGTGCAGGTTCACATACAGACAGTAAAACCTCTCCATTAGCTGTTAGCCAACAAGGCACGTGTCTCGTGCTTTCTGCTGACTATGTGACTGAGCACCATTTCAAAGCTCTTATCACAAAGCATTTGCTGAAGTCATCAAGCAATGGTTAACTGATCCATTAAAAGTATTGAACTGACTTCAGTTGGAAAAAGTTACCATCAGCGCTGCTTGCAGTTTGAAGCTTGTTATGGCATTACAGTGCAGACAGTGATCCTTGCACAGCATGTCATACATCACGTTTCAAGGGCAGGTATTTGGAGTACTAAATAGCTGCAGGCTAGATGTCTGCTGACATTTTGTGGTGGAGTTTGTACCTCCTTTTGCCATTTGCCAGCAGGTGACCCTCACAGCCATCATCTCTGAATTTCATGCTCTAATCATTGATTATAGAAAACATATTTCATTTTTGCTGGTCGCTGTGGGTGGCACTTTGTTTTTTTAATACAGATTACTTACACAGGGCAACCCAGCTGAGGTCCAGCATCTTGTTTTCAGTGAGGGTCCTACATTTAATTGTTACAGCTAAGAGGACTGAAACATACAGAGGTCAAGAGCTCGGTGTCACAGTGAACTGGGTCTGTGTTATTGTTCAAATCTGAGGCTGCCTTTTTCTAATTCGGTGTGCTTGCCATAAGAGCATATGGCATTAAGCAGCCCTACCTGAAATTTGCATCATTAATAACTCATAACATGGGTTCCCGTGAATGTATCCTGTGATTGGTGTACAGTCCCTGCATAGCCATGCATTCAATTCCCTTTTTAGTGCACAGTTCCGCAGAGGGAGTCAGAAAAACTGCTGTTGGCACTGGTTTCCTGCCTTGGAAAGGAAACCTGACTGACAGCCATTTTAAAAAGTGGCAAAGCGAGAGAGCACTTCACTAGTGATACACCCCATATGCACCTGTAGTTTGATGCATTTTATTTGTCCCAAACGGTGTTCCCTAAGTGGGACACAATGAGCTCATCCAGGGGGATGTGAGACGGAGTACAGTGCAGGTCACTATCCTGACATACAGTCTTCGTCCCATCCTCCAAGCATGTCGCTTCCCCCACCCAGATTCGCCAGTTGGCCCCTGACCGTAGTCGTTCATAGTGCACCTTGCAGTGTGTGCTGTGCTGCACTGTGAAATGTGGGCAGCAGTTTGAATTCCTCCAGTTTCCTCTTGTCTGTCTGTCTCTGTGCAGTCCTGTTTTTTGAGAAGGCATTGGTAGTAAACTGCACAGCGTAGACCAGAGAGGCAGAGCGAGTACAGCACAAGGAGCTACACAGCAGTCCCATAGAGACGTTTGATCCTGCAGAGAGAGGGACACCAGTTAGCGGTTGTGATGTGCAGGTGACAGCATGTGGTACATCATTGCTGTTGTCAGCTGTGTCAGTCAATGTGCAATTCCCAGCCCCCACCCGTACTTCATTGCTGAGCACCTGCACAGAGAGCGAGAGAGAGATGGGGTAATTTAATGAACAAGTGCTGCAGTTGTCTCTCTCTGTCCCTCCGAAGTCTTTCTGTGGAAAATGCCGTGGCAGTCATGGCAGAGGTGTCCGCATTCCTGAGTTGTGCTCCACAGTGATAGGTGCGACAGTGAGCCATGGAATTGCTGGTGACAGAGCCGAGACAGCGTGTTGCGGAGAGAGAGTGAGGGAGTGACACAGTGTGAGAGACAGAGCAGTGAGATAGAGAGCGAGCATGCAGGTGACTGGGCAGAGCAGCCGACAGGTCAGTAGCCAGTAAGTGCGACCAGGCAGAGGTTACACAGGGAGGCGCGGTGTGCCAGTGTTGTGTTGCTTCTGCTGTTGGCTTTGGTGGGGGCGGCAGGGGAGAGCAGCACACAGAAGGTAGCACCTGGGAATAGTGGCGGCATTCTGTTTGTGTCTGTGTGTGATTGGCAGTGCCAGGAGCAGGTAGTTCGGGAGAGACTGGGGCTCATCACCAGGACATGTCCCCTGTCCCTGTGTCATACAGGGTACTGTCTCGTATGGAGTATATCATGCTGAACAAATCTCAGGAATCCTAGCAGTAGTCTATTTCTGACATTTGTTTCTGCATAAAAACCACTGGGATATACAGACAGTCCCAGTCCCAAGTCAAGACACTAGTGTTGTGCAGGCAGGTGAGCATGATGTTCCCCGCCTCCCCAAGATCGCGAGAAGTGCACTGCCAGCACAGAGAGAGAGCGAAAATGTTGGTAGTCAGAGAGCAGAGCAGGTTGTCACTCTTTCTCTTTGGAACACAGCTCTGAGTGCATACAAGAGCAGCAAAACTGCAACAGACTTGTGTGTGTGTGTGTGTGTGTGTGTGTGTGTATATACGCGCGAGCACACGCACACTCGTGAGTTGTCGGGTACCCAACAGAAACTTGTAGTTATTGAATGTCAACTGACCTTGAACCAGATTAAGCTGTTGGTGGTATTTTTAGTGAATGGGGGAAATTTGGCCAGGGCACCGGGGAAATTCCCCTACTCTTTTCGAGAAGTGCCATGGGATCTTTAGCATCCACCTGAACTACCACCAGGACAGGCAGATGGGACCTCGGTTTAACGTCTCATCCGAAAGATGGCACCTCAGGAGTGCAGCACCCCCTCTCACGCTGCACTACAGTGTCAGTATTGGGATATAACCTAAGTGCCTGGTGTGGGGTTAGAACCACAGCCTTCTGCTCTCCCAGCCTCATAAGCATGTGTGCTACCTGCTGAACCACTGACACTGTAAGTGGTAGGACAGAGAGAGACACACACAGCATGTGGGTTTGGGGGGGTTGGTAAATTGAATGTGTTATGCATGGTAGCAGAGGATCTTAGGACCACAAATGTGACAGATTATGTCAGTAGTGTATTTGTCACATTTGTATGTGCAGAAATACAAAGATGTTTTTTTTTTTTTTTCCTTGGGGACTATTTTGGAAGGTTGCAGGATACAGTAACTTTTTGGTGTTTACAGAAGAGAAAAAAGGTTTTTGAGGGTTTTCTCATCTTTTTCGCATAACCCATGTTATCAGCGCAATAACCCACTCCAGGGTATGGGGTTATGGTGATTTAATGCTGGGCTGGGGTGCCATGAGGACACTCAGCCTGCAGCCTTGTGCCTCACAACACACCCAGCTGTGCATTGAATCACCATAACCCCATACCCTGTCGTGGGCTATTGCTTACCTGTTGGTTGAACCCAATATCAGAAATAGCAGAGAGAGTACTGTGATGCTTTGTAAGCAGGTGATCATGCTATATAATCAATCAGTTACTGCATTTACAAAATTAATTGGGTAATTTCTGCACTCCATTTGCCATGCAGGGAAAGCTAGGAAATGCTACAGATTCGATGGTAGGGAGGCAGGTGCACGTGAATTGGGCAGCTCAACTTGTGGCGGAGATTAATGGAACTTGGCCATGTGAGTACAGAAGGGCTGAGGCTGCCCCCTTCCTGGTGTGGGGAGACAGAGGTAAAAACCAGACTAGGGAGAGTGGGAATGCCAAAGGGGGGGTCAAGGGTCGGGGATTCTGGGCAGGCTGGCTGGACTCAACATGGGCCCATACATAGCAGGTGGGCCTTGGGGGCTGTGGTCGCTTCCTTCCCATGGTGCTCGGAGGAGACTGGTTAAGCATAACAAGATTAGGTCCCTGGGTGATTACAGGCTCAGGGATCGTACATGTCCTATGAATCTTAGGCAGGGCATTGTGTGGTTTGTGTTAGGTAAAATTGATGTAGTGCACTTTAATTCCTTCTCATCTTATATTTAATTGAATCAAGCTAAATTCTTAGTAAAGCTATGACCTTTCTGATACTAAAGATTCACATGATGTTTGATATATACATGCTTCTTACTTATTGTGTAACCTTCAAAGCAAAGACACTTTCTTTTGGGCCAACTGACCCAGGTGTTGGGGGGGGAGGGGGGTGCTATTTGATCAGAAGACCGTGGCCACATGGTTGGGTGCATTTTCATATGTACCAAACAGGCCATAGGTTGGGGTGTGTACATAGGTGCTGGAACCTATAGGCAAGGGGTGCCAGTAGCCTCCACACACACATTTTTGCCCATGAGCATTCACAGTGCTCCTTTAATGCATGCAAGGTCAGAAGGAAAGCAGTCATGGTCTCCTTCGTAATGACTACAGCGCCCACCACACACACACACACACACACACACACACACACACATGCACACTTACTTTTCCCCATGGGCGGATATATGGAGATGAGACTTGTTGCTCCTGTTCTGAGATAAAAGTCCTGTTTTCTATTCCCATCTAGTGCATCTAATGCTCCAGCAGCTTTTTCTAGCACTGCACTCTTTCTCACATCTCAAGCTGGTGGTTAAATGTTCTGTTCTGCAGTAATGTGCTTCCACAAAGGTCACAAAATGAGTAATGTGAGCAAGAGCCCTGATTCGTACAAATCAGCGGCACTTACGTCACAAATCAACAGAAAGATACAATTGGCGTTACTTTCACTACTACTGTGTACTTATAACAAAATAGTCTTATTAAAAAGGGGCGGGGTGTACCACTACGTTGTGTTTTTGTCACTGCTGTCTCTGCTGTGAGTTATCAGAGCCACATCATTTTTTGGGAAATAGCACAATGTAATTTTAGTCTTGGTACAGGTTTACTCCTGCTAAAAATCGGTAAATTCAACACTTTGATACATAAAAAAGAATCCAGCCCACTATCAATTTATTTGTGACACACCAATGAAAATGCATTTTGTGAAATAAATGGTCCCATTTTGTTGATGACCTATCTACTATCTAAATAAAAATATTTATCTTGATTGTTGTAGCAGTCTTATCAGAGAAGTGAAGTTAAAATAAACAGTTTCAGCTCCAGAAAAAAATAATCTGAAAAATGTAAAGATTTGAAAATGGGTTGGACAAGCGAGATACGCGATGACCTGTCTCAGAATATGCTGTGCATTTTCATTTGTGAGGGGGCAGGACCTCGATAACTCACTGAGAAACAAGAGGGACATGGACCAGTGATACAAAGGAGCAACCCTCCAGGTACAGGGGTTGATACTGCATGTGCCCCTTCATGGCAGATGAAGTCCTGAAAGCACTGAACTATCTGAAAGTGGACAAGGCCATGGGACCAGACAACATGCACCTGAAAATCCTAAATGAACTGGGGAATGAACTGGCAGAACTTCTAGCAGAACTCTTCACCCAATCACTGGATAGTGGGGAGGTTCCCAAGGACTGGAGAAGGACGACAGTGGTTCCACTGCACAAAGCTGGAAGCTGGGCGGAGGCGGGGAACTACCGCCCAGTAAGTCTTACTTCTGTGGTGGGGAAAGTGATGGAAGCATTACTTAAGCAAAGGATCACAGTATTCCTAGAATCCAGTGGACAGCGGGACTATAGACAGCACGGGTTCACAGCAGGAAGATCATGCCAAACTAACCTAATCGAGTTCTTCGACTGGGTGACCAAGGCTGTGGATAAGGGAGGGGCCATCAACATGGCCTGCCTTGACTTCAGCAAAGCCTTCAACTTAGTCCCACACAGAAGGCTGGTAAAGAAGTCAGATTGCATGAGAGTAGGACAGGAGGTAGTAATGTGGGTAAAAAACTGGCCACACAATAGAACACAGAAGGGTGCAGGTAAACGGTGCTATCTACAGACCGGGAGGTAACCAGTGGGGTGCCCCAGGGCTCTGTTTTGGGGCCTCTACTGTTCATCATATTCCTAGCTGACATTGCAAAGGGACTCAAGGGAAAAGCGTGTCTGTTCACAGATGACAGCAAATGCAGCAGAGTGGACTGTACAGAAGAAGTAACAAGAATGAAGTCAGACCTAGAGAAACTGGAAAAATGGTCTGCAGCATGGCAGCAGAAATACATCGTAAAAAAGTGCAAGGTTATGCACCTAGGAAGGAGCAACCAAAAAACTGAATACTATCTGGGGGAGAAAGACTAGCAGAAACTAGTGAGAAATGAGATCTGGGGATCATATTAACAGACAACCTGAAGATGGGAAGACAGTGCGAAAAGGTGGCACTAAAAGCTAGTGGCATGCTGGGTTGTATCGGAAGGGGGATCACAGGTAGAAGGGAAATGGTTTTACCACTGTACAGGGCACTGGTTAGGTCCCCTCTGGAGTACGGTATACAGTTTGAGACCACACCTCAGAAAGGACATAGGATGGAAAAAGTACAAAGGAGGGTGACAAAATTATTCTGGGATTGCACCAGAAGCCATATGAGGAAAGGGTAAGGGATCTAAACATGTACTCCGTGGAACAGAGGAGGGAGAGGGGTGACATGCAAGGGTGTAGCTACTGATACTCCAAGTAAGCTGTGCCGTACCAAGTTTAGTAGGAGGGGGTAGCAAACAAGCTGGCCAGCATTGCTGTGCCCTCTCTAGTCCATCATGTTTAAATTCCTCTGTTTGGCTTCGTAGGCTTTTTCTTTCCTCGTTCAGCTTTGTTTTTTTTGGGGGGGGGAGGCAAAGTGGACAGTGGATGTTGAAACTGAAAGTCTCAATTAGGTCTGCATGGTCCGCCTGCATAGTGATTGACTGCGGCATCTGGTAGGGGGTGTGGCAAGTCTGGGGCAGTGAGTTTAAATGCCCCAGCAAAGTTAGAAGCCATACTATTAGTTCAGTTGTACTGGGAGCGAGAGAAGCAGCAGACAGAAGAACAGACTCGGAGCCAGCTAAAAGGATGAAGACTTCATCTGGAGTGGCAAGTGAAGTGAATCTGCCTACCTGTGGAAGAGAGAGAAGACATTTCTGCCATGGTCTTGGACTCGTGGTGCAGTCAGTGGCGTTTACCAGTGGGCAGCGAGCACCACACTAGCAGCACAGACAGACAGCAGGTCTAGTGTGGGAACCATCTGAGTGGAGCCAGGAACCTTGGACTCGAGTTATGTGTGAGGGGGGGCAGGCATGAACAACAGTGGGGAAGGGGGTAGCAGTGTGGCAGGTTGGTGTACAAATCTAACATGCTTGGCTACACCCCTGGCGACATGATAGATGTTCAAATACATCAGAAGTGTAAAGGTTCAGGTGCATGAACTTTTTCACTTCAAAGAAAATAGCAGAATGTGAAGGCATGATTTGTGGCTACAAGGGGGCAAGTTTGGGACAAACGTCAGGAATTTTTTTTCTTCACATAGAGGGTGATTGATGCCTGTAACAGCCTGTCCCCGGATGCCATCGAGGCCAAAACTATCAGGGGTTTTAAGTGAATATGGGACAGGCACAGGGGCATCATTACCCAGAATGGGTAATCAGGGAGGGAGGTAGCAACCAACAATTCCCGGGCAGACTAGATGGACCTTGTGGTCCCCGTCTGCCGTCACCTTCTATGTATCTATGTATTGTGGCTTTGCAACTTGTGACATATGGTCCTGCCTCCATCACTCATGAAAATAAATGACATATTTTGAGTTGGGCTGTTGCTTATCCCCTTATATCTTATTATTAGCTTTTTATTTAAAGGAACATCAATCAATCAATCAATATCTTTATTTAAAGGAACATAACCAATGTTTACATTTTTTAATATAATTGTGATTTTGGGCATATGTGTGATGTTTGTTTTATCACCCCGTGTATTGTTTTGTGCGTTTTGAAATGGTTCTAGTTTTTTCCTTGTTTAAGGTCCCTATTAGTGCAACCCTTTTCCCAACCCAGTATTAATTCTTTAATTACTTAGCAGTTCCAGGACCCAGTTCCTTCACTTGAGCTGCAGACTACAATGAAACGGAACCCAGTGACATCAGCTGAGATGATTTCACTATGTTCTGCTTCTTTGTAGTCTTCAGCTCAGCTGACGTCACTGGGTGCTGGGACTGCTAAGTAGTTAAAGAAATTAATATTGGGCAGGGTAAAATGCTACACTGATATGGGGCCCTGAAGAAGGAAAACAAAAATTTGGGGAGGCAGTATAGCGCAGTGGTTTAAGGCTCTGAGCTGCAAATCTGGTGACATCCAGCAGACCAGACCTGGGTATGAATCTCACAGCTTCCACTTGCATACTGTGCAACTCTGAGCAAGTCACTTAACTTCCCTGTGCTCCCAGGCAAAAAAGCTTTCAGCTTACTGTGCTACTCCTGGTTTATCAACTAAATAAAAAAATTGGACCATTTCAAAACAAATATACAAAACTGTACACTGGCGTGACAAAACGGACGACGCACATGCCCAAACTCACAATTATATTAAAACATGTAAACAACACTGGCTACGTTCCCTTTAAGAAAAACATTTACTAAAGGGCTGAGAATAATAATTGTAGACAAAAGACTAAAATGACATCATTAAATCACTGTGGGCCTAAAAGATCAGAAAAGCAGCAGCAATGAAAACAAAAAGGCCTCGTGTCACAGCCCCAGGGTAAGTATACGGGAACGCTGTAACACGTTTAGATTTTATACTGTGTTCCAAATCCAGTTACAGCTAATAGATCATTGTACTTGTCATGTATAACTTGAACCTGGCTACTGGGAATTTGTTATTTAATGATTGTGTATGAAAAGTGTACACTGCATAAGTTGTAAGGTGCTACTGGAAACCTCAGGCGCTGGATTTTCATGTAAATGAGCTTCTATGGCTCAGCGGGAATTCCTTGAAAAAACTTAATCTACTCCTACTCATGTACTGTTACTGTCTCTTATAGTCTGTGCTTTCTAGTTATAAGAGTGCGTTCTCATGTTCTTTGGCACACAAAGCACTTGAGAAGAAACTAGAATTACTGGTGAACCCTTTTATGCATGTGTGGAGTGCCACTTTCAAACGCCGTAATAACGCCGGGCTGCCTGGTTATTACGGTGTTCTGAGTCAAACTCCCACACAGCTGTGTGCGCACCTGCCACAAGCACTGTCTTGAGAAGCTTTTTCAACACTTACAGTTGTCGTCTGTCGGCAGACAGCTAACCGGCAAGTCGGGCACCATTCTTCGCTTAGTATCATAGTTACAGAATAGCCTTTTTTCAAGTATTAGCAGTTTTTTGAAAATAAGAAATTGAATTTTCAGACACTACCTGTTTCTCAGGTCACAGATGACCTTTGGAAACTTGTTACCTGACCCCAAAATGGCACTGCAACAAGAAGAAACACCAGGAATACCCAGCAATGGTCTTTCAAAGAAAAGACAGCACTTGGTTAACACAAGTAGTTTAGCTTCGAAAGTTTAAAATTATTTTTAAAACATCTGTTACCAGATTTTCTCAAGTGAACTGGATCTCTCAAAGAAACTGGACAGACAAATCATTCGGTATGTGCACAAAGTGTTACCATTTCGACAGTAATTTGATTGCATAAATTAATTGTTCTTGCTTATTTCAAGTTTAATTTATCTTTTCACAGTAACTAAAAGTTTCCTCACATTTAAAACATTAAAATAAATGCATTTGATGCTACAGTCACAGCTTGTCCTTGCTGCTGTTCAAATAAAAACAAAAAAGGGGTCACCAGGAATTATAAAAAATAAAGGTTATGCAACTGTTATTGGATTTTTTTTTTTTTACACACCCTCGTTCTCGAGGTTTATGGGTCATCACACCCCTCGGATGTGTAAAACAAATTCAATAACACACAGTTGCATAACCTTTCTTTATTTATTTTATTCAAGTTTCTGATTACAGCCTTTGAGTTGGAAGCTCATTTGCAAAGGTTCCACGTAATTTGTGAATTAATACAAACAGTTTAACATTGTCAAGTAGGTGGTACAAAGGTAGGGCGAGTACAGATTTAAAAACGGATAAATGTAATTATACAGTCAGGTAGGCATGTGTTTGGGCTGACAAGTCAAGGTACAGACATGAGAAGCTACAAATAGCAATTAGAGAGAGAACTGTAATGTAATGGCAAGAAAAAGTAGAGAGCTTGGAGTTGAGAGGGGAAAAGAAGGGTGGGAGGGGTGGCAGGATTCAAGGCTGAAGGCCAGAAGGACCAGAAGCCTTTTGACAGTGTAGGAGTCGAGGACCTGGCAGGGAGCCGGAAGGCTCAAGATTCCCATTGTCAGCAAGGAGAGTGCAAAGAAGAAAGGGGGGGGCGGTATTTTATAACCATAAGAGACACAAGAACTGTGCTATACATATAAACATACGGAATCCATATGATTGCCTGACTCCGAAGTTCCTGACATCATTATCGCTGACACCATCTTCCCGACAGTTCCATCTGCCCGACTTTCAGATGCCTGATAATTAATTGCCTGTCACTTTCCTCCCAAACAGCATGCTGATAGCAGCATCCTACTTGTACTCGACTATGAAACTTACAGCTGTGTGCCAAACAAGATTCCCAGCTGGACACTCCATAAACATGTAAACGAGATTTAAAACCTTTTGTTTGAATAGCCCGGCACTCTTCTCCTAAACATCATGCCAATAGCAGCATTCAAGTTGAACTCATCTAAAACACTTATAAAACGCCTGATATTCTCCTCCCAAACACTGAACTTATGCACTCATAAACAGGTTTATTTTTCAATTCACGTACCTGATTCTTTGGTGCGACATTCTCCACACTAAGTTTCATTTTCGCCATTACATGGTATGAGCTCCTCCTCCTCCGAAAAGTTCAAAGGTCACCGACCAGGCGCAGGCAATTAAAAAAAAAAAAAAAAAAAAAAAAAAAATTTTTATTTCACAAACTTTAAAAGTGTCAAAGCACAAGGTTGTGTGCAATTAATCTTTCTCCAGTCATTCACTGGATGGGGCATGCTAAAATAAACGTAATTTTGTCCATGGCATAAAAACAGGTATTCAAAGCACCATGTTGTGTGCGATCCCACAAATGAAATCTTGAGCAGTCCTGTGCTGTATGTCTGCCACAATGTTGTTTATTTTTGCCTCTCTTTTCACGTATCTTTTGTTTACTGGTGACTTGGATGAGCCACAGTTAATGTTTTCAGCCATACTATTGGACACAAGTTGTTCATTGTGCAGTTCCTCAACAAAGCGATGGCTCCCAACATGCGATGTGCCAACCAGTGTCTCCAGGCACCGATGCCACGCCTCTGCCTTGTTTTGGGTTCTCTTTATGCCACCGAGCATCTGAGCATGCACTGACCAAAATTGTGGGGGGTATAAAGGTGGTGTCCGGACAACTGTGCTTTTTCTCATTCTTCAGCGCACCCTGCCAAGCACATGTTTCTCCTCAAACTACTCTAGCACAGCTTTGCTCTCTTTCGGCATTTCGCTCTTAAGCTCTGAAAATACTTCCGGAATCTGTTCAGGTGGGAGAAATGCCAGGGCAGCTAACTGGCACATTTTTTAAACTAAATTCCGGATCTGATCTGTATGTTGTGGCTAGCCCACAGCCTTGGATCTTGCGGCAGACAATTTGGCCAAGGTGGAATAAACAGCCATGCTTCTCAGCAGTTGGGAATTCTATCTTTTAGGCATTTATGGATGCCTGCTCGAAGTCAGTAATTATAAATTTAGGTGCCAGACAGAAATCATGTTCATCAGCAATATCTATTAAATGCTGGAACATTCTTAAATAACATTCCTGTGACCCCAGGACGCATCTGTAATCGAGCAGTACTCTGCTCAGTATGCCTTTCTGGTAAAACGCCTAAATAAATAAATAAATTTAGAAGACATTGAAGCGTAGACCAGTGGCTGTATTCTGCATGTCTCAGCTGCACCCACGGGTACATGTATCAAATACAACTGGCGAAAGAGGTTAGGACGGTTTGAAAAGTCCCATCCATGATTCAAAAAGTGGCTGAACTTAGCATTTCCTGGTTATTTTTGGTTGTAAACAACAGAATTGTATTGCTGCCACATGTGGAGTCACGGGCCAAGAATGCTTGAGCATTAACAACTCTAAACTCCTGTGGAATGCTGACTTCATCCAGAGTTTTAGGCTCAGGTGCCATATTCTGCCTTCTTGCCCGCTTTATGACTTGCTGCATTGAATGCGTCCCTGGCATATTATGCCGAACTTCTGGGGGGCACCTTTGATAACTCAGTCTTTATGAGCTGAGCCGGAGTGTCATGTGTGGTGACAACGCGTTCTTTCAATGAAGCAGTTGCTTTTGCCACTGTGCCGTCGTTGGCATCAGGGGAATGATTGTGGTCAGTGGTGCCATGAAGATGGTGTTGGTTGCCCACTAGTACAGTGGATGCGCGACCACGACAACCGGCTGATTTTCAATGTTGACACCACCAGTAATACAAATCAAACCAGTTCCTCTCCTTAACGTAGAGGTGTATCCACCTATGCTCAGCTTGCTATGCTGTCACTGTGTCGAGACAACTTCGCAGACATGAGGAATGGCTTCAGGTGTAGATGTCACCATCGCAGATTGAGAACAGAGATACTAACAGAGACATTAAGAAAAGTGCTGCCTTGGTTGTCAGGTTTATATTACACTTTGGTAATGGGCTAGAACGGAGTACATTCAGTTAACTGTAGTGATGTACACTCGGAAAGTACTGTCACCTGCCGAGTTTGCATAGTGAATGTAATTTGTGTTTTGTGAAGCAGTAGTAAAGCACCAGGCAAACAATACATTGGGGAAAAGCAGCTGCGGGAAAATATACCAAGCGTTTTGAGAGTTATTAGTTATGAGACGGGGAAAAAGGAGTTTGGTAATTGCGTGTCAGGAACTTCAGAGTCTGGCAATCATACTAGACCCAAACATACAGCTGTGTAATACATATTGAAGATTTCGGCTAAAAAAAAAAAAAAAAAATTAAAGCAGCAGTATTTGTTACCATGTCGGTTTTCAGCAATAATGTAATTCAAGCAAAAAAATAGTAATGTACCTCGTTTTTTTTTTTTTGTTTTGTTTTCATTCACTCCTGAATGGAGATACAGGATTTTAAAATTAACGGTTTTAACAGTTCCCTCTCCTGTGCCATGCCCCATGTGAGAACTACCTTGGTGTAATGCTGCACTGTTTACCATCAGAAACACGTGGCAGGACCATTCTAATACATCCACACTATGCACTTGGTGTGTACATTCAAAAGGTAATGTTAGCAGAAAATATTTTTTTTAATTGCGGGTGGTAGCCATCTTTAATTACTTGAGTCATTAATTACAAAACTGGTTATAAAAGCTGTTTTACAAATATTTGAGGGACCTAAAAATAAACAGAAGATGAATCTAAGGATGTCAGAAATACATTTTTGTTAAGCTATTTTATGAAATTTGTGACCTACTAACAAATGCTGCTGTTTTAAGATGAAAATGTTTCACTTTGCAGAACATAAGAGCACCCCTTTGTGTCGGAAATGGACTATTCAGCAGCAGACATGGGGTTCCCAGATCTACAGGGATTCCTGTATTTTACAGAGATTTGGAGCCATCTACAGGGAAATTCTTCCCCTAGACTTGCATTGGGTATACAGGAAAACAGAGCAATTCGGCTTCCATGGGCAATAATATGATTTTCAGGAAAATCTTCCTGGAGTTACAGGGAAAACTGCAAATCAGTCTGGGAGCACTGTGGAGACTGACTATAGAGCATTAGAATTTTAACTACTGTACTAGCATGGGGCACTTTATGGTTGTAAGAGTAGCTTGAGTAGAAATAAACAATCCTGATTGGCTAAGACTGATGTCATTGTTTATGTATTTACTTGCACATAATTCTGTTGGCAGTACGTACTACAAGTAAAAATAAATTATACAGTGGCATCTGATTGGTCAGTCTGGGAGTGGGCCCGTGATATTATCCCAGTACAACATCACAGATCTAGTCCAGCACACAGAAAACTGAATCAAATATTAAGAGAATCACTGCAGTAGCCATCAGCATGATCAGCTTTGCGTTTCCCATTCTTGCCTGTAGTGCACAAAACCTCTCAGTTTAAATCCCTCCTTCCCACAGCACAGAAAACAACAAAACCGATACCCAGACACATTCCCCAAACCTTCTTTTTTTTTTTACCGGGGACCAAATAAATGAGCCAACTGAAAGCCGTCTTTGCCATCGGCTTCACCACGATCCCCCCACTTTGCTGGCAGTCTCTGCTCTGTGAACACAGGAGACTCAAGTGGTGGTGTTTTGTTTTTTTTTTTGTAAATTTAACCAAAAAAATCAATGTGAAAGCCATCACACATCACCTATAGAAGGAAGCATCCTCACTGCCAAATGTAAGGGCAGTGTCTCAGTCTCCTCGCACTGTGTAACAGACAAACTGAGCGTGTGAGTAAGACTGCACTTCAGTGGCTTACCTCTTCAACAGTTCTCACTGGAACATTTCAGCTGCGACACTGAGCGGCGAGGGAATCCAAATCTCAACGTCCTCTTATACTTGAATAACAGGGGGTTAGCGTATCTGATCAATTTGTCACTTCCACAACACAACAGCGTAAACATGAATGCAGCAGGAATAAAGGAATAAAGGAGAGAGGGCTTAGTGTAGCAGACTGCAGAGCCACAGTAACAGCAGCTCCACCTACTGACCAATGCAGTCACGCTACACTATTTCTTTTAAAAGCATTCTTACCCATCCAAAAAACTGGAAAACATATACTTTTAAATGTACTTTTTCAGCTTTTTTTTTGTTTTGTTTTTACGCACAAGCCATTATATAATAGCAATAATACACTCCAGGGTGTGTGTTGTGCTAGGATAATGTCACTTCTCGGGTGTTGAACGCACTTGGTCTGCGGCCTCGTGCTTCAACCACCTGAGGCGTGACGTTATCCCAGCACAACACACACCCTGTCGTGCATTGTTGCTTAAAGTGACTTTCTGAGGTTTGCCATAACAATTGGTAGTAGTAACCTATAGGAGTTGTGATTCAGTCTCCTACCATTCAAACTGTTTTCCAATAAAAATGTTTTTATTTCTGTGCTCTGCTTCATTTGCATAAGTCACCCCTTTTTTTCTCGGTGCTGCAACCCCCAACTGTGACATCATGCAAGGGGAAACAAAAGCTTAGTAAGGGTGCATATCATAAAGAATGAATGTTTGGAGCTTTTAGATGCCTCTGCAATCATTCAGTTTGCTTTTATTTGTTTCTTTACTTACTTTTTCATAATTTTATTAGTATTTTGCCAGCTGCTGGTGAGAAAAGAATCCAGTGGAATCCTTGTATTATGATGTCAGGAACTCTTCACTGGCAAGGCGGCCAGTGTATTTCAGTGGGAAACTGCAACTCTGTTTCCAGATTTCTATGGAGAATTAACACTTCCTGCCACAAAAATACTATATACAGTATTTAATAGAAATGTATGATTTTTGATGACGTGATTTTTTGTTATAATTTAGCAGGTGATATTTTCTTCATAACCAGATTTTACTTGGAAAGAAGAAAAGAAAAACAATAATTAGTTTTTAGAAACATTAAATCATACAGAGGGAGCACAACAGTGCAGACGTATAAAAGGCAAAGTTTGTTGAAGAAATAAGTATCAATTTCTTTTGAAAAAGATAGAAGACTATATTTAGTTTCTCCTTGAAATACATTGGGCTTTTAAGTAGCTGGCAGTTTCTGACATCACAATACCGGAATTCTACTAAATTCTTTTTTTACTAGCAGTCCGAGAAGCAAAGGTGAAAATCCGTTTGTTTCACTGCACTGACAAATATTTTATCATACAAGTAGAACGTAATTATTAACGCATCAAAATACAATAAATAAAATAGTTTTCTATTTATTAGAAGTAAACACCTGCTCTTTAAGCACTGCTTTGAAACAGAGACCTCTGTTGGTCCGTCTTTGTATTGCAGACATCTACTCGACTGAAATAGACTGTATACTGTACCCACAATGTCTCCTTATGTAAATTAGTATACAAAATACCTTGTTTTGAAAATAAACATGTGAGAGCTTTTATTGTGGAATCCACTACAGAAATATGAGACTGCACCTCACAGTAAAGAAATTGGAAAACAACTTATTGTACCCACAATGCCCTGCTATGCACATCTACATTTTAGGTGTAGTCACCACCACCAAAATAAGGGACTGCACCTCTGAGTAATGAACATTTAAGTTGATTGTATAATTTACCCAGAATTCCTTGCTGATGTATGTAAAACATTGACAGATCTCTTGCATGACATCATTTTGGGGGTGTGGCTGCACACAGAAATCTGGAGGGTGGGCAGAAAGAAAGTGTGGATAAAACCTAAAAAAAAAAAAACAGGTAAGATTTTCTTTTTTTCTTTACAAAACAAATTGCAGCTTCAACATCTGAAGGTATTGTAATCCTAGATTGAAATAAATAAAAAAAAAAAAAAAAAAAAGAGCATGGGTGGTAATGGCATACTATGTGATAAAAGCATCTGAGAAATCTCAGAAAATCATTTTAAATAACATTTTAAATTAAGTACTCATGAACATTTATTTTGCAGTTTCCTACTTTTCTCTCCTCCTACCGGCTTACTTCAGGAGGGCCTCAGCCCTGTCCCTGGCGTCCACTAGCGATACTGACAGCCCAGGGCTTACCCCAGCGGGGTCAGCGAGGTCACTCCCCACCGAGGATCTGATTAGGTGGCCAGCGCTGTGGCTAGGCAGGCGGAGCCTGCAAGGCGCCCTGATCTCCGCACGGCAGTAACTTTTTCTCCTGTTCTCCCAGGAGTTGGGACTGTGCCATGAGGTCAGCGGAGTGGAGCGCGACATGCATCCACACGCGCCTCCTCCAGACGGTAGGCCCAACTCCTCCCTACTTGTGGTACAGCGCCTATCCTCCAGCCTCCGCTTGGGAGTAACAGCGTAACCACCTAGAACCCTCCCTCGGAGAAGGAGATCAGTCCATCGGACGCCAATCCTCCTCTCCCCTGCCGACCCCGAATGCTTGTGCTCGTTCCCGAACATGGGTTACTGGCATAGCGCAAGGTAAGGCGCCAGCGCCTCAGCCCTCAGCACCACCGGGCCAGCTCATGAACATTTATGCCCAAATATTTTACTGTGTTTAAGCACTGAATTAGTGTCAGTTTATTTACCCATGGTGGTCCAGCTGAAAAGCAACCTCTCCTTTTCAGTGGGACTCAGAATTTTCACAGCTTTACACTTGGGAAGACTGCCACGCAAGACATTTGTGGCATACAGTACCTCTCTACCATCCCTTGTTGTGAGGGACATCCTTCATTTTACCCCTCGGATGTGCTTTGTCCTCCATCCATCCCACATTTGAAAGGTGCTGTCCACACTGAGGAGGTACTTTAAACTCAAACTTTAAAACCAAATTTCATAACGTTCTTTGATGCTAAAGCCAAATTAAACCTTGTGCAAATAAGTGTGGATTTCTAAAGTGATTTGATCTTGAATCTTGATGTGTAAGGATGCGTCCCTCATTTTGAGGTCCAGGGTCCCATATTTTCTTTTGTTGTGAGTGTGCGTGCCCCTCATTACAGTAGCAAATGGTTGAACAGAATGATTAGTGTCACAGAAACAGAGAATTAGATGGCAGATAGGGATCACTTGGTCCACCCAGTCTGCCCATTTTCCCTACCTACAGTATCGTTGCTTACAGTAGCATGCTTAAACTGGTATTCTAGTATCCAGGAAAACATTTAAAAATATAATATTCAGACATGTTCATCTCCTTTTACATTTACTGTTATTTCCTGGATTTATCTCCCCACAGTCCCAAACTACTGGGAACATTTGCAGGAAAGCAGGATCTTTACCCGGCCAGCCCTTATCTCACCCACCAACTTTTTCCTCAGAATAATTTTTCCCCGTTAACAGAAGTGCATTTCTGAAATTGGAATCTTCCTGGTTTAAAGGCACAACCTAGTGCAACCTGTTAGTTCTTGCTTAAGTCTATAGGCCATTTTCCAGAACTGGCTACTATATGAGAGGTTTTTCAAGAGTCCACCATTATTATGTGGACAAAACTTTATACAAATATATACCTTTTAGTTTTTTTCCCCATGATGTGCTGTTGGACAGCACTGAAACTATTTGACCAGGGAACGCTACCAAAACCCATAACAAACTTTGGGTTCAGCAGAAGTTTAATTTCCTGTGGATGAATTAATTTTGAGCTGCAGCTGCTCTGTGGGCAAGTTCTTTAGTTATTGCTGGCATGGTAGTGTTGGTGTACAGTTTCCACTGCTATTCTAAACTGAGAGTTCTGATTTTGTGTCCACCAGAAAGGTGGGGAATTGGGATTAGTACCCTGCAGCAAGACCAAGTCTCTCATTCTGCCAGGCAGCAGGGAGGAGCTTGCAGTGATTGCTGTATCTGAGAGGAGAAATAATTGGGGGGCAGCAGTGGTATCATCAGAGGGCCGTTGTGCCACATCCATGGAGTCCAGAAAGGATGGGTGCTGCTGCAGTGTCATAGCTCCACAATCCAACAAACTATAGAAACCTACACTTTGATGGCAAATAAGGACCGCTTGGCATACCTAATCTGCTCATTTCCCTATCTAATAGATAAGCTGCAAATCCTAGTTAACCAACAGCCTACTTTCTCCTACCCCCCCAACTAGAATTGCCTTATGTCTGTACCATACATTCTTGAATTGTCCCACTGTTTTTGACTCTACGACCTCCTCAGGAAGGCCGTTCCATGCATCCACAGCCCTCTCCATAAAAAAATACTTCCTCACATTACCTCTGAGCCGTCCCCCCTCTATCTTCAAATTGTGCCCCCTTGTTCTTGCACATCTTTTTCTTTTGTTGAGTCCCTTGAGGTACTTGAAAGTTTCTATCATGTCCCTCCTCCCTCCTTTCCTTGAGGATATACATATTAAGCTCCTTTAGTCTCTCTTTGTATGGCTTCTGTTGCAGACCCTGCACCATTTTAGGTGCCCTCCTCTGGATAGCCTCCATCCTGTCTATGTCCTTGCGGAGATGGGGTCTCCAGAACTGCACCCAGTACTCCAGATGGGGTCTCACCGGCTGTCTGTACAGAGGGATAACAACTTCCTGTTTTCTATAGGGAGAGGCATCACCAGCAATGTACTACTGGGAAAGCACTCCTGAAGATATAACTTGTGCTCGAGAGTATCAACAGCTTAAAAGCTGACATGTTATATTAAGCTAAAATAGATCTCAATGTGGATTCCTCAACTGTCAGTCAGATATTGGGAAGCTAATTGGAGCTCTGCCAAGGTGGGGAAATGAGAGAGTGCCTTATGTTTACTTAACACAGAATACTCACTGGCATATCTCCAATCATGCTGCATCCTTATATCCATTCAAAACTTATTCTTTCATAAATGTCTCATCAAGTGCCAGAAAAACTCCTCATTTGTTTTGGGCAACCGGAAATCAAGCTGTGGTTTAGCATGAGAAGCCTTTCCTGATTATGAGAGATGACAAAGAATTGTTAGGCCAGTTGTATGCCAGCTGGGTGTTCTTTCTCCAAGTTCAGCAGTTTTCAAATTTTTTTTTTTATGTCGTTTCTGTTTTAGTCACTTGGTGGCGCCAGAAGCCCTAAGCAGACCAGCTCAGATTGTGGCGATGATTTTGCTTTCTACTTGAAATGTCCAGGTGTCCCCAGTAGATGGTGTTCTAAAACTAGCTTAAAGCAAAGTAAAAACCATGAAGAAATCTGACTGATAGTCGAGGAATCTACATTGAGAACTATTTTAGCTTAATATAACATGTCAGCTTTTAACCTGTTGATACTCTCGATCACAAGTTATATCTTCAGGAGTGCTTTCCCAGTACTGCATTGCTTGTTTATTTTTTGGATTGCCTGTCCATTCTCAAAACACAGCTGCTGTTGTTTTTGTGCTGCTGACATGATTTTCCCTTGGCCAATTCATAGTCCTTTATCTGGCAAAAGCCCTTTGAATTAGGACGGCTTCATGGTATGAAGCAGCAGTGGCAGTCTGGCTCCCAGGCCGGGACAGCATGACTGGCAAGAAGAGACATCTGAGCCAGTGCTCTCTTCCTCCTCTGAAGTGGGTGGGTATCGTATCAAATCCTACCCTCTGATGACCCTGCGACAGGGAGGGGCATTGCTGATTTGCCATGCTGCCCTTTAGGTGTTTTCAATTGGCAACATAGGGAGGGGAGAAAATTAGTGAAAACAGGTACCCCAAGCAGCATCCTCAACTCTTAAATATAGTTCAAGATATTTGATTCCATATATTAACTTTACTAAACCCACCTACCCCCCCTGGCCTTCCATTCCCCATAAGGGGTCTGTAACCTGCCCCCAGTGCCCTCTCCTCTCCCACCTCCCCTTATCACTCTGTTACATTTCCCCATCTTTTCCATAGAACTACATTCTGTCTCTCTCTCTCTCTCCCCATACTCACTTTCTCTCTCTCTCCCTCTCCCCCACCCCCATCTCCATCTCTCCAGCCCATCTACTATCTCTACCCCCTTCTGCATCCTATGGCTCTACACACTACCCAAGAATCACTCCCCTGGTACCCTCAAACCATTCCTCTCTGACTCTGCCAGTCTGTACCCCACCTGTCCAATGCACTATCTTCACCTCTCTCACACCTCCCCACCCCCTATTTGCATTTCTGACAATGCCTGCTGGGCTGCACCCTGTAATCCTTTGCCTCTCCCCCACAATAATCTTTAGCAGAAATCTGCTACATCCTACTGCTGCCTGTTTAGAGTATTCTTGAATAAGATGCAACTTCCCGGCAGGAATCACCTAAATAGATGTTTATGTGGAACAAAATGTTCAGTGAACTTAATATGTCCGTATCATGTTGTCTTTGTTTGTTTGACATGGAAACTTTGTAAAAGAGTCCTGGACTCAAAGGTTGTGTCTGAACCATGAAGTAAATAAAAACTACCCTCTGAATGAAAGAAAATTCCTCTTGAATTCAAGCCTTCTTCGCTTCATATGCCCCCTGGATGAAGAATTTGATACCAGCTCACTCAGATTATTTGCCTTCATCTGCTCTTGCCCCCAGAACGCTGTATACTTCTAAGATGTTTTCCCTGTTTACAGTATACAGATGCAGATCACGCAGTCCCTCTTGACCTTTCCACATAACTCCATCTCCTAAGTCTTTGAATCATTTGGATCAGGTTTTTATTCTTTATTTTGTTTGTTATAGTTGTTTCACTTGTTAACCAGAATTCAGCTTATGGGGTGTGGTAATCCCTCCATTGAGATGAAGCTGGCCCATAGCTGTGTACTCCCAGTGTGTGTGTGTGTGTGTGTGTGTGGCCCCAGTTCGTGAAGAAGAGGGCTACTTCATCAACATACACCCTACTGGCAGTCATTTCCACATAGAATGCCCAGCCTTTCCTCTAAATCCCAAGTTCCTCCCAGTTACCATTTTGAGAAACCTAGTTAAGTAATGGGCAGTTGAAGGGGCTACTTGATGTGCTGCGTGCCCCCATACTGGCGTCCCCGGTTTGGAAGTGAGCCCAGGAGGCCAGCTGGGTGATCTCAAGGGCTGGTTGCAATGCGGCAGTGCTGTCACTCAGGGAGAGAGGGTGTCTGGTTCTGCTGCTGTAGCGACCCCTGTGGTGGGCCAGGGCGCATCACTCTCCCACAGGGTATGCTATTAGCATGCAAGGCCACGTCATGGTAAGGGACAAAAACAGAAGAAAATCCCTGACAGCAGAATGACGCTAGCCATCTTTCTGCAGCCTCATAACACTGACTGGGCCTTGAGCAGCCTGGAGATCCTTAGTACGGGAGTCCCTTATAGTCAAGGCCCCTAGACTTCTGCGGCCACAGAATTTTGCGCAGAACTTGCAATCTACCGCAGAACTTCTGCGGTGCCGCAGAATTCACTCTTCTTGTTGACTTTTGTTAATATTTCTGTTTTTCCATAGAATCTGGTTCCCTTTCCCTCTTTTAATATCCTAAACCCCCTATATGCTCAGAATGTGATGCTATCATTGCTATAACATCATACATTAGTTAATGAAATGGCTGCAATCTGCAACAGAAATGAACAGTCACTTATCTACCACAGCTCCCACTGCCAGAGACGGTGGCACAGCACATCAGGCATGGTGAAATTTGCTCAACCTGC
This sequence comes from Neoceratodus forsteri, assembly GCA_016271365.2. NCBI lineage: Eukaryota > Metazoa > Chordata > Ceratodontiformes > Ceratodontidae > Neoceratodus > Neoceratodus forsteri. Next base: position 1,413,629,666 of record CM057450.1, read on the forward strand.
ACTACAGCCTAATACAATTTTCAGTCTTACATTATTGCACTAGGGCCAACTTAAACAAAACCTTGTCAATAGCACAGACCTGTTAAGTCCATACCTCACTTTGTACAAACCCATTTGTGCCTTTAAGGTATAGCGACGCCATCTGAAATGAATAACTAGTAAAATTAATTTAACTGTCATTTTTAAGAATAAATAAAATAATTATGCCCAGAAAAGTGGAATATAATAATGTGTAGACCTGTTGAAAGAATAGACCTGTTAAATAATTGCACTGCACGCATTTTGCCAGGGTTATTGATTACATATTGTCATTGGTTGCTAGAATCACCTAAAAGTCATGGAGAATTGTTGTGTGCAGGGACAGCTGTTGGGCCAGAGGGTAGCATGCTGTGTTTCTGTGCCGGCAACTCTGGTTCAGAGATTAGCTCTGGGAGCTGGCTGGGCAGCACAAGGATTGGTGGAACACATTATTGTTCGGAGCCTGGGAAGGTATGCTGCAGTGTTCTGTCACATGGTGGACACATTGTGCTGGTCTGGAGAGCTATATCTCACAATCGGTTCACATGCATATCATGGCCTGATGGTGTTACGCAGTGTGTCAAGGAAAGCAGGTTGACATAAAAAATGAGATGTGCAATAACTCCTCTATTCCATTTCTAATGGGACCTGTATGAATGAGGATGCAAGTTCATGGAAATTAAAAAAATATATATACACACACACACACACACACACACACACACACACACACAGTATCTCTGTCTCTCTCACCACACACACTCATTTTTATGTATGTTACAGATTGCATATAAATATATAAGCAATACACAGTGGGAACCTCATGAGTGGTGTAGAAAGCACATACAAATATATAAGTGATAGACAGTGGAAACCTCATTAGTGGGATGGCAAGCATGCATATAGAAATACCTTATTTATCACGTAAGATCCCCTCTGCATATGTCATTTATTTAACAGGCTAGGACCTTAAGTGAGAGACATTTTGCTTTTTTAGGTATAAAATTATTTTTTACAATTCTGTTATTTTTTGAACTAGTGTTACTGTGCTTTCCACCATCCCGATTGCTATAAAAACTGCCATGAAAGTGAAATCAGGATGACAAGCTGTCACTGTGATGTGGTAGTTTTTTAGTGCCGCAGAACTTACAAACCACCGCAGCAGAAGTTCTGCGGCAAATGGTAGTCTTGCTGCAGAACTTGGTCACACTGTGCCACAGAAAAGTAGGGGCCTTGCTTATAGTCCTGTATAAGAGGAGGGCAGGAAAGGAGGGAGGTGGTTTGAAGCCTGCCAAGGTGAGGTCACAGGACTTGTACTGGCCAATAATTTCAGGGATAAACCAGGGGTGATGTGATTTGACCCTGGATTTTCTGAGCGTGGCATGCTTGTCCCATACCGTGGAGAAGTTGGAATGAAACCGGGAGAGAGTAATGTCGATATCCATAGCAAAGGATAGGGCTATCCAATCTGCGGCAGCAAAGTTACTTGAGAGTGGAGGGGTTGACTGAGCAGAGGGGCCAAGTCCAAATGTATTTAAGAGAGGAGGGTAGATGCCAGATCTTCCTGATGCATAATGTCGTGCAGTGACCACTGAAAACATCCAGCAGGATTCTTGCTGCTTACATTATGGTGGGAGTGGGAAGAGAGAACTCAGTCCAGGTGGAAGTGGTTATGAGAATGGGGATTGAGCTGGGTGGGTTCACTGGTAATCTGTGTGAGATTTAGGGACTCCACTTTGTGTATGGTCAGCCTAGAGGCTGAGGAGAACCATTTGAGTCCCCTAGCAAGATGAGTTCATCAGCACAGGATAGAGGAGTAGAAACATAGAAGTTGATGGCAGATAAGGACCGCAAGGCCCATCCAGTCTGCCCAGTGGTGCCCAGTGATGGTAGAGAGGGAATCAACCAGAGAGGAGTGGGATATTCTATGTAAGTCATAGAAAACCACAGTGAAGATGGGCACATGGAGGGGAATGACAGCCTGACCAGGAGGAATTCATATGAGGAAAATGCAGCCTCACTGAATGTCATGGTTCAAGAAAAGCTCTTATGGGCATAGATGGCAAGACCACCCCCACATTTTCTACAGACCTGCCTGAAAAGATGACCGTCAAGAAGGGACAGGCTAGAGTCTGGGATCCAGGAGGAGAGTCAGGACTCGGAGATGCAGAGGATGTCCGGTCAATGTTGTGAAATCCAGACAGGAGGCTGAGCTTCTGAAAAAGGCTCTGAGCATTGAGATGAAATATGCTGAGGTCTTTAGCAGTTGGGGAAGGGGGTCCAGGGTTGGACTGCACATCACCAGACAGCAGGAGGAGTACAAACAGCAGCAAGAGGATGGAGTGAGATTTCCGCCTCTTAGAGGAGGAGGGGGGCGGTAGGCAGGAGGGAGGGAGAGAGGCAGGAGAAGGCAAGAAGGGCACAGTGGAGAAACTGCAGGTTAAGGGAGGGGAAAGGGAGGCAACTAGGGTGAATAGCAGGGGAGGAGAGTAGAGGGCTGGCAGGAGGGATGGATGGGTGGAAGGCAAGGGAGGAGAGATGGGAGGGAAGAGTAGGGGTTGGGGCATGGGGGGGGTAAGGTAGAGGAGGGTAAAATACAGTATGATGAGGTGAGATGCAATAGCCATCAGATATACAGTAATGTAAAAGATAATATTAATGAACATTTGGTCAACTATAAAATAGCAGTCAATGGGTAAAAGGCTTAGGCTGTAACTAGTTGAGCACTATATTGGGCCTTTTATGGGATCATGACATAGAGGAGGTTGAAACCCCAGAGCATGGCTTGTGCATTAAGTCTATATTTGTGTGGGGATTCCAAAGCAGACTGCAGGAGACCTCTGCACAGGTCCAGATCTGAGGGAAGGGGCCACCCACAGTTACAAAATGGAGGCACTAAGAGTGGTGAAAAAGTGGTACCATCTGCCAGTGGAGTTAGTCAGTGTCAACACAGTGGCAAGTTTAAAGCGGGGGTAGGATAAACGCATGGGACTGGTGATGTTGACGAAGAGGGGTTGGTAAATGGGGAAGGGGGTTAGTTCGAATGGAACTATGGGATGGTTGCTCTACTAGAAGCTTAGCCATTGCTAGAGTGGTGAGGGCCTAGGTAGAAACTAGGCAGACTGGACGGACAAGGAGTCATGGTTTGGTCCATAAGCATCTGTGTATCTCTGCATGTATGGCAAACAGACGAGAAACCCCCACACTTTTTTTTTCTCCTAGCACAGTGGTGAGGCACTCTTGCAGGGGGATGGATTCCTCTCTGTGACAGTGTCATTTGGCACTACATGAAAATGTGCAGATCCAGAGCTTAAATAACATGGTGGTCTGCGGTAAATGCTGGTTCTGTGCATAGCACAGTTCCACTTGCAAGGCAGTATGCTGTATACAGACTCCTGATAACATGGCGTCACGACCATTGACATCCCTCCTCCACCCAACCCTCCGCTTATGGCCTGCTTGTGGGCTAAGTAAGCAATAAGACACAATGTGGTATGCATGGAACGGGTTTTACTGCACATCCAGGGTGTAGTGAGGCTGAGTGCCTTCAGCCCTTGTAAGTGTGGTGAAATCAGTTCCATGCACACCCCCAGAGTGTCTTATTGCACATAAAATGGGCTCCTACTTTTTTTTTTTTATACTTTTTACAGTTGGGGGGAAAAACATGTTTATATGTAGAAACAATAGATTTACTTGTGTGCATTTATGATAAAAAAAAAAAAAAAAAAGTCCTTCCACCCACTGCAAATGATGTCATTGATGATGTCATTGTATTACTGCTGGATAACGTTTGCCCTTTGGCATCAAAATTAAAGATATGGAATGTTAATCATGGAATGTTTACCATGAAATACATGATTCAAAATTCTGCTCAGTTCCACTGGTAGAATGTTCCTCTCCTAACATACTGTATATACACACACACACACACACATATATATACATACATATACACAACATAGAGGATAATGCATGGTTCGGTATCTAACAAGCATGTGTAGCTGTCGAGATGGTGCCATGGTGACCGTTCAAACCTCGAGAGCGAAGCGCAAGAGGTTGCAGTTGCCATGGCAGCATCGAGATGGCTCACGCTTGTTGCAGATACCGAACCATACATTGTCTTATATAGTGTATGGTTCTGTATCTGGACTAGCTAAATTACAGGAATACAGGAATTTCTTCTCCATTTTTTACCTCAAGTGTAATGGATCCCCCCCCCGACACACACACACACAAATAAGGCATCTGGAGACGAGGTCCAGACGTATAACAAGTTTACTGATACAGTCATGCCGCACATTTATCTACACTTCTAACATGAAAACACTTCAGTTTAACATTTAAGAATAACGAACAATGAGTTTTACTGACCAAAGAAAAACTGGGTGTCTTTGAAAGATTTCTGCAATGGCAGAAGTGTGACATCATGACATATCCACATGATTGTCTCTGACCCTGCGGAAACAACACCAGAGGAGGAAAAAAAAGTTGAACAAAGGGCTGGGGTTAAAGGGTATTTAGCGCTGTTTGAACTGTCAAACTGAATCACACAGCGCTACTAATTGCAGCCGTGGTTCCCCGATGCGGTCTCGAGACAGCATTCCAAATGTTCCTTGCTGTTATTCTGCAGTAGCTGATGCAGCACAACATGATAATGACGTACCTACTGTAGCATAACAACTCTGTTGCAGGTATGCTTTTTCATACATAATAGCGTTCTACCATACACTATAAAGGCAGGGCTGCAGCTATGAATTTTGGGGCCCAGGACAAGTCACTTGAAATGGGCCCCTGTTTCCCAAACCAGCTAATGCCAGGGGTAATGTCAGTTCCTCAGGTGGGCCCCTCCTGAACTCGGGGCCCCCGGACAACATCCCCACTTTTCCCCCCATTACTGCGGTCCTGTATAAAGGCGTTGTCTACAGCCAGAGAGATTCAATTATCTCACTGTCAGGGCAAGCAGAAGAGATTTTCCCTGGTGAGCAGGGATTTTTCATTGTTAGCAAAGAAACAGTTGTAATGAAAACTATAAACAATACTTAATGTTTCTAATTTGTTTATTTGTGTAAAGAAAGAGTGATGATCACGGAAACATTTAATTAATTTGTTTTATTTTTTATTTAAGGGCCCAGTTGAAGGTGTTTTACAGTGTAAAGGTAGCAGCCATTTTTGTGATAGAAGATCAATTCTGGTTGTAGGGGGACTGATGGAAGATGGTTCTAGTTGTAGGAGGACTGATTTGCTCATTGGTGTTGTGGTTTAGGACCAGGATGACTGTGCACGATACAGATTTCATGCACAGTCACATGATATATTTTGACCAATGAGACCTCTTTATTTTGGATGCCCATTTTATAATGTGTCCTTATCCTCTGCGGTGTCCCTGGTAGTCCAGTGCCCCCCCCCCCACCACCACCACCACTACTACCAAAAGCAGTCCGGGATGTAAACCTCGTTCCTGGTGTCCAGTGGTTTCCCCTCTCCCTTTGCTGGTAATGGTTACCAAAGCCTTTCTCTTGCCAGAACTTTTGTTTAGTCAGTGGTATACTGTAGAAATGTGTGTAAAAGTTGTACTAGGTTGAGCAGTGCTGTGGGTCCCATGCGGGGAAGGGGGAGTTTACTGAACCATAGCTGTGTCTCGTTACAGTGCCGGATCCCGCATTTCCCCAGCTGCCCTGATAACCTCTCTGTTCAGTTGCAGTTTAGTTAGCAACTGCACAAGGAAAGATTTGATACCTTTAAGTGCCAGAACTTGCAGTTGTGTATGGAACAGCAGGTTTCTAAATTAAGGAGCCATGAGGTACCCCAGCTGAAAAACTGTTTCTTTTTGGAAAAAAGTAAATTTTTTCACCTGCAGCCACATGTCCTGATGCCTCTCTATCCACAGTGTAAGTGCTCTGAACGCTGCTTCTTCTAGATCTTTTGGGAAGTTAGCCACCCTCATGGTAGGACCAACCACACTTTCAGCATGGCCTTGCTCCTGTGTGTTTCAGTATTCCACGTTTTCTTCTCAGTCTTAAAAAAAAAAAAAAAACATCCAGGTGTGAGAGTTAGTGATACTCATAGACCATAAAAATGCTTGGCCATGTGTCCCTTTTCTGGTATAAAACATCTGGCCAGATACTCTAGGCACAATATCAGAAGTTGCAGCAATTGTAAATGCTGCTGATGTCCCTGGAGACTCTGGGCGAGCATTATTCTGCCAAAAGTCCGTTTCTTCAACTGTATTCATTTTGCACCTCGTCAGTCCCCAGCGTCCTTCGATGCATTCCCCAGTCCCATCACATGCTGTCTCCGGGACTTATCTGCCCACTCCTGGTGCCCCATGGCTTACCTCCCCCAGACTGGGCTGTCAGGGTGGACCATGCCTCACCAGGGTCCCAGTCCAGCGTGGGTTGGGGGGTGAACCCAGTCAGTTATGTGGGGCCTGCAGGGGAAGCTCGTGTCCTACCAGACAGCCACATTTTCCCCCTTATTCTTGTTCCACTCCCCAAGGATGGCAGCATAATTTGCTGCTAAAACGCACACACAGAAACTGGTACAGAGGTTGGCTGCACATCCCCACCCCCCTTACTGCTGTGCTGCTTCATGCTGGCCCCTTCCAGGGTTGCTAGTAGGGACTCCTGCAGCGGACAGCAGTCAGTCACCCTCCCCAGAGGAGGTAAGTATTCGATGGGATGCATGATCCTCCTCCTCCTCCTCCTCCTCTCCGCTGCTGGTCCTCAGGCAGCCCAGGCATGTTCCTGACCCCAGGTCGCCAGTGTTGCAAGTGGCAGTACTGTTGCTGCATTCACAGGCTAGTTTGCTAAAAACAAAAGTTAAAAATTTGCATGTTTGGCTAAATTGCACATGCAGATGTGTTCAGTGTTGGGACTAGATGTCTTTGAGTGTTCTTACTTAAATTTTATGGTGATTTGTAATACTACATTGTTTCATATATTTGAATGTAAAACATCTTCGTGCAGGATTGAATGTGAGCACATTAAATCTCCCCATGCCCCCATGGCTTTTCATGAGGATTTAGAACGCATTCCTATATAAATGTTGCAGTTGCTCTTGATTTCTAGTAGGATGAAGTGGAGTTGGGCTGGCCCGATGGCGCTGAGGGTTGAGGTGCTGAATGCCACACCTCGTGCCACGCCTGTGACCCAGATTTGGGAACGGACTCTGGCCATCAGGGGTCAGCAGGGGAGGGAGAGGATTGAGTGGCCGGAGGACTGCTGCCTTCTCCCGGGGTGGGTTGCAGGTAGCTCCCGGCGCAGTAGCAGCCTCTGGTGGAGACCAGTGGTGGCACTAGACATTGAGACGTAGTCAGGGGGCGGGTCGATGGCAGGCTTCAGTGGCGCGAGGCGTAGGAAATCGCTGTGCAGGAGCCATTGCATGCCGATACCCTAGGGGGCACCAACAAAAGGAAAAAAAATCCCCTACCACAGCAGTAGGCGACGGTGGGATCAGTGGCGCTGGGCCCCATGCCCAGTGCTGGGCTGTGCCGGTGTGCGCTTCTGGTCTGCCTCCTCTTGTCCAGTCACTCCATTGCATTCCAGATAGAGTACTGGAGGAGTTGGCAGCCCCACCCCGGGGGCCTCAGAGTTGGGGGATCAAGTGGCTGGATTAGGACAGAGGGTGGGCACAGACCAGCGAGCATGTCTGGGAGCTTCAGGCGGGCAGCAGAGCTCCAGGCGAGCATCCACACCCGAGAGGGTCAGTTGGGGTAGGTGTAGAAATAGTAAAAAAAAAAAAAGATGAAGTGGGGTTAATTTGCAGTATATTATAATTATTGTTTTTAGATTTTTTTTATCAGTTAGTAACAAGTATACATTGCCATGCTTTGTTTACATTGGAGGGTTTCTTAAAATGACACAACTATTGTTATGTTTCAGTAGTGCTGTTTCTTGTTGGGGAACTTGTCTGGACTGCAGTGAAGATGCTCCATTTTTTACCCTATCTGCCTGTTAAGTTATCTGATATTGTAGATGTACTGCAAAGAGCTTGATACATAGCAACCGTACACAACAAGGCTGGTATTCAGTTGATGGGTTTCTGGGTACCAGTTCCAGATCCCCAACCCAAGCTCTGCTTGGATCATCTTAGTAGAGATTTGGGAAACCGTCTATTAAGGGTCCCACATCCAAGTGTGTGTCTAGATCCAATTTGTACTCTGAGTGCGAAAACATTTTTTTTACTTTTTTACTGCATTATGATTGACATATCAGACTGGGTCTGCTGACTTGCAAGCTGACATTTGCTGTAACCAGAAATCCCAGCATCCTTTGCAGCTGACATCAGAGCAAGACTGCAGCAGTGAGAGATTCAGTAGCCTGCAGTGTACATTTGAATTTTTAAACTCTGGTCTGCCCTCCTGGGGCTAAGTAGAATCACAGAGGATGGATCTCTGAACTAGGGCCCAGGGAATCCCATGTTCAACTCCCACAGCGGTCATTTACTTGTCATGTAATCTTAAGCTAGTCATTTCACCTCCTTAAGATTTTGCTCTCTTAGTTGTAACACTGGTTAGAGGTAATGCCCCCCCACCCCGAAAGTGAGATGTTGCATCTCTGTTGGATTATCATGATAAAAACTATAAAAGAAATAAACTAAATGAGGTGTCTAAACATGCAGACTGTGGCACTATGGTCTCATGTGAGCCAAAAGAATAAAGGTATGCACTATATAATACAGCAAGTGGCTTGCATTGTATACTTTTGAAAGCCAGTTTGTAACCCCCATGGAGGGAAATAAAGTGGGAGGAGTCAGATATTAAGCTATTTGAGACTCCAGCCAGGGTTAGGAAAATAGACCCACTAACTAAACGTTATATGAGGAGTCAGTATTTTTTTGATTTCATATATTTGGTTAACAATGACATCACATAAGTCTGCTGATATACGCCAGCATTTTCGAGGCAGTGCCTGTTCATCAGAGCTAAAGCAGTTAACTTATGGATGCATTGTCGGTCTCCTCTATTCATATTTTTAAACAATTATGGTGTATTTCCTTTTAAAGACCCCTTTCTGGTATTTCTCCAGAAAACTCTGCAGTGTCACTGGGTCACTTTTGTTAGGAGCTGCCCCAGACAAATCCTCGGGCATCGTGCCTGCCAGAGGATTTGTTTGGTGCAGCTCCTAAGGCGGGCTACTCAGTGACCCAACATAGCTGAAGAGGCACCACCTCGAAATGTTGGCATATGTCAAGCAGACTTATATGATGTCATTGATCACCTGATATATGAAATAAGAAAAATACTGAATTTCATATAACGCTTGGTGAGTGAGTCTATTTTTCTAACCCTCATCGGTAATTTTATACTGTACGCCAGGCTACTCTGTTGTTGAAAAAAAAAAGCATATTTGGTGTATGTCCCAGGAAGGTGCTAAAATATTGATATATTTTTGCAGAGTCGTGTGACAAGAAACTGATGACGAATAGAGGTTGGTGAAGGTCAACATGACGGCAGTAGCAACGGACTTCGACAACATTGATATCACCGCACATCAGTACACCGATGTGAACAACCGCTGGGATGCAGACGACTGGGACACTGAGAACAGCTCTGCACGACTGTTTGAGCGATCCCGTACTAAGGCCCTAGCAGGTATGTAGTGCTTCAGTCTTTGACCTTGGTTAACATATATGAGCACTTATTGTTGCAAAACAGATAAAGATTTGACGAAGGGTCATTGTGACCCCATGTGGTCATCAGTCTAAATACTGTCTCGCCACAAACATCTTTAGAGCCCTAAATAAAAATAGTTTAAAACCACCATTTATTTTATGAAAACAAAGTGTGGCTATCATTAACTTCTTGTGACTGCATTTTGTGGTCACTGAATTTATAGACCCGAGTTCCTTACATGAGTAGCAGGATGTATGGGACATAACTGCCTTATTCTTTTCATTTACCACCAGATGACTGTAGTGTGATATTGTAGACTGCATTCGAGCACTATATGAAATCCATACTGGAGGTGTAGAAGATGTGCTGCACACTGTCCTTTGAGGATCAGCCCTTTTTAGCCGCACAGTACTCTCTAAAAGATCAAGGGTCTGTTGCTTATGGATAGTGTGGCGACCCCACTGAAACTTCACTTGCCCTACAAAATGCAGACCGGAGCTTCTGTTTGAGTTCTGTAATCATTGCTGCATTACAGCAAGGCAAACCAAAAAAAACAGCTATGGAGCTTTCTTGGTGTCACTGTTTCTTCATGTGAAATGTCCAAAGCTCATCCTTTATTGGTGCATTCTAAGGCATAGGCCTGAATATGTGGAATTTGTATTCCTTTTCAGTAAGTTGCTTCTGAGTAACACTTTCATGTATACTTGCATAACTTTGTTTTGTTTTCATGTAGCTGTTTGGTCCCTGAGTCACCACCTACTCCTGCCTTATTTTTTTTTTTTTTTAACTCGAGTTTATTGAGAAAAGTCACTTGTTACACACTGCTTAAAACAGAAATACATTATACAACAAACATATAAATAACTCATATTGACAACCAAAATCAACTAAGTCTGCCTTTGGGGATCACTTAATACCACTTTCTTAAAAAAAAAAAAAATCATTAGTGTCAATCAGGGATTGTTCTATTTCGTATTTCATAGGTTCAGACTGTTTGTATCACATGTAAGGCAACTAATGTAGGCCCTTGTTAGTTTAGGCAGAGCCTGTCATTACCACCTTATAACCTAATCAGGGCATCATATAGATTATATGGTGGTCAAGACTAATGAAAACATCTGCAGGTTTTGTCTGCCCTCGGTGAGTACCAGGAAACTACAGCAGCTCACTCATCCTGTATGGTGGTATAATGGGGGGGGGGTGCATGGGGGAAAGGCTCAAACCTCTAACTTGATATTATAGATTAGGAGATTGAGTTAAGTGATATTCGCCTGATAGAGCTCCCACCTGGTCCAACGGTTGACATAGATTGCTATTCTCTGTTGCAACTCTAAGGTTAGTCTCTTCATAGTTTGTATAGATGTCATGGTCTGATTCTGTTCCTGCATGGAAGGAGGATCAGCCCGAAGCTATTTACGAGTTATTGTTTTACAGGCTGCTACTAACAGGATGGCCCATAAATATAATACGTCTTGTCCTTTAAGTGAGGGGGGCATACCCAAATCCTTATTCAGTCTTGAACAGTCAGCGACCCCTCAGTCCCATCTGCCCCCCCCCCCACCACCACCATTGTAGCTGGTGGGGATCCACACGGAGCAGGGCCTGAGGAAGCTAGCATCCATCATTTAGACGGCTCAGTGCATGTGATATTTTTGCACCCAGTTTTCTCCCCAGCTGAGAGTCCCTCCCTGCACTCCACGGCGTGAGCCGTGCCTCTGTGGTGTCACATGCATATGGTGCTCTTGTGGCGAGGGTTAGCTCCCTTACCAACTGCAGGGTTCGCAGTGGTGCTGTGATACGTCTCCAACCCTCCCAGAGTCAGGCACACTCTCCCTGGCCTGTTTCCTGACATGGTGACCAGAGTCCATTCCTGAACCCTGGTCTCCTTCACACGTCAGCTTGATGATCTGCCACTTGGCTATCTGTGTGATCCCACTTTTGTTCTTCATTAACCCCCCCCCCATTAACTGATGTGGCCACCGTTGCCACCACTTTCCTCCATCATTGAAGGGCGGCTGAGCATATGCCTTCATAGCTGACACCAGTGCTATGCTGTGACCATCTGGCAGGGAAGGTGCATGAATTCTTCCCTCCCACTCTCCCTGAGAGTTGGGCACCTTGCCTCTGCAACAAACCCCACCCCCGGTGAAGGGACAAAGGACTGTAAAACACCGGGGGTGGGGAGATCTGCTCGTACCTTTCATTTTGCTGCCATATTCTGTTACATGAATCTTATTTATTAAATATGTTGCCAGTGTAGGAACCGAAGCAGCTTGTTTTCGTCTCCGCAAGCGTACTTTCTGTGGTGCTGGTACTGAGCCCAGCTCTCCTCCATGTCAGACCCTGAGGCTCAAATGTAAATGCTGGGCTTGCTGGTGGCAGTGTGAAGTACTTCTGCCACCCACGTGTCTGAGTTTCAGTGAATCATGTGCAGTGCCCCGACAAAGCTTCCCATAGCCAAGTCCTGTTCTGTCCATGTACAGAAAAAACTTCAAGCCAAATATCATCGCTTCTTGGTAGTGTTACAGAGGACAGTGCCAAACAGGATGGCAGGTATCCTTTTCTTTTACATTTTATGTATTCTCTGTGGGATTTGCTTCCTACCTATCATAGTGGAAAGGAAGGGGAAGGGAGAAGGAGCTGTAGATCGGGCACTGTCTGTGGAAATAGTGTAGGTAGAGAGAAATGGGCAGACTGGATGGGCCAAGTGGTCCTTATCTGCTGACAAATTCTGTGTTTTTATGTTACCTTCCCTGTGGCCTCATCTTCCATTCTGGCACCACCAGGGGTGTAGGAACGCAGCTGCCAAATAAGCTATGGCAGAGGGGAGCAGCATTCTGGGTCCTGACCCCTGATTTTGGTCACTCATATAATGTCGATGCATACAACTAAACACTACTGTATTTTTGCTCTTACTGCATAGTTCCTAAAGTACAGCATGGAGTATGCAAGCAGTCTGGGTAACAGTGTGAGCAAGTCCAAATTCTCAAGGTTGCAGCAAAGAGGCAACAAAGGGTTCTGGCTTACAAATGTAATTTACCTAGCTACACCACTGAGCACCACTTAAATATGCCCTAATTATCCCTATGCACTCAGTACTTCTTCAGTGCCCTGGGGGCATTTGTCGGAGTTTGAAATATTTACACTGAAATTACAAAATATATAAAGTAGAAGTAGTAGAAATTTTTATTTTTATACAGGAATAATACATGTCATTTGGATAAAATAATCCAGTTTTCAAGACAGTCCTGTGCAAGTTATCCAAGTTTCACATAAACACATCAGATTCAGACCATCGATACAAATTATAAACACAAGATCACAAAACACATACAATAAACAGTATAACCAACTTAAATCAAAACATTCCATGAATATACAAAATACATCTTTAACCCTTTAAGAAATTTATTTTCAATTTTCTCTAATCGTAATGTAGAAGGGAGTATATTCCAACACATTGATGCTTGTGATGCCAATGTTCTATCCCCAAATTTATTTTTACGCTTATCTGGATCTATTCTATTTTGGTACAAAACCCTAGCTGAATGTTTTCTAAGAGCAGAATCTTTATCTGCCAGTAATTTTGATATATTATGATTCAAATAAATTGTCCTATATTTAAATATAAGTAAGGACCAACTATACTTATATTCTAAATCAAGTGGTAACCAATTTAACTTGGTCAACAACTCACAATGATGAGTCCTAAAACTACAACGTAAAACATATCTTGCCACCCTATACTGTAATTTATCCAGCTTAGTCAAGAGTTTTTTTGACGCAGTCCTATAAATAACCTCTCCATATTTTATTACTGGAAGTAAAAGCTGTTCAGCAATCAGTTTCTTATCCTGCAATTTTAAGAACTTAGATGTTCTCTTTAAGGCTCCCAATTTTTTATGTGTTTTCGTAATAACAGACTCTATATGACTCTCAAAAGTTAATGAAGAGTCAATATTAACTCCTAGATAACAGTAGTTTATAACTTGTTCTATTAAAATTTGATTCAGTGATGTGACCTGCACACCCGAGGCACCCTGTTTTCTAGTACTGAAGCACATTAATTTTGTCTTATTTACATTCAATGTCAATTGTGACTTGGCGAACCACTCCTGAACCCCAGTGAAGTCAGCCTGCAGACTTCCTGTAGGTCCACCAGACCATCACCAGAGCCACCAAGACCGTATCATCTGCATACATTCTTATATCTGTATGCCTGATCACAGATGGTAGATCGTTAATGAATATCAAAATAACAAGGGTCCTAAATGGACCCTGTGGGACTCCCTTTAATGATCCTGAATGTGAAAGATGGTTTTCTATCTGTACTCTCTGGAAACGGTCTGTCAAATATGAAATAAACCATACAAGTGGATCACTAGAGAAGCCCAAACAGACCAACCTCTCAAATAGTATAGAGTGGTTCACCAAATCAAATGCTTTTGACAAATCAATGTAAATAGCTGCTGTATCCTTACCTTTGTTCAGGGATGTACATATCAGATCATTGAATTCAAGCAAAGCTGATGTAGTTGAAAAACCCTTTCTGAAACCCGATTGATATTTTGTTAATAAATCATATTTCTCCAAATAAACTCCCATTTGATGATTTACCAACCTCTCAAGCATTTAGACAAGACAGGCAGGATAGTAATAGGACGATAATTATTAGGAGATGATTTATCTCCATTTTTATAAATAGGTACTATCTTCCCTGTCTTCCATAAAAGTAGGAAAATGTCCCTCCTGCAAACTCCAATTAAATATAGCTAAAATCAGATAAAGTATGTATGGGGCAGCCATTTTAAGAAACGCTCCTTCTAAATTATCCAAACCTTCAGATTTATATGGATTTATTCTAGATAATTCCTTAGTAACTTCCTGTAGTGTTAACTGTTTAAATCTAAAGGGAGGGTGTTGGTTTATAATATTCTTCACACCTATTATCAGTTACTATTGAAGTATCTTCCATTAGTCCTAAATTAGGTAAATCAACAAAATGGTCATTTAAAATATCAGATACCTCCCTTGGATCTTCTACTATATTTTCATTTGATCTCAATTTTAATTTTATTTGTCCATTTTGTCCACCTGGATTTGACAAGTTTTTTATAGTTGTCCAAAATTTTTAGAATTCATGTTATAATTTAACTTACTACGATAATAAAGTGATTTCGCCCTTTTAGTTAATTTTTGACATTCATTTCTTCTAATTTTAAATAAATCCCAATCACAAATTTCTTTTGTCTTTCTAGCTTTCTTCCAGAGTCTATTTTTAACTCTGATCATTTTTTGCAATTTTTCTGTTATCCGTGGAAATTTTGGCAGATCTCTATGTTTTTTTGTTATTCTAGGGGCATGAAAATCACAAATTTTTTGAAAAGTATTAGTAAAATATTCAATACTAAGATCCAGTTCTGGTATCAATGAACACCTTTCCCATTTTTCCGACCTAATACTCTCCAGAAATTTAAATTCTGAAAAGTATCTCATGTCACGAGACCAAGTTTGTTTCGGATACTCTCCAAGTCCTCCCTTAGGATATATAATAAGAGAAGTCCAAACAGGATTATGATCACTAAAATGGGGGGATAAAATTCCCTGATCTTTTACTTGAAGAGTTTGGGAAACAAAAATTAAATCCAAAATAGATCCATTTTTGGTAGTATTTATATACCTTGTAGGTAGATTTATCAACTGAGTAAGTCCCATTTCAGTTGTAATTTCCTTTAATTTTCTACCTCTATCATTTGCCCAATCACAGTTGAAATCCCCCATTAACACTATAGGTTTATCTTTTATACAGTCCCCTATTTTTTGTAAGACCCCATCTATATTATTTAATTTTGTTCGAGGGGGGGAATAAATCACAGCTACAACTAAATTTCGATGAACAATAGAAATGACCATGTAATCTATATTTCCCTCATTTCCTGCCATTACTATTTCAGCATACCCCAAAGCATTTTTAACAAAGCACATTACCCTTCCCCCTTTACCTTTTCTATCTTGCCTAAAGGTCTGATATGCTGGTACACCCAGTTCAGTTGTACTTACTTTATCATTTAACCAAGTTTCACTCAAACCCAAAATACTTGGATTTTGTGAATCTATAATGGTTGCCAGCAGCTCAGCCTTTTTTAAAATACTACGAGCATTGTCATGTAAAACAACTATTTCATTTTCAGCCTTAGGTCCTGGATTTATCTCAACATCACCCCCTAAAATCAAAGCCAGATAACATGCATCCATAAAAGTGTCAGGTGATTTATTGAAACTTGGAGGTAAGCCCTTTAATTTAGTACCTGCACGCAAGTAATTATTCCAGCAATTAGTAAAAACATTTCTTCTATTTAAAGGTAAATACCCTTCTTGATTGGGATAGACTTTCACAACAAAGGGCCAAACTGTTTCAGTTAGTCCTAAGTCAGATTCACTAAATATTGCACCTGCTAAGGTCAATCCCAAAATAACATATCCTAACAACTTTGTAAAATACATATTAAAATATTAAAAAGGAGCAACAATATTCCCAGTAATATTTACACTCTATTTAAACAAGCAGGATACCACCACCTCCTTTCTTATTACCTTTATTGACCTACCTGAAAAGAGAGGCAAATATATCAGGAAACCGAGTTCCACTTAATAATTTATCAGAACAAATCCCTAAGCTTACTTTTGTATTTTTTTTTTTTTTTTTTAATTGGGTAGCTGCACTACTCCCTTCAGCGCTTAACAGCGAACTTTAAGTTCCGTCCCACCTCTGCAGCTCTCTGATAGGCTCCCCCAGCAGTCCGTCAAGGTTTGCAATCAGCTGTGCAGGTAGTCAGTTTCAGCACGTAGTAGTTCTTGGCGTTTGCAGCGCGTAGTAGTTCTTAGTGTTTGCAGTTGGAAAGGCAAACTAATGAAATACAAGCTGCTGGGCATACAATGTGAGGGGAAAGAGCTGTAGAAAATCACCTCACAAATGAAACTCAGTACACTTGAACAGCACAAACTTTTAAGTTCCAAGTCCCACCTCTGCAGCTCTCTGATATGCTCCCCCAGCAGTCCGTCAAGGTTTGCAATCAGCTGTGCAGGTAGTCAGTTTCAGCACGTAGTACTTCTTGGCGTTTGCAGCGCGTAGTAGTTCTTAGTGTTTGCAGTTGGAAAGGCAAACTAATAAAATACAAGCTGCTGGGCATACAATGTGAGGGAAAGAGCTGTAGAAAATCACCTCACAAATGAAACTCAGTACACTTGAACAGCACAAACTTTTAAGTTCCAAGTCCCACCTCTGCAGCTCTCTGATAGGCTCCCCCAGCAGTCCGTCAAGGTTTGCAATCAGCTGTGCAGGTAGTCAGTTTCAGCACGTAGTAGTTCTTGGCGTTTGCAGCGCGTAGTAGTTCTTAGTGTTTGCAGTTGGAAAGGCAAACTAATAAAATACAAGCTGCTGGGCATACAATGTGAGGGAAAGAGCTGTAGAAAATCACCTCACAAATGAAACTCAGTACACTTGAACAGCGCGAACTTTTAAGTTCCAAGTCCCACCTCTGCAGCTCTCTGATAGGCTCCCCCAGCAGTCCGTCAAATAACCTTTAACTGTAAAAGTGTGCTTAAATAAATAACCGGGTTAAAATATTCAGGACCCAATTACCAGGATTCTTTTCTCTCACTGAGTACTGCTTCCTCAGCTCGACACCCTTCACAATACTTGTATTATTTGTTTACTTATTTATTTATTTTGTTTGCCTGAATTAACTAAATTTAAATGCGGAAAACATTTATTATTAGGGGGCTGCTAATATGTTCTCGAGTCACCTTTCTGGCATAAATGTAGACCACAAGGCCTTAGAAATGGTAATTTTTCTCAGTTTATCATGCTGGAAACCCAAAGACTCTTCCTGGATTTGCGTGTCAAGTAAATTTGCTTTTGCTGGGTAGGCACAGTGAAGTATTCTTAGTGCTTGCATTTGTGTTGGGGGCTACGTGTATCGAGTGGGGTTAGGCTTGTAGAATACTACCCACTTGTTTGCTCATTATTGTCCTCACACCACCACTATCAGGAGTGACAGGCATGTCAGTAGTAAGTTTTATAGAAACTAGCCTTTATTTATTTAGTCTTTACATATTGAGTCTACTTCAGGATTATTGCTTCATCAGTGGAGCAATTTAAAAAACAGACACACAGACCACTGCTCCCTTTGGGGAAGTGTGCATACTTTGCAGTAGCTTTCAGGGGAGGTACTGTATTAAGGCCAGTAAGAACTAACATTATTTCAGCCTTGAATTACGCAATCTTTCTCTTTCTGTCTTGGGCAGTATTGAAAAATATGACAGCAAGGTGCCTTGATTGAGAAAGGTCAGTCCGAAATTAAGCATGTTAAACTGTGCAGAGAACCTCTCATTCGGTTTTGTTTTGAGAAATTTTGACAAGTTTGTTGTTTCATCGTTTGTTTTACATGAGGCAGGCTATGAAAAAGGATATCCCTTTTTAGGAATCAAAACTGGTGGGGATGGGGACTAGTGCCTCTCCACAGCAGCAGTTCAGAGCCGAAAAAGCAGATCCTTAAACTTGTTTTTTTTCCATGCTAAAGCTGTGTTAACCAAGCGGGGGTCAACAAATGACTATGTGGTTAGTAGTGGCTTGATATCATCTCTTCAGTTCTGTGAGTCCAGGATCTCATTTCCATACTACATGATTGTTCGAACCTCCCCCCACACTTTTTTTGTTTTTTTCCATTGCTGGTGAACATCTTTTTTTCCCCCTTCCTGTATAGCTTTTTCTCTTCAGGCCTGGTGGCATATCCCCCCATGGAGGTGGCTGTAGCTGTCCTCTGCTAGCTCCACTGCTCTTGCCAGGGAGGATCAAGGCAGTGCAGGGCCCAAGGACACAGCCAGCCCTCATCTGGTGACAACCGGGAAGGGGGTTCTCCCACTCACCTCCCTGATGTCTGAGATAGCCTTGTGTTGGCATTGCACAACCTAGCTTAACGTGAACATGTACAATCCCTCATGTGGGAGCAGGCTCCCTGGCCCACTGCATGGGGTCGCTGTATCAGCATGTACTGATGCCTCCCTCCATAGACTGGCTTGCATTTTGGGCACCCAGCCATGGCCACATCAAGCACAGCGCCTTGAGCCCAGGTCATTGGAATGGAAGTATGACATGCTTCCACTGAGCGACAGGATGGTCTCGTACCAGGGAACATTTATAGTTTCAGTGAGTGCGTGGTGTTCAAAAGCAAGAATGTGCAGTAGAAAGAAGGTATTTGGAGTTTAATACTATTTTTTTTTTTTTCATGTTTTAAATGTAGGGGACAGTTTAAAGCGGCAGTGCAACAAAGCATATAAAAACATCTGACTTGCAGAAGATTTCAGAAGTGTTGCAGTCTAGTTCACGTTTGTGACCACACCAATAGCAGCAGTGTTCTAATGTTGCCCTAAGCAAGACGAATATGACTGCTGCCTGGTTGTGCTATCTCTCCTGCCCCACTGCCTCACTAGATGGTCAGAACTGGCTTTGACAGTGTCCGCAAGAAGGACAAGTACTATTCAGATGTGCCAGTAACTTTGCATCACTTCAACTGGCATAGAATTGCCGTGCTGGCGCCCAGCAAGTAGGAGCGAGAGAAAATTAAAATATTGTAATCTAGAGTATAGGAAGCACATGGCCAAAGATATCTAACAGGTACAGGAATATGTTTTTAAATCTTTTCCTTTTCCTTCCCCCTTTTCTTCTGCACTGGTTATGCATCCCCTTCCCCCATCAGCAGCTGCAGCCAGGAGGATGGGCGAGTGACTGCTTTCACAGCTGACATTAATGCCACTCTTTGGTCATCTGGCAGGGGGTGAAAAAATGCTAAGAAGACCCTGACCGTGCCCTCCTAGGGAGCCAATTACCTCACTGGCATATCCAGCCCCTAGCCAGTCAGTAAGGCATTGTGGGGCTCACATGCAAACTTCATTCTGCCAAAGGGCAGCAGTTTGCCTTTGTGCTGCCCAGTTAGGCTAATACTGTTCTATTATTTGTAGCCAGCAATGTTTTTTATAGACAATTTATTTAGCCAGGGTATCCGAACGGAGATGCAGTATCTCATTTTCTGGGAGGGTACTGGTTTGACCCAGTTTTACAGCTGGAAAGGACTAAAGAAGCAATGGGACAAGATAGGATATTGGTAGGACTGTGCCAGACGCACGCCTTGGGGCATAGCAAAGCACAAGGCCAATGGGTGAGTTCCTTCAGCCCCTGGAAGTGTGTTTTATCACTGTACTACAAATGCCCAACAGTGTCTGAGTGTGCTTATAAAACAGATTTCTGAGGAACTTTTTAGAACTAATAAAAAAAAAAAAAAAAAAAAAACATTTAAAATAAATGTTCCCATTGGTAGTACTGTCACTATGCACTGGGTCCTGGCCAATCAGATTGCAGGGATTTCCAGTTTGGTAATGGACAGGGAGGTCAACTCACTTGCTCAGGGTATCACAGTGAGCCAGGTGGTATTCAGACCTGGAATGTCCTGTTCACAGTCCAGTGTTCTAACCATCAAAGCACACTGTGCCTTTCTTGCAAGTGATATGGTTGTATTGTAACTTTAACTGCCCTTACTTTGGGGGCTGGAAAAAATAATTAAGTCTAGACGCAAATTTGGAGCTGGGGTGAGAAAGAATGGAGCAGGATTTTTTTTATATTTAGTGCTTGTGCATATTGTCGGACTGCAGAGCATGAATTGGGGGAAGGAAATTGATTTGTAAAAGAATTATAGAAATTTTAAAGAAAGAAACTCATACTGCAGAAAATATCTGGGAGGGGTGGTATGCAAAAGCCTTGGGACACAGCCACCCCCCCCCCGGCAATTTATTTATGCATTCTGTAAATGATTTGCTGAATCCCGTGATAGCATTTCACATTCCTGACCTCTAAACAAAATGCCTCAGCTATGTGAGACAAATGGGAAAAGCAGCACTCTGAATGTGCTGAGTAGCTGAGCAGAGTGCATGGCGTATCTCTGCGAGTCTGCTGAACTCTAAACGGAAGATGGATGTGCCCTTCCATAACTTTCTGTAGTGATGGAACAGTCACTGAAGATTTTAGCTTGTCTGGTTTATACTGTGATGAGCCCCCTCATCTGCACACAGTGTGGAAACAAACTGGCAGTGGGGAGTTCAGTGGCAACAGAAGGGCCAGTAGTATAGGCCTGTACAGCTGTATTGACCCCACCCCAGTGAAGGCAGTTGAGATACTTGAGGTATGCGCCACTGCCCAGAAAACCTCCTTATCCAGCCTACACTGATTACTTGCATAGGGTGGAAAAACACGTGGATCTTAGAGACTGTATTTTCTGTATAAAACATGCTATATGCAGTACAAATTCCTGTTCTGATAAGCAACTTTATCTATCCATCTGTCTTGCCAAAAAGAGATCTTGATTCCTCGTGACCTAAATTTAACCAATTTTTATTAATTTAGGTTACTTTACTGCCTCCTAATCTTGCTCCCTATGTGATTTTGAGCTTATCTGCTTGCAGTTACGAAGATCATGTGCTAAATGTTGTAACAAGCTTTAAAGCTAAGCGTCAGTGTAACTCTGCAGCTACTAAAACACTCTTGGCCTCTCTGGGTCCCTGGGACTTAGAAACATAGACTTTGACGGCAGATAAGGACCGCTAGGCCCATCTAGTCTGCCCATTTCCCTACCTACAGGATAGGCCGCAGATCCTAGTTAACCAACAGCCTATTTCTTCCTACCCCCCACAAGAATTGCCTTATTTCTGTCCCATGCATTCTCGAATTCTCCCACAGTTTTAGACCCCACAACTTCCTCAGGAAGGCTGTTCCATGCATCCACTACCCTCTCTGTGAAATAATACTTCCTCACATTGCCCCTGAACCGCCCTCCTTCTATCTTTAAATTGTGTCCCCTTGTTCTTGCAAGTCTCTTTTTCTGAAAGATGCTACCCTCTTGGACTTTGTTGATTCCACTGAGGTACTTAAAAGTTTCTATCATGTCCCCCTCTCCTTCTTTCCTCAAGGGTATACATATTAAGCTCCTTTAGTCTCTCCTCATACGGCTTCTCTTGCAGACCCTGCATCATTTTAGTTGCCTCCTCTGACTGCCTCTATCCTGTCTATGTCCTTGCGGAGATGGGGTCTCCAGAACTGGACACAGTACTCCAGATGGGGTCTCACCAACTGTCTGTACAGAGGGATAACAACTTCCTGTTTTCTGCTGATGATGCCTCTCCCTATACATCCCAGTATACCCCAGCCCTCCCTACTGCCTTCTCACATTGCTTGCTAACCTTAAGGTCATCTGATATGATTACCCCAGGTCCCTTTCCTTTTGTTGTTGTTACTACCTCCCCACCCATTGTGTATTCTTCCCTGGGTTCTTGTTTCCCAGGTGCATTATTTTGCACTTCTTGCATTGAATCCTAGCTGCCATACTTGACCATTCCTCCAACCTTGCCAAGTCCCTTTTCATCCTTTCCACACCTCCTTGTGTATCAACCCTGTTGCAGATCTTTGTGTCATCTGCAAAGAGGCATACTTTTCCTTCCAGTCCCTCTGCAATGTCACTGATGAAGACATTAAAAAGGACTGGACCCAATACTGAACCCTGTGGTACCCCACTAGTAACCCCCTTCTTCAGAGTGGACTCCATTTACAATTACCTTCTGTGTCCTGTTGTCCAGCCAATGTTTTATCAGGCTACCACCCTGGGTCCCACTCCAGGCTGGTTAATTTGACTATTAATCTTTGTGTGGAACTGTGTCAAACGCCTTGCTAAAGTCTGGTGAGGCCATGTCCACAGCCCCTCCCTGGTCTACTACTTTGGTCACCCAGTCAAAGAAATCTATTAGATTCACAGACATGACCTTCCCACTGTGAACCCATGCTGCCTTGGGTCCTGTGCTCCACTGGCCTCTAGGTACTCAACTATTCTTTCCTTCAGAAGTGACTCCATCACTTTCCCTACCACAGAGGTCAGACTGACAGGTCTGTAGTTTCCTGCCTCTGTCTTGGTCCCACTTTGTGAAGGGGAATCACATCCGCCTTCCTCCAGTCTCCTCTGGTACCACACCATCCTCCCATGATTTATTAAAAGAGTAGCCAGTGGTTTCACTAGTTCCTCCTTAATTCTTTTAGAATTCTGGGGTGAATTCATCAGGACCCATTGCTTTGTCCACCTTCAGTTTTAGGAGTTCCTGCAGAACCCTTTCTTCTGTGAAAGGACTGGGATCGACCCCCCTATCAAGAGTGCTTCTGTTAATTGGATTAGGCACTTCCCCCTCCTCTTTTGTGAATACTGAGCAAAAATATTCATTCAGTATTCCTGCTTTTTCACTGTCCCCCTCTGCCCACCCACCATTCATTCTATTCAGCCTCTTTATCCCTCCCTTTGTCTTTCTACGCTCGCTGATGTACCTATAAAAGGTTTTATCCCCCTTCTTAACTGAGTTGGCTATCTTTTCCTCAAGTTTGGGCCTTTGCTATTCTGACTTCCCTCCCTGCTTCCTTCTGTCTTAACTGGTACAGCTCTCTGTCCTGCTCCTTCTGTGTTTCCTTATACTTCCGGAATGCTATCTTTTTCTTCCTGACTTTCACAGCCACCTCTTTTGAGAACCATAATGGCTCTTTCTTTTGGGACCTTGGCTTATGTGACGACTGGCTGGACATATAGGTCTTTTTCTGCTGACACATTCTATGTTTCTTATAACTACAATTGACACTGCAGTATAGTGTGGGGGGGGGGGTCTTTTGGATAACATGTTCTGTTTATTTAGTTTCCCACACCAGGATAGCCACATTTATGTACAGATGGCCCAACATTCAGACCTGCGCCTGGCAATGGCTCAAGTGGTGGCATAGTGCAACTGAGTTGCACTGGAGCAACTAAGGGATATATTCAAAAGATATGTTCCATGGCACATCTCTTCTGAATATATCAACTAATGCACACTGCACAAATACAATGTGCCGGCGCATCCCCCCCAGACACGTCTGAATACGAGGAATGGGAAATGCTCCAGTGCATCAGAGATGTACCGTGTGCAAATTCCTGGTATTCAGACACCAATATGCAAATGGGGCCATAATGCATACAAGGCACAAATGGGGGCCATTTGCATGTCATTATGGCCCCATTTACATGTGTTGTGCAGGGCTGGCCAGCGAAATGTGCCTGGCGCCCTGCACAGCATGCAGTCCCTGTACTAGGAACCGCAGTAGTACCCCCTCCCCATACTGACCCTCCGCTCACTGAATTGAAGTCCTTCAATATCTCTGGTAGTCCACTGGTACCCGCCAGACTCCCGATCACCGTGATTATATTTAAAATAACTTCCTGGTGGTCCAGTGGTTTTCCCTCCTCCCATAGCTCTGATACATGAAAATGAATATGTGAGTACTAGTCCAGTGGTACCCCTCTCCCATCCCAACCCACAGACCCTGAATTGAAGTCCTTAATATCCCTGGTAGTCCAGTGGTACCCCTTCCCCTCCCAAATCCCCGATCGCCATGAAAACAGCTATTACGCTCCCTGGTAGTTTAGTGGTACCCCCCCACACACACACACACACACACACACACACACACACACACACACAGGACCCCAGCCACCCAGTCCCCCGTCCATCGAGGCAGCCTGCCACCGCATATCTCGTGGCTGCCTGCCAAATGACAGTGTACAGTATGAGCTGCCAGCTCACTCTTCCACACTGTGGACCAGTGGGCTGGTGGTGGATACTGTATAGTCATGCACAACATTGTGAATGAATGTCTTCATCTCAAAGTTGTAAATGACTATTACAGTATGCACTGCCAGCTCATTGGTCCCAGTGTGGAACAGTGAGCTTGCAGCTCATACACTGTTGTCATTCGGCAGGCAGCATGGAGGTAGGTGTGGGTATGCTGCCCGCCGGGCGACTGGGGAGGGCTTGGTGGTTGGGGTCCTGTGGGGTAGGGGGTACCACTAGACTGCCAGAGAGTAGTAATGGCCGCTTTCACGACGATCGGGATTCTAGCGGGAGGGGGTTCCACTGGACACCAGGATATTAAAGGACTTCCAATTCAGTGATTGAGGGCCGGAATGGGGAGGAAGTTCCACTAGTCTACCAGGGATATTGCACTTATTTATTTCGGTGATTGGTGGGTTTGGATGGGGGGGGGGGTACCACTGGACTACCAGGGACTCTTGTGTATGCTTGTGCACAGTGTTGAGGAGGTGGAGTAGCCACCCACGGCCAGTGGCTGCTGTGTTGCACACTGCACTACAGCGGCCCGCCTGTGGGTGCCTAGCACACAAGCCATTTTGTTCGGGGCTCAGCTGTGAGCCCAGGTATGCAGCACATCTCTGGGTTGTGCCAGCGGATGCGCTGCACATCCTGGCTGAATATCGGGATGTGCCGCATATGCATAAGCACGCCCCCTGGAGATGTGCCGTATACATTATCTTTGCACTCCTGCACATTGAGAATTGCACTACACAAGTCCCATTTTTGAATATTGCCCCGGTGCGCATTTCTGGGGGTTGTGCTGGCTCAACCCCTTTGAATATCTAGGCCAGTATGTCACCTGTTTTACAAGAGGATCCTATGGGACTGAGTTCAGCAGTGAAGTGCATATATACATAATTATTAATTCCAGATACAAATAATCGTTACTGTAACAGACATCGGGGGGCAGTTCACTAGACAGCGAATAAGATTTTACAATTAACAAAGCAGGGAACAATAGGAGTACTGTAAAAGGCAAATGCAGAGTGCCATGGGCTTTGCTGCTGAAGAGGAAGAAACATAGACAGTGATGGCAGAAAAAGACCAGTGGTCCATCCAGTCTGCCCATGGTTGCCTGTCCAGCCCCGGGACCTAGTGTCTATCCGGAGATCTATCCTGTCCCTTCAGCTCATTCATTTCTATTTCCCACACTCGGCACAGAGCTTGTTGTTATTTACCTTTACTTTGTCCTACCCATGCTTGAAGCCATTCACAGTTTTGGCACCCATCACTTCAGCAGGCAGACTGTTCCATGGCTCCACTACCCCTTCAGTAAAATAATACTTCAAGTCCCTCCTGAAGTTCCCCCCTTTCAGTTTCCAGTAATGCCCTTGTGTCACCGAGCTGGTGTTCCTACTAAATAATTCTGTGGAGTTTACTTTATTAATCCCTTTCAGAAATGTAAAGGTCTTTGTAATATACCTTCTCTCTCTCCTGGCCTCTAGCGAGTATGTGTTTAATGCCCTCAGATGCTTCTCATAGGATTCCCCTGTAGGCCCTGAATCATCTTTGCTGCCCTATGCTGTGCCACCTCTAGCCTATCCTTGCCTTTCTGAGGTGAGGGCTCCAGAACTGAGCACGGTACTCCAGGTGTGGCCTCACCAAGGATCTATAAAGGGGTTAGTATAAGAACAGGACACGGTACTCCAGGTGTGGCCTCACCAAGGATCTATAAAGGGGTAGTATAAGAATAGGACACGGTACTCCAGGTGTGGCCTCACCAAGGATCTATAAAGGGGTAGTATAAGAACAGGACACAGTACTCCAGGTGTGGCCTCACCAAGGATCTATAAAGGGTTAGTATAAGAACAGGACACAGTACTCCAGGTGTGGCCTCACCAAGGATCTATAAAGGGGTAGTACAAGAACAGGACACGGTACTCCAGGTGTGGCCTCACCAAGGATCTATAAAGGGGGAGAATATTACTTCTTTGCTTCTACTGTCTATACCCCAGCATTCTGTTTGTCTTGCTGTAGGTTTTATTGCAATGGCTTGACTGCTTCAGTGTGCCACTGATGATGACTCCCAGGTCATGCTTCTCTGTTGTACTAAGTCTAACCCCATTTAGCCAGTACTCCGTTCTGGGGATCTTTTCCCCCAGGTGCATTATCTTACACTTCTTGGCATTGAATTTCAGTTGCCACACATTTGACCATCTCTCCTGCTGTTGGAGGTCATTTTGTAATTCCCGAACTCCCTCGACACTATCCAGTCTTCATCTAGTGTCATCTGCAAAGAGGCTAATCTTACCCTCGATTCCTTCGCCAGTATTGCAAATGAACATATTTAAAAGGACCAGGCCAAGGACTGATACCTGTGGTTCCCCACTTGTGACCTCCTTTTCTATCCAGATTTAACCCTGTTGACAACAACTTGCTGCTGCCTGCCCTTGAGTCGGTTTCCCACCCCTTTGTCCCTTGCTGCTCCCAGATCCTCAGTTTTCCTCAGCAAGCATCTATAAGGCACTGAGTCAAAAGCCTTGCTGAAGTTGAAGTATAGTGGATACACTGCATGGCTCTGTCTAGCTCCATCGTTACCCAGTCAAAGAAGGCAATTAGACTGGTCTGACAGGATGTCCCTGCCACAAATCTGTGCTGTTTATCATCTTGAAGACCATTTTTCTTCAGTTAGTCATAGAGATCTTGCTTGTTCAGAGTTCCTATCAGCTTACCTACAATAGAGGTGAGAACATCCGGCCTGTAGTTCGCTGCCTGTTCTTTACCTCCCCCCCCCCCCCAAATGGCATGGAACCATGTCGGCTACACTCCAGTCTCTAGGAACCACTCCTGCCTGCAGAGAGCTGTTGAATAGTTTTGCTGGAGGATCAGCCAGTTCTTCTGCCAGTTCCCTTAGCACTTTTGGATGCATCCCATTTGGACCTGGGACTTTAGCTATCTTGAAGGCTGCCTGCCCTTTCTGGACTCTCTCTCTAGTGAATGCCAGTGTTTCCATCTCTGGAATCCCTCTAGTGATCACTTGGATGCCACTGTCAGGTGGTGCCAGTATTCTCCCTGGTAAAAACAGAGTAAAAGTAGTCCTTTAGGATGGCAGTCCTTTGCCCATCATCCTCAATTACCCTTCCCCATCTGTCAATCTAACGATTCCACCTCCCTTTTTCATTTCTTCCCTGATGTAGTGGAAGAAATGTTTTACTCCAGATTTGATCCCCTCTGCAATCCACAGCTCTGTGTCTGCTTTTGCCTCCCTAACTGCCCTCTTTGCCTCCCTATTTTTCTGAATGTATTCCTCCCATTCTCCACCCCCCTGCTTTCTTCTTAAACCTACAGAAGGCACTTCTTATGGCGCTGTTTCCCTTACCCTCACTATGAACCATGTAGGTCTCTTGAACTTGGTTCTTTTTACTACTGTCCTCGCACATAATTGTGTTGCTTTCCAGGATGGCTCCTTTTTTTAACCCCCTACATCTCTTCCACACCTACTTTATCACCCACACCAGTTAGTTTGTCATGCACCAGCATTCTTAGTTTTTCTAACTCTGCCCCCTTAAAGTCCAGATCCAGAAGCAAATGATTTGATCTTTTAATGGACCGGATAATTAACAAAGAAAATAGTCTAGCTCGACTGGTTGGTCCGAAAGCTAGAGTACTTTGTTCTTGTTGTTACATCTATGTTGGTCCATTAAAAGGTATCAAATCATTTGCTTCTGGATCTGTTCTTGCAAGGACCAATATTGCAAATACTAAATCAAGATTCCCTTAAAGTCCAGGACTTCCATTTTCAAGTGTTTTCTTTTTTTTTCAGCACCTAGGGTCAAATCAAACCAAATGGAATTATGGTCAACTTAAGTCCTCCAGGATGACTCTTGGGTCACTTGAATCCCTGAGCTCTGAGCCCTCAAGGGAGCATGGTAGGGGCACATTTCATAGGCCTGCTGCCTCTGGTAGCTGCGCCTCCCGTCAGCAGCCCAGTGCTGAAGGTAGGTGTTCTCTCACAGGCCCTTCCCCCCCGTGCCCATGCAAAGGCACCCTGAGGTATATGTCCAGGTGGTGCCACCACCACCCTTGGTACCTTCTGACTCCACACCCCTTCCCTGTCCACCTCTGCCTCCTGGCATGCAGGGGGTGGGTTAAGGATCACCCTTCATCTGCCAGAATTGAGGGAGATCACCACAGGCAAGTGGGTACTGGAAATAGTAGAAAAGGGGCATGCTATGGAGCTGCTGCCTACCCTCCAGTGCATTCACTGCCTCCTTGTCATTATCATAGATACATAGACAGTGTCTGCAGAGAAGGGCCTATGGCCCACCCAGTCTGCCCATTTGAGCTTGTAAGTTCAGTTTGTTTTCCTAGAAGTCTGTTGCCCCTTACCCCTGACCTCCAGAATTCCTTTGTCTATCCCATGCATTCTTAAATCCTGTGATTGTTTCAGCCCCCACCACTTCCTCTGGCAGGGTGTTCCACTTGTCCACCACCCGTTCTGTGAAGAAATTCTTCCTCATGTTTCCTCTGAATCGTCCTCCCTCCAACTTCATCCCATGCCCTCTAGTCCTGGAACATCTTTTTCACTTAAAATAGTGTATTCCTGCACCCTGTTCCTCCCTGTGAGATACTTGTATGTCTCTATCATATCCCCTCTCTCCCTCCTCTCCTCCAGGGAGTACATGTTCAGTTCCTTCAACCTGTCTTCATAGGACTTGTGATGCAATCCATGCACCATCTTTGTTGCCCTCCTCTGAACCTTCTCTACCCTGTCTATGTCCTTACGTAGGTATGGTCTCCAGAACTGTCCTCCAAACCACTTGTCCCTTCTGCTGACAGAGGTTCAGATGCTGATAAACTTGTGCTGTTGAACCTGCTCTCCCTCCCGATATAAAATAGGGATTCTGTTCCCAATACTTCCTGGTCCCCAAGTGGACAGGGGGTCTGCATCCTGTTATTACACCTAAGAGATCTGAATGAGTACACTGAATACAGAAAGTTGTGGGTGGTTTCTCTTCAGGCTGTCATCCCACTGTTACAAACAGGGGATTGGCTCCGTGACCTGGACATAACGGATGCATACCTTCATATCAAAGTCAACAAATGCCACAGACCGTACCTCTACTTCATGATGGAGGACAGTCATGATCAGTTAAAGTGTTGCCTTTTGGCTTATCCTCTGTGCCATGAATATTTACCAGATGCTTAGTGGTAGTGGCAGCAGCCCTCCGCAGGGAAGGGCTTGTACTTCTTCCCTTATCTTGATGATTGGCTTCTTAAAGCCCCATCCAGAGAAGCGATTCTATAGACACTGTCCTGAATGAGACAGTTGTTTGAAGAGCTGGGTGTTACGGTGAATGAACCAACATCAGTCCCTGTTCCTTGTCTGGGCCTCCAGTACATTGGAGTGGTGCTAGACACTATGGTGGGCAGTGCCTTCCTGCGTGCCCTAATTGCCCAGGTTCATTTAGTGCACAGAAACCATTAATTATCTGCCAGCACAATGCTAAATTTGCTGAATCTGATGACTGCGGCCATCATAACCATTCCTTTCACCCATCACCGTGTGCGCATTCTGCAATGGTGTTTTCAACTTAAATGGGACCAGTTGATGGATAAATTGGAAAAAATGGTTCTGGTCTTGTCCCTTCTCTGCATGCTCTTCTGGGGTGAATGGAATGCCCAAACGTGCTACAGGGTGTCCTGTTTTTTCATCTAGCTCCACTGCAGATACGGACAACAGATGCCTCAGGGTCCATATGGGGTGCCCACCTAGGGTCAGTCCAGACTCTGGGCTCATGGTCCAGTCTGGAGTCAGATCTCCATATAAATATTCTGGAGATGCGGGCTGTTCTACTTGACCTACAGACATTTTAAGGCCATCTCAGCCCAGATCCCTTGCTGATTTTAACAGACAATGTTAGGATCCTGCATTGCATAAATGAGCAAGGGGACACCAACTGTGCAGGTAGGCAGTTAGATTGTGGTACTGGCCCATGTCTGATGGCCTTCAGCTGTCGGGTGTGTTTCTCCCAGGTGTCCAAAATGTCTTACAAGACAGGCTAAGCAGGTTTCAGTCCCTGACTCATGAATGGGAACTGCTGACATCAGTGGTAAAGGACCTCTTCAGAAGATGGGTTCCTCAAGAGTTGCATCTTTTTGCTTTCCGACACAATGCAAAACTGCTGGGTTTTTGCTCAAGGGCATGGAGTTTTGTGGCAAGACTTGTTTCCCTCTCCTGGAAAGGAAGATAGGTTTGTTTATGCCTTGCCTCCGATACCTCTCGGGGTACTGCTCAAGCTGCATGTGGAGCATGCGTCTCAGTACTGGTGGCACCCTTCTGTTCCTGCCAGATCTGGTTTCCACTTCTACAGCATCTGACAGTGGAATCTCTTACTTAGCTCCATCTGTGTCAGGGTCTCTGGTCTATCCACACCTGAAGTCTCCGCATCTGAATGTACGTATCCTGAAGATATATCCATTGCCCATTTTGGGGTTTCCCTCAAGGTTGCTGATGTCTTGCTTGCAGCTAGAAAGCTATCCACTAGGCATACTTATTTGAAGTGGAAACACTTCTCCATGTGGTATTCTTCCTGTTCTGTGGACCCGTTTGTGTCCCGTGAATACTGTACTGGCCTACCTACTGTCCCTCCCTGACTCTGGTGTGTAGTACTCATCTATTAAAGTGCATTTAGCTACCATTTTGACTTTTCATGCCCCTATTGATGTGCAAATGGTGGCACCACTGGAAGCATCCTGTACATTCTTTAAAGGCATTTTATACTTGCATCTCCCGATTCGCAAACTGTTCCATCTTGGACCTTAATTTTGTTCTTGAAAAACCGGGGTTCCATTTAAGCCAGCTGTGACCCATGACATCCGCTTCCTTTAGTGTTGCTCAGATGGATCCACAGATATCTGTCCTTTTGTGGCAAGATAGTGGATCTGCCAGATACTTCCACTGTCTGCCTGTGGATCCGGCTGTTGGATCCCTGGTTGGATCCTGCATCATCAGATAGCCGGATCTAGGGATCCAGTGCCAAATCCAGGGATCTGACACTGGATCCCTGGATCCAGCACTGGGATCCAAATGCTGGATCCCTGGATACAGCGGCAGATAACACGGGATCCAACCTCCGTATTTGGCCAGGTCCCTGGATGGATCCAACTCGAATAGTGCTGCCATCTGCTGGGTCACTAGCGGATCCACGGCGGCACTATCTGAACAACTCTAGTTTCCTTTCATGGAAAGCACTTTTTTCTTGTCATTATTACTTCTGCTCATAGAATTTTCGAGCTTCAGGCTCTCTTGGCTGAACCTACTTATTTGATTATCCACAAGGATAGCGTTTCCTTATGGACCAATCCTAGGTTTCTGGCTAAGGTGGTGTTGGATTTCACATTGAATCCGACTGTTCACCTTCCTGTGTATTATGCTGAGCATGCTAACAAAGGAGAAGCATTGCGACATGCACTTGATGTGCGTAGAACACTATGTTTCTATGTCAGTAGCACTAAGAACTGCAGGAAGTCCTCTAAGCTTTCTGTGTCATCCCCCGGGTGACCCTGTGACTTAACAGCGCTTGTCCAAATAGCTGGCCAACTGTATTGTTTCCTATTATAGGAAGCACAGAATTGACCTTCCTGGTTCTGTTTGTGGCCACTCTTCCTGTGGTATGACCACTTCAGTTGCCTGTGTCCAAAATGTTTCTGCAGCTGACATAAGTGCTGCTGCCACGTAGAGAACTGTGCATACTTTCACTAAGCATTACAGTCTGGGCATCTTCTCTCACAGATATACTGGTTTTACTGTACTGTAGGGCCCTCAATCCAACAAAAGTGAAGGATTGCACTCAGAGGCATACGCTACAAATGGCAGGGCAAGATGGCGGATGGATGAAAGGCTACTATAATTTGGACATGGTCCTTTTTGCAGACATATTTTTGCACTACCTGTATCTATGGAAGCATATTTTGCACTGCTAACGTGTCTGTGCTGAAATAGTTTTTCTTTACCTCATTCTGTCACTGCTACCTCATACAGATTGACGTTAATAAATGGAATTTTCATATTTATATGCTGTTTTAATGAGTGTGTGAAATTCTGCCAGCAGCATTGTTTATTCAGTGCAAAATAGCAAATATGTTTTGTGTATGCCTCTGAGTGCAGTCCTTCACTTTTGTTGGCTTGAGTGTTGGTATTGGGTTTAGCCGGCCCATGAAGGACGCACTGGCCCCATGTTGAGTAGCATCCACGTGGCTGTACTATACTGCAGGGCCTCCTGTCTTGATGTCATATCAGACACTTCCATCCTCCCTGGGTGCTTTGTGTACTGCTTGGGAATCATTCCAAAGGTGTGGCCCTGTGAAGGAGATATCCTGGATGAAGATGGAACAGTTACTTACTGTAACAGTAGATCTCTGAGAGAATCTCGTCCCCTGGGCCGCAGCACGCCCACCCTTTTTTCCCCATATTCTCATTCTGATTGATGTAGTTGCTGGCAGAGATACTGCCTTCTTGGGGTGTCCATAAGTGCCTTATGTTTACATTTCTGTTTCCAATCCCATGGTTCTCCAAGTGGACCTGGTCCTGGTTCCTCCTGATAAGATATCCTTGGAGTTTGTCTTGGGTGGGGAACTGAGGTGTGGTGGAGCCGCCCATGTTATATAGGAGTCAGCATACATCATTGTGGGTGGCTCCTGGCTAGCAAAGATTTCCATGAGGTCCTGACGCTGATGGTTTACAGTTCCAAAGGTGGGGTCCAATGGAGGAGTTTCTCTTGAAGATCTACTATTATGGCAAGTAACTGTTCTTTCTCTTCTGTTCTAAGAAGAGTTGTTTCCTTTTTTAATTGCGTCATTCACATTAGTAAATTCTGATGTCCGGTACTTATAAACTACAAAACGGTGGTGGTGGGAGGGGGGGCCATTTAAAAAATTAAAATGTATTTGAATTATTAGTCTCAAAGTTTTTATGGTCATGATTTTTAAAAGAAAAGGAGGAGGTAACTGAATACCACAAGCTGCTGGAGATGTCTAGTAATGTAGAAACTGAAGATCTCCACAGACGCTGATTGTTACAACTCACTTCAGAGGAAAGATGCATGGCAGGCCAGTGGAACATTACCTGAATTATCAAGTCATCCTTGAAATATGCAACAAGTGTTGGGGGATATCACACATCTGAGAGATCCAAAAATAGTCCAAGGCTCAGGCTGAAAAGGAGGGCCACTTATTGGAACTGGCATGGTGCTCTGTGCAAAACAAAACTGAGACAGAAAAAGAAACAGCAATGCACACACTAACCTGGAATTGTATTGTACATAGAATAATGTATGGGCAACCATATACAACAAGGCTGTGTTTCCACCAAGGGGCTGAGAGGACAGCATAGGGATCTCGAGAGGTCCCTGATGACATCTCGGCCCCAAGATGGAGACGCATGCTGTGTGGTGTTTTGGTTACCCAAATATTATTGTTTAGAGTATATGGGTTTTAAAATGGAGCTGGCTAGAGTACTTCTGTTCTTAGTAAAACGAAGGGGAAAAAATGCTTTTAAAACCTAAAGTATGAAATGTAGGTTTGGTTCAGGTGATGGGGGTGCTGGTGAGCCACACAAGGAGAAGCTGTTTGAATAAATTCAAATGGAAAAGTTGTTGTGGTATAGTAGTGATGTCACTATTATACTACACCTTTTCATGATTTTTGAACTGTACTACAAGAAGAAAACTGCATGTATATAAATCCATACACAATAGGCGCTAACCATTTACTATAAAATATTTGTTATCTTGCCTATAGCAGCAAATTACTAAATGCTGGTTCACCGTCACCCCTCCCTCCAACATTTCAGGCAAGTGACATTCCCTGGTGAATTGCTTATATAGATTGAAGAACATTTGATCTTACTTCAAGGGGCAATTGCAGCAGGCAACAGCCATAAGGACTGAGCCGCCAGGCACTAGAACCACATGGAAAACTTCTGGCTAGCAGTATTCAGCGGGGAACCACCCCCAATGTTGACACGCCAACGTCCAACCTGTGGTATAAAAGGGGTGGTCCCCCAGCCCATCCCCAGTTCTTTTCCCACCATCACCCCATGCAGTTCGAATCTCCATGGACTCCTGCTTCTAGTTGACCATTTTCACCGCATTTTGACTGCGATTTATTTTCGTAATTTACAGTTCATCTTTAATTTTCTTCACATTCCTGTATGTCTTCTTCTCCAGTAACATCTTCTGACCAGCAAACAATGTGTGCCTGTGGCAAGCAGATCCCTGCTAAGAATGGCCACTCCTCATGCTTGCTCTGCCTAGGCCCTAACCACAACACTGAGGCCTGCTTGCACTGCCAGGAGTTTAACCAGGCCACATGGAGACTCCACTCAAGAACTTTCAGGCTTTCCTTCTGCAGCAGAAGTTAGCGATGATGGAGAAGGAGCTTCAGGGCAAAAGCTCTTCTTCCTCCCCAGCCTCCGGGGCTTCTATTTCTTCCCTTAAAGAGAAGAAGTCAAGCGGGAAGCGCAAACACCGGGACAAGGACAAGGATCGGCCCAGTCTGCTTCCCGCTACAGGTCGCCACACGAGTCAACAGCCACTTCTGGATCTTTTTTCTGTGGGAGGTCAGTCCTTCCTTCACTGGCAGCCTTCAATCCCTCAGGGCTGCCTGTGTCTTTGCTTCCTGCCCTCATCACTGTCTCGTGCAAAGGCTTCTCTGGGCTTCGGACATCATCCTCAACCCCAAAGCCCCTGAAGCTCAGGCCTCTTTTCCCCATGAGCTCTCAGTCAGGTTACTCAACCAGCTCTTTGGACGATGGGTCTTGGCCTTCCCCCCCCCCCCAGGTCTTGTCGTTGCCTCTGTCGGTCCCGTGTTCAGGGACTGACGCCTCCAAGTGATGCCTGCATGCACTCACTTCTCACTCAAGGGCGATGCCACTGTCTCTGGGGGCTTCCTTCCCTATGCAGCCTACACCTGTGTAGGCTGTGTTGCCTGACTGGCATCAGCCCCTTCTCCTTAGTCTACGGTGGCCACACCAGCGTCTACCCAGGAGATGCCTTCACCATTGTCTGTTAAACCTCAGCTGGTGCCTGTCACTCCTATGGGGCAGCCACAACCAACGCCTGCTACACTGACGCCGGGTCCTTCCAGATCAGCGCCGTCTAGCCCTTCACTGCAGGAACCGTCATCCGGTTCCTCAGGGACCAACATCGAATCCTGTGAAGCCTCAGGGACCGACACTGGGGGACCCTACACCTTCCCACCCAGCGCCCCTTCCCTCCCACCACCCTTGGACTACACCGCCCTATTCACTGCTTCATGCAGAGTAAGGAACCCCGGAAAAGGCCTCCTACCCTGCCTCTGAGGGAACCTTCGCCCTCACTGGTCTGGGTTCTTCCTTCCACTCCCCTGTCTCCAGGTGATGAGGAGGGCCAACATCAGAAGGATCGCTGTCCACTGACGCTGGTCCCAGAATCTGATCCATCTGGATGGGGATTCCTCCTCCTCGGAGAAGGACTCTGAGGATTCCCAGTTACCCTCTGAACCTTAGGAACCCAGGGATACCCCCAGATCACCTCCTCATGATCCAACTTTCCTGGACATCATGAGGCACATTCAGTCCCTCATGAGCTAGGACTCTGAGGAACTAGACCCAGAACGCAGACGCCTGGCAACCTTCCTCCATAAGAAGGACACAGTGCCCATGGCCATTCCTCCCCTTATTGACTCCTTTGAAGATGTCAACAGGGCCGCCTGGAATCACCCATCCTCCTCCCTGGCCATGTCTAAGAAGGCGGACAGGCTCTACCATGCCCCCAGGGATAAGCCTTTTTGTGGAGAGCATCCCCTGGCTGACTCAGTGGTCATGAATGCTGCTCATGACCATACTAAGAGACCAAGACACCTTAGCATGCACCCTTCAGACAAGGAGTCTCATCGGGTGGATTTCTTGGGCAAGAAGGTCTACACCTCGGCCACTTTGACTGTTTGGTCCTTAAACTTCTTAGCCCACATGGTCCAATACCCAAAGCTCTGGAATTGGTGCAGACCCTGCCAGATGATGCCACCTAGTCTCAGTTGACCCAGCTTCTGAAATCGGGGTCAGACATTGGAAATCACATCCTCAGGACGTCCTACGATACTGCCGACTTATCCGGATGGGTGGCAGCCACTGGCATTTGTGTTCACCACCATTCCTGGCTTCAGGTTTCTGGCTTTGCCCCTGATGTGCAGGCCCAAATCCTTGATACTCCTTTTAGGGGGTTGGTACTTTTTGGTGAGGCTATCCAGAGCATTATCTCCATCCTGCAAGAGTCTGGCCAGGCCCTGAAGATGGTACATTCTTTATACCATTCTCAGCCAAAACCCCAACAGCGTCAGCCCTTTCAGAGGAACCAGCATCAGTAACCCTGGGGACAGCTGCCCAGAGGAACCTTCAAATGTAAGGCCCCATTCCAGGTGACAGGAGCCTGAGCCCCTAGGGCTTCCCCTGCCACCCTGCCCATCCCAGGTCTTCAGCATGACTCCTTGCCCAACCCCCACCAACCCTGGTAGAGGCCTTGGGGGAGATGGTGGGGGGTCACTTCTCTCCCCCCCCATTTTTCTTTATGGTGCCAGAACTCCTAGCCCTGCAAATGGGCTTGCCAGTCTCTGGTGACACTCACCTGGGGATGCCCCCCACGAGTGGGGCCACCGAGGTGGAACTGTCATGGCTGGAAGGTCGGGCACTGGAGCCAGCTCATACACAGAGGCTGGCATTTTCTAGAGGCTTTACTCCCTGTGAGCTGGAGATGTGCAATGATACTAGCATGCAAGCGTCTGTCCCCAGCTCCGCCCCTGGTAGCATGGTGCTGTGTCACCCTGCCACCTCCAGGTGGCAATCATCATCGACACTGGGAATCTCCTCCCCTCAGAGAAGGGAGAGCAGTCCTCGGATGCTCAATCCTTTTTCCGACCCCGATGGCACGCACTCATTCCTGAACACGGGTCGCCAGCGTGGTACGAGGTGTAGCGTCCAGCACCTCAACCCTCCGCGCCACCAGGCCAGCATGGCCACTTCTCCCTTTGTCTGGATGAATGGTACAGAATCACCTTGGATCAGTGGGTGCTTCAGCTGGTAGAAAGGGGTCACACCCTCGAATTTCAAGAGATATACCCTGGACAACCTTCCCTTGCACTCCCACTATCCTCCAGATCACATTGCCCTTATCCAGGAGGAGTCCCATGCACTGCTGAGCAAAAGGCCATGGAACCTGTTCCTGACAATCAAAGGGGAAAGGGTTTCTATTCACATTTCTTGCTGGTCCCAAAGAAGACCGGCAATCTGTGACCAATATTGGATTTCAGCCACCTGAATCTTTTCATAGAGTACAAACGCTTCAGGATGGTTACCCTTCAGGGTCTTGTGCCCCTTCTTCATCAAGGAGTTTGTCTCTGCTCTCTAGATATGCAGGATGCCTACCTCCTTATCCAGTTGTTCTGGCCTCACAGGAGGTTTCTACACTTTTGCTTCCAGGGAAACCTTATCAGCTCAGGGCCCTCCCCTTTGACCTTTCCCTCGGCACCTCAGGTCTTTACCAAGTGCCTGGCAGTGGTGGCTGTGGCCCTTAGGAGACAGGATCTTTGCATCTTTCCCCTACCTTGACGATTGGCTCCTCACAGCCCCCCCCCCCAGAGGCCAGTTGCTCTGGCAATGGAGGTCACCTTTGATTTGTTTCGGGCACTGGGCATCACCCTGAATCTTCCCTCGCCCTCCTCCTGGCCAAGTCAAAGACTGCAGTTCATCAGAGCAATCTTAGACTCTGCTCAGGGCAAGGCCTTCCTGCCTCCAGACAGAGCATACCATCTGAGAGCACAGGGCTAGTTGGTGTCCTCGTCACAGCAAGTCCTGGTCAGGTCGTTCCTCAGGCTCCTGGGACTCATGGTAACAGCCATTGTCACTGTTCCACTTGCCTGCCTGTACATGAGGTTGCCTCAGTGGACCCTACGGGTTTAATGGGACCAAAACACGGATGAATTGGAACAAGAGGTCCTAGTTTCCAACCCTGTGCGGCAAACGCTGTCTTGGTGGATGAACCCATCCAACCTCCTCAGAGGGGTCCCCATCTATGCAGAATCTCCCACTCAGATTCTCATGACAGATGCCTCCTGCCTGGGCTGGTGTGCTCACTTGGCAGACCGTCAGACCCAGGGGACCTGGTCTCAGCAGGAGCATCATCTCCACATCAGTGTGCTCGAGATGCGTGCAATCCTCCTTTCCTTTCAGGCCTTTCAGACTCATCTCCTCCCAGGCCCTCTCTGGATTCAGATGGACAACATGTTGATAGTCTGTTACATCAACAAGCAAGGGGGCACTCATTCATACCCCCTGTGCAGGGAGGCCATGAGAGTTTGGCATTGGGCCATAAGACACGGCCTGGTTTTAACAGTAGTTCATGTTCCAGGCATCCAGTAAATCCTGGCCAGCAGCCTAAGCCGGTCTAGGTTGAGAACTCATGAATGGGAGCTCCTATCCTCCGTGATGAAGAATCTCTTCAACAGGTGGGGTTGTCCTGAGTTAGACCTCTTTGCTTCCCCACTCAATGCAACACTGCCCGGTTCCTGCTCACTAGATCCAGGGCCTGGTGTTTTCTGGTGAGACGTGTTGTCCCCCTCTCGGACAGGGAGGTTTCTGTATGCCTTCTCTCCCTTCCCACTTCTGCAGAGAGTTCTGCTCAAGCTGCAGTCAGAGAGAGAGAGAACAGGGTTTTGATGGCTACTTACTGGCTGCAACAGATAGTTTCATTGTTGTAACAGCCGGCAGTGGAACCTCTTCTTCCTCTGCCCCTGTGCCGTGACCTGCTCTGTCAGGACCAGGGGGCTCTGATTCACTTGGACCACAAGTCTCTTCATCTACATGCGTGACTCCTTCAAACTCAGCCATCGCATGATTTGGGGTTTCCTCTAGGGTGGCAAATGTTCTAGTGGCCGTGAGGAAGCCCTCCACCAGAGCCACTTACGCCATGATGTGAAAGTAGTTTTCAATCTGGGCTACTGCCCGGCATTTGGATCCCTTCACCTACCCAGTAAGTCTCATCCTGGAGTACCTCCTTTCCCTTTCAGACTCTGGTCTGGGCTACTCCTCTATCAGGGTGCACCTTTTCGCCATCTCTGCATGCCAAGCACCTATTGACGGCAAAAATATTGCCCAACTGGATCTGTCCCACACTGTCTTGCAGGGCATCCTTTATTTGAAACCTCCCATGAGGGACCCAGTCCCACCATGGGATTTATTTATCTTGGAGAAGCTCACTCTTCCTCTTTTTGAACCTACCGCAAGCTGTGAGCTGCACTTTCTGTCATGGAAAACAATTTTTTGGGTTTTTCTTTTGCAATATATCTTTTTTTCTACCTTGAGCCCTGGCAGCTGGTTGTGGTCCTCCTCATGGAGGAACTTATTTCTCTGGTCCCACCGTCCCCGCTCTGCCGACTCTGGGAAATTCCCCCCAGATTGCCCCGCATGGTGGAGCCAGGGAGGAGGGTGCTGCTCTGCCCCCCAAGACTCAATCCGGACACCAGGGACTGCTCTTGGAGACACGGGGCCATCACAGAACCTGCCAGGCTCCTTTTCCTCTTGTTTCTCCCATCCCCCCTCCCCTACCAACGTAAGGACATCGGTACATGCCTCCCGACCCATACTGCCCTCCAGCCACTGCCAGAGGGCAGTCATCGAGCAGGACAACAAGTCTCCCTCTCCCTGAGAGAGGAGAGCAGTCCTCCAGACGCTTGATCCTCTCTCCCCCCACCACTGACCACCAGTGGCCCGGGCTTGTTCCTGAACCCGTGTTGCTGGCATGGCATGAGGTGTAGCGACCAGCACCTCAACATCCAGTGTCACCGGGCTGACCCCAGAAAGCAATGTTTTTAGTTGCCATTACTTCAGCTTGGAGGATTTCCGAGCTTCATGCTCTGATATGGAGAGTCTTATTCGGTTTTCCACAAAGTCGAGGTATCCTTGCGGACTAATCCTAAGTTTTTGCCTAAGGTGGTGTATGAATTTACTTTGAATCAATCCATCCAACTGCCTGTTTATTTTCCTGTGTATTTAATCAGGGGGAGGCTTTACTTCATACTCCTAGATGTTCATTGGGTGCTTCATGTTTTATCTGGACCTCGCCCCCCCTTTCAGGAAATCTGACCAGTTGTTTGTTTCATTTACCCCTAGGATAGAAGGGACTCCTGTTTCCAAACAGTGTTTATCTAAATGGTTAGCTAATTGCATTGTTTGTTGCTACCACAAGCACAACAGGCCTTTGCCAGGCCAGGTGAAAGGTCATTCTACCAGGGGCATGGCTGCATTTGTGCAACTGCCACTTGGAGTTCTGTCCACACTTTCATTATTTTATTTATTTATTTATTTGAGTCTAGGATTACAACCTTTGAGCTAGGAGCTCATTTACAAAGGTTCCATGTCAATTTCGACATAACAAGACAAGTAGAACAGACATTTTATCAGAGTTACATCAATGAGGTTGCAATACAATTGATTACAATAAGTACATTTTTGATGTTAAGGGGTAAACTCAGTTACAAAGGTTCAGCATTAATTAAAAACACAACAAGCAAAGTAAAAACAGTCATAGTAGTAGGATTCCAATACGTTGACTTTGATATGTACACAGGATACGACTTGGGGGAGTAGAGGCAGGTGGGTAAGACAGGGGTGGGTGCTTACTCTTACTTTAGGTTAGTGAAGTTGAGGGAGGAAAATTAAGAAGGTTAAGAGCCAGGAATTGTGGCTCCCACAGTTCCTTTTGTCAGGGAACGTTAACGTTAAGCATTACAGTTTGGACATTGTCTCTAGGCGTAGACGGTTTCAGCCTTGCAGTCCTCCAGGGCCTCCTGTCTTGATGTTCTTATGACTGCTGCTGTGCACCTCCCAACTGACTGAGTCTATTAACTCTGCTGCTTGGGATTCAGTCCTTATGGTTATTGCCTGCTGTAAGAGTCCCCGTGAAGTAAGATAGTACAGTTACATGAGAACTTACTGTAACAGTAGATCTTCAAGAGGAGTTCTTCCAGCAGGCACTTCATTCCCTCCCTCCTTCTCTCTGACTGCTGTTTCTCCATCGCAGCTCTTCTGCTTTTCTTATTTATGAGGCACCTCCCCAGTTCTCCTATTTCTACACACGCTGGGGTCTCCGTCAGGAGAGCTGGGGGACCTTCCCTTTTATACCATGGGTCAGAAGTCTGCATGTTGACGTCGGGCGCGGTCCCCCGCTGAATACTGCTAGCTAGAAGTTTTCCGTGTGGTCCTAATGCCTGGCGGCTCAGTCTTCATGGTTATTGCCTGCTACAAGAGCTCCTCTCGAAGATCCACTGTTACAGTAAGTTCTTACATTCTGTACTTTTTCCCTACAGAAACACTGTTCTCATTTTTTTAATAAATGAATGAGGTAGGATTTGTAAAGTTTGCCACTTTCACAAGACTTTATTACCTAATGGTCATGGGAGCCACAAGTAGGTTAACAGGTAAATTGATGTCATGTAGGTCGACTGTGGAGCCCTCTCTCCCCTTCCAGCACTAAAAATGCAAAGAAATGCAAGTGAATCTAAATGACTATAAGTAATCTTTAAAGTCTTCTTGACCCCTAACATTTCTCTCCAGTCTATATTTTCCAAATTAGGTAAGATGTCAGTTAGCCTTGCCAGTGTTGTTTGTTTTGTTTTTTTTCCATATGTACACAGGATGACTAGTTTTCTTACTTACAGCTCTCAGGGGAACTTCAAGCATTGATGACTTGATTTAATGGGAGCGCCCGAGCTGGGTTTATTTATTTATTAGTTCGAAAATGGTGACCGAAAAGTTGCACTAAAAAAATAATGACTGAATTCAAAAAATTGAAATACAAATATTTAACAAAACAGAAGTCTAATGGAGAATATCAGTTTCCATAGACAGGATCACAAATCCAAAACTGAATTTGCATCAAATTGACCATACCTTTCAAAGATGGAGACCGTTAGGTCTAATACATATTTTGCAGTTTTCAGATACACAGGGAGTGCTTCCCTTTGAGCACACAAGTGAAATATGGTCTTACAGGTCAGGAGCATTTTTGATATGTACAGGTGTGAACATAACTAGTTGCATAAAGAGAAGAGGCACATAAAGGGAAGAGGCGGATCCACCTCCCGGATCCTGTCCCATTGCTCCTACTATTACTGATAGGAGCTATTCAGGGAGACCCCTGGCAACATTGGATAAGCAAATGTGCACAAGGGGCTTCAGGATCTCCTTGCTGATTTCACTCACTATACCCCTGATAAGTGGAACTGGGAATTAAATACCAGTATCTCGTATCAAGTTAAAAACATGCTTTCTCATCTCTTAAAATAGCTTCCTGCCTACAATGGAAAGAGTTTGCTTGGAAATGCCGCCATAGGTTCTGTAGAACTCCTGCCATCCTAGCTAAATTTATGCCCCCAAGAATATGAACATTGCTGGAGGCAATGTGATCAACTACTTGCAGCTCACACACACACACACACATATATAGATATTTATTCTGGCAGTGTCCAGTCCTTACTACTTTGTGGTTGGAAATTTCAGAAATGCAGCTTCTGTCTCTGCCAGCAAAGATTGTGTCCCCGACTGTGGTGCTTATGTCCATTCTTCCCCCGGGTACTCGACTGACTCCTCATGCCTCAGCATATCTGTATAGTCTAGCAGCCCAAAAAGCCATTACCAGACTCTCTAGATGCAAAAGGATCTCCCCACAATAGAGATCTAGCAAAATATTATAATAGATATTAGTGCCACAGAACGTGTATCAACCTCCCAATATGGTCGGTTACCCCAATTTCAAACTAGATAGCAGAGCTGGGTCATGTATACTATGGCTTATACTGTAGAGGTCATGTTTGTGTCTTAGATGTTGTCATTGCTGACTCTTGCCATCTAGAATTATCAACTAGTAATTAAATTTGTCTTATCTTGTATTGTTGTTGCTACTGGGGTTCCTGGGTCATATTGGCTCCTGATGTAACATTTAATGTGGTGTTTGTATTAGGAGTCTGGCAGTGCGACCAGTAAGGCAGTCCCCTTCATTAACCTGCTGTGTGCAATGCACTACTTTGTGCTGTTATATTTTGTAAACTGTTGTATTGTCCTGCTCTCTGCTCTTAATAAAAATGAATTTAAAAAATTGAATTCACACAGAACCAAGAAAATCAGGTTTTACAAAACTTTTTCATCTCTTCCTTTTAATTTGGGAGTCTTTTAATATACTCTGCTACCCCTCCTGAAATGTGTGAATGAGAGTTCAGAAAACACTCCACTATGAAAAAGGAGGTAAAGCATTTCTGCAGTGAGTCATTCAACTAAACACTTACTTTGTAAACAGGATGATTGGATTCTTGTCACAAATGTCATGGAAGCATATGAGTGTGCCTATGTAACTGTAATATTGTAGTTGAAATAATGGAGGCTGTGTGGGCTTGCCTGTGGGAACCCATTTGATGCCCTATTCAGCAGAAGGAGCCAGTAGTGTTCCTGTCTCGCCACTCTCTAAACTCTGCTGAAGAACAGTAGAGTCATTACAAATTTCTCAGGTTAGGCATGGGGCCATACAAAGCTGCATGCACATCCTGAAAAGATACTCTGGATGGAGTATGG
Source organism: Neoceratodus forsteri (assembly GCA_016271365.2). Taxonomy (NCBI): domain Eukaryota; kingdom Metazoa; phylum Chordata; order Ceratodontiformes; family Ceratodontidae; genus Neoceratodus; species Neoceratodus forsteri. Next base: position 1,413,673,654 of record CM057450.1, read on the forward strand.
TGGCCCCAGCAGTAAATCCAGTTCACAGCATGGAATGTCGTTATTCTCTTGTTCAGTTTTAGAAATATTTCTAGAGAAAGCAGTAGCTCCTTATGGGGAGATGTAGAAACAGAAGCATAAAATTTGTTGGCAGATAAGGACTATGTGGCCCACCCAGTCTGCCCAGTTTGTCCTTGCCTATGCTGTCACTGCAGACCCTTCCTGGTCTCCAGCTGCATTCCCCCTCCCTGCTTTCCTACAATGATTCCTCTGTGCCTGTCCCATGCATGTGTGAAGCCCACCACAGTCGTTGCTCCCACCACCTCAGCTGGAAGATTGTTCCAGGTGTCTGCCACTGTTTCAGTGAAGAGGTATTTCCTCACTTCCACCCTGAAATTCCCCCTTCAAGCTTCATAGCATGTCCCCTTGTTCTTGTGCAGCTTCTCCTCTGAAAAATACTCCCCTACTGTACCTTATTCATCCCCATGAGGTACTTACAGGTGTCTGTTACATCCCCTTCTCCCTATTCTCTTCCAAGGTGTATGCGTTGAGATCCCTCACAAAGCCGTTTCAGTGAAATTGTTTTTTCTGAAACTAGATTGAAAATGTTCCCAGCAGTCATTTGCAGAGAGGAAATTTACTAGTTGCTCAGCAACAACTTTTTCTAGAATTTTTGCCATGATAGGGAGCTTAGACACCGGATGGTAATTTGCAGGACCATTCACATTTGATTTTTTTAAGAATAGGCTTACTATAGTAGAGAACGGTACTGCCCATCAAGACTGGGAGATAGTGAAAGAACAGGGGCAGGGGGTCAAGAGCATATGTGACCTTCTTCAATGAAATTACAGTCTTTAACACAGTACCATATGAAACTTACAGTAAACTGAAACCTAACCCATTCTCTAGACAAAGGTGAACTTACATCATTGAAATATTGTTAGTATCTTGTACTGTGTTCGCTGTGATATTTGAAACTTTATCCAAAAAGTTATTTGCTAAGCATTCACATCTTTCATGGAATGGAGGGTGACCTAGATTTTCACCAGTTTGGACTATATAACCTACCTATGACTTGGAACATAAATTTAGTGTTTCTAGCATTTTCAGCAATGAAAGTAGAGTAAAAAGTACATTTGGCATACGTTGCTTATAAATCAACAAATTATTTCTGAAGATCTTTGCCAATTTCTAATCCAGACTTTCTCCATGCTCATTCCAGCCTACAGTTTGTCTGCTTGAGCTGGGAGAGGTCAGAGGAGAACCAGGGGGAGACATGTCTACTGGAAGTACAGAGTTTTTCAGAGCCAAAAGCATCTAATTTTTTGTTTAGAGAGGGTGTCCCTAAAAGCCTCCACAGACATGTCGAGTACCATGCCGAGATTAGTAGAAAGATTTGAGAACTCCCTACAACTGCTAGACCTCAGAGTTTGACATAAAAGAACTTTGTATTGGAGGTTTAGGTGAAAAACCCATATCAAACCGTAACAAGTTGTGATCAGAAAACAAGAGATTTCAACATTTTCAGTCTACTTAGATAATAAACTCCTAGAAAAGATTAAAGCATGACCCACAGAAGGAGTAGAGCCAGTGACATGTTGCCAAAAGCCATGAGAGTGTAACAGATCAAGAAAATCTGAAGCTTGCTTATCAGGACCATGTACGAGAAAATTAAAATCACTGACAATTTTATGTTTTCTCAATATCATTGAAATCCTCAAAGACAAAGTTGGAGAATTCTTCCCAAAAAAAAAACAGCAGTGGCTTTAAGAGGGGAGTAAACAAGAGCACATTTAATGCATTTAGAGAAGCTAGCCATCAGACCTTCAGAAAGAGTTAATGAAGTCCAGCGGTGTACGAGAGTCGGTCAAAAAGGATCTAGCTAATATAGCAATCACCCACCTTTCCTAGTTACCGTAAATTTGGCTACAAATTAGGGGGCCAGGAACAGAGAAAGTCAAGGGATTGTTGGGGAACCATGTCAAAAATCACTGGCGACTTAGAGGACAAAGATCTTGTATTTAATAATGCACTCTTTTTTACAGATCCCATAACTTCCTTCTTAAAGAGCACCTTTCTCGGTGCTGCACTGAAATAAGAGGAAGCTCCCCTTCCCCCGAGGGAAGGGGTTGTAAAATGCCCTCTAGGGGCTAGCAGCGCTATCCCTTTCCACTTCCCTGTTACTGACCATGCCCCATTTTATGATGTGGCACTAGGGAGAGCATGAGGGCACTTAAGTGTATAGAATGGAATTTTAAAATACTGTTTTTGGCCTTTTAAGTGGCCATTTAATAAAACTGGAGCCAGGGTTCATCTAACAAGACTCTTGTTTATTTATGTATTTATTAGCTTTTGTTGACCAGGTGGGTGCATTAGGCAAAAACCCTGCCTATTTTCAAGCACAACCCGGGAGAGTACAACATTTAGTTTTACAAAAGACAAGCAGCAAATAATACAGAACCAGTAGATATCCTCGCAGGGATAATTGTGGAAACAAAGCATACATGTGACAGTGGCCATCCACGCAGGGAAGGAAGGAAGCAGGCAAGGGAAACTAGGCAAAGTAGTTAAAAAATGCAGAGACAATGGTAAGCTAGTTTAAGGAAAGCAGGAGAAGGGAGGGGGATTAAGTACGGACACTTGTTAGTTGAACCTTGGCTCTGATTTTACCAAACGGCCAATTAAACAGCCGGACACTGTACTTTAAAATCATACTCCATACACTTCAGTGGAGAGCACTCCCTGTGCTCTCCCTATTGTCATAAAACGGGGCATGACCAGCAACAGGGAAGTGGAAAGGGATCATGCTGCTAGCCCCTCGGAGGCAATTTATGATCTCTTCCCTCAGAGACAGAATTTCAAAAGCTGTTTTTTGTGCAGAGGAGCTCCTGTGGAGGTAAGGGGCTTCCTTCTATTTTGGGGAGAGTTGTAAAATTACCAGGATTGGTTCTCTTTAAGACAACGGACTCAAATTCAAAACAAACAGAAGCAAAAGCATTGATACGAGCATTTATCCTAGTAAGAATGAAGACTCTGGTTCTCGCCTAGTTAGATTTCTCCCTTGTCTGCCACAGTAAGTCTTCCTTAGTGACTTTCATTGCCCAAAAATTGAAGCACCATGTCAATTTAAGAGGATTTGACCTAATAGATCTTTAAAAAATTGAGGAATAGGTAATCATTTTGAAAGTATGACCTAGCAAACACACTAATGTTAATAAATAAATACATAAAAGTGGCCCTAAGAAATAAAATGACATAAAAACACAGAGGAGACTGGAAGAGCAACAGTGAACAACGCTGGGTTCACTTCTCGATGTTGTCATGACAACCAAGTAGACCTCGAAGCAAAGCTCAAGAGATCTGCTGTTGTCATGACAACCTGGAGAAGTGAACACAGCATTGAGGTTCACTGTTGCCCAGCCATTGTCTTTTATGGTGTATGGGCAATAGTGAAACAGCAGTTCATTTCTTGTGCAGTTTTAGCATTCATTTTTGCTTCTTGGGAGTGGCATTCCCTACGATTCCCTCGAGAGCAAGCCTGCCTGTCACACTTTCACATACTTGCCTGATTCAGACGATTCAAGTTCAGATCATTAAGGATTTTAATTATTAACATAAATGAGCAAGAACAATTCAGAAATTAAATATTATCAAGGAAAACAAAAAATAAAAACAAGTTCATTCAGACTTTTGTAATGTTGGCGGATGTCACTATACGTTACCAGTGGTTCAAAAGAAACTGAAAAAAAAAAATAAACACGAGCCATCAGCGTGGCTGTTAGGGTAGCAGGAGTGTGAAGACATTCTATGTTGTACCATCGTAGTGACATACTCAAGAGGGTACAACCACCTCTTGATGAAGTACGATAGTACAAAAAGCCTAGGAATGAATTGAATTCCATTCTTAATTGCGCTGTCCTATACACTATAAAATAGTTAGAATACAAAATGAGATGTTTGCAGACTGAAGAAATTATATGTTTAGACTGTGTGTGATCCAAAGGAACAGGTTCAGTTACTGCTGCAGGGGAGAAATTCTCCCAATCAGAGTTCTGAAGACTGCCACTGGGGAACAGTAATATCCAAGGGGAGAACGCGAGGATATAAAACCAAAATACATATAAGGTAAAATCAGTGTAGGTGGCAAACTCCCAGAATACAAGTTAGAGCTACTGGCATGTAGCATAAAAGTTAGAAAACCCTTCAGCCACTGGGAAGACCTGCTCCTTAATGTAATTTTCAGAGCTGCTGGGGAGTTTCGGTCCACAGATAAAGCAAGATTGAATGAGGAATGGCTGCACCGCTTCGAGAGTAATCAGCACAGTAGTAAATTATCTCCAAAAATGGGAAAACACTCCCAGGGAATGACTTGCAGCCAGAATAATGTGAACCAGGCAGTAAAAGCCAGAAACTGGCGCAGGGAAAAACCCTTCCCAAGAGAAAAGGCTCTTTACCTTCTTGTAGCTGCTGGGGAACTCCATTCCCAGGAAACACTGTAAGCTGATTTCATCCCCAGAGGAAGCAAAGACCCACACCCTGGGGTGGCTGCAGAGACACTGATCAGCCATCTCTGTCATCAAAGTGAACGGGGCCAGCACCCAAGGTACACTGCATCACCATCAGCACGGGACAGTCAGCCGACTGGTCGTGAATTGTTGAATACTAACGTACAAGCCTTGGAGTAAGAAGCTCCACCAGCTGCATGGGACCAGCATCAGCCAAACCAAGTGCTTAGTCCAGTACTGGCACACAAGCTGTGGTGCAGGGAGTAGGCAATACTTCAAACAGGCCATAGAAAGTCTGCCGCTAGGCACCGCCAGCCACACAGAAACACAGCAGCTGGGTCTAGGATCTGCTTCTGCATGGCATCAGACATCAGCTATGGAGCAAAAAGTAGGGTCAGGTGAGCAGAACTGCAGATGAAGAGCACGCAGTAAGGTTGGACCCTCATAAATAGAAATGCCAGTGAAAAATTAAAGCAGTGTGGTTAAAACAGTTGGAAACTAATAAACTGTAAAACAAAAATCTGAAAACTAACTTGAAAACACAGTTTTACTAAAACAACTTTAAAATACAAATAAAATGGAAAAATGAGTGAGCAAGAGCCAGCAACAGCAGTTGGGTGTCGCTCAGAAGCTCGCAGTGCACCTACCATCTCCAGTGCCATCTTGCATCCTCTAGTTGGAAGGCGAATAGAGAAACTTTCGGTGTTCACCAAAGGGTCTTTGGTACAGGAGGGAAAAAAATCATTCTTGCTCAAAAGTAGAAAAGATTTTCCCTAAAACAGAGCTAGATTAGTTTTTCTCTCTATATTCAACATGTAGGGAGACTGGGACGATGACGCACATTATTCAGTGGGGGTACAAGAATCATGCATTTTGATTGGCACCTTTTACTCATGGTAAATCCTGGCATTACCCATGGCCCATGGGAAAAGGTGCCAGTCGGCCACTTCACCAAGATCAGTACGACCCCCAGAAAGAAAAAAAAAATACACCACTATCTTAGATCATCGATAAGATCCTCCGGTGAAGTCAGACACACAAGTGGGACTTTCAAATGGAGTCCCTTTTGAAGAGGCAAACGCAGACCTAATAAGTCCTAAAACTCACTATAAACATAGCAAAACTGTTTACTTCTAAAATAAATATATTACTGTGCTGCCTGCTCCCCGGTCCCAGAGTACTCTCGCAGCCCACCTGCCCCTTGCAAAAAGCGGCATCTTAAACAAACGAACAAAAAAAGTAGCTGCAGTAACACCACTGCTCACTCGCCATAGTCAAACACATGCTGTGTGCAAAATCTTCAGTCAGACTTGCTGACCAGGGGCTGTATGACATCTCAGAAGGCTCAAAGAAGTCGGAAAATAATTTAAATAAAACATGTTGTCGGACAGTACCTTCTCTGTCACAGTGTAATCCATCATGGCTATTTTTTTTTCTGACCGAAACCACGGCAGAAGGTCCTTCACACCTCGCACCATTGCCCTTAAAGGAGAAGGCCACCCAGAATGTGCAAAAACATATGTTATGTAGAGTGTTTTGATATGTATGTTAAGTCCTAGTGTGTCTTTCCCTCTGTCTGTTATTAGGAGTTTTTCCTAAATTAGCCTGCTAGCTGTATGGTAGTTTTACGACCCCTGGGGATCTCCATCACAAATAGGTTTATTGGCTTTCTTTCTGCTACGATGCACCGTGACTCATGTGACAGTGATGTAGCTATGCCCTTAGATTTAGCATAGTCTGTCACAGCTCAGCCACAAAGATAATAGAAGTCACACTGCTAGATTTTGGGTGAGTGTAATCATTATTCTTTTTTGATTTAGTACCTTGTCCTGCTACATTACAACCTATAAGGTGATGTTCAATTTTTGCTACTTAGTACTGGTGCAAAAACTGAAAATGACTGAGAGGAATAGAATAAGCAGTGACATGATACACACACACACACACACACACACACACACACACACACACACACACAGCAGAACATAGCAGGACAAGGTGCTGATATCAAAAAATAATGATTGCACTCACCCAAAATCTTGCAGTGTGTCTTCTCTGGAAGAAGTATTTTCTCTGTGGCTGAGCTGTGACAGACCCCGTAACAAGACACTGGCTTCCTGCAGGGGCAATTAGGCATCACACCAAAGGGCACTCTGGGAAGACTATCTGGGACAACAGGCCATAAAAGAAACCAGAATGGCAACCTCCAAGGGCAATAAAACAGGAAAAGTTAGAAAAAACATCTCTCACAGCCAGAGGAAAAGAAAACAATGGGAACTGGTTAGAACACAGAAAATAAGACTACTGCACATCTTTCTCTGATTTTAACATGGAGTTTTTCTTTAAGGTAAACATAAATTGTAATTGTTGGAGCAGTGCAGAAGTAGGGAATGAAGACTGCATGTCTTCATGCAGCCCAGTAGTTGAACTTTTGAAACAAATTCAAGGGGCATATAATCAGATGGTTGGGACATGGGGCACAGAGTGGGGGAGCAGGGCGCAGGCAGCAGTCTCCCTACCAACAAGGAACTATTTTTTGTGGTGAAGTAATAAGAAAAAAATTATTTAAAATAATAAAAAAAAACAAAAACATTTTCTGTTTTGTTTTTTTTCCTCACCCCAAAAAGTGGACCATTATAGATCGCAATAAACTGTGAGGGGTTATGCTGAGATTTACCTACTTGGTGTGAATTTGGTCACCGCTGCGTCTCGTGACCAAACCACACTAGGCATGGGTAAATCCCAGCATAACCCACACCTTGTTATGGTTTATTGCTTAATTTCATCCATTCAGTGGCAGGCAATGCTTTGTGGTATGTGAACAAGCCTCTGGGAAGCCTGTGTGAATGGCGTGCTTGTATGCCAAATGTTACAGACACTTTAAAACACTTCTATGAAAAGCAGGATTATCTACAAATTAGTAATGTTATAGATTGCACATAAATGTTTCTCCTTTTTACAAGGCAAAACAAAATGACCTGCAGAGCATTCCTTTATTAAAGAATGGAATGGCTTGATACTCCTAACGTTTTGGAATGTTGGGTAATTCCGTATCCCTGTTGCTAAATTGTGAATTGTTTTCTTTCTTGGTGTCGACTGAACAATCTCTTTGTTCTGTTCTTGCCTTGATAACAAATTGCAAACATTTTAAATGGGAAATCAGTTGTTGGTATTGCGGCATGACCCACTTCAAGGCATTGAAAATGCAAGCCATAGTGAGAAAAGCACAACATGACCTAGTTGGGAATCAAACCCAGGTGCTTGATCAAGGGAGCCAAAGGACCAATAGGGTTTCTATGAGGTTCATGTGGCCACTTTCCTCCCCAAACTGCAAATCCTGCAACTGGGAATGTTTTTGATGGAGGTGAGTTATAAATAGTGACAGCTGTGAAACTCCCACAGATTTTTGGCTACTTCAAGCCATGAGAAATCCATTCTGATGCTGTCAGATCAGCTCTTTGTGGGATTGGGGGGCCAACTTGTGAAGGAAAGATAGAAGATGCAAAAGTGTTTTGAGAACTACTAGCGTTAGGTCCCACTTATGATTGTTGCACAGTAACTGCTATTGCTCAAGGCATGTGCGCACCTGATCAATGTTTAATGAACCTCCCAGCAGGTTGGAATTAAAGGAGTCTGAATTTCCTTTTTACTCCAATTAAGCTATAGTTCGGAACTAATCTTATGTGGCACAATAAACGCTTCACTTTTTGTAATGTAGCACTTCTTGAGCTACTTGTAAATGTTAACTTTTTCCTGCTTGTTTCTTTATGATTGATTGATTGATTGAAAAAGGAACATACATTGTCATGGACTTAATGATTGAACTACTTAGCAGGACGGTGAGAAATTAGGTTTACTTGAAAACAAAGGTGTAGTCTATAGATGGCGTTGAGCCACATGGCTTTATGTGGTGTTGTAGTTGCAGAAATGGTTTATAAGTACAGTACTCAGCATTTGCTATTACCAGAAGTCCGTGCACCTATCTGCTTGGTAGAGCAGGACTGCACTTTTATTTATACGCAGCTTTGAAACGCAAAGTGCAATGCACACGCAGCCATAGATTGTTGTATGACAACTTGTTTTTGAGAGGGAGATGGGCAGGGGAGAGAGAGAGAGAGAGAGGCAGACAGACAGAATTAGCTAGGACACCAGGGGTACTCCTTTGATCTTTAGCCTCAACCGGAAAATCCACCAGGAGTGGGCAGAAGGGAACTCTAACTACTGCTCCATCTCAAAGGATAGCACCCCTCAGCAGAGCAGAACTGCATGAATTGTGTTTTGAAGAGTGAAAAGGACAATTGTAGGTCTCGCTTTTGAACCTTTTAGTGACCTTTCTGATCTTTGGAAGTGAGGGACCTCACACATATATTTAATTTAGTTTGCACCGAAGATTTGAGGGGGGGGTCACAGAATGCAGAATGGTTGTGTTTGTCTTAGAAACTGACAGAAAATATTTCATCATCCTGTATAAAAATCTGAAGGGTACAAGTGTAATGCCCCCCCCCCCCACCACCACCACCATTTGGGGGCTTACCTTTAATCATGCCTCCGGTGTGCTTCCAGTGCCGCTGGTGTCCCCGATCCTCTGCAGCTCCTTCTGTCACTAACCCAGGTCCTCAGTGTTCCCTCTGTTTAATTGAGCCTGTAGGGCTCGTGAGATCCTCTAGCAGCAGTCGGCATGTTTAGGGCCACCGCCGCACGCTCGAGGAGGTGGCAGTCAGGATTAGACCGCCGTTTCGGTCAAAAAGCAATTGTCTCCTCCGTGGTTCCCGGTGCTGTAGTCGAGTTTAAAAAGGGCACCGGGGACACAAAACAAAGCCAGAAAAGTATTTTTAAATAAATAAAATGGCAGCCGCCGAAAGTGCTGCCTCTGAGGCACCGGGGACAAAGGTCAGGGGCAAAGGTTACAGCTGAGAGTGCCCTCATAAATATTCATGAGCATTGCAGTGTTCCTAGGGGCAGTGTTCTACAGGAGCAGCGACTCCCTAAGGATACAACTTATTTATTTAAAGAGTGGACTTGTTTGAAAGAGAATTGCCAGGGCTACAAGTTAGTGGGGAAAGTAGTATAAATTTAATGTTGCTCCTGGCTGCACCAGAACTTTATGTGGGGAAGACATTAATACAGACTGCTTAAACTTAAACTGCAGCCACCATTTTTGTGCCTATCCACCAATTGGGTGCCAGGATTAAACAAAGGGGCTCTTGGGACAATGCCAGAGACTTATGGGAGATTAACTGGGATAATTTCTAGGTGCCAAAAAGGGAGCCAGTTAACATCTGAGAACTGTTTAAGACAGCTTTGGCAGCCAATGAGATTTCTGGAACTTATCCCCATATAAAAGGGGGCAACTGCTCATTCTGTTCAGATTTGAGAGATTCGTCCAGGAGTTCAGTGTGAGCCTCTGGGGAGCTTGCCAGCTTTCAGAGGTTAGGCCTGCCAGACCTAGACCTTTCGGTTGTCAGTCCGCAGGGCTAAGTGTCCAGCTGGCCCACGTTTGGGGTCACAGCAGCAGGGGATTTGAGTAGCATCCAAGCTGAATTCAGGATCAGTCTGCAAGCTAACTGGAAGGACCAGAAGAGGACAGAGCCTTATATAAATGTGTTTAGTTCGCAAGGTGTTTGCGCGTCTGAGTAGTTCGAGACGTTCGGTTTGCGTGTTCTCGGCCAGTTTTACGTTGCTCCTGCATATTGAAGACCAGCATTTCGATGAAGACCATGGGGGAATTCTCCTCCTGTTTCATCAAGCTACCTGCCACAGGTCTCATTTTGTTGGATCATCACTTGGTCTGGATAGTGTGAGTACAAACAGGGTAGCTCCCCTGCAACACAGCTGCAATCATTGTGTGTCATCTGATCATTTGTTTGGGTGTATTACAACAAACTGAGCCATCCAGCTCCAGATTACAAATTCTGGGTTTGAGTACATGCAAAGTGTTTCTTTCCTCAGGGCCCCAACAACAGCTGCAACTTCGGCCTACCCCGAGCAACACTTCAGGCTAGCCTATTCCTCCATACTGGGTACCCAGAGTTGTGTGACTTGTGTCAAAGGGACTCACTGTGCATGCATTTTCAGCCTGAAATAATCAGATCAATTAATCATCTGCTAGATTCATGCCCCACCCCTGTTATTATCCCCCTAAATAAATCTCATTGTTGTTTTACAGTTTAAATCTAGCTAGTGTGTACCTTCTTGGTGGGGATACAGTACTGTTATCGCATTGTTGCATCATTGGTCTTATTTTACAGGGGGTCTCCAGGGCAGCTGCAGTGGATCAAGCCCTGGTGGTAAGTGCAAAGGTTGTGAGCAAGTCATTACTGCCATACGATACATGTGAATGTTTTGCTGCTATACTGTTTAGGCCACTAGAGAGGTTGGTGGGGGGTTATAGCATCCTGGAGGGTTATACCAACGGCAGTTACGCTAACCCAGGACCATACCTCTGGGTGGAGACACCCATTCACTGAACATAGGCCCCTCAACCTGTGCTTAATCACGCAGGCAGGGATAGTAGCCCATAGGATAGCGCCACCTAGGGGTTACACAAGCATAGGTGCAAATTTCTTATCCCTCCCCCAGTCACTGTATGTTACTAATTTTTAATATCCTTTTATATACCAAGCACACATTTCTTAACTCAGAAGCATAAATGTACAGATCTGATGTTCTGTATTACATGTGATCAAGATGGATAATTACTGACGGTCAGTTTCTTTTTTTTTTTATATCATGCTTTTCCCCCTTGGGTCCCACCTAGTTGCCTTCCTTCCACCCCAATCACCCACCATCTCAGGGACTGAGGTGACCTCACGAAGGTCCCCCATGGATACACCCTGCGAGGCCAGGTCTGAAGCCCGAGATCTGTCCTCCCCACCTCCAAAACACAGTCCAGACGTCCCCATGGCCTGGTGGGTGGTGCAGAGGCTGCAACAGTTGGGAAACATCATTTGAATAGCGTGGGTATTTCTGCTTTCTTCTAACCCCGCTCTCCTCCACAGCATCAGCCCTAGCCCTGAGGTGACCTCACACGCTCTAGCATGCCCTTGTTGGAGAGGCAAGCTCCCTGACCCGCTGCAGGAGTCACTAGAGTGGTGGGATCTGACACAATCCCTCTGTAGCTGGGAGCATTGCCGTGTGGCAGCACCTGAACAACCCTTAGGGTCTTCCAACCAACTTCCCAGGCTCACTTCCAAACACGGGTTGCTGATGTGGAAGCGTGCAGCAAGTAGCACTACCCACTGGGCCATTGGGTGACCCTTAAAGGTCAGCATATAGGGAAGTAATTCAAGTTCCTTGGTCCTACCTATAGCTAATCTGATCATTTAACCCTTGCTGTGCCGCAGACTGATATCAGTCCAGAATTACTTTTTTTTTTTTTTTTATTTTAGTAAACTCTAGGATTACAAATACCTTTGAGCGGGGACTGCTCATTTACAAAGGTTCCACATCAAATGAAGCAGGGTAACGACAATACAAAGGAAACAATTGTTACAAATATTACACTCAAGGTTGACTAAGCAGTGGTTTGCAGAGAGATTCAGCAATTGCCTGCATGAGTCGATTTTGAAGGGGAACAGCAAATGGAGAGGAGAGATGCAGAGGTGAGTGAGCAGGCAGAGGCCATTGGGCGTTAGTAGGGGCAGCTGGCAAGAGATAGGTGATGGTGGCTCGGGCCTAGAGTCAGCTGCTAGGGGAGTGGTGAGTAAAGGGAGGAGTGTGGGGAGGGGTGAACAAGGAGGATTAAGGAGGCAGTAGATCCAGAGTACCATTGTCACCGGTGCAAGGTGAAGACCGTAGTTGAGGAGTGGCAGTCACACTGCATGGTTGAGGCAATGGAGCGTTGAAGTTCCTTTTTAAAGGGACCTAGAGTTGCAGCTATAAGTGCTTCTTTGCTTAGGGTGTTGTACCATTGAGGAGCCCTGAATGAGAATATCATCTGCCCCATAGAGGTCCGGCATCTTGGGACCGGGAACGTCTGTTGAAAAGCTCTCTGTGTAGGTTGGATGTTGCTGTGGGTGGTAAGGAGTTTAGCAACTCCAGGCGGCATGTGCCCAAGGATAATTTTTTTTGGTGAGTAGGCAGGCCTGGTATTGAATTCTGTTAATGAATGGAAGCCATCCAGTCTGGGCATATAGGTCACAGGTGTGAGTTAGGCGGGAGGCACCCGTTAGGAGCCTACAGGCTTTATTGAGTGTCATGGATAGCCTCTGGAGAGCGGTTTGGGAGGCAGAGCCATAGATGGCAAGACCATAGTCAATATTGGAGATGACAGAACTGTAGATAGCCAGTCTGAGGGCTTCAGGGGTCAGGCAATGCTTGTGTTTGTGCAGCAGGCCAATCCGTATATTGGCAGCTTTTGCCACATTACCTATATGCTGTGTGAACGTAAGTGAGCTGTCCAGGGTGATGCCAAGGTATTTAAATGCAGGAATATACTCAAGTGAGGCCCCCACTTGGTTCATAATGTTGTGGAGCAGAGGTTTGTACTTGCTCCATTGGTTGTAGAATGTCATAACCTTAGTTTTGCTAAAGTTCAGGATGAGTTTATGGGAGCGAAACCAATCTTCAACACACCTAAAGTGCTTTGTAGAAGGCTAGTATCTCACTTCCTAGTGAATAGTACTGCATCATCCGCATAAAGTAGGATTCTCTGTTGGCAGATGCTAGGGAGATCATTAAGAAAGAGAGAAAAGAGTAGTGGTCCCAGTATCGACCCCTGGGGGACACCAGAGAGGACTAGTTTTTCATCTGTGGTAACTCCAGCTATCCTGACACATTGTACCTTGTCCCCAAGGTAACTAGCAAACCAGCTTACTGCATGTTTGGAGAGGCCAAGGTTGGACAGCTGATCTAGAAGTAGCGGGTGGTTAACGGTGTCAAAGGCCGCCGTTAGATCAGTGAATACTGCCCCTCCACACATGCCTTGGTCACTATGTGTTGTAATTCTGTCGGCTGCCTAAGGGTTAATACTGTTAGGAACTTCAGAGGAATGTCAGCATTCCTTCAGAGATTTGGGGGTGGGGGGGTCTTATGGAAATATGGCAGTACAATAAACAAAGACATGGCAAGGGGTTGACTTTTATTTAATAATTTAGGAGCTGGTTGAAATTCTTTGGCAATGACATAACTCTGTGAAGGGCAGACCTGTATCATCCTCCTTGCAGCATATGGCCACCAGATGTTAGTTAACTAACTCTGCCGAAGCAAAAATGATAGTATTTCCAGTAACCACTCCAACCATGTGCTTTATGGCAAAACTGGAGAACTGGAAAAGCTGCATTTGTTTTTCACTGTGCACTTTTCCCTGAAGTGTACAAAGCACTGTGCACTTTCCCTGAAGTGCAGAAAGCCATTGGAAATTGTTTGTTGTGGGAACAAATACAAAGAGGAATACTGACTCAGTAACCATGTTAGAAAGAAAAGCTTGTGAATGAGTGTAGTGTTCAAGGTTCGGGCTTCCACAAGAAGAAATCAAGTAGCGTGCGGGGGTGAGGGGAGGAAACAGGCATGTGTAGAGAGATGTCTTACATCTAAAACATGTATGAGCATCTAAGATGGATGACTGTATAGAAGAAAGCAGGCCAAATAAATAGGACATCTAATGGGTTCATTTGATAGCGGAGTGAAATGTAACACCAGAAGTGCCAGTGTAGCAGAACAGCCTGCAGGGCTGCTGCACATCGTCAGATGAGGCAGCCAGAAGGCTTCACCCACACAAAATGGGGGAATTGTCCCTATGACCACATGTGAGGACCCCACATAGTGCTGGGGCAGCTAAGCACTGATTGAATTTGTTTTTTGTTTGCTCCTGTTTTTTTTTTTTTTGTGCTTTCTGACAGAATAGGCCCATTTCCTGCAGCATCAGGTTACAGAATTGTGAACATAGCTGCATGTTGCCATTTTTTTTTATACAGAGCAAAAGTTAAGATACACAGCATTTAATAATTTTTTTATCAGATTTCTTTTGAAATGTAAATATAATTACTGAAGGAACAGCAGAAGTGTTAGAAATGTGAGCTTTTTCCTCAGCTGAAAGTCTAAAACTCTGTAGTATTTGGTTAAATATCTCTTGAACATTTTACCAAATTATAAAATTCAGAGTCCGACCTTGAAAAGCATCATTAAATATTGATCTGCAGTCAGTGGCACTACAGAAGGGATTTGGCTGCTTAAACAGTGCTAGTTGTGGCAGAATTCAGCGATACCAAGTCGTTTGGCTCATAGCAGTGTACACGCAGGAAATCACTTTGCTTTGTTGATGCATGTGTTATCACAAACCTGTTGAAAAAAGATGGATAAGCAGTGCATGTGCCTGAGAAGCTGCCATTTTAGCCATTCTGTAGATGTGCAGCCAGAAAGTCGGCATTGGGCCAGCCCAGTGGCATGGCGGCAGCACGGAAGACTGGTATTCATGTGCCAGACCTGGAATCCCACTTCGGAGCCAGCGAGGGGATTGGGTGTGTTAAAGGGAGGGGAGATGTTCGACTTCTGTAGAGAGATGGCATTGGCTGCCTTGCATTTGTATGTATAAACACACCTGCCAACCCCGGGCAACGGACCTGGCTAGCTCCCCCCAACCTGGGTACCCAGAGTGTGACTTTTCAGACCCTGTATGTGTGCACAGTACTGTGATTTAATGCCACTAATTAACCTGATTTCTCCCTCCCGTGTTACTGTCCCCTAAATAAATCAGATTTGTTGTTGTTATACTATATACTGTCTGTGGTGGTGGTACTTATGGAAACAGTATTGTGTTTTGCTGTGTATGTTGATTAACCTTACTTTACAGGGGGTCCTCAGAGACGTGCTGCTGAATCAGTCTCGAGGGTAAGTGGTATCTATATGAGTGAATAGTGTGTAAACGTGGGGTATTGGGGCTGTAACTCCGGTGTACTGTGTGAGCCACTAGAAGGAACCAAAGGGGGTCACTGTGTCCCAGAGGGCTGTGATCAAACTAGCCTAACCACTACAAACCCTGACGTCTGGGTGGAGGCACCCGCCATAGAACCTAGGTCCCTCAACCTGTCAGTAGTCAAGCAGGCAGGGGTAGTAGCCCTTGGGATAGCGCCACCTAGGGGTTACATGTGAATACCTTGTTGTTGCTGATGCACATGCCCAGAGTCATGCCTTTAGTTTTCAAAGCCAAATGTCAACCAGATGTAACACTCATTTGGTAAAACAAAGTACTTTGAGTAGTTCGCTGGACATCATAGTTTCAGTTTTTGCAGTTACCTCATATTGGTTAGAAAAAAACTGACATATGAACGAGTGTGGCACTTTGGGACCAAAGTCATCTGAAAACATACAGGAGTAGTGGGCAGCTTCTGTTACGGTCAGGACGAATAGCAAGATTTTTTTTTTTTAAATAATACAATATTGTGCATTTTATGTAACTGCCGTCACTGTGCATACAGATGGCAAAGGGCGTCAGGTTATAGTTCTTACATAAATAGTCAGCAAAAACTGTCAGTGTCCCTTCAAATTCCTCTTTCCAAAGTGCATGACTTTACATTTGTCCACATTGAATTTCACCTGCCATCTCTTCACCCACTCCCCCAGCTTGTTCAGGGCTCTTAGCATCTCATTTGTCTCCTCCTGTGATGTAACTGCTTTCCCTATTTTGATATCATCAGCAAACCTGATTCCGTTCATCTTGTATTTTCCTTGTAAACTCCTGGGCTGTGTCTGACAAGAGGCATTCGCTCTTCTAGTACACTTACCCAGTTAACAAAAATGATTTAAATAAAACCCTTTTACTGGTGCCCACCTCCAGGTCACATAAATATACTAAACCGAGTTGGTCCCAGGACAAATCCCTGGGGGACACCACTGGTTACATGTTTCCAAGTTAACAGATTGCCATTTATTATAACTCTCTGCTTCCTATCCTGCAGCCAGTTACTATCAATTTATATTAGTCGACTACCTGTACCTAGGTTTACCGTTGTGTGAACCAGCCTCCTTTGTGGGCAGTGGCACGGGTCACATGTCTGTGACCTCTCCTCTACCCCACTCACACCAGCTTGTCACAGGCTTCTGCCTTAGTTCGCCCCATTCTGTGCAAACTTCAGGTGGAATGCAGTCATGTTTACCACCCTTTCCCTTCCTGCTTTCCAGAATTAGAAAGGATTACTTGGCTCCAATTAGCTATGATAGTGCATCTATTCGTAGGACAGATAACCTCCGTGATCCACGAGACTACTCTTTTCACACTGCACCAGTAACATAGGCTTAGCAATAATTGTTTATTTGTAAGATCTGTTTCAGAGTAAATAAGGTTAAATGGTACAGACAGGAAAAGCATATGAAAATAAAGATTTTAAACAGTAAACGCAAGTGCATAAATGTAGACTGACTGAGGCCCAAATTTAGAGGTAGAGAATGGTACAGTAGCCAAATAGGAAATGGGTGACCAGTTCTTGCCCAAGAGAGACCTTTTTTTAATCGTGTAACACTTTTATTCATCTCTGGTGCGGAGCAGGCCACAACAACCGCCGGCGCCCCTGACCAGGACTGGCGTATGCTGCTGTACCTAACTCAGACAGGCCCTGATGAAATTAACAGGACACCCCCCTCTGGGGGGCCTGTGACCGGGAACTAGGTGGCCACACCTCTCGTGTCCGGGGCGCGGGGCTCTGCCATAAGCCACTGCGGTTGCCCTACAGTTTTCCACCTTTTACTTCCCCAGTGGGAGCCGGACATGCAATGATGCCTGATGCACCTACATGCAGGCGACCGTCATGCTCCCTCCCCCCCTTTGTATGCTCGCCATTGACAGTGCACCTAGCCTCTGCTAGGTGCTGCTGCAGCGCGACACACGCCCCAAACCTACCCCTGAGGTAGGAGAGCAGTCGTGGGATGCTCAGTCCTACCTCTTCCCTGCCAGCCCCCAGTGGCCCGAGTTCGCTCCCGAACCCAGGTCGCCGGCGTGGCACAAGGTGTGGCGTCCAGCGCCTCAACCCTCAGCGCCACTGGGCTGGCTTGGTCCTTTTCCTCTTTGATGGCAGCAAGAGGAGCCCCATGCAGAGCATAGATCTTACGTCTGTTTTTCTCCGAGTGCAGCACCTTGTGTTTGGCTGCAATTAAACATCAAATATGGATTGTCATTGAAGAGAGTAAGGTGAAAGCAGGGGTATGTATGTATAAATATGTGAGGAAGTTTAATAGGTGGGTGGATTTTAAAAAAAGAATTGAAGAGGTATGGTTTGAACAGAAACTGAGAAACCAAAATATGCAGATGGGAGCCGTAAGGATTAAGAGTGGAACAGGACCTGAGCTCCTTCAGCAATTCTTTGACAAGTGACCTGAAATTCCTCGAGGATTGGCTGGCCAGAAAAAGAGACTGGTGCTTAATAGTAAAACAACTAAGGCTGTTCTGTTCGGCCCGACAAGCCTGGGGCCAGAAAGAGCTTCACTTCAAACTCCAAGCCTCTCGAATGGCACAATGATTGAGGTAGTTGACACAATAAAGTACTTAGGCATTATCTTAGACCAGAATTGCACTTTCAAGACACACATCACACTGCTGACCAAGACAGTGAATCAGATGCTTGAGTTACTATACCACTTTAGCCCGTTCCTCACACAGGATTCCCGGCTAAGGATTGTGGCTGGAACCCTACTGCCCACCCTGCTGTATGGGTCACCAGTGTTGCTCACAGTAAAAGGTGGGGAAATGCATAAACATAGTACCCCCTATTACGGTGTGTGCCGGCTCGCCATGGGGGCTCAGCCAAGGGAGCACCACTGCCAGGTGCTTCAAGCCCTGTGTCTGCCTCCATTGAAAGGGCATCTTGAGTACCCATCGTTATGCTTGGCCTACAAGCTAAGGTCGAACTATGCTCTACCAAACCTGGCCAGTGCTTTATCTCCCAAACAAAACAGCAGGCCCCTTATATCCTCAAGCCATCAGCTCCTCACTGTGCCTAAAGTCAGGTCATCCCTGAGACACAGATCGTTCTCGACCAGCATCCCGCCCCTCTGGAACGCTCTCCCAGCAAATGTACAGACGTGTAATTCCCTCAGGAGTTCAAAAAGGGACTTAAAGGATACCTAAACAACATTTTGACAACAAACTATTCAAAAATCTGAGACTGTAGGTGACTAAAGGAAAGGCTGCTGTATTCATTAGTGCTAAAACTACATTTACATAATTTACCTAAATGTGGTTCCAGTGCATTTGAAAATTGTAAAATCAGCCTTCCAATTTAAAAAAAAAAAAAGAACTCTCTTACCTGCTTCCTAAAATGGCCGCCAAATGTGTTATGTGATGACATCATTGGAGCCAAAGTCGGAGAGATATATGGCTGTCTATAGTGCTAACTAGTTCTTTTTTCCTTTTGTATAGAATTGTTTCACCCAAGTTGTCAAGACTATGTGCATTATTTTGTATAATGCACATGTTAGGCTATGGTTCTGTTCATTTTTGTTTACTTTAACATGCTGAAAATGTGTTTTAATCCGACAGACTTTCTCTGCGGCAAGCCACAGTGCAGTACAAATCTTGAATAACCTGGTGGTCTAGTGGTTATGGTGGATCCAAGATGCTACAGTGGGGGTGCTGGGGTGGTGGACATGATTAATATGCACTTTTTTAACATTTTTATTAAACCTTTATATTTTCTGCTATTCTCTTTTAGTGCGTTTTTGACAGAACCTACAAATGTAATCCATAGTTTGTACAAATGTTTACATTCAATCAATAAATCAGACTTCTTCAACAAAGTGAAATGCAGCAGCAGCAGCAAGTGCATTACTATGGGGGTGGGTGGGGGTTTGAAGACACACCCTTCACCACCGCCTAGAGCCACCACTTTTTTGTAGCAAAGTTCTTGTGTAGTCCAATGTTAGTTTGCATACTTTCTCGAAACTCAAATATATGCTTCTCTTGTATTCTTTTTCCATGGGAAGTAATAATAATAATAAGAAGAAGAACCATCATTTTATATAGTGGTTTTCATACACATTGTATCCCAAAGTGCTTTACAAGCAATACTAGACTGGTAGTGAAGTGACTGAACATGTAGTGGCAGCCATTTCTTTCATTAATATCCACACACAGCTTTGGACAATTGCATGAACTGGTTTTATGGGAAGGGGAATGTTGGCCAGGACAACGGGGTCAGGTAGTGATCAAGGTGCTGGCAGCCCCACAACTTACTTCTCACAGTAATCTGCTCATATTTCTCTTTTTCTGTCTTTCCCTTTCTCTGAATATAGCAGTACCTTGCAAGAGTGGCCTTCTCAGTTCCCTTCTGGTATTCATTGTTCACTATTCCTCCTCACACTGAAAACTGGTGAGCTCATCACCCTTCTGCATCATGAATGCTAGTAGTACAGTCCCTGTTTTATTTTGACATATCAAATATAAACGTATCTTTCCAGTAAGTCAGGCTCATAGCGGCAGGGAACAAGGGGAATGATGGGCTTTCCTATCCTTAAAAGATCTAGGCTACCTTTGATTAGGCACTATTAAATGATGGGTGAGCACATTATTATGCAAGTCCTTTAATAGTGCCTAATCATAGGTGGCTTAGATCTTACATGGGTAGGAAAGCCTATTTTTCCACTTGTGCCATGCTGCTATCAGCCTGGCTACCAGAAGATCATGTTTATTATTAATATGTAAATATAACATGGGAGACGGTACTAACCACATTCATGATGCTGAAGGTTAGTGAACTCACCAGTTTTTGGTGTGGGGTGCAGGTGAGAAGAATGAATGTCAGAGAGGCCATTCCAGCAGGGTACAGCTATATACAGATTAGTTGAAGACATGAAGGAGGACATTGAGCAGATCACCATGAGATCTGAAATGTGGGGCTGCCAGCATCGTGATCACTACCTGACTGAGGAAGAGAGTAGCCAGTGATGACAAATACTCAGAGTGGCGATGGTGCACCTAAACTGTTACATGAATTCAGTGTAGGGAGATTACCCGGGGGGGATGTTGACGTTTGTTAGGACAGTATTGAGGGAGTTGTGTATAGCTCATTTAAGATTTTGGAAAGGTGGTAGTCAGCCAACTCGCATTGTGGAGTAGAGCCCAGAAAAGTACTAGAGAAGAATTGCTGGGAACTGTCCTTTTGGGGTTCTGCAGATCACAGGTAAAGGAGTAGACTGACACTTGAAGTCAGGTGGATTTGCTCAAGGTATTAGTATGCCTCTCCTGCTAATAATATTGTTATCCATTGTAAGTGCAGCCCTTATGAGGGCATGAACAGCAGTTTTTCTGGTGGGTCATGATGCTTATTGATTGGCCCTCCAGGAAGACCTAGTTGTTGGTTAATGAGGTGGGAAAAAAAAACACAACAGGGAACTGTACATACTACCTTAACTGTGCAGAAGGGTGGTGATCCACTCAATGCTTACTGTGGGACCAGAACTCAAACATTGAGAATGTGGACTGGAGAGTGATTTGGGAAGCATTTTTAACAGTGCCAGCTGATGATGTGCATCAGTATAGGTGTGCACAATTCTCTGAGGTACAAGATTACAATCTGAGGTGTGATAATTCTCTTCATGAGACCGCAAGCTCATATGCGGCCCCAGGCAGTATTAAGGACAGGGTATGGATGGTGGGGTGTTCAACAGAAGGCAGGCTAGGTGCAGGAGGTTCACATGGAAAAAGAAAGCCTTATTTGTGGATTAACGGGAGAGCATGGGCTTTGGAACTGAACAAGACCGGTACTTTGCTGTGTGACCCTGAGCTAGTCACTAAACTTCCTTGTGCTCCCAGGCCACAACTGTAAACCAGCTTTCAGTTTAGTGTGTCTCTCCTGGTTAACAAAAACCAAAGTTCAGTGCATCATATAACCACTAGATCATCAGGTATTTGGAGTGTTGTACTGTAATGCAGTTTGCCAAAGAAAGTCAGCTGGATTGCAAAACATTTTCTGCAAGTTAAAGTAAACAAAATTAACAAAATCATAGCCTAACATGTGTACTGATCAAAATAATCCGTGAGTTAACACATGGCGTTGATCATTCTGGTACAACAATTCAAAATAAAGAGGGAAAGAAGAACTAGTAAGCACTATAGAAATATATGTGGATCTCTGTCACTGGCTGTGATGATGTCATCATGACTCATCACTTAACACACTTGGCAGACACCTTGGGGGAGAAACCAAAGCTGTTTTCTGAAAGTGAAAGGCTGATGTTTACATTTTTCAAAAGCTATGAAACTGCATTTATTTACATAAATGTAAACTGCAGCCTTTACTTTACCTCGCAATTAAGTTAGATTTTGGAGTTTGCAGTTTAAAAAAAACTGCTTGTTTAGGTACCCTTTAAGGCTTATCTGCTAGGGCTTGACCCAGTGCGCTTACTACCGTTGAAAACTGAACCCTCTTCTGCGACCTGTTTTTCCTTACTGCAGTTTTTTTTGTCTGTAACCACGAATGTTGCCTAATTGTTTACCTATGTTGAGTGTTGAAAATTGTCTAACTGTGTACTAGAATTTGTATCATAAACACTGCAATAGTGTGATGCACACCAATCTGTGCCCACTGCACTACTGTCTGCTGAAAACTGCTAACTTACGAAATTGCTGTTTAACTTTATGGACTGTCTTACCTATAATTAACCACAGGTCACCCCTGAAAAAAGGGACTGTCATGGTCTCAGTGGGTTTACCCGGTTACCAAAATTAAATAAATAAATACACTGAAATTCAGAAAGGATTGTCCAGTCATTGGGTAAGAGTCAACAGATAAAAGATGAGAGAGAGCGAATGAATAAGGTCAGGGAATACAGTACCAGGAAAAGGAATATGGATGGAGTTGCATACCCAAAGCACAAATGCCCAAAGAAACAGACATTCTCAGCAGTGTGCTGGAACTGGCTAGCACGGGGTTGCTTGAGCCAGTAAAACTGTCTAAGCATTTTTACTGTCTCACTTGAGCCTGCAGTTAGCCAGCTAGGGGGCTATCATTAATTTTGTCATGGCAGGCCATTTGGGGCTGCAGTAAGTCTTCCTCCGGGTTATCGATATTTGCTGCTGCATAGTCTGAGTTGTGGGGGTGCTAATTTTCTGTGTCAGTAGCTCTATCTCATGCATGCTACACATGCATTCTGCTGTCTGCTGTTTGCTGTGTACTTTACAGAGTCAGTTGAGGGAAGGAGTGGACCCTAAATGTAACTGCCACTTGTGAACATACCAGATGGCACACCAAACTCACTGCCTCTTGCCACAACACAGGACATACCTGGCTTGAGGTGAGGGGTGAGGGATGCCTGTTTCCCAGAGGTGATCCACTTGGCATCATCAGTTGGCTTGGATCGAAAGGACTGGACTCTAAAGGGTGCGGCATAGTATTGTAACCAATGCCATGCTGTAATGAACACTGTAAGCCTTAGTAGTCCGCAACCAGACACTGGTGCAGAATTGCCGGGTAGGCCTGTATTCATGCTGTCTCCAGTGCTCCCATGGAACTTGAGTTTTTTTCTGAGTAATCCTATTAATTACATAATGGCCTATGGAACTTGACATGCAGCCTAATGGTCTAGCCACTTTAGCACATACTGATGAACCAGGGGGACCCAGGTTCAACTCCCACCCCAGCCACACACTCACTGTGTCACCCTGAGCAAGTCATTAGACCTGTCAGTGCTTCAGTAGATCCAGCAGTTAAAAAAAAAAAAAAAAAAAGAGAGGGTAAAAACTAGGCCCTTTTCTGGGCTATTTTGGGCAAAACAAATAAGAAAAAAAAATACTGTGATCTCCGGGGGTATCTCGGTCATCAGGCAACACCATAGGAACTTTACTGTCAGTGAAGGGGAA
This sequence comes from Neoceratodus forsteri, assembly GCA_016271365.2. NCBI lineage: Eukaryota > Metazoa > Chordata > Ceratodontiformes > Ceratodontidae > Neoceratodus > Neoceratodus forsteri. The sequence goes on from CM057450.1 coordinate 1,413,696,922, forward strand.
TCCACACGGAAGATTTCCAGCAGTACAACTGGGGTCGCCCACACTGTAGACGTCAGCCAATGTCCTGAACCCTATAAAGGCATGAGCAGCCCCACTCCCTCCTCAGTTCTTTCCAGCCGTCGACTCAATTGCATGAGTCTCCGCAGAAGCTCCGACGCAGTACTCACGCCATTTTTCAGCCTTCGGCTTTTTGCTGTCACCTACCTTTGAATCTCTTTTTCCATGTTTTGTTTATGTCGAGAGTTAACCCTTCGACTTGTCTCTTCTGTCGCTGTTGCTGTGGAAAGAAGATTGCCTCCAACAATGAACATCTAATCTGTGTCTGCTGTCTTGGGCCGGCCCATGAAGTTTCCTCCTGCGAGCTCTGCCAAAAATTTAGCCAGGCCACCCCTAAGGTGCAGGAAAATAGGCTTTGCAGAAATTCCATATGGATCAGCAAATAGCCAGTTCTGGGCAGGGGTCCTCCGGGGCCCAGGCCTCCCCCTCACCGTCAGGGTCTTCGAGATCCCAGACCTCTAAGGCTCGAGACAAGTCCTGGGGGGAAGTCATAAAACAAAGACTGGGATCACGATTGCTTCCCCTGGCAGCACTCCCATTCCCCATTGTCCTCTTCTCCTTCCTCGGGGGGGATCATTGGGGGGCTGCTCTGGCACTGTCAACTAAAACCGCTGTCTAGGTCTCTGTGCCCACCAGACCCATACCAACAGCACCTCCGCCTGATTCTCAGGGCTGTCGACCGTTGCCCTCTGGGTCATTGCCCCCTGCTTTGTCAATGACGAGTACGTCGATGACTGTCCTTCCATCGCGGCCTGTTCCCTCACTTAACAGGGCACCAGGCCCCTCGGGCACTCAGGGTATCTCGGGTGGGGTGGCACATCTTACACCATCAACCCCCCCTCCGTCAGTGCAGTCCTCGACAGCCTCAACCTCGATGAGATCCTGACTAAATTCACTACTGTAATTGTCCAGCAGCTGGGCGCCTTTAGGTCCCCTTCTCCTGTGCCATCAACGGCTGCTTCATCATCGAGTCCTCTTTGATGACCATGGGAACCTACCCATTAGCCATCATCAGACCTGGAATTAGAGAAGGTAGACGTCAAGGAAGAGTACCACCCAGACCTCATCCTTCTAGATGAGGAGGAGGAGGTGGAGGAAGAGTGACTGGCCCCTGACAAGTCTGCTGCTTCCTCAGTCAGCGAAGACTCAGTCAAACACACCCCAAGGTCTCCTCCTGAGGATCCCACCTTCCTCAGTGTGATGAAGTGGTTGTCTACCACCATGTGATTCCTCACGGAAGAAGAGGATGCCACCACGAAAGAGTTGGTGGACTTACTGGAGATTCCTGAGTCTTCTCCTAAAATCATGTGTCCAGTTCCAGATCTCTTCTCTGGAACAGATTCTCACCACTGATGCATCCGGCCTCGGCTGGGGAGCACACCTGGGTCCTTTCCAAACTCAGGGTTCTTGGTCCCTGTTGGAAGCCTCCCTTCATATCAGTGTCCTGGAAATGAGGGCAATGCTCTATGCTATGCAGGCCTTTTGGAGTCACCTCACTCCTGGCCGCCTGTTGGTGCAGTCAGACAACCTCAGTGTAGTGTATTACATCAACATGCGGGGGGGCCGGGGCCCACTCGTATCCCCCTTGCAGGAAGGCCATGAGAGTGAGGTACTGGGTGTTGGATCATAGTCTGTCACTCTCAGCTGTCCACATCCCAGGAGTGCTACATATTCTGACAGACCGCTTCACCTGGACTCAGTCCAGCATGCATGAGTGGGAGCTCCTCTCATCCATCGCAGAAGATCTGTTCAACAGATGGGGCGTCCAGCGCTGGAACTTTTTGTGTCCCCACTCAACGCAAAACTGCCCAATTTCTGCTTGCTTGATACAGGGCCTGGAGGTTTCTGGTGGGACCCGTTGTCCCTCTCCTGCAGCGGGAGGTTTCTTTACGCATTCCCGCCATTTCCCCTGATCCAGAGGGTGCTCATCAAGCTGCAGGTGGAACAAGGGGCCAGCATGATTCTGATTACCCCATTCTGGCCCAGGCAGATTTGGTTTCCTCTCCTACAGCAACTGGCAGAGGAACCCCTGGTCCCTCTCTCTCTGCCTCTCTCTCTCTCTCTCTCTCTCTCTCTTTTGCAGGAACCTGCTGACTCAGGCTTGGGGGACCCTTGTCCATCCCATTCTCAGGTCCATGCATCTGCATGCCAGGCTCCTGAGAACATAGCCATTGCCAGGTTCGGAGTCTCCAACAGGGTGGCAGACATTCTGGTGGCTACCTGGAAGCCCTCCACTAGGGCCACGTATGCCATGAAGTTGAAGGAGTTTGTCATCTGGGCTGCCAACCATAATCTGGACTCTTTCACCTGCCCAAAGCCCCCCCCCCCAGAGAAGATGAACAGTCCTCTAGATGCTCAGTCTTCTCCCCCCGGCTGGCCCTCTGACTCCACAAGGTCATTCCCGAACCGGGTCATCTGTGTCGCCAGCAGTAGCACTACCGCTGTGCCAGTGGGCTGGGAAAGTGTTGTTATTTTTGTTTGCTACTACTACTGCTCAAAGAATTTCAGAGCTTCAGGCCCTCTGGTGTGAGGAGCCTTATTTGGTTATTCAAAAAGACAGGGTGTCTTGGCGCACACATCCTACATTGCTCCCTAAGGTGGTTTCTGAGTTTACGCTCAACCAATCTATCCAACTTCCTGTTTATTTTCCTGAGCATGCCAATCCAGGGGCAGCACTGCTCCATACATACGATGTGCGCAGAACTTTGAAGCACTACCTGCTTTGCACCAAGGAATGCAACAAGTTGAAGCAGTTTGCTTCCTTCGCCCCAGTTGAACGGGCGTCTCAATTTCAAAGCAATGTTTATCCAAATGGTTGGCAAATTGCATTGTGTTCTGCTATAATAAGCATGGCAAAGAATAGCCTTGTGCTGTCAGAGTTCATTCCACAAGGGACATGGCTACCTCTGTGGCCTATTTCAGAGGGGTCTCAGCTGCTGACATCTGTGCGGCTGCCACCTGGAGTACCATCTATACCTTCACCACACACTACAATCTGGACATTGCCTCAAGAGCCCATGCAGATTTTGGCAGGGCGGTACTGCAGGGCCTCCTGTCTTAAGTTTATGGTGAGCCCTCCTCCCAGACTGTCTGTCTGCACCTGTAACTGCTTAGAATTTGTTCCTACAGTGTGACCTGATGACTGAGATACCCCCGAAGAAGATGGAACAGTTACGTAAGAACTTACCATAACAGTAGATCTTCGAGGGGATCTCAGGTATGCTTTCCCTCACACCATCCCTCTTCTTGGGGCTTCTGTCTAGGAACTGGCTGTCTGGTGTAGCCAGCCTTTCATATAGGCCTGGGCACCTCTCTCTGTCTCCTTGGTCCCCCATGGCATGAGCTTGACTCCCTTAGTCTCCAGGGAAAGAACTGAGGAGGGAGCGAGGCCACTCATGCCTTTATAGGGTTGATGACGTCGTCTGATGTTAACGGCGTGGGCAGCCCCAGTTGTACTGCTGGAAATCTTCCATGTGGATTTCCCTTCACTGACAGTGAAGTTCCTATGGTGTTACTTGATGACTGAGATCCCCTCGAAGATCTACTGTTATGGTAAGTTCTTAGGTAACTGTTCTTTTTTTCAGCTTTCTGTATAAAAAATGTAAGTCAGTGGTAACAGTTTCCCTGTAAACACCACCATTTTCCTGTATAATAAAGTAGTCCCTGTATATCTGTGAGCCTCGTCTCTCTCATTTAGACGGTAGTGTTAATCGGGCACCACGGTGCTACAAAAAACAGAGAAAGTCCGTGCAGCAGTGGTGGGGTTTAACATTTGGCAGCACATGTGCTTTCTCTGCAGGGGCGGATATAGACATGCCATAAAAGAGGGGTTCATACATTTTAGGGGTAAAGCCCTCTAATATGATTAACCTGGCAGTGGGAATGCAATAAGGAGGAGTGTCCTTACCCCGAACCCCCTGCCATATACAGCCCTGCTTCTGTATACCCCTGTACGTATGAGGAAACATTTATACATATATGTACACAACATATTGTGAGGGTAAGTTGTTAGGAAGATAAAAATGATGATATGCTAACCCCAACATCGAGATATAGAAGGGATATGCAACGGGCTGCACTGGGATGATAATTTATCTCCATGTATGTGGCAAGACCTTCATAACTAACTTGTGGCTTCAACACTCGTGAATTATGGGTCTTACCACTCTCTAATGGAGATAAGTGTGTTATTCCACTGCAACCCATTATGTATTCCCTATTTATCCCAAATAACATAATTAATTTCCCACCTTATTTCCCACTGGTATATACTGTATGGGGTATACAATGGCCTGACTCAAAATACACATAATGTATTTTATCGGATGAGGGAGCAGGACAATAACTCACAAATGGCTGTCGAAGTCATGAGCGAAGTTGAAATCCCTGCTTCCTTACAAGTAGTGATAAATTGCATATTTTGAGTGAGGTCATTGTAATTGAATTGTTTCCTTACCTTCAATTTAAAAGGTAATCTTTTTTTTTTTATATATATACTGTACTTTCTATTTATTCCTTCTCTCCCCTCCAGCTCTGGTCTCCTCAGGAGCACCTAGGAGTCATCCCTCTATGGTCCGCTCCTACCTGGTCAACCCTCCTTTACCCATGTAGTCACAGTTTACCCCCTGGGCGAGGACGAGGTGGGCCCCAAAACCCCGATCTTCTCTGGTGGCGTCAGGAGGAAGGGTGCCAGGAAGGCGGCCACAAATCAAGGGCAAGCTCCGGTGCTCCATCTCCACCAGAGCGGAAGGGCATTTTCTCCCTGTTCTAGGGAGTGGCTAGCACCCTGACGTCAAGGCGTTGCCACCAATGTCTGCCACTCCCTGCCCCTTCTCTACAGTCCAGCGCTTGCTGTGCCTCCGGCTTCCACCAGAGGCCAGCCGAGCAGGAACCCCCCTTCCTCCTGGGAGAGGAGAGCTGTCCTCTGTACGCTCAATCTTCTCCCCCCCCCCCCACCGACTCCTGGCAACCCAGGCTCATTCCCGAACCCAGGTCGCCGGCGTGGCATGAGGTGTGGTGTCCAGTGCCTCAATCCAGCCGGCAATCTTTTTTTTTTTTGTTTACTTAGGTGTCAGCGTGGCTCAGTTGGTAGCACATCCGCCTCTGGACCAGAAAGTCGTGGGTTCTCGTCCCACCGGGATTGGACTTGCACCTAAAAATCACTGGCATCCGAGTGCAGTATTGGGGGGTGCTGTACTGCTGGGGTGTGCCGTCCTTCGGATGAGACGTTAAACCGAGGTCCCTTCTGCCTATCCTGGTGTTGTCCTGGTGGGTGTCCAGGTGGAAGTAAAAGAACCCAGGGCACTCTTCGCAAAGAGCAGGGAACATTCCTGGTGTCCTGGCCAACATTCCCCTTCCCATAAAACCAGTTCATGCAATTATCCAGGCTGTGTGCGGGTGATGATGTGCGATATGGCCGCCACCACACATTGTCACTTCATTACCAGTCTAGCATTGCTTGTAAAGTGCTTTGGGATACTGTGTATGAAAAGCGCTATATAAATGCTGATTCTTCTTCTTCTAAAGTTTATTCCATTCATAGAAAGCATAACAAATAAAATACCCTTTGCAAGGGATACACACTACCCCTTCCCCCAACCACCACCAAAATACATCAATGATGAAAGGCATTGGTGAAACAGCATGCTAGTATTATGTTAACATATGGATCCACTCAAGAGCTGTTGGTTTAAATGAGATTACATGTAAAGATACAGAAAGGCTGTAAAACTGCAGCAGCCTGTAATCGACAGTTTGATCTGGCATACAGTCAACAGTTAGTAAAGTGAACACGAATCTAGAAGGTAAACACATATAGATCTAAAGTAACTTTTAAACTTCTGAGAAATTGCAAGTTCATAAGTCCAGTTAAGGAATAGAGTGAGATGTCTGTTGGACTTTATAGCCCGTTACCTTAAGGCAGTGTAAGTCCTCTGAGGCAGAAAAGTTATTTATTTATTTATTTTTTTTGAATTAGTCCTGTTAGGAAGGGAAGGGATCGTAAATAGGGCCGAACCTGATAACCAGCTGATCCCTTCCACTTCCTGGTCTGCCAGCCATGCCCCTGCGCTCAGATATTTTGTGATGTCTAACGTGGGAGAGCGTGGGGGTGCACCCAATTTGAAGTCTGTGGAGCTCAGTTTCAAAACATTTTTGTAAGTGATAAAGCAATCTCTAGTATATATGAAAGCCACCACTCAACTAATGGAGGATCTGTCAGTTGCGTGGCGGCTTTCATGTATACCAGCAGTTGTGTTATCACTTAAAACAAAGTTTTGAAACTGAGCACCACAGACTTCAGTGGGGCACATCCGCATGCTCTCCCTGGTTAGACGTTGCAAAATGTCTGTGTGCGAGGACCAGTCACACCTGGAAACAAGCCTTGGCTCAGTGTGCCTTTCCCAGTTACCAGTTTTCAAATACATACATGCATACCCCCTTCCCGTGGGGTGTAAATGCCAAGTGTTTTCAGCCACAGGAGGCAGGGGTACTATCCAGTGCAGTGCACAAACCATGGCATGTAGTATCACTAAAATGGTTAAAAACAAAAAGCCTTCATTTAATTGGCCGAAAGGACCTTTGAGCCGTGTCCTTATCAGCCCATATCTATGCCAACCGGCACTTTTCTTAGCTGGGCGACCTCACAACAAGGAAAAATCAATAACCCAATGAGCTTCAAACTTTTCACAAGCGGGCACACAACAGCAGTACCACAGCGAAACGGCACACCGCTGTAGCCTGACATCAAGGAACAGGTAGACTGTGTGTGTGTCTCTCTCTCTCTCTCTCTCTTTCTCTCTCTGTAAGCAGAATGTCTATGAAAATAAAACAATTCATCCAGAGTGTTTTTTTACATAAATACCTGAGTGACCCCGCAACGGAAACTACTTTGTGTAGACAACTTTCAAATTCACTACTTGCTGCTTCCTCTCTGGTCCCTTCATCCCTGCAGTCCTTGATCTCTATTTTTCACAACCCAAGGGCTCCATATGGGGCTCCGTACTATGAGACACACTCCCTCATTGAAGGAGCACAGCAGCACACGTTAAAAAAAAAAAGCGAACCAGGAAACTGCTCTATACGGCGGCTGGTATGGGACACGCTTGTTCCGAGTCAACGAAGCCACTGGCAAAATAATAAAGCAAAGCTAAACCAAACCCTAAATAAAAATGAAAGAAATAAAGAAAAAACTTATAACGTGTTTGTGAGTTCAGAAAGGGACACAGTTTTGGAGGAGACATGCATAAAAATCAAGCCCTCTCTCTTGATCAAAGCAGCTGCTTGTTGCGCAGCAGTGCAATATTAACAGAAAGTCTAAATAGGAACAACGGTGGAGGATTAACACTATACGGAGAGGGGGAGGACAATAAAGGATTAACAGTGTGTGGACAATAGGAAAAGGACAACCTGACGTGTGTGTGTGTGTCTGGGGTGGGGAGGGAACATGCACTGCACATCACACAGTACAGAAACTGCTAAAATAGAGGGACTATTTTACCTCTTCAGGTATTAAAACCTCAGACTGTTAAAATATTTTGGCCAGTTTTTTATTCTTTTTTTTTTTTTTAATAGTTACTTGGGGGACCCATAGCACGATAACACACTCCGAGGTGTGGGTTATCGCCTGATAAGAACACACCCAGGTGCCCAAGGCACTCTGCCCAAGTGCCTCGTGCCTTATAACACACCTGGGCATGCTATCAGGCGATAACCCACACCTCGGAGTGTGTTATTGCTTGCTAATAAAAAAACTGAAAAGGTTTTCGTAAAATGTGTTTGTAAGGAAACCGTGGACATCTCTATTGTTGAAAAATGAAGTGTTCCAGCCGAACATTTATGTCCACTAGCCTGTCAAGGCTAAAGGGAAGGCCTAGCCATTACCACTTAAAAGCTTCAGACCACACAATTATTGATTATCATTGATAAGCTTATGGGTATACGGTTCAGATTCCCCCTGTACACTGAGAAATTCTCATGCTAAAAGACTGAGGGTTATTGCTACAGTATTCAGAGTCCTGGTTTAGGTTTCCTAAAGAATGAAGCCCTTGTGATTCAGAGATACCACCCACTTGCTTGGGAAATGGCACTTTCACTTCTGCACATCTGATTCCTGCTAGCGGGGTATGTGTGAATACCACATTTTTGGGAGGCAAGCTATTGAGTGGTCAGATTGAGCAATCTATCTATATGCATTTGTCTCAGCATTACTCTCTGTGTTCCCACTAGGAATCTTCATTTGTTAAGCTGCTGTGGCTAAAACACTGTGAAACATTTCCTGTGAAAGCCAAAAATGCTTAGAAGGGTAGCCACAGTCCTGATACAGAAAATGCTCATTATTTTATGTGTGGCACATTCTTTGCCTTTAAGTCTTTTGCCAAATGGATCGAACTGGTCAGAAATTCTTTCAACCACTTAGGAAATCTCTAAGAATTTGGCAACGGGGCTTTATGGCGAGAGGCAACATTTTCTGATTTCTATGCTTTTGCTTGCTACTGTTGCATGCAGAACTAGAGGGCATGCAGTCAAACTGGGTGGGAAGGGTCTAGATAAGGAGAACCATCAGAAAGCAATATTTCACACAGAAGGTGATCAACATGTGGAAGGGGCTACGCGGAGGGAGAAGTAGTGGGAAGCTGGCACTGATGAGGTTTTGAAAGCTGAATTAGATATTTCTGAGGGACAATAACATCAAGGAGTAGACGGCATGAGTGTGGTAACATTTAGGCAGCTCAGTTTGGGTGTGTGTCCATCATGAAATTAGATATAGTTACTGCTGTGCGGCAAGAGGGTCAGACAGTATGCTGGCTCATCAGTGCAGTGGTAGAATTGGTGTGCATGAGAGCAGCAGCGACCTGGGGTTCAGTCATTTATTTATTATAAACTTCGGAGAATTACCCTTGAGCACGAGTGCTTATTTACAAAGGTTCCACATCAAATATAAAGTCGCAAAAAACATTACATGTACAATAATCCATTCTGGTGGACCTGGAAAGTGAAAAAGTGTTTGTATTAGAATGCGCTTGTGGCATCTGAGAGACGGCAGGGGAGGAGGAGGAGGAAGAAGACTGAGCATTGATTTGGGACATGTATGACATCGTGCTAGCACAAGCCCTGATTACATAGACCCTCCCATTCTGCCTCAGCTGTGCTTCCACCTGTGGTCACCCGAGGGCAGCACTGCAACAGAGGCAGCAAGCGTCCTCCCTGGAGGAGGAGCGCATCCTCTGGGACACTCATCTCTTTCCCATTGCCCTCATTCTTGAGCCGGTATTGCCAGTGCTACAACTCTCCCACAGTGCCAGTGGGCTACCTCCCTTGCTTTCACATCTGTAGTGTATAAACATCTCCTGCAGCTAGCAGTGGGAGGCAGTCTGGTGTAGTGGTTAAGAGCGCTGAGCTACAAACCTGTACAACTGGGTTTGAATCCCACAACCACCGCTTGCATACTGTGTGGTCATGAGCAAGTCACTTAACTTTTCTGTGCTCCCAGGAAGCACCTGCAAACATGCTTTGGCTTAGTGTGTCTTTCCTGGCCAGAATATTGTGATTGTGTGTGTGTGTGTGTAGCGTAAAACCTAGCTCGCTTCTCCTATCTCTTAGCCTGTAGCTATTTTCCTGTACACCGCCCCAGTGCCAGAATTATACTGCTGTTACTTACCCACTCTCAATTTCTTCATGCATTGTTTGGTATTTTTTGCCTCTCTGTATTTCTTGTAGTTATGGAGTATGTGTGTATATGTGTATCAGAGGTTTGTTAGAACTAGCATTGTTCTTTACTACTTTATTATACTGCATTATTCTGTATTTGCATGGCTCCTTCTTGCTGTAACTCTCCGCCTCCCCCCCCCTCCCAAATTGCCTCTGGAAACCAGCTTTAGCTGAGTGTGCCATTCCTGGCCATAAATCCCCTCGGCTGCTGCCATTTGCTGACCAGTTTCTTTTTTGGTTTTTGTTAATATAGTTTTTATTGATAGTTTTTTCACAGGTTAAGGTGTCAGCAGTCACAAGTTCATCTTAATGCACACAATTAGACATGTACAGAGCAGGAAATCCGAAAATCAGAGCCATACAGAGTTCAGCAGGGTCAGTTTCTCATTAGCTTAGGCTTGAGGTAAATCCATATGTGGCTTAGCAAATTTATTCTTATTTTCAGTACCTCTCCTCCCCGGTCAATCCAGACCAATTGATCCCCCAGCTCCCCACCCACCCAGCGACCGAGCCCCAGATCCATTTCGTCCCACCTCAGAGCATAGTTCAGAGCAATTATTCAACTGATAAGAAATGATCTCTGCCCTGTAGATATGAGTCACTATTTGTCTCCATTCAGGAATTGTAGGGGCCTGGGGTGAGAGCCAGTGTCTGGTCAGGGCTTTCTTTGCCGCCATGAGGGCTGTCTCCAGAAGGTAGCTTGTATGGGCATCCCTAAACTCTTGGGTGATGACTTGGCAGTAAGAAAAGCTCTGCAGACAGGGTGATTGGGGTTTCTAACATGTCAGTTCCAGCTGCAGGGAGGCCAAAAAGGGCTGTAGGATAGGGCATGACCAAAACACATGGGTTTGATGTGCCAGTGTTGTCCCACATTGGTGCCAGCATTCCGCTGATTTTGTAGTTGAGTAGTGGGCTGTTATTGCTGGGGTTCGGAAGTATCTGACCATTAGTTGCCAGGAAAAAAGTCTCCAGGCATGGGAGTATGTGAGTTTAGATGATAGGAGACAACCCTTGTCCCACTGCTGTGCGGAAATATCGAGGCCTAGTTCCATGTTCCATTTCTCAAGCACCCCCATCATGTTTGGTCCAATGGTGTCATTAAGGGCATTGTAAAGGGTAGAAATAGCGTGGGGAATCTCAGTGACCGTGATGGTGGCTTGGAGTAAAGTGATTAGTGGGGGTGCGTCCCCAGGCTTTCGTAGCTCGGGAGGCAGGAAGTAGAAATGTCTCAGTTGTAGGAACCTATAAAAATCCACCTGCCTCAGGCCATGGGACTGCCTCAGCTCTTGGAAGGATTTGAACTCGTTCCCATTTAGTAATTGAGGAAGGGAGGAGAGATGGAGTTGGTCCCAATGTTCAAATGTATGATCTAACTGAGCTGGTAGAAAATTCTCCAATGAGGCAAGCGGGCATAGGTAGATCAGGTAGGGGGACAAAGCCAGCTGTCTGCGGATCTCACTCCAGGTTTTGAGTTGGTGTATGATCCACGGACCCAGGTTCAACTGGGGGGGAGCAGGCTGAGTCTGGTATAGGGTTGCTCGTACCAGGTCTTTAAATGGGAGTAGGCCTTCCTCAATCTCCCTCCATATCGCAGGGCTAGATCGCATAAAGTAGATAGCAATAAAGGAGAAATGTGAAGCCCAATTGTATAGTTTTAAGTTCGGTAGGGCCAGCCCCCTGCCCGTCTTGGGAGACAGAGGACCGAGAGTCGTATTCTTGGATGCCTGTCCACCCATATAAACTTCAGTATTGCTCTATTCCAAGCTTGGAATGTTTTAAGCTGAGATGTGTATTGGTACATTTTGAAAGAGGTGTAGGGCCCGGGGGAGGGTCACCATCTGGATAACTTCCACTCTTTGGAGTAGGTAAAGCAGGAGGACACCCCATCTAGCTAGGTCTGCTTGAAGTTGGGTGTAAAAGGGGTCATAGTTGTTTTGCGCCGTCTGCACAGTGCTGCGGGAGAGGCATATACCCAGATATTTCAATCTGTCAAGATCCCAGCAGAATGGATGGGACAGCCTGAATGTTGGTAGTGGGCCATAATGGAATGTTAATGCGTCTGTTTTAGAGGTATTTAATTTATTCCCCGAGCTTAACCCAAACTCCTCCAAAATTTTGAACAGTTGGGACGGACTGTGTGGGGTTGGCAAGGAACAGCAAAATATCATCCACATATAAAGCAATGCGGTGCTCCCCCCCCCCCTTCATCTGGATTCTGGTTATTTGAGAGGAATTGTATTTATTTATTTATTTATTTAGACAGCAGTTTGGAAAACCTTTGAGCCATAGGCTCATTTACAAAGGCACCTTGTCACAGTAAGACAAACGAAAATACACAGTATAACAGAATAACACAGTATAACAGTAACTTAAGACATAGATACAAACAAGCTGGTACAGGTAGGATTGATGCAAACAATACCAGAGTTATGTTGTCCATAGCAGCTTAGTAGTAAGCTTTGTCATTAGTATTGAGTACGGCTTTGACTAGTGGCAATTACAGCTTCGGATGTTAACAAGGTGGTTCCGTAAGGAATGCCTGTTAGCTTGGGCCAGGGGCTTGATAAAAATGGCAGAGTCCTGGGGACAAAGGGCAGCCCTGGTGGGTACCCCTGTGCAGGGGGAAAGTAGTCAGAATGGTGACCAGAGACCTTTACACAGGCCTTAGGGGAGGAGTATAGGGCCTTAATCATAGAAACAAAGAGGGTGGGGATTCCCATCTTGGTCATAGTGGCAAACAGAAAGGGCCAGGAGACCCTAATGAATGCCTTCTCAGCATCCAGGCCGAGAAAGACTGAGGGGGTTCTATGGGATTGCATCTCTTGTACCAGGTGTAGGGTCCTTCTGGTGTTGTCTGTAGTGAATCTAGAGCTCACAAAGCCTGTTTGATCCAGTCCAGTCAGGTGGAGGAGGGCCGTGTCTAGGCGCTTGCCCATACTGGACATAAGGATTTTATTGTCTATGTTTAGTACTGAGATGGGGCAGTAGGCAGTACATAGTTGGGGATCTTTATCAGCTTTAGGGATGACAGAAACTGTGGCATATGACCAGCTGGGGGGTGGGTCACCTAGGCCCTGCAACACTTCATTATAGAACTGTATCATAAGTGGGCTAACCAGGGACCCTACACACTTATAAAACTCTGTCCCATAGCCATTGGGACCAGGGGCCTTCATGGTTTTTAGGTGGGAAATGACTGCTTGAAGTTCCATCTGGGTTATGGGGGTAGTCAGAGCCCTCTGTTGGTCACTGTTAAGTTTGGGGAGATATAGGGAGGTGAGGAAGGAATCAATAGTGCCGTGGTCTGACAGATGGTCCAGGGTGTACAGTTTCTTGTAGTAGTCACAAAATGCCTGTGAGATATTACCCAACCTCATTTGTAATGCACCTGTCACCGGATCCCTGATGGTGGCTATGGTGGAGAGGCGTCTCTGTTTATGGAGTTGAAAGGCTAATAGGCAAGAGACCCTGGGACCTATTTCCCCATACCTCTGCCTAAGGAATGCTAGTGATATCTCAGTGCGTTGCATACACAGCTTAACCAGTTCCTGTTTGGTCTGTTTTAGCTGGGCCATGACTGATAGGTACCCTTGTTGATGGGCCTCCTGCAGGAAATTAAGAGTCTGTTCCAGGTGTAATTGTCTTTCTCGATGCTGTTTAGCTAAGGTGGAGGTGTGTTATATCAAATGACCCCGGAGGACCGCCTTCAGCATGTCCCACCAGATCGCTGGAGTGGTTTCCTGGTCAGTGTTGTCCTCCAGGATTTCTTGTATCTTATTCCCTAGGAATTCCCGGAAAGGCTGACTATTGAGGTGAATCGGGTTGTCTCCACATGGTTTTACACCTTTCAAGGCCCAATTCCCAGTGCGTTATCACTGGGGCATGGTCAGAGTGGGCGATACCCCCCATGGCGACTTCCCTAAGGACCCCCAGGCTCTCCTTTTGTAACAGTGATCAATCCTGGTATAAGTACCATGGACTGCTGAGTAGAATGAATATAGTCTGTTGCTAGGGTGAAGGGTACACCATATGTCTAGCCAGCCCACCTCCTGGATAAATCATTTAAAGAACTTGTGTGGGGCAGGTTGTCGGTTCCTAGCAGATCCAGTGGAGTCTAGGGAAGGGCTTGGGGCAAAATTAAAGTCTCCTGCTAAATTCGGGGTACTCCTAGACATTTCCAACACTTTTCTTAACAGATAGAGAATTGTCTTTGTAGACGAGCCCGGGGGGAAGTATGCATTCGCCAGGGTAACCTCGTTGTCCTGCAACAGCAACTAAAGAAATACAACTGGCATGATTGTAAATGAGGCAGGAAGACGTTTTAGTACTTTTATCACAGAGAATAATCTCTTGATTCTTAATGGGAGATTAGAAGGGGATCGTCGGGGTGATAGCACTTTTTTCTCCCCAGTTGGTAAGAGCGCAATTGATTTTATATTATGCTCTCCTTTTAGCTATCATTTCTGCAGGAGATTATATGTGGATATGAGAACAGAAAGCGATCATGCAGCAATTTTGCTGGACTTTAGGATTTCTGATAATGTCATTCCTCCCCCCAGTAAGCCCTTGGCGGATATTGAGATTAGTGGGGAAAAAAAGGAAAAGATTGAATAATGAGTCAATGCAAGGAGTTTGGAACCTTTTATACTCTTCTATTTTTGTTGAGATATTTCAGCAGGTACATAATGGCTCCAAAGGTGAAAGGATCAGTGAATTATTAAACATAGGGTATCAACAGATTAAGACACTGATTTATTCAGTTAATAGTGTTAAGCCCCAGTTAGTATCCTGGTTTGATGAGTGTTGTAGGAGAGAGAAAAGAAATTTGATGAGGGCTTTCAGGCAGACAAAAAAAAATCAGAGTAAGATGGCGATTATAAATTTAAATAAAATACGAAGGGAGTACAAGGAATTTCTCCGCCAGAAAAAGAGAATTTACTGAAAAACAATGGGGTGTTATGTACCGAGTTGTTATTAAGGAGGGTGATATTAAGCTTTTTTGGGCTTTGGTGTCCAAGGGGACAGCTGATCAGAATTCTAGACCTCCTATATATATCCCCAAGGAAACTTGGATCTCTTATTATAGTCTACTATTTAATAGACATCCTACCAACGATGATGATGTGATAGAAAATTTTAACATTGAGGGGGAATACACATCGTTAGTGTTTTCATTTGGAGAGGTGGAAGAAGCCATTGTGAATTTATCAAATAATAAAGCACCTGGACCAGATTTGATACCGGGAGAAATTTACAAGGGGCATTTGAATTATTGGGTAGTTTTTTTTACTAATTTTTTCAATATCTGTTTAAAAGAAAGATTTATTCCATTATCTTGGACAAGAAATATAATGGTTCCAATCCATAAAAAGGGCCAACTTCATTTGCCATCTAATTATCGTCCAATCAGTCTTACTGACATTAGTGGAAAAATCTTTGCTAAAATAATATTACATAAATTACAAGATTGGATAACTGCAAACTCCCCTTTGTCGATGTTTCAAGCAGGTTTTCGTAAGGATTTTTCTACGACAGATAATATTTACATCCTAGCCCATCTGATAGAAAAATATAGATCATTTCGTAAAATGAAGCTGTATGCTGTGTTTGTAGACTTTTCTGCAGCATTTGACTCGGTTAATAGAGCCAAGTTATGGGAGATATTATTAAATAGATGCATACCATTAAATTTATTAGCCCCCATTATTAGGTTATATTCTCACACATCGGCTATTAGATATGATAATAAGGGCAACATTTCTGCCTATTTCAGTACAACTTCGGTAGTTAAACAGGGATGTCCTCTGGCCCCCCTTTTTAATTTGTATATTGATGCCCTTCTGACTTATAAAGAAATAGATATTCTTGATTCCCCAAAAATTAAGAATATCCCAGTACATTGTCTGGCCTGTGCAGACGATTTGATTATTTTTGCTTTATCTGCTCAAGGTTTACAAAATAAAATAAATCAATTTTGCTCTAAATGTAAACATTTGGACTTATTAACAAATATGAAAAAAACTAAGTTGCTGATTTTTGCACCCTTACAGGGACATCAAATTAAACCAAGGATTTATTTAAATAACGAACTTATTGAAGTGTTATCCTCTTATATATATTTGGTGGTGAAGTTTGCTTCGAATGGAAATTGGATAGAGCATTGGAGAGGACAAGTGATAAGGGCAAAACTGATTGTTAGGGCCTCTTACGCTTTGCTAGAAATATGTAGGATATTTGGTCTCGCCGGCATTGATAGTCAGGCAGACCAAAATTAATCCTATTCTTTTGTATGGCTAGAGGTCTGGAACAACAATGTCCCTTCATGGTTGGAGATCCCACTTTCTCTCTATTATAAATCTTTATTGCAGGTTCCACTTGCCACTTCTAATGTTATAGTTAGGGCTGAATTGGGTGAGTACCTATTGTTACAATAATTGATATATGTCTCATGAGTTACTGGGTCAAAATTATTAATCAACAGACTAATATTATGCCTCTACTATGCCTTAGAGAAAAATTATCTTGGCATAAACAGAATTTTAGGTCTCCTTGGGTCAAAAATATTCAACGTATTTTGGGCAGTGTTAATATTCTTCATCTTTGGACAGATTGGGAGAAATCAATATCTTATGTGTTTAAGGAGTATGTTAAAAATAAAATACTCAGGCTTGCCTATGATAAGCAAATGGAGCTCCTCAGAGTTCAACGTCAGGCCAGGTGGTTAGCTCAAAATAAAATTGATGTATTTATAGAGAAATATCTTACTCTTGGGCTGACCCTGTTAGAAAGAAAAATGATTACTTGGGCAAGACTGGGAATCAGTTGTTCTAAATATGCTTTTTTTAATAAGATGACTCCACCCAATTTAGGTTTGGAGTTGTGCAGATGTAACAAGGGTTTTCAAGAAGATCTTTATCATATTACGGTACAGTGCCCTTTATATAAAACCCCACGGTTTAATCTGTTAAATGATTTTCTTATTAAATATGTGAATGCAAAATATGATATTTTATTCATACTACTTCACCCTCAGACATTGGAGGAGGCTAAGATGGTTTCAAGTTTTTATTATCAGGTGTTGAAACACAAAGAAAAACGTCTCTCTGCCTATGACAATTAATTTGTTCATGGATTTTTATGTCAAAATGTTTTCTTCTTTTTTTGTACATAATTTTATGCTTTTAGTGTGTTGTAAAGGCTTGATTGCTGAACAATAAAACATTGAACCTTGTAGGAACCTTGTCCTGCAACAACCCTTGGACAATCATCAGGCGGCCCTCTGCGTCTGCCTACTCCCGGGTTGCCTGAAAGGGCACCTGGCCTGATAACAGTATGGCGACCCCTCTCCTCCTACCCTTAGCGAATGAGAAGACCTGTGAGAATCCCCAAGTGGCCAACTTTTTGTGTTCATTAACAGTCATATGCATTTCCTGTATATAAACAATCCCCACCTGACATTTCTTAAGCATAGTAATCATTCTTGAGTGTTTGACAGGATTACCCAGTCCATTCACATTTAAAGAGAAAATCTGTAGGGATGAGTTAGCCATTTATGTTTCTATAGACCTGGAGGGGTTTTGCCAGGCCCCATTACTGGGCCCTGATCCTATGATTCCGCTAGTACTGAAGCCTGCTTTATGAAAAGGTGACTTCCTGTGGGGGGGTGAGGGGGATAAGCCACCCTTGAACGTCGAACTTTCCATATTTAACAAACAGTAAGGACTAAAAACTACAGGGGGAAACTGGGTCAATGAACTAGTGCAGACCCCTACAAACTGGGCATGGGCTGCTAAACTACAAGTGGCTTCCATGAGTCTGGAGGCTAAAAAGCACCCAGACCCTGGTGTGCCAAATTTGGCTTAGTCCACCTCAGTGGGAGGACCCGACATAGTAAGTCTCTTTTGGGGTAGTCATATCTGATCCCCTCAAGGCTTTACAGCAGTGCAGTTCAATTGTAAAGTAAACTCAACTGTCAGTTTTGTTAAAAACTAATTTACTAGACCATTCAAAGTAAAGTGTTGGGCTACGGTGTAGCTAGAAATTAGCCCCGCTTTAGCCACGGGCAAAAGCAAGATGTATGAACAATTGGGATCAGCCCATTCCCGGCACCCCAGGACAGCACTGGGGAGGCAAGAGGGGCACACCAGGTCCCATCTCTGGAATGTGCTCACACATGGGGCTTAGTACCCCTTCCCCCAAACCTCCACCCATCCCCACAAGTCAGAGTGGTCAGGAGGAGGGGGGGAGGAGGAGGGAAACAGTCTTCTACACTCTGATCAGCAACCGGCCCACCCCCCCCAGTGAACTGCAGGGGAGCAAGATGAGTTCCAGACTGTGTCTAAAGGTAAATTACACCAGAGGGGGTGGTCAAGGGCACTCATTGTGCAGGCATCATGTGCCTAGGGTGCCACCGACCCGGCTACGTCCCTCATTGTTTCACGGCCACGAGGAGGCCATAGGCCAGGCCCCCCTCCCCCGCAACCCACCAGACCTTCGCTTCTCTACCCGTTTATCGCCCATCTACAACCCAGTCCCCCCCTCCCGACCCACTCTGCAGCAAAGAAGTACACACAACTCATAGCTTGTCTTGGGCCTGCTGGTAGGGCATGCCACCTATGTGGCATTATGTCCATCCTGACTGGTCCACTTGAGAGTGGCAGAGAGTCCCCAAGCCCCCAGCATATGACAGGAGGAGGGGTTCACTGCAGTTAACTCCAGCCATGAAATCGGCTTGGTGGGGGGGGAAGGGACCCGGGGAAGAGCAGAAGGCCCCCAAGTTGCGGGGGAGACCAAGGTTTAAGGGGGAAAGCTTAGCCAGCCTACCTGTCGGAACACCACAGGAAAGTGGAGATCTGTTAGTCCTCGGTTCCCTTCATTTCACTGCCTGTGGTAATAATTCCGTTTCAGTCTCGGCCGAGGACTGTTTTCGAAGTCCAGCCACTATCATTTGAACAGCCGAGGCACCTTCCCTTCTGCGGCACATGGTTCCAGGCCTTCTGTGCAAGTTTGGCTGCAAGCAACTTGTTAGGAAGTCTCTGATCCAGTGTTATTGTAATACCATTCTTTGAGAGTCCTTGGGCCGCCTCCTCCGCACTCTTGTAGGTTTTTGGTCCATCGGTGAGCTGCACCACGAGTTTTGCTGGGTAGGAGGTCCTGAACTTAATCTTCACCTCCTTTAGTTTCCTGAGGATGGGGGCATAAGCACGGCATTTCGCAGTGATAGCAGTTGGATCATCTTTGTGGAGGACCATCTCTTTCTCCTGGTACCGCAGGAACCGGATTAAGAGTGCTCATGGGCGGTTGGCTGTCTGGGGGCCCAGCGTGTGAGAGACATGGTCCATTTCAAGTAGGCAGCTTTCCGGTAGGTTTAGTGTTGTTTTGAAAAACATTTGCATGAATTGTATGGGGTTGTTACCCTCGGATCCTTCTGGGAAGCCCGACACTCGTAAGTTGTTCCTCCTGCTGCGGGCTTCTGCGTTGTCCGCTCTCTCTCGTAGGCCCTGCACTTCCCGGTGGAGCTGGAGGATGGCACGTTCAGCACCATCTACACGTGAGTCTGTAGTTGTGGCCTGCTTCTCGAGGTCTTCTAGCCATTTTTCAATTTTGCCCACGTCAGTGCGAAGGGCAGCAAATGTGAAACGGGTCTCCCTCCTGAAATCTCGAAGTTCCTGCAATACCATATCCATCTGCCTGGCAATAATCAGGGACCCGACTGTGTCAGCTTTTGTGGGCTTGCTTCATGCTGAGATTTGTGAGCAGTCACTGTCTATACAGAATCCATCGGGATCGGTTGGATCTGGAGGTGATTTTGCGTTGTCTGGTTTGTGTTGAGGCATCTTCCCTTCCTCCGATATAAGAATGGCCCGAAAGTAATTTTTTTAAGTCAGATTTGGTGGGTTTTTAGCCTTGATGGGGATGGAGCTGAGAGCTCAAGTGGCTTCCAGGGGCATGATGTCACCAGAAGTCACTGACCAGTTTCTTGACCTTCTACCCCAGTGTCTGATAGTAGAGGCTCACTGTGATCTAGGGCTGAAGTTTGGGCTGGTCTTACTCTGGTACCTTCTCTTGCAGCTGATCTGGTGCCTCCCAGCAGCCCTTAATCCTTGGTCTCTATATCTCCAAAATGTTGTGTTGTGCTTTGAAATGCTTATGTCACCAGTATTTCTAGCACTGCCACTCCGGATATTGTTACTGCTTTCAGCTGTTGGGCTGGGGCAGCACTGGGGAGCGTCATTTTAATGGGACTTTTTGCTACCGATGTAACTTACATGTGCTTAGGGACAACATGTGGGTAGGTTCTGAAGTGTGTGAGAAATCTGTGAATGGGAAATGCGTGGGACTGCTTCATCTATGTACTGTACGTACACCAGCAGTTTGCCTTTTTCCGGGCTGCAACCATTGTGCATTCCATGAATTTGTTTATTTTTTTGTTTTGTTTTTTAATTTCATTTTTGTTATGAGACAATATAAACACAGTTCGGCAGTAGTAAACTGGTCACAGATACAACATTGTTATTTGACCTTGCTTTGTCCTTACACATTCAATCTCAAAGTAAAGAAAGATTCTCAGTCTGTTTCTTGAATAATAAAAAAGAACGCAAGACATTCTCACAATCTGATTTTAAGCGGGTTTAGCATAATAAAATGTATGCATCTGCTTTTCTCAGTGTTCTCTCTTTTCCTTAACAGTCTCAAATGGAGCAGCCTCCCCTCCCCCCCACTTCCCCAGTATAATTATGGAACAAATGTAGAATCAAATTGGGCTGTGTACCACACCCATTTCTGCCATCTAGTGGTAAAAAAGTACAGTTACGTAAGAACTTACTGTAACAGTAGATCATCGAGAGAGGCTCTTGCAGTAGGTAATTACATATAGGACTGATGCCGGCCGGTGGCAGGACCCCACGGAAAAATTTCTAGCTAGCAGTCCCTGGCGAGGACCGCCTCCCGCCAGGTGACCGCGCCATGTGACTTTAGTATAAAGGGCGGTCCCAGATGCCCGCCTTCCAGTTCTTTCCTGCCACAGGCCCGGAAGGCCCGGACGAGAGAAGCGGATGTTTCCATTCCTGGAAAAAGAGCTGAAAAGCCTAGGGGATGGAGAGTGGATAGATACTATCAGAAGAGCCTCTCTCGAAGATCTACTGTCACGTAAGTTCTACGAACTGTACCATCTTATCGAGAGGGCTCTTGCAGTAGGTGATTACATATAGGACTGAATCCCAAGCAGTCTGGAACAAATAAAGGCACTGGGAGGAGGAAACTACTCCTGAAAGTAGCATTAGCCTTGCAGACCTCAAGACGGGAGGCCTTGCAAAACAGCTGGCCAAGCCTTATGCAGGCGAGAGAGGCAATGTCAGAAAACTATGATCTTCGTTAAAGGTATGGACGGAAGTCCAGGTGGCGGCAGCGCATATGTCTGCCGCAGACACATTCTTGAAACAAGCTGCAGAGGCTGCTACTCCTCGTGTGGAGTGACCTCTGACCTGACCCGGAAGGGTCTTGTTGTACTTGTCATAACGGAAAGTGATGCAATGAGCTAACCACTTCGATAGGCATTGCTTGGAAACAGCATTACCTTCCCTTTTGTAAGCCAAAGAGACGAACAACTGGTCAGTCTTTCTGAGATCCTTCGTCCTGTTGGTGTAGTATCTCAGAATCCGGTGAACATCCATGGTATGGAGTAAATATTCTCCTTGGTTGGAGTACTGCGTGAAAAAGGCAGGTAACTCTATAGACTGATTTAAGGTAGACTCTGCTACCACTTTAGGCAGAAACTTAGGGTTCGTACGAAGAGCCACTCGTTCTTTGTGGAAAATCAGGTATGGGATTTTACACATAAGGGCCTGAGCTCGGAAATTCCTTGACGGAAGTAATGGCCACCAAGAAGAGCTCTCCATGAAAAGAAACTTCAGATCTGCGGTGGTCAGTTCAAGGAGGAAGGAAGTTTCTCGAGAACAAAGTTTAAGTCCCAAGGGGGAGCAGGAGTCCGGACGGGGGGGCCTCAGATGGAGGACCCCCTCTAAGAAAAGTCTTAGAGACCTCTAATTGGGCAAATGGTTTATCTGCGAAAGGAACATGGTACGCTGAAATAGCGGCCATGTGCACTTTCAAGGAGGAATGACTGAGACCCAGGTCAAAGAGGTGACGTAAATATTCCAGCAGAATGGCCACTGAACAGGAGAAAGGCTCCACGTTCCTAGAGATGGCCCAAACAGAAATCTCTTCCATTTCATGGCATAAGTGGACCTAGTGGAGGGTTTCCTAGCCTCCACCAGAATCTCCGCCACCTTTGGAGAGACACCAAAGCGGGATTGAGCTAGGTCTGCAGGAGCCATGCATGAAGTTGTAGGGACTTGAGTCCCAGATGGACCAGGGTCCCCTGATCCTGGGTCAGCAAACCTCGAGATAAAGGAAGAGGAAGAGGAGGAACCTCTGAGTACTGTTGTAGAAGAGAGAACCAGATTTGCCTGGGCCAGAAAGGAGCGATCGGAATCATTCTCGCTCCTTCTGTTGATAGTTTCTGCAACACACGAGGGACCAGAGGAATTGGGGGAAAAGCATAGACGAATCTGCCCTTCCAGCTTAGAGACAGAGTGTCGTTCCAGAAAGCGCCTCACTCTGAAACGAGCGAGCAAAAGTTGGGAAGTTTTGTGTTTTGGGAAGAGGCGAACAGGTCTATCTGTGGAGTCCCCCAAAGGTGGAAGATGTGATTTAGCACCTTTTGGTCCAACTCCCACTCGTGTGGCAGGGCGGAGGAGCGACTTAGCTTGTCTGCCAGAGTATTGTCGACTCCTGGAACGTGAATCGCTGTGAGGTGAAGGTTGTGCTGAGTTGCCCAGTCCCAAACCCTCATTGCTTCCCTGCATAGAGGGTAGGATCGAGTCCCTCGCTGCTTGTTGATGTACCACACCACGCACATGTTGTCCGTCTGGACAGCTAGGTGACTGGAAAGACTGTATTGGTGAAGGGCTTGGAGAGCATACAGTACTGCTCGAAACTCGAGCACATTGATGTGGAGAGCTAGTTCCAATCTGGACCATGATCCTTGGGTTCGGTGAGGACCCAGATGGGCTCCTCAACCTTCACCTGATAAGTCTGTGGTCAGAGTCTGGGAGGGGGGAAGATGACAGAAGGGAACCCCCAAAACAGGTTCTCTCGAACCATCCACCACTGCAAGTCTCGTGCCATCGGCGAGGAGATCAGAACTAGATGATCTAGGTGGTCTACAAGTTGATCCCACTGGGAGCGAAGAGTCCACTGAGAGATCCTCATGTGGAGCCGAGCGTGGGGAACTGTCGGGATGGCGGCCACCATGAGCCCCAAGAGACGGAGAACCGACCTCGCCGGAACCTTCCTGCATTCTGATAGCAGCGAAATCTGTGGCTGAAGAGGCCATCCTGTCCAGAGGCAGGAAGGCCTTGTTCACAGTCGAATCGAGGATAGCCCCGATAAACTGTAGTCTCTGGGAGGGATCAGGATGAGACTTGGAATGGTTGATGGTAATACCCAGGCAAGTGAAAACCTGCTGGGTGAGGGACAGAAAATGCGGGAGCTCCTCCCTGGACGAGGCCGCCAGGAGCCAGTTGTCCAGGTAAGGGAACACCTGAACTCCCATCGTATGCAGGTGGGCTGCTACCACGGCCAGGCATTTGCTAAAAACTCTGGGAGCTGAGGAAAGACCAAACGGGAGTGCCCGGAACTGATAATGGTCCCCCTGGAAAGCAAACCGAAGGTATTTGCGATGAGAGGGGTGAATGGGGATGTGCAGATATGCATCCTGCATATCCAGCGCACAAAGCCATTGACCCAGCTGAAGGAGGGGCAGAAGGGTCTGTAGGGAGAGCATCCTGAACCTTTTGTATTCCACGTAAAGGTTCAAAGAGCTGAGATCGAGAATGGGTCTGAGATCTCCTGTCTTCTTTGGGACCAGGAAGAAATGAGAATAGTAACCCATCTCTTGAAGGTGAGGGGGAATGGGTTCTATGGCCTGCTTCACAAGGAGGGCAGAGATTTCTTCCCAGACCAAAGGAAGATGGTCCCTTGCATAGGACGACTTCAGAGGGGGGTGGTGGGGTGGTTTCTGTAGAAACTCTATAGAGTGCCCTTCCGCTATAATCTGAAGCACCCATGAATCCGTTGTTATCCTCTCCCAACCCGGAAGGTGGAGGGAGAACCTCCCTCCTGACGGTTCCTCTGGTGTGTCCGGAGGCGTGGGGGCGAGGAGGAGTCAGGTGGTGTGGGGCAGCACCGCAGCTGGGGCACCCGCTGCTTTTATGGGCGGGGAGGGGCCTGGCAGCTGCAGGGGCCCGACGTTTAGTGGCCCACCTTCCTTGGGGTTTCGCTTGTGGCCGACTGCGTCAGCGAAAAGGACAGCGTTGTGGGTGATGGGGACGGTACATGGAATCCACGGATTTCAGAGCCGTCCCCTTCTCCTGCAAGTCGGTGATGATGTCTTTGACATCACTGCCGAAAAGCACTGAACCTCTGAAAGGTGCTTCCTGGATCACTGACTGCACCTCCGGGACCAAACCTGACACGCGAAGCCAGGCATGATGCCGAAGACTCACAGCGATAGCGGAGCTCCGCCCGGCAGTGTCCACTGCATCGTATGTCGTCCGCAGAATGTGACGACTGGCGGAACGAGCAGAACGGACTAAATCAGCTAACTCCTGCTTGACTTGAGAGTCAGGTAAGGAGTCAATCTAGATTCCCGCTTCGCAAGGATGACCTTCTGTAATCCTCCATGAGCAACATAATTCAGGCCCGAATTCCCAGTGGAAGAGGCATATATTTTTCTTTCATACTGGTCCAGGAGGCGAGATTCCTTATCCGGAGGAGACGAGCTTAGATGTTTGGGATGCGCTGACCGGCCATGAGCGGCGCTAATCACGACTGAATCTGCACGAGGGTGAGAGTCCAAAAATTCTACACCCTCAGGAGCCTGGTATAGCCTGTTAGACTTCCTAGGAAGCGGGGCTAAAGCTGATGGTTGTTTCCAAATAGTGGAAACAAGGGGGGCATGAGGCTCAATCCAGGGTTGCACTAAAGTAGGAGCCGTAGGGCAGGTTCAGATGTTCGCGAGTTTGACCGCACGAGGATCTGGTTCCAATGATCACCACTGATATACTTCCTGGATTTTTCTGAGCAACTCCGTGAAGGAAAGGTCCTCCGGAGGAGACTTCGGAGGAGTCCTCGGCCGGGGCTTGGGACGGAGAGCGAGGTTCGTCGTCTCTCTCGGAGCATCCGTCGGAGGAATCCGAGAGGGAAGAAGAAGAATCAGAAGCAGAATAAGACTCCCTGACACGGCTAGGGGGAGGAACAGGTTTCTTGGGGGTGATCCCTGGACGCGTGTCCTGCCCCTCTTGGGATCCAGAGGGAAGGACTCTGGAGTCCGGAGGCGGTGAGGGAGTGTGCCGTCTCTTGGCGGACGGGGGCCGGCAAGCGCACCACCACCATAGGTGGTTTCTCACTTCCTGGTGAGCTGAGCCTGACCTCAGTCCACCAAGAAGCCAGAGTCTCCTGCAGATCCACCGCGCCGAGGGGCGGTGGAGGTGAGGAGGAGGGGAAAAGAATACGGGTTGTATCCGTAAGGCGAGTATCCGAAACCTGGCTGCGGGAAAACCGTGCTGGGTATTGAGGCGTCGGGTACTGCGGTGTCGGAGGGACCAGCGTCGGGTACTGCGGCGCTGGATACTGCGGTCCCGGGTACGACGGCGTCTGATAAGACGGTGGGTACCCGGGCGCCGGAGGAGCTGCTGGAGCAGACGGCCCGGAAGGTGGCCCCACGGGCGGGTCAACATTGAGAGGCCCGGGGGGGGGCAGGGCCAGACGGAAGGGGAATATCCCCTACCGGCGTCGGTGGGGCTGGCGTCTGATCCGGTTCCTTAGGAGGAGGGTCTGACGGAGGTGGAACATCCCCCACATCGCCCGGGGACAGGGGGGGAATCCCCGGGGTCAGGCTGGGGTGACTCGGGCTCCCCGGACGGCAGCGAAGGCTGCGGGGAACCGGGTATGATGGGGGTTGGAGGGTCCGTCGTAGGTTCCGGCGCGTGTCGGGGGAGCCGACGTGCGGCTTAAGGGCTAGGTCCTGGCGGGCGCCAGAGGAGCTGGCGCCGCTCTTGTGGGGTCCCTCGCCGGAGGCAGGCCGAGGAGAGGAGTGGCCCGGTCCAACGGGACGAGGTCGCATCACCAAGGGTCGGGCGCCTTATCAACCTTTCTCCCGGCAGACGCCGGAGGAGCCGAGTATCCGACTATGGGAGTCGCCGCACAGTAGGCTGCAAGCCTGCGGCTGAACTGGGGGCGGAGGCCTCCTTTTGCCCGGAGGCGCCCGCAAGGCCCGAGCGCAAGCCAGACGGGCGGGCCGACGCCTCCTCCAAAGCCTTGGAGGCTGCTGTCGGACGGCCCCTCGGAGGGGATGTTACCTGGGCCACGACTCTGGCCGGAGTCGCGGGCGAGGAGGCCTTCTCCCGGTGCCTCTCCTTGTCCCGCTTTTTAAGATGCCCTTCTGGAGAAGTCGACGCCTGCCTGAGCTTCTTCAATTCTTTTTCCATCGAAGACATCTTTTTCTTTAGAAGATGGGCTTCCAGGGACTGTTGGCATCGTCTGCGGGTAGCCGCGTTGAAGTGAAAGCAATGCGGGCACTTGTCGACCGGGTGGTCAGGGCCTAGGCAGAAGAGGCAGAGGGAATGGCCGTCCTTGTGTGGCAGTTAGGCGCCGCACGAGTCACACTTGTTTTTGTGCTCGGAAGGTATAGGGGACGACATACACCGACGATGACCTCACGATAAGAAAAAATACTGAAAATCCTCGATAAAACTGACGAAAGAGCAGGGCTGACTAAGCACGAACTTTACCGTGAGGCGCTACACGAGCTAACAGCGGGAAAGAACTGGAAGGCGGGCATCTGGGACCACCCCTTTATACCGACGTCGCATGACGCCGGTCACCTGATGTGGGGGCGGTCCCTCGCCAGGGACTGCTAGCTAGAAATTTTTCCGTGGGGTCCTGCCGCTGGCCGGCGTCAGTCCTATATGTAATTACCTACTGCAAGAGCCCTCTCGAAGTAAGATCTGGCATTTTGTCAGACAAACCTGCAGATAATTGCTCTAATTGGTAAATTGATTGTACTATTGATCTCCAGTCTGACACTGTGGGTATCACAGTATTATCCAGTACTTTGTCACTCTCTTCTTTGCTGCCAACAAATGAACCGGTAACCGTGTCTTATGCCATGGGGGGGGAGTGAGGGGGCATAATCATTAACAAAACCATTTCGTCCAAGTTCTACATTCTCTACCAGACAGTCTTTCTTTTCATTCTGAAGGGAGCACCAAAATGGGGCCAAAAGGGGGCAGGAACAAAAAAAGTGTGTCAAATCAGCCAGCCGACAATGGCAACCTCTCCAACAATGCCCATATTGGGCTGGTAAATATCTGGTTAAGATCGCCGGGGCCCTAAAATATCTATTTCTGCATTTCCATGCAAATTCTCGCCACGGTACTAAATTCCTAATTTTAACTGCTGCAAATGCCTATTCATACCACACCTCTAAAGGGATTTGAGACTCCAGATAAGCATTCCAGCTATCAAGGAGTGAGGATGTGGAGTCCCCCAACATGTCTTTTAATATTTTAAACAACTGTCCTATTAAGCGAGTTTTTATGTGCCCATCACTATGTTGAATTATTAGTTCAAAGAGAGGGGGTTAAGGAGTTGGGAGCTTAGTGTTATGTTCTGATTGTTGTTGGATATGTCCTTTTACTTGTGTTTAACAATAATAATCTCTTGGGGGTGACCCATAGGTCTGTTGTAATACTTCAAAAGGGATCACTCCTTCCCTATCCATAAACTGGTAAATAAACTGTAATCCTACACTGCGCCATTGTTTGAATGTAATATCCATTTGGTTTGGTAAAAAACTCCCATCAGCACTCAATAGATGCATATAAAAGAAGATATCCATAAATTTTGAGTGCAAAAGGTTAAACCATATTTTTAAGACTCTGCAAGTTATGTCTGTAAAACGTCTGTGAGGGGGAGCAATCTGAAAACAATGTATGGGCTATGTCATATAAATCACTGATCGCAAATTCGATGTATCCTCCCAAGGTGATCAGTAGGATTCTGATAACCACTGCAGGGCTATCTTAAGGAAGTCCGCCGTGGCGTACCACTCTGAGTTCGGTAAGTTTGTCCCTCCCTGTGCCAAGGGCAGCTGGAGAGTGGACATACCAACTTCATGCTGACCCCCCCAATACAAAACTGGATAATATTGTAGTCCAAGATTTAAAGTAAAATCTTGCTGGGAAGCATGGGATGGACTGGTATAAATAAAGAAGATGAGGGAGGATGTTCACTTGTAGAATCTCTACTTTTTGGAATAATGTTAACCCCAAATTGCCCCATCACTTTAAATCTAACTGTAGTGCTTGTGTAATGGGTTCATAATTAAATAGTTCCAAGTTATTTAAATCCTTAGGGATATGAATCCCCAAGTACGTAATAAATAACCTATTCCATCATGATGGAAAAGTCCTCTTCAATCTATCCGATGGGGCAAAATTAAAAGTTAGTATTTCTGTCTTTGTCCTGTTTCATTTAAATCCTGCCACACTCATATGATCAAGGATGGGCAATGCGGCTGGGATAGACTCCCGAGGGGGAGCTTACTGTAAGAAGAACGTCATCTGCAAATAATCCCAATTTATATTCCATCTGTCCCAGTGGGAGCCCCTCGACAGTCTGTTCCCTGCGAATCACTGTCGCCAAAGGTTCAATGTAAAGGGCAAACAGTGGGGAAAGTGGACAGCCCTGTCTAGTTCCCTGCTGGAGATCTATTGGGAATGTTATTGCTCCGTTAACTCTTACATAAGCCCGAGGTCCAAAATAAATGTTCTGCAGCCATTTCATGAATGTATCCGGAAAATGGAGGGTCAACAGGGTGTCCCACAGAAAGTTCCAGGACACCCTGTTGAATGCCTTCTCAGCATCCAGGCTAAGGAAGACAGCAGGTATTTGTCTTGTCTGAACGTATTCTGCCAATAATAATGTTCACTGAATGTTGTCCATAGTATTTTGTTTTTTAATAAACCCAGACTAGTCAAGGTAGATTAGGGACTGTACTATTTTTTTCTAATCTGGTGGCCCAGATTGCCATAACAATATTGTAATCTGTGTTGAGAATTAAAATTGGGCGATATGAAGCCAGATTCTTCCATCCCTCTCCGGTTTTGGGACTGGAGCTATAACCGCATATGTCCAGGACAGCGGGGGATCCTTGCCCTCCGCCACCCCTCTAAAAGTTGAAAGCAATGTGGGTAATAATAATTTTGAGAATTTTTTTTTTAATACCTTTCTGAACCAAACCCGTCTGGTCAGGGGCAGTTACTGATTTTTGTTGCTTGTATATAGGAAAGGATTTTGTCTGCTCCTATCTGCCTTTCTAATGCCTGTTTTTGCATTTCATTCAACCATGAGAGATTTAATTTAGATAAAAATTCCTTTCTAGCTTCCGGGATAGACTCCAAGTCCATTTTATAAAGGGTTTGATAATAGGATGCAAAAGTATTTCAAATTTCTTCCTCCCTGTGTGTCAATAGATTGGAATCAAGTTGTCTAATTTTTAATGTGGAGTTTTTTTTACGCATCTGAAGCTTATGTGCTAAGGCACGCATTCCCCGTATGCAGACTTTGTAATTGGTCAAGTTTAAATATTGTAATGTTTGTTGGATCTTCCAGTCCATCAGTTTCTGGAGTGCACTTTGTGTGTCTCTAATTTTTTGCCGCAATCCCCATCCCCCTCTATGCAGAGTAATTGGTATTGTTCGAGTATGTTCTCTAATTCTCGATGTTTCTGTTCCGCCTGCTGCCATTTGTTTGCTACATAAGCTATAATCTCTCCTCTGAGTACTACTTTAATAGTATCCCATAAGGTGCTTATTGAGGTGTCTTCTCTAGTGTTCGCTCTCACTATCTGGGGGACACGTTGTTGTATCATTGTTACAAACTGATCTTTTAAAAGCAAGGGGTTCAACTGCCACAAAGATTGTTTTTGTTGTTTACCCATGTCCAATTTAAGAATCAGGGGGTGGTGGTCTGAAAAAAATGCATGGACCCACCACCATGTCTCTGACTTTGGAATAGTGTTCACACGTTATAAAATCATAGTCTAATCTAGAGTAGCTATGGTATCTGGGCGAGAAATTTGTATACCCCTGCTGAGACGGGAACATCGACCTGCAAACATCTATGAGCCCCATTTGTTCAAAAGAACTTCTCAAAAACTGGAGGACGTTGGAGGTTCCGTAAGCACTAGGATTACTAGTGTCAGTGTCCTGAGACCATGTCGTGTTGTAGTCCCCAGCCATAGCCAGCATTCCCTCCAACAGCTCCAGAACCTTGGCCAAAAAGGGGCAGACCACCCGAATCGAAGATTGGGGTGGAAGATGCACTTACCAAGGTCACTGCTGTAGAATATAATGTCCCCTGCACTGTCCCATACCTTCCCTGGGGATCAGTGTAGCTCATTTGGACATCCAGTGGTGTAATTTGAGGGACTAGAATTGCTGCACCTCTTTTACCCTCACTAGGATGAGAGGAGGCATAGACTCTGTAACTCTGTCCCTAATGCAATTTCATGTGCTCAGATTGAGAGAGATGCGTCTCTTGTAAAAAATTGAGATCAGCTGCTTGTTTTTTTTTTTTTTTTTTTTTTTCAAATATTGCATAAACCTTGATCTTTTGATTGGGCTATGAAGACCGTTGACATTTTTGAAAATATCTTTGCAGGTTTCTCTGATGTCCATATAACAAACTGAGTGAAGAGCCACCCCAGTCAGCACACCATACTACAGAACATCCTCCTGTCGTGTCTTCTGCCACCCGTAGACCCCGAAGAGAACCCACCTTTGTCCTGCCATCCCGTAGGACCCGCAGCAGTCAGACAGGAAGCCAAAGGCAGGTGTCATCCCTCAAATCCATCAGCAACAGCATTCTCATTCTTACATTTAGTGCTATAAATAAAGCTATCTCATTGACCCTTATCACCTTTGTGTGTCTCTTTTTCCCCAACACTTTAAACCTATTACAAAAAATAAAATATATACCTGAACAATAAGCTAACCCTTACCACCCCCCGACCAGTCAAACAAGTTGGGAGGGTAGTGACCCCAAGTAAACCAAAACTAAGAACTAACGGCTCAGGGGCAACGTGAGGAAATATTTTTTCACGGAGAGTGGTGGACACATGAAACCACCTTCCTGAGGAGGTTGTGAGGTCAAAAACAGTGGGAGAATTCAAGAATGCATTCGACAGCCATAAGGCAGTTCTAGTGGGGGTAGCAGGAAGTAGGCTGTTGGTTAACTAGAATCTGCAGCTTATCCAATAGGTAGGGAAATGGGCAGACTGGGTGGGCCAAGCGGGCCTTATCTGTCATCAAAGTCTATGTTTCTATGTACAGTGCAACTTCCATGAGAAAGGCAGGAAAAAACATCCGCCTTAATTGTCCCAAGAAAGAAACTCCAATGGAGAGTCCAACAGGCAGTGGTTGTACACCACTCTGTAAGTGGTTTCTACCCTCCTGCAATGCTAAAAGAGCCTCAGTTGTGATCATCACTACCAAGAAGCAGCAATAACCCCACAGTGATGACTTAATGCTAATTCCCGAACCAACTCTGGGCTCCTCCAACCACCCCACTAGTCTGTAAGTATCTACGGCACAGCCCCATCCTTGAATTAAGGATTAAACCTCTCCGTCTCCCTCCCTCCCTCCTCCAGTATCCACGATGTCCTTCATCCCCTCCCGCACACCTCCATTACCAAAAGTTATATACCTCGTTTAAACGTATCGTAATACCTCCCATACTCCTCATATATTCCGCTGAGATTCTAATGCCGGGGGGGAGGGGGGGAAGAGAAGAAACTCCCCCCTCTCCCACCCAGTTAACTGGGTATAAATAATGTCCACAAATACAGGGGACAGTCTCTGCAGTGGAGCCAGAACTTAACAAAAACTGCTAGAGTATAGCTATTGTAATCTGGGGTGAGAGGGAAGGGGACCATTACCAGAAAAATTGTATAATTATTTGTAGGGCCCTTTAGACATTAATCCTAACCCCTTCAATTTGTTTGCAACATCCAGTAACCCATCCTTTCAAAAAGAAATGTCACCCTCCCCATAACCCCCTAAACCACTTCTGACCCCCCCACCGTCGCCATCCAGTCCTTATGTTAGGCAGAGGGGATATCAACTGGTTCCCCTTTATTCAGGGTGGTGAGCCTATAGGATGATCTGATTGCCAGTAGTCTTCAGGATTAATATAAAGAATTAAGTCTCTCTTCCCATCGGAAATCGAAGTCTGGGCCCATAAGGATCGAAGTGGCAATCAGCCGAGGGCAGGGAGCAGGAGCCACCCACAGGTTGTGCCCAGGGGCACACCAAGGCCACTATGTAGGTTAAAATTTTATTTTAGTAAGCCCTACATTGCTTGTGGCCCAGACCGTTTCCCCCACCACCACCCCCCGCCCAGACCCTCCAAATATCCAAAAAGGAATCAAAAAGTAGGGAGTTATAGTTCCCAGTTATAGAGACTTGTAAACTCTTAAGTCCATCATACTGCAGGGGAACTAAATGTCGCCAACATGGCTCTTCAGCCACAGCAAGTAAGTCCAGGCAGTCCCCGACCTACATTGCGTAAGGAACGCCATGGTAGGAACGTAAAGTTAAGTGTCCACAGGGCCTTTGACAGTCTGAGGAATCACTGTCCTTCCTCAAACAAAATTTAAATACAGGCATTAAGTCCAAACACTGTATTTAGAAGGGCAAATCCCATTAGTTTTCATTGGCCATAACTTAATATGTTCTGACCCTCCTCAGAACGTTTGCACTGTAGAAGAAGAATTAAAGCATAAAGGACATAGGCCCTGATAGTCCAATTAGTGGGGTTTACTGGGCTATGAACTGCATCCTGCAGTAGACGCGGGGAGGGAGCCATCATCCGACCACACCCGGCAGGACGCAAGGCCGACCCTTCCATTCCCTAGACAACCGGCCTGAATTAAGAAATCCCGCCATCAGCGACTACTTGGGGCAGAAATAAAAATTAATAAATATATATGTTGTTTGGCCGACCACAGCTATCTCACCAGGGTGCCCCCGACGTCTTACCCCACCCCCACCTACTAGACAGCCGCCTAGCATCCCTCCACTAACCTGCTGGTGGTTGAAATACTGTTTGAGTTACCAAGTAGCCAAATCCAATAGCTTCCCTCATCTTTGTTGTCCGGGGTGTAGGTCCTGACCCACAGTAAGACTGCGGTATTGCTGAGGCCTCAGGAGGATTTCATCAAGCAGGAGAGATAAATCTGGACACTGTCTGATGTTCACAGCCTGGTTTCGATTGGCTGAGCCACTTCCTCATTCTACATAATCCCCCGTGCTTTCAGGTCTGCTTTAGCCTCTGATGCTGTATGATGGGTAACTGGACTATTAATTTTGCAGGATAAGGAGTGTAAAACTCTGACTCCTCGCTCTCAGTTGTGGAAAAAACGGTATGTACTCTCTCTCCTTAGACACTGCGTTGCCGGGGCATAGTCTTTGTCGAAAAATAACCTGTGTGTGGAATACATGATTTTCTGCTGTTGCCAGGCCTTTTGGAGCAGTTGGTCCTTGGTAGCATAACTTAGAAAGCGTATTGCCACAGAATGCGGGCATGCATCAGGCCGAGTTGGCATAGGGCCCAGCGCTCTATGCGCCCTTTCTATATCAAGTGGGAATTCAGGGCCAAGATCTAGTTTTGTTCGGAGTAATTGTTCAATAAAGGCTGTAATGTCTGAGTCCTCCTCCCCTTCTGGGAGGCCATAAATTCTTATGTTTTTTCAGCGTCCCCGATTCCCTACGTCTTCCTGGCGCAGTGCTATTAACAGCTGCTCGTGAGCGAGTGAGGAGGCTGATGCCTTGGAAGTATTGAGGCGTTCTGCATTAGTTGTAATTTGTCAATCAGCTTTGTCCATGCAGCCTTGGAGTGTGCCCAGTTCGGCACGGATATCTTTTACCGCATCCCGCATTTCTTTGCGAAAGTCTTTAATCGCCTTGAGCACCCCATCCATATGGAGTGAGTTTTTGTCCATTTGTTGTTTTGTGCCCTTATCCCCCCAACCCCTCTGTTTGGACCTGGAGCCGCCTGTTTCTTTACAGCAAGTTCGGTGTTGGAAAGGTAACTCTCTTTGTGGTGTTCGCTCTCCTGTAAACAGGTTCCTCAATGAACGTGCCATTCGCTGGTAAAAATATTATGCTGCAGCGTTACCTCATCTTAGTAGGAAGGAGAGTTCACCCAATATTAACAATAATCTTACATTTTAAGGCTATTATTTAGATTGTGGTGGAGGAGCGCCTGTGATCCTGCTATTTACTTCATGACGTCACCGGAAGTCCATGAATTTCAGTTTGACATTTTAGAAACTACCACTGATGTTACTAGCTCTGAAAAGGTGGGGCCTCTGGTGGTAGCACGCATGGTGACCTTCTCGGAGGTGCTGCTTGTCTATGGTATGGGTGAGGCTAGGGTGCTCCGCACCATGGGATTCGATCAGTGGTTGAAAAACTGGTGCAGAGCTCAGGGTTTTGGCTTCATTGGGGACGGGGGGTCCACCTGGAGGGATGTAGGCCTATACTGGCATGATGGTCTGCATCTGTCCAGGAATGGGAACCAGGATCCTAGGTGATAGGTTTGAATGCTTCATTGGCAAGCATTTAAACTAGCCAAGGGGGGGAAGGCACTGAAAAAGAGAAGGGAAATCCTAGCCCCGCCTCCCCCCCCCCCAAAATCAGGGTAGTTAGTGAGGTAAACACCAAGATAGAGAAGTCGATGGGGAGAAGGGCAGGGGTAAATGGAGAAAAAGACAAAGGCAGTTAGGAGAGGGACGGGGCAAAAAGGGGTAAGGCCATCAAAAACTGGAGGGTAATGAGTACCAATGTCCATAGTCTAGGTAACAAGCTCCCTGAACTGGTGACCTTGATGGAAGAGGGATGCCTGGATATCATGGCAGTCACAGAAACATGATACACAGAGAACCATGACTGGGATGTCAACATACCAGGGTACATGATCTACAGGAGGGACAGGGAGGGTAGAAGAGGAGGAAGAGTAGCTCTCTATGTAGGGGAAGGGATCAAAGCAATGGAAGTAAAGACTAAACAGGGAGGTGAGGAGGCACTGTGGGTCACCCTGGAGACTGGAAATGGCACCATAATCTGCACAGGGGTTGTATACTGATCCCCGACTCGGGGAGGAAATGGACAAGGAAATGATAGAAAGCATTCTTAGGATGACGGAGAAAGGGGAGATATTGCTGATGGGGGACCTGAATATGCCAGATGTTAACTGGAGCACCTTTGCTGCAACCACATCCAAGAGCAGGGCCATTCTCAATGCCCTGCAGGGGGCATGCCTCAGACAGCTAGTGTTGGAACCCACTTAGGAGGGAGCAATCTTAGACCCGTACTCTCAAATGGGGATGGAGGGAGGATCTCTGATCTAGAAGTGGGTAGCCATCTGAGAACAAGTGACAACCAAACAGTGTGGTTCACGATAAACTCAGCTGTAGAGTCTAGCCATACAAAAGTGAAGGTATTGGACTTCAGGAGGGCTGATTTTGTCAAAATGGGAGAGTGCCTCAGAAAAGCACTAACAAACAGGCAAGAAGGAGGGATGGAGCAACAATGGCAGAAAAAAACTGCCATCACAGAGGCAGCAAGCCTTTGTGTGAAGCAAATAAACAAATCAAAACGAAAGAAAAAAACACTATGGTTCTCAAAAGAGGTGGCAGGGAAGGTTAGGGAGAGAAAGATAGCATTCAGGAAGTATAAGGAAACACAGGAGGAACAGGACATAGAACTGTGCCAGTTAAAGTAGAAGGAAGCGGGGAAGGCAGTCAGAATAGCAAAGGCCCAAACCGAGGAAAAGATGGCCAACTCTGTTAAGAAGGGGGATAAAACCTTTTATAGGTATATTAGGGAGCAAAGAAAGACAAAGGGAGGGATACTGAGGCTGAATAAAGAGGAGGGTCGGGAGAGAGGGACAGTGAAAAAGCAGGGATACTGAATGAATACTTCTGCTCAGTATTCACAAAGAAAGAGGAGGAGGGAGGCACCTAATCCTGTCAATAGAAGCACTCTGGATAGAGGGGTCAATATCAGTCCTTGCACAGAAGAAAGGGTTCTGAGAGAACTCCTAAAACTGAAGGTGGACAAAGCAATGGGGCCTGATGGGATTCACCACAGAATTCTAAAAGAACTAAGGGGAGAACTAGTAACACCACTGACTACCCTTTTTAACAAATCATGGGAGGATACTGTGGTACCTGAGGACTGGAGGAGGAGGGCGGATGTGATTCCCCTCCACAAAAGTGGCAGCAAGACAGAGGCAGAAAACTACAGACCTGTCAGTTTGACCTCAGTGGTAGGGAAAATGATGGAATCACTTCTGAAGAAAAGAATTGTTGCATACCTAGAGGCCAGTGGGGCACAGGACCCAAGGCAGCATGGAGTCGCAGCAGGAAGGTCATGTCAGTTGAATCTAATTGGTTTCTTTGACTAGGTGACCAAAGTAGTAGACCAGGGAGGGACTGTGGACATGGCCTGCTTAAACTTTAGCAAGGCATTTGACACAGTCCTGCACAAAAGATTAAACAAATTAGCCAGCCTGGGAGTGGGTCCCAGGGTGGTAGCCTGGGTAAAACATTGGCTGGACAACAGGACGCAGAGAGTAATAGTAAACAGAGTCCACAGTGAAGAAAGGGGGGTTACTAGTGGGGTACCGCAGGGTTAAGTACTGGGTCTGGTCCTTTTTAATGTCTGTATAAGTGACATTGCAGAGGGACTGGAAGGAAAAGTATGTCTCTTTGCAGACAACAGGGTTGATAGACAAGGTGGGGTGGAAAGGATGAGAAGGGACTTGGCAAGGTTGGAAGAATGGTCAATTGTATGGCAGCTTAGATTCAACACAAAGAAGTGCAAGGTAATGGGAAACAAAAACCCAGGGCAAGAATACACAATGGGGGGCGAGATACTGACAACAAAAAGGAGCCAGAAGAACTGTGGGTCACCCTGGAAACAGGAAATGGGACAGCCATAAGAACTGGGGTTGTCTACAGGCCCCCAGACCAGAGGGAGGACATAGACACATTACTGTTAGAAGATATACAAAACATGACAGCTAAAGGGGAGGTTCTGATAATGGGAGACTTCAACATGCCAGATACAGATTGGTCAATACCAGCAGGAACATCTGCCAGAACTAGACTCATAGTGGATTCCCTGCAGGGGAAGGGTCTCAAACAACTGGTACAGCAACCCACAAGAGACAGGGCTATCCTAGATCTAGTACTGACTAACAAAGAAGGGATCACAGATCTCCAGGTAGAAGGTCACCTGGGGGCCAGTGACCATCACATGGTATGGTTCAATTTGGCTACTACATCTAAATCATCCCATTCCAAGGCAAAAATATGGGACTTCAGAGGAGCTGACTTGATAAGATGGCCAACAGAGTTAAGCTAGCCCTGGCAAAAGAAACACAGGTGAGGAGGTACAGCAAAGTGGGCAAGCATTAAGGATACAATACTTGAAGCAACATCCCATTGTGTTAGACAGAAAAGGAAGTGCAAAGAAGAAGGAAACCACTTTGGTTCTCAAATACAGTAGCAGAAAGGTCAGAGCCAAAAGGCTGGCCTTCAGAAAATATAAAGGAACACAGCGGATGAAGATAGGGAGGCATACCAAACTGCCCTAAGGGAAGCAGGTAAGGCAGTAAGGCAGGCAAGGTCCCAAACTGAGGAAACACTAGCACGAACAGTAAAAGAAGGTGACAAGACTTTCTATAGATACATTAGTGAAAGAAGAAAGTCCAGAGGGGGTATTGCTAAGCTTAATGGATAAAAGGGAGCATGTGAGGAGGAGGACCCTGTAAAGGCATCTATCCTAAATAGATACTTTTGCTCAGTATTTACTGAAGAGAAGGTAGGGCAGGGCCCACAGCTCAGTATCATGGACACAGCGGGGAGGGAG
Source organism: Neoceratodus forsteri (assembly GCA_016271365.2). Taxonomy (NCBI): domain Eukaryota; kingdom Metazoa; phylum Chordata; order Ceratodontiformes; family Ceratodontidae; genus Neoceratodus; species Neoceratodus forsteri. The sequence continues at coordinate 1,413,734,751 of CM057450.1, forward strand.
GTGAGCACTACTCCCTTCACAAAAGAAGGGGTCCTACAAGAGCTTGCTAAGCTCAGGGTGGATAAGGCAATGGGACCTGATGGCATACATTCCAGGGTACTTAAGGAGCTAAAGGAGGAACTAGCAGAGCCATTAGCAGAATTGTTTAGTGAGTCTCTGAGCACAGGAGAGGTCCCAGAAGACTGGAGAAGGGCTCATGTGATCCCACTCCACAAGAGTGGTAGCAGGGGAGGCGGGGAACACAGACCGGTCAGTCTTACCTCAGTAGTGGGCAAGATTATGGAGGCACTCCTTAAGGAAAGGATAGTGCAACACCTGGAATCCATAGGGGCACAGGATCCAAGACAGCATGGGTTTACAAGGAAGGTCCTGTCAAACTAATCTCATAGATTTCTTTGACTGGGTAACCAGAGTGGTGGACCAAGGGGAGCAGTTGATGTCGCCTACCTTGACTCTAGCAAAGCTTTTGACACTGTTCACATAGAAGATTGATAAATAAGCTAGGTAGGCTGGGTGGGTCAGAAGTTGGTCAACTGGGTGGCAAACTGGTTGACTGGCAGAAAACAGAGATGGTGGTAAATGGTATACAGTCAGAAGAGATGCAAGTCACAAGTGGGGTACCTCAGGGATCAGTCCTGGGGCCAGTCCTATTCAACATCTTCATTAGTGACCTCGCAGATGGACTAGAGGGTAAGGCTTGTCTGTTTGCAGATGACACCAAGATCTGCAACAGAGTAGATGATCCAGATGGGGTGGGCAGAATGAGAAGAGATCTGGATAAACTAGCAAAATGGTCAGAAGAGTGGCAACTGGGATTTAATGCAAAGAAGTGCAAAATCATGCACATAGGAAGAGAAACCTGAAGCCACTTATAGGCTGGGAGGAGTTGCTAGCAGTCACAAAGGAAGAAAGAGACTTGGGCATCATCATCACTGATGACCTAAAATCATCCAAGCAGACCTCTAAAGCAGTAGGTAGGCTAGGGGGTGGTAGGGTGTATTATTGAGGGGTATCTAGAGTCGTAGAGGGAGGTAATAATCCCTCTGTACAAGACATTAGTTAGGCCCCATCTGGAGTACTGCGTGCAGTATTGGAGGCCACACCTTCACAAGGACATTAACCAAATTGAGGCAGTCCAGAGAAGGGCAACCAAAATGGTGCAGGGACTGCATCAGAAGACATATGAGGACAGATTAACGGAGCTCAATATGTATACCCTTGAGCAAAGGAGGGAGAGAGGTGATATGATAGAGACATTTAAACACCTTAAGGGCATAAACAAGGTGAAAGAGTCTAACATGTTTAAATATAAGAAAAATAGCAGGACAAGAGGACACAGCATAAGATTAGAGGAGGCCGATTAAGGGGAGTGTGAGAAATTCTTTTTCACAGAAAGGGTGGTAGATGCATGGAATGGCTTACCACAAGAAGTGGTGGCTATGAATACAGTGCAGGGCTTCAAACAGGCATGGGATAGGCATAAGGGAGCAATACAAATGACTATGAATAGATAGGTCACTGACAGAGCAAAGGCCGATGGCACATTTATAAGGTAGAAAAAGAAATGGGCAGACTGGATGGGCCTTGCGGTCCTTATCTGCCATCAACTTCTATGTTTCTATGTAAAAATGGAAAGGGACCTGGGGGTAGTCATATCAGATGACTTAAAGGTGGGCAAACGATGTGAGAAGGCAGTAAGGAGGGCTGAGGGATACTGGGATGCATTGGGAGAGGCATCACCAGTAGAAAACAGGAAGTTGTTATCCATCTGTACAGACAGTTGGTGAGACCCCATTTGGAGTACTGCATGCAGCTCTGGAGACCCCATCTCCGCAAAGACATAGACAGGGTGGAGGCTGTCCAGAGGAGGGCAACCAAAATGGTGCAGGGTCTGCACCAGAAGACATACGAAGAGAGACTAAAGGAGCTTAATATGTATACCCTCGAGGAAAAGGGAGGGGGGGGACATGACAGAAACTTTCAAGTACCTCAAGGGAATCGACAAAGTCCAAGAGGGTAGCATCTTTCAAAAAAAGATGTGCAAGAACAAGGAGCTCAGAGGTAATGTGAGGAAGTATTTTTTCACGGAGAGGGTTGTGGATGCATGGAACAGCCTTCCTGAGAAGGTCGTGGAGTCAAAAACAGTGGGGAAATTCAAGAATACATGGGACAGACATAAGGCAATTTTAGTGGGAGGTAGGAGGCAGTAGGCTGTTGGTTAACTAGGATCTGCAGCTTATCCATTAGGTCGGGAAATGGGCAGACTAGGTGGCCAAGTGGTCCTTATATGCCATCACATTTTATGTTTCCATGTTTCTCTGGATACCAAACCACAACTGAGGAGAAATGTTTTTTCCCCAATCAAAGGCAAGACTTTGGTTTGATATATGAGCTGGCTGTACTAATAGTCATTAAAATGCCAGGATAAAAATGACCCACAAAGGACAAAGATGCATTCTATGCAGAATTCTAGTGGGTGTAGTTCATCTGATAGCTGTCAGAGGAGCGTTGGGCTAAACTGTGTTTATATATCCGGCACAGTTATGATTAAGACTGCAAGACTGGAAGTAGTGAAGGAATTATTACATTCCTGTAGCCCGTAACCTACAGTGTGCACTGTACATATCCTCTGCTACAGACACAAGTCAGTGGAGCCTGTTATTTTTCCTTTGTGATCCTGTCAGATATGCTTATCTTGAACTTGAACTGCTCCTAAACTAACAGGAGAAAAGACAAATAACACATGTTAAAATGGCACTCACTGGTGCATTCTTCATGCTTTTCTGTAAATCACATTGAAAGTCTTAATAATTAAAATCTGTACAAATAGTAATTTTGGCACTGAACCTCTTCTACATAAAATATGCTTATTGTTTTTGAATATAAACAATTCCTTGTTTTTTTTTTTTTGGGGGTGGGGAGGGTTGTGTCCCTTATACTGAAGAACTAGATGGACAGTAACATCTTGCTGTCGTGTTGTTTTTCTGTTTTCTTCTTTTTGCCCCTACTACTACTGTTTGGTTCTGCTCTGGCCACGGACCCCCTTCGCCTCCACCTTTGGTTATGATGCATCCCCCAGTTATCTCTGGCTTCCCCCCCAGAGAGCAGGGCCGCGGTACCGACCCCCTATATTGGGGACGTGGTACATGTATCTGGTCGGGGAATCGGCTCCGGAGGCTAATCGAGGCGTATGGGGGCAGAACGGCATGTAGACGGCAAGATTCAGGATTTTTTTCCCCCTTTAAGCAGGATGGGGACGTGCAATGACGACCTGCATCCGCCCCGTCGTGACATTCTGTTGTGTCGACGTGGTGCGTCTATGCAGCCTCCGCTAGATGCCACTCTATGCGCTAAACGCTGCCCTGCCATCCCCCAGAGAAGGAGAGCTGTCCTAGGGACGCCAATCCTTCTCTCCCCGGTCGCCCTCCGTGACCCGGTCCATGCCAAACCCAGGTCGCCGTTCAAAGCGGAAATCAACTGCGCCAGTGGGCCAGCTGTAGTTTTTGTGCTTTAACTGCTTAACCAGAACTAAAGCCATGTCCCGGTGACTACTCGGAGTGAAACATGATCAGCTATTTTAGTTTGATAGGGAGAGGTCAAGAATTCTGAGAGGGTTTCTGGGAGAGAGAGAGAGAGAGAGAGACAGAGACAGAGACAGAGACAGAGAGACAGAGAGACAGAGAGACAGAGACAGAGAGAGAGACAGAGAGACAGAGAGACAGAGAGACAGAGAGACAGAGAGACAGAGAGAGAGAGAGAAGAGACAGAGAGACAGAGAGACAGAGAGACAGAGAGACAGAGACAGAGAGACAGAGAGACAGAGAGAGACAGAGAGACAGAGAGACAGAGACAGAGACAGAGAGACAGAGAGACAGAGAGACAGAGAGACAGAGACAGAGAGACAGAGAGACAGAGAGACAGAGACAGAGAGAGAGACAGAGAGACAGAGACAGAGAGACAGACAGACAGACAGACAGACAGACAGACAGACAGACAGACAGACAGACAGACAGACAGACAGACAGACAGACAGACAGACAGAGACAGACAGACACAGACAGAGACACAGACAGAGACACAGACAGAGACACAGACACAGAGACAGAGAGAGAGACACAGAGAGAGACACAGAGAGAGACACAGAGAGAGAGACACAGAGAGAGAGACACAGAGAGAGAGACACAGAGAGAGAGACACAGAGAGAGAGAGAGACACAGAGAGAGAGAGAGACAGAGAGACAGAGAGAGAGACAGAGAGACAGAGAGAGAGAATAACAAGAGAAGTGGTAGGAAGTTTTTAACTTAAATTCCCTTAGTTAAAAAACTTCCCCACTCCCACATCACCCACCTACTAGACCGCCAAAGCTGCCATAAAGTAAATATAATCTCACCCCATACCTGCTCCTAATGTCCAATGCCAGCCCAGCTCTGCTCTATCCCAGTCACCATAAAATAACCCACACCTATGTTTTCTTTTTCCTTTTCTACCCTATATCTGCCCCCCGCCCGCTTTTTGGCCCCTTCTTCTCCACCCTGATGATCATGGCTGTTATGACTCCAGTCAAGACGGCAGGGTGACTGTCCACCTTCATTGTCAATGCCACTCCATGACTGGCCAGCACTGTGTGTGCAGTAGGTGCCCTGCACCCTCCAAACACTGTGCTGGCCTGTCATCCACTTCTTTCATTATATTTAAAGATTGTTGTTACCAGAAATGCAGACAGAGCTGTGATCAGCTTGATTCCAGATGTGTCTTTATCACAGACAATGATGATCCAGTACTGAGAGTATTTTGTTTCAGGTTCTTAAGGGCTCAGCTAAATATAATCCAACCTTGCAATGTTGTATTGCAGTATGGGGAATGCATCACGTCCTAAGGCTATGCCTGTCCCTGCACAGGACCATCAGAAAGGTGAGGAATAGGCCATGGCAGGATGTGCATTAAAGGATGTAGATGCACACCCCAGAGGTGTTAGGCATGAGGCCGAAGGCCAAGTATCCTTCACCCAGGGAAGTGCATCGGTATCCTTAAATACACAACCCTAGAGTGGCTTATGGCACTTATAAAATAGATTGCTATTGTGTAAACATCAGTAAAAACATATTTTTTATAGTAGGTTTTGTTTAAATACATTTTAAATGGCAAAATGATGAATGGTGATGATGGAAATGATGAAAATGGTGAAATGAGTCTCTTCGCGGATGACTCCAAGATGGGGACAGTAGTGGAGGTTGGCCCTGCAAGGGGACCTGGACACCCTGGAAAGCTGGGCTCACACATGGAAATTAAATTTCAATATCACCAAGTGCAAGGTGTTGCATCTTGGTCGGGGAAACCCTAAACACAGGTGCACCCTGGGAGGGGAGGCACTGGAGGCCTCAATAGGGGAAAAAGACCTAGGGGTCATGGTGGATGCATGTATGAATAACTCTGAGCAGTGCAGGAGAGCGGCTAGCAAGGCAAACAGGATGTTGGGATGCATCGTAAGGGGGATCATCTCTAGGAACAAGGAAGTGATTCTGCCGCTGTACAATGGACTGGTTAGACCACACCTTGAGTACTGTGTACAGTACTGGAGACCACACTTGAAGAGGGACATACAGCTCCTGGAGAGGGTACAGAGGAGGGCAACTAAGATGATACGAGGGCTAGGGGATTTGACGTATGAGGACAGACTTGAGGAGCTCTGCCTGTTTTCACTGGAGGAGAGGAGAGACAGGGGGACATGATTGAGGTCTTCAAGTACCTCAAGGGAATAAATAGGGTAAACATGGAGGGGATCTTTAGACTAAAGCAGGGAGGTATCACCAGAGGGCATGGTTTGAAGTTGGAAGGTGGAAGGGTGAGGGGGGAAAGAGGAGGAGGTTTTTCACTGAGAGGGTGGTGGACCCTTGGAATGCACTGCCTGGCTGAGCTGGTTCAGAGATCCACAGTGGAGGGCTTCAAGAGAGGGTGGGACAGACACAGAAAGTGGATGTATCAGATGATGGCCTGTCCCAGGGGTGGGGATGGATGATAGGGGTTTCTGGAGCATAAGGGATTGGAGGGCCTCGGCACCCAACTAAGGATCTAAGGTTCAAGCAGACTTGATAGACTGTAAGGCCTAATCTGCTGGCAAATAGTATGTTAGTATGTAAAAAATATTTTATTTTGATGTATTAAATGGGAAGTGAATATTTTGTAATCTCATTGGTCAAAACATGTCAAATGACCATTGATTACTCTCTAACAAATACACACTTCACTTGAACTACAAAATAAAAGTCCACTTTTTTAAATGTGGTAACACATTTCAAAGTGTGCAGTCATGAGAAAATAATGTACTTTAGTGGTTGTGGCACTTTGCTCCTCATGACTTACACCAACCCAAAATATGCATTGTTCCCTTATAACTGCACACCCTGTCATGTATCATCCCTTATGAAATAGTTCCTCTTTTTGTATTGAGCCAGCAGGTGGTGCTGGTGTATCAGTGGCTGCTTTAGCTTGTTTGGGGAAACAGTTGCTTTAGGTATTTTATATAGTGTGTGTAGATTTAGTCATGTACATAGTGTTGGTTGCCTATCCAGAGAAGGGCAACAAAGATGGTGCAGGGCTTGCACCACAAAACATATGAGGAGAGACTAAGGGACCTCAATATGTACTCATTGGAGGAGAGAAGACAGTGTGGGGGGGGATGATTGAAACTTCAAGTACCTCAAGGACATAAACAAGGTGCAGGTGGGGACCTTTTCCAATGTAGAAAAGTACTAGAACAAGGGGGCACAATATGAAATTGGAAGGGGGTAGATTAAGAGGTAAAGTGAGGAAGTTTTTCTACACAGAAAGGGTAGTCTACGCTTGGAATACTCTGCCACAGGAGGTAGTGGGAGAAAGCACAGTGGAGGGGTTTAAGCATGCCTGGGAAAAGCACAAGGGAACCTTGAGAGGGGAGGGAGTGATGAAAAGCCATTGATCACATAGGGTCAGTGGCCACATACATTGTATAGGGCCTACAGGCAGACTGGATGGGCCTAGCGGTCTTTACCTGCCAACAGTTTCTGCGTTTCTATGGTTGGTTTAAACATGGTGACTAGTACCTGACAGTTGTATCTGTAGCTTTTCAGTGCATGGTCAGGTGACGTGTCAGCCAGTACAGTTTGTGGATTTTTCTTGTCATTTTTTTTAGTTATAGTGTCAGACAAGGAAGAGGCCTGAATTACTTTTATCTGAGTCATGGAGGACTTGAAGCTGAAGATTTGTAACTTTGGATCACTCTGCTAGTTGGGATTCTCTAATTAGAAAAACAGTGGTTGCTAATAGGGATGCAGAGTGGCTTGAGGGTAAGAACTTTGGAACTTGCGTGTGGCTGTAAATTATGTAGGTGAGTGGCAGTAGGTGGGTAAAGGAGTATTTTTTAACCTTCCGACTAGAAAAGTGGACAAGCTTTATGGACAGGTGGATGGAAACCCTTTTGTTCACCTTTACAAATAAAGAATAAACATAAGTATTTCGAGACACTTGGGTGATGTAGCACATAGTTGCATCATCATCATCATTGAACAAAAACCTTTAATGATTTGTTTAAACATGGTGAAAGTTGTAATTTTTATTTTATTTTTATTTTTACCAGGGGAGAGAGATGCTTGATTACATTGCGAGTTATATGGTCAGGATTTCTGCATAGTGAGTGGTTAGTAAGGGGTTGGGGGGGTGGAATAGACAGTAGAATTCTGACTGAAATACTGTAGTGTTCCCTGTTAATGCACCTCAGGATCACGGAACTGACCTCTGTCGCTGGAGCCATGGTCTACATTAGCAGTATGAATGTCACTTCAGAGAAGTCACAACTCCATTACCGGTAGTTGTCTTTATGTGAACGCAGATAGCTGTGCAGGAAGGGGCGGGGACTCCAAGAATATAAAGGGAGGGGGGTACTGCAAACTTAACCATAGGTGCAACCACAGCTGACAAGCTGGGTGGGGCATGGCTCTAACCAGGCATTTTAAGTCAATGCCACGTCATTGGTCATTTTGCAGGAACTAGAAAAGTTGAGGAGAACTGGACCCCCCATTACCTCCCGGTGGTTGCATTCATGAGCTTAACAGGCCAAACTTGGGAACGCTATCATTCTCAAGCAGTTGTTGATGACCTGGAAATGTGAAAAGACGTAACCCTGTTTTGCTGTGAGTTTGTATGACAGCTTTGCAGGCAGTTTTACGTAAGTATGTAATACTCCTAGTAATGTGTGTTTTATATTAAGCATATAATACTCCTAGTAATGTAAATGGTAAAGAAAGGTGGAAAACCAAGGCTGATAGGGAATTTTACTTTCAGGCAAGTTTCTGAAAGGGAAGTAATTAAATACCTAAGCAAGAATACAAAAACAAGAGTAGGAAGTGACAACGTGGATATTTGCTAGAGCAATCGCAGTATAATTAAGATATTGAAAATTGCTATTAATGAAGTAGCAGTACCTATTAGGAAAATATTTCATCTATTCCTACGTATGTGGGAGGTACTTGAGATCTGGAAACAAGCAGTGATGGCCCCATTATGTAAAGGGGCAGATGCCTCAGTTACAGGAAACCATATAGGCCAATCTCAGTCCTGTCCCTGCTGTCCAGGGTACTGGAGAGAATCATTTACAACCATGTTTATTTATTTATTAAAGTGTTTCACCGGGAAGGACATATTGATCAATATTGGCTCATTTCCAGATGCACCCTGGGGGGCAGGAGGAGAGATACATTATAATATCATGGAATAATACAGAGATTAACCAGTACAATTGCAGTATACACAGTAGATACATAATATATAGAGTAAGTACAATATAAACTGGAATGCATACAGGAGTACAGTTACCAGAAAATACAGTGAACAGAGATTGGCTAGAGCAATCGCAGTATAATTAATATAAATATAAATGTACAGTATAAGTTAGTAAAGGGTACAGAAGTAAAGTTGTAAGGAGAGGCTGAGTGAGGATGGAAGGAGATGAGGTTGGGTAGGGGGTAGAGGAACGTTGAGTAGGGGAGAAAATTAAATAGTTCTTGGCAGCATCAATGGAAGAAAGAGGGGAGGAAGAGTAAAGAACAGATGGGGAAGGGGTATTAGGGGCAGTTGCAGGAGTGGGTGGTGTGTGTGCGGAGTAGTGAGGTTTGTGAGGGTTTGGTGGAAGCTGAGCAAATAGGTAGGGGGAGAGAATTCCAAAGTTTGGGAAAGCAGTAAGAGAAAGCAGCTTGTCCAGCAAGGGTTTTATGAGAGGGGAGTAGGAGGGAGCGATTGCTGGGGTTACGGAGGGAGTAGTAGTGGGGAGGGAAGAGAGACAGAACTTGGAAATGAAGGAGGCACAGTGGGATAGGCGGCGATCCTCAAGTGAAGGGAGGGAGAGTGCAGAGTACAGAGTGCAATGGTGAGTGTGGGGAGAGAAGTTTAGAGCAAAACGGCAGAAGGAGTGAAAGAGGGCGTTCAGTCTGGCCAGGGTGGATCTTGGGGCAGCACCATAGACAGTGTCACCATAGTCAAAGATTGGGAGTATCACTTTAGTGAGGATATCCCGGTGTGCAGGTAGAGGGATGCAACTTTTATTCCTATAGAGGGCACCAAGCTTTGGGTGGATTTCTTTTGTAAATGGTTTCTACGTGCTGTGAGAAACTGAGGTGTCGGTCGAGCCAGGCACTAAGGTATTTAAATGAGGGTATGTCATCAGTTGTGTCCCCATCTAGGGTGTGGAAGAGGGGAAAAACTGGGAGTTTGGAAAGCCTCGGCCTAGTGCCAAAGCACAGAGACCATTTTTTTTGGCATTTAGGGATAACTGATTTGACCTGCACCGTTTCTGGACTGAATCAAAATCAGGTTAAAGCTTAGACCTTAACTCAACTGGAGAAGATCTGGAGACAAACAAGACTGTCATCTGCGTATATGCGGATGGTTGCAGATGAACAAGCAGAGGGGAGATAGTTTAGAAAAATTGAAAAAAGGAGCGGGCCAAGTACGGAGCCTTGGAGAACGCCAGTAGTAATGGGGAGGGAAGGGGATAGGGAATCTCCAAGTTTCACTGATTGTGACCTACCTGTGAGGTGGGAGATGAACCAGTTTGTAGCAGGGGATGAGAGGCCTGCCGCTCTTAGCTTGTGGAGAAGAAGGGGATAGGAGACTGTGTCGAAAGCTTTTTCTAGATCGACAAAGATGGTGGCAGTGAGGAGACCCTGGTCTATAACAGGCGGAATGGCATCAGTGAGACGGAGACGGGAGAAAGTAGTGGAGTGATGTTTGTGAATTAGTAATGGTATATATTGGGGGGGTATGGTATTTTGACAAGTACGCAACTCAGATTTCAGAAAAACTGTGGTACTTTAACTGCTTTGTTGGAGTACAGAGATTTACTGAATAATGCCTTGGACAGTGGAGATATGGCTGGATTGGTCTATATTGATTTAAGTGGACTGCCAGCTGCTTGTGGAAAGGTAACACAAACTTGGCCTGGCAAGGAACATACTGTAACATAGAAACATAGAAGTTGTCAGCAGATAGGGACCGTATGATCCATCAAGTCTGCACTTGGTTTCCTACCCTCCTACTTAGCTGCTTGCTTGTATATCTCACATTGTCTGTCCCATGCCCGCTTAAATTCCTCCACTGTCTTTGCTCCCAGCCACCCCCTCCAGCAGGCTATTCCATGGTTCCACAACACACTCTGTGAAGAAGAATTTCCTTGTATTGCTCCTGAACTTTCCTCCCTTAAGTCGAAGGTTGTGCCCTCTACTCTAGTCCTGTTGTAGTCCTTTACCTGAAAGAGGTTCTGCACGTGCACCCTGTTGTTGCCTTTAAGGTATTTAAATGTTTCTATCATGTCCCCACGATTCCTGCGTTGTTCTGGGGAGTATAATTTGAGGTCATCCAGTCTTGCCTCATATGGCTTCTGATGCAATCCCTGCACCATCTTTTCTGCTCTTCTCTGTACTGTCTCCAGCCTATCTATGTCCTTCCTGAGGTGTGGCCTCCAGAATTGGACACAGTACTCCAGGTGAGGCATGACCAGGGACCGATACAGGGGCATGATTCATTCATGCCTTCTGCTCGTGATGTCCCTCCCTATGCATCCCAGGATACCACTAGCCTTTAATACTGCCTTTTCACATTGTCTACTGATTTTGAGGTCATCTGATATGATCACCCCTAGGTCTCGCTCCTGCTGGGTAGCCACCAGCTGCTCCCCTCCTATTGAGTACAGTTTCCCTGGGTTACGCTTTCCCAGGTGCAGGACCTAGCATTTTTTGGCACTGAATTTCAGTTGCCAGGTCTTGGACCACTCCTTCAGTTTTCAGAGATCAGCTTCCATGCTTTGCTGTCCCTCTGTTGTGTCTACCCTGTTGCCGACTTTGGTGTCATATGCAAACTGGCACACCTTTCCCTCCAGTTCATCCACAATGTCGCTGATGAATATGTTGAAGAGGACTGGCCCCAGAACTGAGCCCTGCGGGACCCTGCTAGTCACCCTCCCCTCCACAGACAGAGTGCCATTCACTAATACTCTCTGAGTTCTCCCATGTAACCAGTTTCTGACCCAGTTTGTAACTTTGGGCCCAATTCCCATGTTCTCTAGTTTTTTGACTAGTCTGTGCGGAACGGAGTCAAAAGCTTTGCTGAAGTCTAGGTAAACCACATCCACTGCCCCACCCTGATCCACTGTTTTGGTGACCCAATTGAAAAAATCAATCAGGTTTATCTGGCAGGACCTCCCTGCCATGAAACCGTGTTGATTTTTGTCAAGCTGACCAGCAGGGACTCCATCAGTTTTCCCACGACTGGTGTTAGACTAACCGGACGGTAGTTACCTGGCTGTTCTTTGCTTCCACTCTTGTGGAGTGGTACTACTGTTGCACTCTTCCAATCCTCCAGCACCTCCCCGCTCCTTAATGATTTGTTGAAGAGCACTGCTAATGGGGCTGCCAGTTCCCTCCCTAGTTCTTTCAGTATTCTTGGGTGTATCCTATATGGCCCCATAGCTTTATCTACCTTTAACTTGTTTATTTCCTCCAGGACCCTTTCCTCTGTGAAGGGACCCATGTCTATTCCTTCAGTCAAACTCTTCTTTATGCCTGTTGTTGGTTCATTGCTGTCTGTTTCCTGTGTGAAGACTGAGCAGAAGTACTCATTGAGTGCCTGTGCCTTCTCCCCATCTTGCTCTATGGTTTGTCCGTCTTTTTTTGTGATTCTAACAATGCCTCCTTTGGTCTTCCTTTTTTCATGGATATACCTGTAGAAGGTTTTGTTACCCTTTTTCACTTCCTGATCTATCCTAACTTCTGTTTGAGCCTTTGCATTTCTTATCACTTTCCCTGTCTTTTTTTAGTTTCTGTTTATATTCTGTTTTGTCTGCCTCGTTCCCAGACTCCTTGTACTTTTTGAAGGCTATGTGCTTTTCTCTCACCACGGTTGCCACTTTCTTGGAAAACCATAGTGGGTTTTTCCTTCTTTTGTTCTTACTAACCTGACGGGCACACTGTGATGTGACCGTAGTTATTGCATCCTTCAACCTTGTCCAATGTACCTTGAACCATACCGTGTTATAATCACTATTGCCCAGGATATACCCTACTTCAACACCCGTAACCCTATCGCTGTTTGTGAATATCAGATGTAGAACTGCGTTACCCCTTGTGGGTGATGTCACTAATTGACTTAGGCCTGCTTCCTGTAGTGTGACTAGGAATTCCCTGCTCTTCTGTGATGGTACTGTGTGGCTATTCCAATCTATGTCCGGCAGATTGAGATCCCCCACCAGCACCATGTCCCCTTTGCCTGATATCTGGAAGATGGTTTCCAGGATTTCCTTATCCCTGGCTTCCTCCTGATTTGGGGATCTGTAGATTATTCCTACCCGAATGGGTTTCCGGCTTCCGAACCCTATTGTGATCCATAGATCCTCTGTTTCCCCTAGTGCCTACTGCATTTCTGTAGCATTGATGGTATCCTTAACATAAATAGCTACCCCCCTCCCTTTTTCCCAGTCCTGTCTCTCCTAAACAAGTTGTACCCCAGGATAGTCACCTCCCAACAATGATTACTTGTGAACCATGTTTCGGTCACGTCCACCCAGTCTAGTCCTGCCTCAGCTATTGTAGCAATGAGGTCAGTCATCTTGTTAGCCAGACTGCATGCATTGAGGCATAGTGCTGATTACTCTTGCTGTGTCGCTTTGTTTGTCATGCCTCCCTTAATCTTATTCTTCGTCCTTTTGCAGTTTTCCCTGTTTATGGTTCGTCCCTTTCCATTGTGAAGGTCAAAACCAGAGCAGAAAAGGGTTTTATGTTCCCGGCTATCTGCTTTTGCTATCCTGGAGTGTGTAGATTTGGTGCTAGCTAGAGGGGGAGAGACAGCAGGCTCTATTTGTGCTTCTCCTAGAGCTACCGCCATCTCACCTCCCACTAGTTTAAATGTCCTACATGGATGTCAAATTTCTGGCCCAGTGCGCTGACTCTCTCTTTAACGCCACAGGCATTAGGACCCACCAGAAAACTTCTCAGCCAGCAGTACCCAGCAGGGACTGCCCCCGACATTGGCTCCACCCCGTCAGCCCTGGTACAAAAGGGGGCGGACCCAGTTCCCCCCCACCAAGACTCGTGAATGGGCCCTGACAAGAGAAGGAGGCAAAGCCTGAAGATGTTGATCTACACACCTCATTCAGGGGATGGAGGGCAGGAAAGCAATGCCTACTGCAAGAGCTCCTCTTGAAGAGCTACTGTTACGATAAGTTCTTACGTAACTGTACTCTTCTGCACCTGTCTGAGCCTGCTTTCCCACCGTGATTGGTCTCTCTCCCAGTCGGTGGAGATCAGTGAAGCTCAGCAGACAGTAAAGCTAGGGGCTGGACCGCATTTGGCGTATGCCTCCTCAGGTTGCCCTTTGTGTCTGTGTTGTTGTCGAGTGTTCCAAAACTACCCAATGAGCAAGTCTCAAAAAGTCAAATTGGGAAGTGTCATATCATTCCCAAGGGCTCTTGATACAGGAGTACCACAGGGGTCCATTTTGGAACCTCTGCTTTTGAGTCTTTTCTTCAATGGCCTGAATTCTGCTTGCCAGGACTGCAAAGTCAACCTTTACGCTGACAATGCAGTCCTGGCAACCAGAGGCAAATCTGTTCCTGCTCTAACTAGACCACTACAGGATGATTTGAAAATAGTTCAGGAGTGGATTCATAAGGGGTATATTAGTTATGAATGTAAAAAGGACCAAAACAATGGTGTGCTGTAGTAATAAATGGTGCAAAATTGTGGTTATTTGGGAACAACTACTGCTGGTGAGAAACTGGAGCAAGTACCTTGTTTCAAATATCTAGGGGTATATTTGGATCCTATAATGTCCTTTGCCAAGCATATTGATCAGACCATAGAAATAATCATTACACTGGGACTGTTATATAAAAAATAAAAACAATTTTAAGCAGGACGCCCGTAAGTTGTGTTCCAAAGGATGTTGCTTTCATGGATAGATTATGACCTACCCATTTATGCCATGGCAACGGGCAGTGTTTTGAGAGTCGTATATAATAGAATCTGTTGATCTGTATTACATGTAAAGAGAATGTCATCATTGTGATCTCTATTTGAAATTGAACTGGTTTCCATTTAATGTTAGAATTACCTACTTTGATAGTACCTGGAGTTGGAAAGTTGTAGACTGTCGGAGCACCAGTTAATCTACCTGTAAGTATGCTGCTGCATAATGTTCTAACTCGTAACACTAGAGCAACAAAAAAACTTGCAGTTAGAAATAACAAACTGTAAAATTTCACTGAAACAAAGAGCTTTTAAAAATAGATCTGTAAATACTTGGAATACTGTTCCACTGAATGTATTGCACTGTAAACAACTAGGGCAAGTCAGAAATGCATTGAGCCTGCATTTAAATGACCTCAACATGTGCAGATACTTTAAATAGTCTTGCCATTTTATTGTGACGTGGTATTTTATATACTGAATAACTTTTATTGTATTATACGTAAAGTGTTGTAATTTGACTGGGAAACCTTTGGAAATAGGCACTTGTGCCTAAAGTTTTTTTCCACTATTTATTTATTAAATTTTGATAACTGGGTAAGCCCGCTGGGCCCCGAAGGTCCCTTTTTCAGGGGCGACCCGGGGATTACATAGAATAATACATGGGATTGCATACAGCACAAGTACATTACACAAGACAGCGAGGAACATAATACTTAGTTTTTCAACAGGTTACATTTCGGAGGTAAAACATAGTAGCTTTTCAACAGTTAACATTTCCTGGGTAGGCTATACAGATATACTATTTAAAAAAAAAAAAAAAAAAGTATGATGTTCACCCGTAAAGGACAGATCCTAGCTGACACTGTAGCCCCTTTTACATGCAGCCTACCTGTGAAGGTTGCGGTTTCAAGCCACTTCTTCCACTCATTCTGCGCAGATTACCTTTTGTTTTACACTTGCTGCTCTGAATCAGTCTCGTGGCTCTTTTGGCACTTTTACTAGTTTTCCGCTGGTGGAGTGCCAGAAACATTAGGAGCCGGGGCTGTGTATTGTTATTCATGAAGAGCCAGGAGGCTCCTGCATGTATCTCAGAACTAAGTTTAACTAGGTCGAGTGTTGACTGCGCATTTTAAGTATGAATGATTTCTGTTACAACTCTATAGGTCGCTTCAGTTAAGTTGTGGATACTGGGCATGTGCCAATACATATCCCAAGGATATACATATGTACTGGCACATGCCCAGTATCACAGCTTGGCTTTCTGGAGGTGATTTATATAGGTTGTAGCCGTCAGTTTTCATTATGGCATACTTTAAAATGCGCAGCATTCTCCAAGCACGAACCCTACGTGTATAGTTTAACCTTGTGTATGGGGTGCGTGCACTAGCTTCCTGGAGCTTCAGTGCCATTTTCTTATGTGACCAACTGTGGACTCTTTCCCGGAGCATTGTGAGTGCCACTGTGTTTAAACGGCTGCCCAGTCTCTTCCACAACAATGCACAGAAACGGTGAACCCAGGAAAAGCAGGAACACCGTTTAAGCGAACGCTCGTTTTGACAGCAGTTCAGGTTGCCTGTACACGCAAAAAAGGCAACACTGCAGTTAATCTGCACCAATTAATGCAGTGCAGACCACGGCATGTAAAAGGGGTTTGTGTGATCAGGTCAGGATGATCATGTCCTTGGGGAAGGATGCACATGAAAACCTTGTGATCAGTAAAAGGCACAGCAGAGTGGGTCAGTGAGATGAAAAGGGAATAACATTTGTTTTACATGCAAGCTTTTTATGATTGCCATTAATAAAAGATCTCATTAAAGCATCAAAAAGCAGCTGAGAACAGAAACGGTTTCATGGTCTCATTTGTTCTGTGCCTCATCATGTAATCACTAGGCTGTGTATGATTTATTTTATTTACTGTGAAATGCATGTATGTAATATTTAGTCACTGCTCCCGGACCCCACCAGAAATGAGATTTTGTTTTGTTTTTGTGTGATTTTTTTTTTTTATTAAAGTTTTCATAAATAACATACATATCAAATGTTAATGATAAATAACATACAATAATATTATTTATAACCCACATAATTATAATAATAATAACTTTATTTTTCAAAAGCGCATTTCAAAATATTTATTTACAAAATGGATCTTATAATTGTAACTGTTCAGTAAGGTCTGCGGCTTTTGAAGTAGGTTGGGAAAATGGGCAGACTGGTGGGCCTAGCGGTCCTTATCTGCCGTCTACTTCTATTTTTCAATATTATCTATTATTTCAAAATCAAAAGTCACTTTTCATAAGCAGTATACATCTACTAGTTGAGGGTAATATTTTTTTCATAAATGTATAAGACATGGTGCCCACATTTTCTCAGATTGACTAAATTTATCTAGCGCAGTATGACTCAACTTTCATTAAAAGCGAGTTTATTCTTAGCTTGGATCCAGTTGTCGAGTGAGGGTGTATGTTTTGTTTTCTATCTTGCTAGCTTGGTACAGTCAGGGGCATTGTATGATGCCAGTGAACTGGCCTCCAGGCTAGCAGTAACTACAGTTCACCTCAGGCGAATGGCATGGCTTCCCCTCTCCTGTCTGGCATCTTCGGCATGTCATAAGGTGCTATTGCATTTCTAGGGAGCTCATTTCTTCTCCCCCCGGGTCATGCAGCCACTGTCGGGGCACCCTCCGGCTCTTGTGCCACTAGCCCTGACGAGTTTCAGGTCTCACCAGACCAGTAAGGAGCCTCTGCCCTCAGATGTTCTCCCCCATGTAGAGGGTATCTGTTACCCTCAGGGTAAACCAGCTATTCCCTCAGAAAGAATGGAAAGCTTGGTAGTCAGACCCATAAATGGGAATCCGTGATGAAGATTGATTCCTGGAAGATATGAAAATTGCGTACTTGCCATAATTGTTGGATATTCCAGAATATCTTCACCATTGATTACTATGCCCTGCCAACCATCCCTAGCTCTGACAGAAGCAGGGCTTCTGGGCAAGCTCACCCAGTTGCAAGGGTTAAAACTGGCACCAGCCCACTAACCAAATGCTGCTAGATTTTGTATCAGGCCAGTAAAAAAAAAAATAGTAACCCTGCAGACTTGTACTGAAGAAAGTAATATTTCAATAAGTACATCAGCAGGGCTAGTAGAAAAGTCTGTGGGGCTAGTGGATTTTCCCAGTCACTGGCCCTGCTGGCTAGTGGCTGCAAAACTTAACTTCGGCCCCTGTGTTGGTACTGGCAGCACGACTGACACTTGGGCATCTTCCTAGGGTTTTTTTTCCTTATAAAATTTATGAAAGGGAGTTGGGCACTCCTATAGGATGTCCAATTTCACCAAAAAAAAAAAAAAAGTAAAAGTGTGTGTCTGTGTGTAAGGTGGCGCCTTCCTCCTTCCTTTTTATGTTTGCATGCATGCATGAAGCGAACATATTGTTACTGTAGTGTAGGGGGCTGTGTAGGTGCGCGCCGTGTTAGCCAGTAGATGTAGAAATGCAGGAAGCTTGCCTCTGAAAAGCCAGTTCTGAGAAGGCAGAAGATGACGGTGTTTAGCTGGCTGATGGGCGTAAACTTCTTCTACTGCAGTTCAGAGGAGAAAGCCTAACATTACACTAGTTTTCTGCCCAAAATGCACCTGGGAAACAAAAACCCAGGGGAAGAGTAAACAATGGGGGGTGAGATACTAACAACAACAAAAATGGAAAGAGAGCTGGGGGTAGTTTATATCAGATGACCTAAAGGTGGGCAAGCAATGTGAGAGGGCAGCAAGGAGGGCTGGGGGGATACTGGGATGCATAGGGAGAGGCATCACCAGTAGAAAACAGGAAGTTATTATGCCTCTGTACAGACAGCTGGTGAGACCCCATCTGGAGTAGTGCGTGCAGTTCAGGAGACCCAATCTCCGCAAAGACATAGACAGGATGGAAGCTGTCCAGAGGAGGGCAACTAAAATGGTGCAGGGTCTGCACCGGAAGACACATGAAGAGAGACTTAAGGAGCTTATTATGTATAGCCTCGAGGAAAGGAGGGAGAGGGGGACATGATAGAAACTTTCAAGTACCTCAAGGGAATCAACAAAGTCCAAGAGGGTAGCATCTTTCAAAAAGAGGTGTGCAAGAACGAGGGGCACAATTTGAAGATAGAGGGGGTGGCTCAGAGGTAATTTAAGGAAGTATTTTTCACAGAGAGGTTGTGAATGCGTGAACGGCCTCCCGGAGGAGGTTGTGGAGTCAAAAACAGTGGTGGAATTCAAGCATGCATGGGACAGTCATAAGGCAATTCTAGGGGGTGGGGGTAGGAAGAAGTAGGCTGCTGGTTAACTAGGATCTGCAGCTTATCCAATAGGTAGGGAAATGGGCAGACTGGGTGGGCCAAGCGGTCCTTATCTGCCGTCAAAATCTGTGTTTCTATAGCAGACATCGTCAGGCTCCGAAGATAAACATCAAGTCCCACACACAGTGTGTGTGTTACAAATAGGAAGTGCCTATTTGAAAGCACTTAATAGAGATGGGGGGGACACTATGCAGAATGCAAATATAATAGCTTCAGGTACACTAACAGCATGTCAGTAATGAACAGAAAACCCAAACAATAGTTGATTTCAATTACATATTGTTTATATTCCCTTTAAACAGCCCCTGATACCAGTTGGATAACTTCGAAAAATATGAGGGCAGACAACGGTTCAGTTTATTGTTAAAATATTTTTGCAGTCCATTTTGTTTTTTTGTTATATGGATGTTATCCTCGTGCTCCTCCCTATCAGCCCCGTTCCGCTGTTGAACTCTAGCCACATCACTCTACCTCCAGGACTTACCTATCTACTTCTTCCCTCACTGTGTGAGTAGATGCCATGGATGGTGGTAGTGTAGTGCCTTTAGGGTCGCAGCAACATCATGCTGCAGACAGGGGTTCTTTTCCTCCCGCTACTACTCTTGAATCGGAGCCTGCCGCATGCAATGGTGCATGCTCCAACTTTCAGTTCTGGTGAAAGCTGCTGTGCCACATACCCTCCACCAGGTGGCAGTCAAGCAGAAGTTCAGACTGTCTCCCCCACCTCAAAGGAGAAGACCAGTTGATGGATGCTGAGTCCTACTTCTCCCCAGCCAGACTCCGAGCGACCTTGGTCCAATCCAGAACCCAGGCCGTCGGTATGGCAGGAGATGAGATCCAGCTCCTCAGCCGTCCATGCACTGGCCCGGCTACAAGTTTAACGTAGCTCAGATTTCCACAGACAATATTGTGTATGGCCCTGTGGGGGGCCAAACCTGCAGCCCACAGTTTTACAGTTTTGTGCTTTAACCCCCTGTACCATTCAGCAAAATCTATATTTTATGCAATTCTATCCCATTTTTCATTATTACTGAGGGAAGTGACATACAAACAAGATTACTGTCCCTTGGACTTTATTAGCTTTGATGGCTTGTCTATGCATGACATCATAGTACCCTATTTATGACATCATTATTATCTTCACAGTAACAGACTGGGAAGCCATGAACAGAACTGTGACTGCAGAAGTAGACAGTGTGTCTGAAATTGGCATGGAAGCCCATATACTATAACGATAATGTATGGGCATCCATGCACAAGCAAGCCTATGTCTTCATCTTGAGTTTTCTGTGGGAACTAGGGAACCTCTTGAGTTTCATTCTTGAGGTTTCTGGTTGCCATAGAAACCTCTTCATGCAGACAAAGGATTGTGTATGGCTGTCAATACATTATCTTCTATATTGTAACTCACTGGCTACCCCGTTTCTGGGGTTCATTCTGTTTATGTGCAAGCAGTATCCTGTTTTTTTTTTTTTTTTTCTTTTTACTTGGGTCTAGCTTGTAGCCATCTTCACACTTTTCTTCAAAAATATAAAGGTTTATGTCACCCTTCTTTCACTCAGCGCTATCGAACCGCCCTCCTGCATTAATCTAATAAATCTGGTGCCCTCTCAGAAACTGGCTTACTTTACATTTGTGAGCTTCATTTGTCCCCTGCTTAGTAACTTGAGCCTCAGAACTTACTTCTCGGGATCTCGCTCTACACTGCAAATATAAATGGGATGCTTTCTATAGAAAAATATGCATTTTAGTCACATGCGATGGGGATATTTATGGCCTTAATTTTTATGGTTAATAGATTTGGAACCTTTGAAATGTTTATGCCTTTGTGGGTTTTTAATGTACTCTTAAAAAAAAAAAAATCCCACAATGAAATTGCTCTTTTGATGCCAGACGATGACCTCATAGATGTGGTGCTTTAACAAGCTTGGATTAAAAATGGGTTAAAAAGGGTTTCTTCAGAGTGAGTCTTTCTTGTTGACTTTCTCTCTGTAGCGTGTGACTGTTTCTTCTACACAATCACACATATATGTATACTGAGCTTGCACAAAGTCCTCAGACCATTGGCTAGAGCTTGAGGTCCTCCACTTAATTTTGCACCCTCACTCCCCCCATGCCTCAGATCTGTAAATGTAAGGTCACCCCTTTGATAACTTCTGTCTCTGGATTTTTCTAACTTTTTTTATGTAACCCCTCTCAGGCGCCATCTGAGAGAGGGCCACTACCCCTGCCTTGCCGGGCAATACAAGGTTAAGGGGCCTGGGTTCCCATGCAGCTGTTACCAGGGGTCCTTTCCCTAAAGATACAATTAAAATGGCAGTGCCTCCACCCAGAGTACATATTTAGTGGGTCAGATTACTTGCAGTACAACCCCTGGGATGCTGTACCAACCCACCTCCCCAACAATTACCCCAGACATGGACTTATAGGATTCAGACCTCCCCACATTCAGTTAAACCATTTACATTTCCCATTTCAACCAACATGCTCACTAAGAATTAGGCTCTGGAGTCAGTTTTGTTGCAAGACAATAACATCACAATTTATTTACGCGGGGAGGGTTAGGATAGGAGTAAGGTGGAATAGAGGTTATGCAAAACAGTTTAAAGAATTAGCAGTTTCCCATTTCCCATAATCATTTCCCCCTTTTTGATTCAGAGCCCGCATTTCAACCATTGCAGCCACCAGATCTGACTAGCTAACTGCTGCAGGTGTTACCATGCCCAGAACCCCCAACTGGTACCAGTCCAGAATGATGCCCCTAATTCTGTCCTTGGGTACTCAGATCCCATAGTTGTAGGCCTGAGGTGCAGCTGGTTGCCGGCGTTGGCACGCTTGCCGATTCCAAATAACTTTTTACATTTCTTCTCTATATTACTTTAAGCCTTGACTCTACCTCCAGCCCGGGGTAGGCATGCTTGAAACTATATACAGTCCCCAGGTTGTTGCAGGGCAATTCCTGCTGTTTACTCATGGTTCTGCAGAATCAGTCCTTGGATGGCACAGTTCGCTGAAGTCCTGGGGATTAATGTTAACACGGGCAGAACCAGGCTTGATGCTTTAAATGGAAGGGGCACAGAGGCTGCAGCTTGCTCGTCCTTTTTCTTGCTTGCAGATCTTGCAGCTTGTCCCCTTCAGCCCATTACAGGCCTTGTTGCAGAGCACGTGCGCAGGGCCTAATAGCTGCAAGGGACGCAGACCTGGGAGTGGCCTCACGGCCCAGCTCCCTCCAATCAGATTACCGTAGCACTCGGGTACAAGACCCATGATCCCCTGCAGCAGCAGACCCCACTTGATGGGGGTTAGCAGTTCTCCACCTGGCCCTGAATGTCAGCGTAAACATTCAGCACATTTCTCTTTTCTTCTCTTTAAATTTCCTGCCACGGTGTGTACTGCAGGGGATGGAGAGTCTGAAAAACCCAGAGTTACCACAACAGCCTATTTCTTGCTGTATCTCAGGAACAGACAACAGGCACCATGTCCATCCTTCTGCTTTCACAGTCTCTCATCTTCAAGATAGCCACATTCTCTCTCTGGCTCACATATAATTCCTGCACTCTGTTTCAACAACTTTCAAAGTCTCTCTTCCCACCGTGCAGGTGCATAGAAATTCTCCAAGTTTGAAGAGGCTCACTCTTCTGTTTCTTCTCTCAGCACATCCATTCTCATTCCTCAGTATTCCGTCTTTTCCCAGGCTTGGATGCAACCTTTGTCCTTTTTCAGGCTCAGGACACAACCTTCCTTCCATCCCACTGCATTGGTGCATCTTTAAATCGATGCAGATTCTTGTATCCTGCAGCTTTTCCTTTTTCCATTAAAGCTGCCTTTATCTCACCGCTGTGGTGCAATTTCAGAACAATGTGGATTTCCAGAAACCTGCAGCTTCTCTGTTTCTCAGCAAAGCTGCTTCTTTAACAAACTTTCTCTTTCCTGCTTTCTCTTCTTGCTTCCTTGATGGGGCTGGCACTACCTGCCCAGGGGGACAGATTGCTGGCAGCCCCCAAGCAGGGCCATTCCCAGCCTTGCAGCCCCATTTTCCTCACAGGAGCAAGGTTCCCACCAAACTGACCCAAAACCTAACAGTCCTTGGCTTTCGGGAGATTTTTGGTAACTCCCCATTGGCTGGAGCCACTGTCCCTAAGAAAAATGAATATGCATGAGGCTCCGTTGATGCCTCATTAGTGCAGAAAAAGGCGTCTAGATTTTCCCTGGTATCCCCCACCCAACCCGGGAGTCTTTTCAACGAGCTCCATAATCCTCCTGGCAAATCCTGGCTAGGTGATTGGCTGCCTGGTGTTACGTGGCTGTAGAAACATGGGGGCTGGAACATAGTTTGATAGTCCCACTACAGATTTTAAGTGTCCCAAGACTAAACAGTTCCTGCAACCAAACCCTTCACTTTTATTTTACAGTTTTACCCCACCATCTGGTAGCCACCCCTGTGTCCTTCTAAGCAACTGCTCCTTTTACTATTTTCATTCATCCCTTTTCCAGTTGCTGAGGCCAATTCGGGTAGCCCTCTATGCTGTCGCACATAAAGCCCCACTGCAGCCCATACCAGGTCCCACTTTATTACATAGAAACATAGAAACATAGAAGTTGACGGCAGATAAGAACCGCAAGGCCCATCCAGTCTGCCCATTTCTTTTTCTATCTTATAAATGTGCCATCGGCCTTTGCTATGTCAGTGACCTATCTATTCATAGTCATTTGTATTGCTCCCTTATGCCTATCCCATGCCTGTTTGAAGCCCTGCACTGTATTCATAGCCACTACTTCTTGTGGTAAGCCATTCCATGCATCTACCACCCTTTCTGTGAAAAAGAATTTCCTCACATTCCCCCTTAATCGGCCTCCCTCTAATCTCATGCTGTGTCCTCTTGTCCTGCTATTTTTCTTATATTTAAACATGTTAGACTCTTTCACCTTGTTTATGCCCTTAAGGTGTTTAAATGTCTCGATCATATCACCTCTCTCCTCCTTTGCTCAAGGGTATACATATTGAGCTCCGTTAATCTGTCCTCATATGTCTTCTGATGCAGTCCCTGCACCATTTTGGTTGCCCTTCTCTGGACTGCCTCAATTTGTTAATGTCCTTGTGAAGGTGTGGCCTCCAATACTGCACACAGTACTCCAGATGGGGCCTAACCAATGTCTTGTACAGAGGGATTATTACCTCCCTCTTACGACTTGTGATACCCCTACTAATACACCCTAACACCCCTAGCCTTACCTACTGCTTTAGAGGTCTGCTTGGATGATTTCAGGTCATCAGTGATGATGATGCCCAAGTCTCTTTCTTCCTTTGTGACTGCTAGCAACTCCCTCCCAGCCTATAAGTGGCTTCAGGTTTCTCTTCCCTATGTGCATGATTTTGCACTTCTTTGCATTAAATCCCAGTTGCCACTCTTCTGACCATTCTGCTAGTTTATCCAGATCTCTTCTCATTCTGCCCACCCATCTGGATCATCTACTCTGTTGCAGATCTTGGTGTCATCTGCAAACAGACAAGCCTTACCCTCTAGTCCATCTGCTAGGTCACTAATGAAGATGTTGAATAGGACTGGCCCCAGGACTGATCCCTGAGGTACCCCACTTGTGACTTGCATCTCTTCTGACTGTATACCATTTACCACCACTCTCTGTTTTCTGCCAGTCAACCAGTTTGCCACCCAGTTGACCAACTTCTGACCCACCCCGAGCCTACCTAGCTTATTTATCAATCTTCTATGTGGAACAGTGTCAGAAGCTTTGCTGAAGTCAAGGTAGGCGACATCAACTGCTCCCCCTTGGTCCACCACTCTGGTTACCCAGTCAAAGAAATCTATGAGATTAGTTTGACAGGACCTTCCTTTTGTAAACCCATGCTGTCTTGGATCCTGTGCCCCTATGGATTCCAGGTGTTGCACTATCCTTTCCTTAAGGAGTGCTTCCATAATCTTGCCCACTACTGAGGTAAGACTGACCGGTCTGTAGTTCTCGCCTCCTCCCTGCTACCACTCTTGTGGAGTGGGATCACATGAGCCCTTCTCCAGTCTTCTGGGACCTCTCCTGTGCTCAGAGACTCACTAAAACAATTCTGCTAATGGCTCTGCTAGTTCCTCCTTTAGCTCCTTAAGTACCCTGGGATGTATGCCATCAGGTCCCATTGCCTTATCCACCCTGAGCTTAGCAAGCTCTTGTAGGACCCTTTCTTTTGTGAGGGAGTAGTGCTCACCTCCCTCCCCTGTGTCCATGATGCTGAGCTGTGGGCCCTGCCCTACCTTCTCTTCAGTGAATACTGAGCAAAAGTATCTATTTAGGATAGATGCCTTTACAGGGTCCTCCTCCTCACATGCTCCCTTTTCTCCATTAAGCTTAGCCCCCTCTGGACTTTCTCCTTTCACACTAATGTATCTATAGAAAGTCTTGTCACCTTCTTTTACTGTTTGTGCTAGTGTTTCCTCAGTTTGGGACTTTGCCTGCCTTACTGCCTTACCTGCTTCCCCTTAGGGCAGTTTGGTATGCCCCCTATCTTCATCCCGCTGTGTTCCTTATATTTTCTGAAGGCCAGCCTTTTGGCTCTGACCTTTTCTGCTACTGTATTTGAGAACCAAAGTGGTTTCCTTCTTCTTTGCACTTCCTTTTCTGTCTAACACAATGGGATGTTGCTTCAAGTATTGTATCCTTAATGCTTGCCCACTTTGCCTGTACCTCTCACCTGTGTTTCTTTTGCCAGGGCTAGCTTAACTCTGTTGGCCATCTTATCAAAGTCAGCTCCTCTGAAGTCCCATATTTTTGCCTTGAATGGGATGATTTAGATGTAGTAGCCAAATTGAACCATACCATGTGATGGTCACTGGCCCCAGGTGACCTTCTACCTGGAGATCTGTGATCCCTTCTTTGTTAGTCAGTACTAGATCTAGGATAGCCCTGTCTCTTGTGGGTTGCTGTACCAGTTGTTTGAGGCCCTCCCCTGCAGGGAATCCACTATGAGTCTAGTTCTGGCAGATGTTCCTGCTGGTATTGACCAATCTGTATCTGGCATGTTGAAGTCTCCCATTATCAGAACCTCCCTTTAGCTGTCATGTTTTGTATATCTTCTAACAGTAATGTGTCTATGTCCTCCCTCTGGTCTGGGGCCTGTAGACAACCCCAGTTCTTATGGCTGTCCCATTTCCTGTTTCCAGGGTGACCCACAGTTCTTCTGGCTCCTTATGTGTATTCTGAATTTCTGTAGCTTTGATATTTTCATTAACATACAGGGCCACTCCTCCCCTTTTTGCACCTCGGTCTCTTCTGAACAATACATAGCCAGGTACTGAAGTCTCCCAAGTGTGGTTACTGGTAAACCACGTCTCACTAATTGCTACTATGTCCAGTTTAGCCTCTGACATTATTGCCTGCAGGTCTGGGATCTTATTTCCCAGGCTGTGAGCATTTGTGTACATGATTTTCCATTGGCCAGATTTTCGTGTGTTAGTTGTTGGGTGAGGTTTGGCATTACCCTGTGCATCGTATGGGAGACAAACCTTTTTCTTACCTGGTGATGCAAATGAATGGCAAACACACTGAATTTCAGTTTGACTACTAGCTGAGGGGGGGGTGTTCTTCCCATTCAGCGTTGTGGTGCACACCCCTCTCCCCAATTTGCTAGTTTAAATATTCTGCAAAGGCGTCAAACTTCTGCTCCAATGCACTGACTCCTCTTTAGTCAGATGCAGTCCATCAAATTTAAAGAACTTTGCTCCCAGAACTGTTGCCAGTTCCTACAAATCTGTGTCCTTTTTCCTGGCACCAGTCCTTGAGCCACGTGTTTAGCTCCCTATCTCCCCTTCTCTGACCTTCCGTCCATCTGCTCCCTTCTCCCAGACTGGCAGGATCTCAGAGAAGGAGATGCAGACGAAATAGATGATAGTTGTCACCCAGCCTAGTCAGGTGTTCCTTGGTCTCCACAACTGACCGGCTGGCGAGATCATTAGTCCCTATGTGTACTAGGACATCAATGTTTTCTCCTGCTTTGTGAACAATTTTAGTAATGCGGTCAGTGTCTCTCCATGCTGATGTACCTGGGAGACATCTGACCATCACCCTGGCTGGAGATGGGTATCAACTCCCGAATCATGGAGTCTCCTATGATCAGAAGTTTTTGGATTTCCTTTGCTAGTTTAGTTTTGGTTCCTGATTTGGGTGAGTATTGTTGTGCTAGCTCCTGTGCTGCAGTGTCCTGCTCTGCAGTGTCTTCTGCCTCTTTATTTGATTTCAGAGATAGAGGCAGATACCTGTTTGTAGTGTTTATATGGTTTTGGAGGTAATGTGTTGGAGAGCAGAGAGTGATGGGGCACCTGATTTGCTCCTCCTAACCACCTGCCAACCTCCTGGACCAACTACCCTCTGCGGTTGAGGTTTTCTGTTGGATGCTGGGAAATGGCGGGTGGTTCTTATAATGTATTTCCTCTTCAATATGAAATTTGAGGCGGCAATCTCTGCCCATGCTGCCCGGAGCTGAGACCTAAGATCTCCAAAGGCCCAGCATGTAGGACAGTGTCCTAAATCCTGTAAGAATGTCCTTCTGAAAATTGTCCACAGTACCTGCAGTTAATGAAATCCATTCCAAATAAGTTGCTGGGTTTGTAACCTAGTCAGAGTAATTAGAAGGAAAAAAATGCAAGTAATGGTTTAATTGTGCTTTGTTTAACTTGTTATAACAAGTTAAATTACTAGTGCCCTGTAAATGAGATCACCTTGTGGAGGCCCACTGATCCGCCCTTCCTGCTCTGCCACAGGAAATGTCACAACTGTGGTA
The DNA here is from genome assembly GCA_016271365.2 of Neoceratodus forsteri. NCBI lineage: Eukaryota > Metazoa > Chordata > Ceratodontiformes > Ceratodontidae > Neoceratodus > Neoceratodus forsteri. The sequence goes on from CM057450.1 coordinate 1,413,762,353, forward strand.
CCCTATAAAAGGAGTGTGCAGTGGGGTGGTTGGGGATGGGGGGGTGGCTGGGCCCTTCCCCTGCCAAAAAGAAGAACCACGGACGTAAAGAACAAGGAGGTAAGAGCAGAAACAATCAGTCAACAACAAATGCAGTAACCTGAAGCTTATCCTAATGTTAGATAAAACTGTAAAACCTGTAAAGCACCACCTGTAATAATTTCAGAGAAGATATACCCTGTAAGAAACACTTTGCTCCAGAGAAAAATAAAGCAGTAACAGAAGATATACCTTGCAAAAGACAATTTGAATCAGAAGATTACAGCAGTAATCTGTTAGCACCACCTGTAGGCACACCTTGTAATAATGCAGAAGAAGGTATACCAGCAACAACAATTTGAATCAGAGAAAAAATAAAGCAATGAAATGTTAGCAACAAACAGTAGCAATCCCTGTGAGTAAAAAATAAAAACACCACCACACAGTAAATCTGCGTAGCCAAACTAAGTCTTAATCCTTCTCCCTTGCTCTGGTAAGTTTCTCTACTCTGCCTTTCAAGCAGTCTTAGAAGGAAAGAGCTCAGGTGAAGCTAGGTGCCTTGGCCAGCAAACCAAGTCTTCTACCTCAATTCCTATTCCCTTGCTGCAGTCCGCATATGCACTTTATTCATTTGTTCCCCCAACAGAACCACGGTATCCCCTTTGCTTGTGCATCCTTTAACTTTTATTTCCATTTTTCCGCCTATTGCTAGTGCTAATGCCGTGCTTCAGTGTTAGACAGGCTCTCACTCATGAATATTAATGAGCCACCTCATGAATATCAATGAGGTGGATCCCACTCCCTTTAGCACAATTGGCACTCACCAAAACTGCTTTTCTTCTCCTCTGTCTCCCCGGTCCAGCTAATGGTTCCGGTCCCACTTTTTCTTAAGCCTGGAACCGGGATCACCAGGAGAGAGCCAGACAAGCTGCCAAAACGGCCAAACAAATTTGTGCTTGTGTGCATGCATGGAGCTCACCTGGCACCAGAGTGCCAAACCAGGTGGCGGCTACACATTCTATGACTCCCCGGGCCCCGCTGTACATAAAAACTACTACAGGAGTCAGCGGAAGACTCCAGGGGACCACTGAAGGAGCACCAAAGGATGCCAGAAATGGAGGGGACAACAAAAATAAATGGAGGGTGGAACCAAAACCCAGGTGGAAAACACAGCCTTTTCGGGGCTCATAGGGAAGCCCCCAACGGAGCAGGGGGGGGTTACATTTATTTGTTTAGTTTTTTGGGTTTTTTTTGTCTCTTTGTCATTTGCCTATAACTACCTTGCTCCTTTAGAGCTTTTTGTCCTTGTTTATGACATAAAATATTCCATTAGGTTTTCTCCTGGGACTGTACTGCATGGATACGGTCTGCATGGAAATGGCGTACACGAATTCTGGCTTCAAATGGTGTAACATTTACAAAAAGTTGACATCAAAGACACATCCACATAACATCTGCCTCACTTGCCTTGGTTTGCAGTTTGATCAGACAACTTATTTTTTATTTTGATAACCGGGTGGGCCCACTGAGACCATCTGAGTCAATTTTTCAGGGGCCCTTGCTCTCTGTGCCTGACCATACTGCCCGAGTCTTTGGCTTAAGTATGGTCTCTCTGAGCTCATGGATCAGCGTGACAACATGTTAAAAAAGGGAGAGGGCATGGTGCCCTGAAGCTCTGCTTTTGTGTACTCTTCCAACCCGCTGAAGAGCGGTCATCCCAAGCCATCAGCTCCAAGCAAATCAGTTGTGTTTGAGCTGCATCCTCGCTCAGAAGAGTTTGATGAGAAGGCGCATCCTCGAACCTGATTACCACACCAAGCACAGCAACACTTAGACCATTCATACCAGTTAGCTGAGCCTTCAGACCATTCATACCCGCTAGTCGAGCCTTCAGGTCCCAATTCTGTGGCGCTGCCTCGGCACATTGATGATGCTCCACCAGTTGACCAGTAGATGTTCGCAGCTTACAGTTGCCCAGTATAAGTGGTGGGCATGATGTCCCTCTCTGGAGAGGACCTGCATTAGGGGCAGTCCCCTAGGTGGACACTCTTGGTGTGATCCAAGTCAGGTAACAAATCACACAGATTTCAGGACTGGCTCTGAGGGTGAGTCCTCTTAATCTGTGGAGGGTTCAGTGAGCTGTTCAATGACTCTTAGCCCATTCCTCTGTAAGACTCCCCCACCACCTCCACCCTCCTGTCATTGAGGCATTAAGCGGTTGCGGTCATGCAGTTAATACTTGACTTCATCAAATGGGTTTTCATCAAGCTCCCACTTTTTGAGTCCCTTGTCCAGCTCTTCTTGGAAGATACCCAAGAAGCATAAGAAGAAAGCCTATGCAAAGAAGGAATAAGAACTGTAACTGCCATAAGAATATGCCTGGATGACAGTCTCAAGCTTCGTCAGCTGAACGCCGTGGGCACTGTATGTATGTCCTTTTGTAAGCTAAGTGCATTAAGGGCCTGGAGATGCTGACTTCCCTGTTTCAGAAGATGGTGGAGAAACCATGCAGCAGGCCCCAGTGGCCTATTACCCATAAAAGAGGAAAAGACACCTCTATTCTTCATCGTTGCATATGGCTATGCTCCATGTGGTTCTAGTAATGCCTCCATCTTTCCCATCCCCTGTTGGCCCCTTGCTCCCTGTGGACCCATCACATCCTGTGGGCAAGTTTGTGCCACATATGAGGATCGAAGGATCGCAGCCAACAAGGTTGGCTCTGGCTCGACCTTTCAAGGTGTCTGCTGGGTTGGTCTCCAGTTGCCTCTGGGGTCTGGTCATACATGTTGTTTCGATGATGACCTCTTGGACTCCAGCAAAGACGGATGGGATGATAGAGACCCAGGCAAGGACCTGGAACCATTTTCCCACCTTCTGACATGCATCTCCAGTTCTGTAGATGTCTCACAGAAAGAAGTACAAGCTGCAGTCTCAATGTATTGACCTAAGCACCTAGAGATCCTTTTAAAGGAATCACCTTGTTGCTTCTCCCGACCAAGCTCCGTGTGTTGTGGAGCGGACAGCAATTCCTATTCAATGAGCCGAATGATGCAAGTAGGCTGGTCCAGTGGATCGAACTCTGGTTGACTGGGTGAGAAAATGAAGGGGACCTTTCGGAGGACGACTGAGCTTATTTGACCACTCTGGTAACGTAAAATTGGTTTGCTGGGGCTGGAACTGTTATATTTAGTGGCTGGGACAGTTTCTCTTAATGGCTTGGACTTAACTAGTTACACAGTGTGTAATGGTCAACTCTTGAAATACATTTTGGACTCTTGAGTTCGTCGATTATTATTTGTTTGGGGACTTCTAACTGGTTCTCCTGCCTTTATCCCGTGTTAAAAGCAGACTGGGGACTCTCGGCCTGTGTACAAAATGTTCATCTTTATTCTAATATTTGCTGCACTATTGGCTACTCTGCATGGTCGCTGCTGATCGAATACTTTAAAATGAAACATTTGTTTTCTCTCTGGGAGCACTAGGAATAATCTGTTATCTATATAAGATTTGCATTGGGGGAATCATTTTGACAATATAGTCACATTGGTAAACGGTAATTCTTTATGCACCTCCTGTTTAGATTCCCTGTTTGCCTTCCTGGCTGCATGCATTGGGTGAATTTATCCTGTGTAAGGTTTTTTTGTGGATGGGGAAACCCCCTATGCTGTACCACTGGAGGGGGTGTCGTTCACTAGACCTATGTAAGAATTTGTCTGTACTGTGCATACTGTATGGTATCCTCCTGTGTATTACGCTTTGTAAGTTTTGCTTGCAAAATCAATAAATACTTTTAATTAAAAAAAAGGAAGCATCTTCATTCTCAATATATTGAGCTAAGCACTTAAGAGATACTTTTAAAGGAAGCACCTTCATTACTCAATTTGACAATCAGTGATGCTGTACTATACCCAGCGAAGGCAGTGTGTACTTGTCCCACCTCCTTGGTCCTCATCATGGAGACTGTGGGTGTCTCTTTCCCCCACCCCCTTTTAGGCCTTCATGGAACAGCCGTAAGCTTAAGTTCTGGTAGTTGGCATGGTGCAGCACAAAAGCAAGAGTGCAAGTACTCCTACTTTGTGTCCCCCGGAAGAGGTCAAAATGTCTTAACCTGTAGGGCCACAGAATGTATTCAGCAGGTACACTGGGTGTGCAGTGAAACAGCTATTCCAGAAGGTGGTAACTGATTTGAAAGATGACCTCCCTGAGGAGCAGAAGGGGGAAGGCCTTTTGTTTCATCCATTGTGAATTAGCAGTAGCAAAACACCACTGACGGCTAGCCATTGATCAGGCTGAGGTTGGCTCTTGGTGTATGGCCACAGAAGTGATTCTTAGGAGGTACAGTTGGTTGTACTCCTCTTCCTTTAATCATGAACTCCAGCAGAGGGTTCTGGGTCTCCCATTTGGTGGGGCTGTGCAGTTCAGTCACCAAATGGAGGGCCTCCTGAAGGAAATTGAGGAGTCCGAAAAGACCATAACGGTGGTCTTGTCTGGGACTCCCCTGAGCAGCAACAGGCATCCTAGCAGCATGGACAGGTTTCTACTTCTTTGTCGTTTTATACCAAAATAGGGGATGAAGATAGAAACAAGTCCTATGACAACCGCCACAGCTGAGGCAAGAGCAGTGAGGGGGCTGTGGTTCTGGCAAAAACGTCACCAGACCTGGTTCCTCTGTGAAAGGCAGGGTGCCATAAACTGCCCCCTTAGGTCTTCCTCGACCCCCTGTCAAGGGCCACCTGAAACAGTTACTGTCCCTGTGATCACAGATTACCACGGACTGATGAGCGTTGGAGGTCATTGGCAGTAATCTCCTGTTGGACTTTGAGGCAAGGTAGTGCTGCCACCCTTCAGATCTAGCATGACCCTTAGTCAGGGGGTGAAGGGTCATGCCAGACCTGAAGTGCCAGGGCTCTTTGTACCACACTTCCAAATCAATGGGTGATAAGTTAACTTAATATTTTTCATTACTTCAGACTAACTACTATCAATAGTGGAGGTCCTGATTTCTGGATGTGGACCGACTGCTGCAAACTTTGAGGGTATGATGTCTGTGTGTTCTCGAAACCTGTTGCGCTAGCCAGCAGGACAAGTTGGCTGAAAATGTCACTATCCCACAAATGGTTATATTAGATTACAATTATAATGCAGAATTTTGTACACATTCAGTAGAAAATGCAAGTCGAAATATTTCTTGATTACTGCACATTTATCCCAGTCCTGCTTAACTGCACTGCCCTGGACCACAGCCCCCCAAAAAAGATGTCATGCAGGCACTCAGTCTGCCCTGCACCCCCCCAATAGTTCAATGTCCTCCTGCCCCCACCCAAATGTTCCTAGGACAGTGGTTATTCAATCAAACAACTGCAGCCCAGCTGGTACAATAGCTGTCTTAGTTCACCTCCCCCCCAATCCTCATTATCCACAGAGCAAAAAAACAGGCTGGCAGAGAATGACATGCTGAGCCCCATCTCATGACCAAACTGAAAAATGCGTTCCTGAAGTGGCCACACCATGCCAGATAAGCAGCCGCCAGTTAATCCTGGGGGTCATAGCAACAACTTCAGTGACAGCAACGGGGGACCCACAACAGGGGACTTGTACTAGTCCAAAGCATTTTTCTCAAACAAGTCAAGCAAAGTTAAAATCAGCCCTTGCTCTTTCTTTTCTACAAAACTGTTTCTCTGTCCAGTCTCGTCATATGGCACCCCCCCCATCCCCATCAACTTCCATCTCACGGACTTGCTGGGTATCCACCACATGCAGAGGACCACAGTGCGGTGAGTGGCTAATTATGTTGCTTGTGCAAGAGCCTGCCAACGTGGATGGCCTGCGTTTTTCTCTTTCACCTGAGTTTTCTCCCCAGGGTGCCAACATGCAGCGATGCTTTCACGCATGCATGCGGTGGCTGACAGCAACATCTCCCCTCCTGGTGCTTCCGACTGAGCTATCTGCCAGTCTGCACCAGTCAGCAGTCACACAGTGGGTGCAGCATCTGCCCCTCCCCCAAGGAAGGCGAGTAGTCCCTGGAAAGCTCAGTCCTTCCTCCCTTGTCCAGTCCATGACGTCCAGGAATGCCAACTTTTAGGAATCTTTGTGGGTGCTCATTGCCAGTAGGTAGAATTTTTCCTGTAACCAGTTTCCCTAATAATCCTTTGTTGCAGGCTGTGCTCAAAATATTGAGGGTGCTTATTTCAACTTTGTGGGTGCTAGAGCACCCAAGCACCCATGGAGTCGGCTCCTATGATGATGTCTCAAGCTCATTCCCAAATGCAGGTTCTCAACCCATGCTCTTTTGACAAAATACGATTGAGTGCATTGTTCCCACTGAAGTCAAGAGGAGGTACGTGTCAGGATACTTACTGCTCATGAAGAGGAGGAGTGACTAGCACTCCGTACTTTATCTGCATGGCATGAACCACCTTATCAGACACCAGAAATTCAGGATGGTAACGTTTGGGTCAAGTGACCTCCTTGCTAGAACAAGGGGACTGGCTCTGTACGTGAGACTTCCAGATCTGGTCAGGCATTCTCATCATTGGTTCCTCCATTTTTGACTAGCGAATGACCTATTGTAGTTCAAAGCAATAGTATACAGTCTGTCCACAGCACCATACATCTGCAGCAAAGTTCTGGCAGTGACAACAGCCTATCTTAGTTGAAGAGGTATCCACATATTCCCCTATATGGGCAATAGGCTGATCTGAGGCCAGTCACATTTGCAGATGGACAGTTTTCCAGCTGGCTGTGGAGACCTTCTCTAATCTGGAGAGAAGTTGCTGCTGATCCTAATTCAGTATGTGAAATTTATTGGGGCTCTGTTAGAATCCAGGAGGGGCTGAGCTCTGCTACCACCTCAGCAGGCTCTGGATTTCATGGAGTGTGCCCAATCCTTTCACTTTCAGAACAGATGCCCGGCCCAGGATTTACTCCATCTTAGGCTGATGGTGTCTATGATGTTCGTCATTCCATGGGCCTGACTTCAGATATGCCGCTGCCAGTTGGAGCTCAAAGTGCATTGGTCTCAAAGGTTGGCACTCCTGTCCCAGTCAGCCACGGTCACTTACAACATGATTGAGGTGATCTCTTGGTGGCTGGCTCTGTGTCACCTATCAGACGGGGTACCTTTGGTCTTGCCAAACTGGACTCTAGTCCTGCTCATGTATGCTTCCCATTTGGGTTAGAAAGTGTATCTGAGGGACTTGGGGACACATGGGCAGTGAACCCTCAGGTGCAGCAACTGCACATCAGTGTGCTCAAGTTGAGTGGTCGGTCTGGTGTTGCTGATGGTCTCCTCAGCAGTGGCTAACCATCCTGTCGGAATTTACATGGACAGTACTGCAGCATTGTTGTGTGTGATCAACAAACGGGGTGCTGCTGTTCCTCTAGACTGTTCGAGCAAGCTGTGGAGATTAAGTCACAAGGGATGAGTCTCAGAACTTTGTTGTTTGCCACCCATCTTGCTGGCATGCATATTGACAGCCTCAGCCACCTAGCATACATCCCCACTAGTGGTCTTTACACCAGACAACTTTGTGCAGTATCTTTCGATGCTGGGGATCTCCCCACATTGACCTGTTTTCATCCTGGGACAGCTACATGCTGCTACTCTTCTGTGGTCATACATCTGTTTGGGGCACAATTTGAAATGAGGCATTCACCCAAAAATGGATTGGCAAATTCCTGTATGCCTTCCCACTCATTCTCTGGTGCACAAGGTCTCGGTCTACCCCGACTGCATGATTTTTCATTAAGACAAGGCTGTGCAATTTCTTCCAAAGGTGGCATCAGAATTTTGCTTGAACCAAATGTTGGCGCGGTAAGTGTAGTTTCCCAGGCCTTATGCTAGCCCTGCTGAAGAATAGCTTTATTGGCTGGATTTTTTGGTATGATTTTCTGTTCTACTGTCAGAGAACAGAGTATTTGGGAGGCACCAGTTGTCAGTTGTTCATTGTCCATGCTGAATAGACCCAGGGCCATCCTGCAGCCAAGCAGACCATTGCTGCATGGATTGTTTCATGTATTAAATGTTATGTTTTGCCTCATGCACTGCCTGAGGGTACCCTTGCCTATTCTACCTGGCATGTGACTGCTTCTGCCAGGGGCATCCCAATCAGTCTGACTGCTACCTGGGCACACACTTTCATGGCCCATTATAGTGTAGAACGTAAGGCTTGTTGGTGTCCTATGTTCAGGTCCTTTGTTCTAAAGTCTCTCTTCAGTTGAGCTGAGGGCTTAGACCCCTCCAACCAAGTACTGCTAGTAGTTTGCAAAGGTGTGACCATGTAGAGGGAATCCAGGTATTTATAAGACAAAACTACTCACCAGTAACTGTTCTTTTTGTCCTGGCATTATTTCTGCAGTCACACTAACCCAGTCTCCCCTGGCTACTAGCCCTTTACTGGTTGCCTGTTGACATACCATAGGAAATCCAGTCTAGCCTTCTGTCCCTGTAGGTGCATGAAAATCTTTCTTTCAGGGAGTAATCATTTATGTGACAATGGTGTTTGGGTAATTCTTTCCAGTACCTTGTTTGGAAGTTGTTGGCATGTCCTCATTTCCTGCAGTTCCTGCCTGAAGTTCTGAGGCTTGGAAGTGTGAGGGCACAAGACTGAAGGGAGGAGGTAAAGCTCTAGTCAGTGGGCTTTCAGAAGACGTGCATGCTCAGTAATGCACAGGTGTTGCTGTAGAATGACTGCCGGCAGTAAGCAATAGTTTCAAGTAGCTAACTTTGTCTCCATCCCCCACCCCCCCATATATTCCTTTTGGAGGAGCTTGAGCTCCTCCACGTAGTGTTATGTGTGCTGAGGGGGTAGGACCAGCAGTTCACTGCAGGAAGGATCTACAGTCCTATTCTTCACCAGAACCCCTGATGAGCTGTCAGCTGTAGCTTCATGGGAGACTCCTGTCTTCCTCTACAACTTGGGCTAGTGCACCACATTCAGGAATTGTAGGCCATATTTGAAGGGGGGATAAAGGGAGTGCACCTCTGCAGTGTGGTTTGCAGCCTCCTGCTTGAGACAGTTGGTCACTTCCACATTGTGCCTAGTCTCTGGTGTTTGAAAGGGCAGTGGGGCTGCAAGTCCCCTTCCTGATTCTGGGCTTGCAGCATCACAGCAAATTGTTCCAGAGCTTCAGAGTGGGTTGTAACCTTAAATATAACGTAAAAAAAACCCTACAGTTTCCCATTTTCTCATCTTTTTTCATATTATTATAACTGTCTGTTATTTTGTCTCACTGCCCTAATGTTTATTTACCCTTCCTTTTCCCATCTCCTCCTCCTCCTTACCAGGAGAGTGCATGAGCAAGCGGCTGCTTTCATAGCTGGTGCTCATATGACATCTTGGCCAGCCAGCAGGGGGATGAGCAAATACTGTGTGGCCCGAGCCCTCCCTTTCTTCTGCCTCAGGACAGCTCAGCACCTCATCTCCATGATATGTGCTGCCCGCAGTGTGAAATTCCAGGGCTCGCACATAAGCCCCAGTGTGCGACAAAATGAATATTTTTAATTAAGTACTGTTTGATGCTTAGAATAAACTTTTGCTTCACTTGTATTTGACAAAAAAACTGTTGAAGATGTTTGCCAGTGTAATAGTAGATTCTTTGAACACCAGATAATTATAAGTCATATTAGGACTGTGCCATTCCTTCACTGCTGTACTTGAAAACTCTATTGATTCAAAATAAACAGAGTATGCAGATCCCCTGTAAAATGTTTGCATATTTCTGTCAGCTTGCTGTATTGATAGCCACCATTTCGGGTCAAGAACACAGTGATCTTTATGGCAACCAAAATGGTCACCACAACGACCAAAACTGTGTATTACTAGTGGAGATACTGCTAGGTTATCATAAGGGCGACTCCCCAGCCCACCAGGTCCCCAATGTTTAGAATATTTACAGGCTTAGGCTGCTATAACAAATGAGGCAAGATAGTATGGTTACCAGAGATTTTACTTTGGCTAGTAAGATTTGTGATTGATTGCCAAGGTGGGCTATCTTACAAAAATCTTAATGTAGCGTGGTGCTCTGAAAATAGTTTTTTATTTGTTTGTTTGTTTTGCATTCCTATGTTGTTGTTGTTTTTCCCTTTTCTCTAAAATGAGTGCTTGTTTCCACTCAGGAAGTGAACAGTGGCATTTTCTTTGAACTCAAAGGCAGGTAGGTACCATATTGGAAATATTTAGTTATCAGAAACAGGTGTTGAATTTGTTTTGTTTTTTTTACATCTGATTTACCCAGCATGACCCAACAAATTTCAGTGGGGTCCTACCTCTGCCAAATTCTGCTGCTGAGAAACCTGAAGTACGGGGAGGTCAAGTGACTTGCTCAGGGTAGCTAACAGTGAACCAGTGGCTTTGGCTGGCCTCAACCACAAACTCTGGGTCCACAGTTCAGTGTTCTAACCACTAAACCACACTGTCTTCCTGTTGGTTCACCCTTAAACTAACACACTTAAAACTCCACACAAGTGAAATGTTGTAGCAGTGAGGTCACAGATTCCTGTCTCAAAGGCATTTAAATCTTGGTACAGATCAAGTTTTATGGGGGTTCTTACAATGCTAGACCAACACAAATTCTTCAGCATGTCACTCTTCAAAGGCTTTCTGATGAGATATTGTCTTTTGTTTCTCTGTTCAACAACTGCACGTCCAAAACTGTAGATAGAAGGTTTGTGCTGATACTGAAGGAGTAACTAAAGAATTGTATTCCTGGCAGGTGGGGATCCCAGGGGATTAACTGATAGGGCAATATTCTCAGCTGAGGCACAGATAAAATACTGTATCGTGCTTGCCTGCAAACATAAGTCCTAAAGTAACTTCAGGAGCCCTCGGTCCTGTGGATTCCAGTGGAATGGCATGGTGAATCTGAGCACCACGTCCACCGCCGCGCAAAGACTTCCAAAACAAATCCTCGGTTTACTTTTATTCTGGTTAGGATATTGATGGTCCCACTTGGGAGGGCAACCCAGATTGTTCAGGGAAGTAGATAAATAAACCAGCATAAGGTGGGAGACGGGAGTTCAAAATGCCTCCTCCCCTGCCTCAGCTTGCACTGATGTGCTGTTTACATTTGGAATAGGAGAGCTTGTTTTCCCAGTTAAGTCTAAATCAGCAGTCCAACTCTTGTGTAAACAGAGCAAATTCTCTATAAACTGATTCAATGTCCCAGCAAGAGGAACAAGAGTCTGTGACCAAGTATCGCTTGTTACGCCATTTGGGGCTACAAAGATAAATGTGTTGAAAACAGTATTGTAAGACGAGGGACCTCACAGTTTGGGTACTTTGGAAAAGGGAAACCAAGCTCGTGGGTATCAGCATTTGGCTACAGTGGGACATGCTTATAAAACACGGGCTGCATAAAGCAAGATCGTATCCCTCAGAGATGTGAGTACAACAGTAGGGGACATAGGCCCGCATGGATGGTAACTGAAGTACTTGGAACAATTAGGGAGAAAAAAAGCAGCATAAAGGAATAGTGAGATGCAGGGAACCAGTGAAAATGGAGGGGCAAAACAAGCAGTAGAGGAACAGATAGCACTTGAGTTCAAATTCAGTAACAAAAAATGTCATATCCGTGGATGAGAGCTGGCCAGTGGCATGGAGGGCTGAGCTGCTGGGTGTCTCAGCTCCTGCCATGCCGGTGACCTGGGTTTTGAACTGGACGCAGGTTGCTCAGGGGCTGACCAGGGAGGGAGGATTGAGCAGCCTTAGAACAGCTCTCTTCCCTCGGGGGGGGGGTTACAGGGTCGTACTATCCATTTGCCACCTAGAGGACTCTGGGTGGCAGTGGCGTCACACAGGGAGGAGGGACTGCATACACGATGCCAAGGGTGTCTCTGCAGAGGTGGAAATCTCACATCATGCGTGAGGCGGTTCCTTAGGGAGAAAAAGGACCCCCCCCCCAGCATGCCCCACACTTGTGACCAGGCACCTCCAGAAGAGACCTTCTGGCTGAGGGTAGAATGGGAATGAGGTAAGCCTCAGAGATGCTGGGTGATGTGGCTTGGGGGGGGGGGGGTCAGTCTGAAAGGGGTAGCTGTGCAGATCAGGCGAAACATAAGATTACAAAAAAAAAATATCTGTGGATGAGATGAGAAAAGTACCAAGTAATTTTGGTCCAGAAAAAGCCCAGTACTCCAGTGACAAAATTCCCAGTGACAGAATCAGAATACCTAAATGCATACTTTATCTCCATGTTCACAGAGGAAAGGGATGGAATTACTGTATAGGAGGATCTTACTTCGAGATACAGCTCTTGCAGCAGGTAACACCATTAGGACTGAAGCCAGCAGGTGTCAGGACCGCACGGAAATCTTCTAGCTAGCAGTCTTCAGCGGGGACCGCCTCCGACGTCGGTCCTGCCCCCGACGTCAGACGTAGTACATAAGGAGGCGGTCCCGCCAGATTCCCCAGTTCTTTCCTGTCGTCGACTTGCATGTCTTGACCCTTCGGTTTGTTTCTAGGACGCGACACCTGGTTAAGTTCTTCCTTCAGGAAAAAAGTTTGTTTTTTCTGCTCTGTTTCTGTCTGATGTCCTCGCCAACTTCCGTTGAAGGCCATCCGTCGAAGTGCTCCTGTGGGAAACAAATCCCATTCAAAGACCCGCATTCAGCCTGCGTCCGGTGCCTAGGCCCAGACCACGATACCCAGGCCTGCTCCTTCTGCCAGGGGTTCAACAGCCAGACCCGGATCCATCGCCAGAAGGCCCTTCAGGCGTTCCTGCTCGAGGAAAAGATTAAAGCCATGGATGCAGCCTCCAAGGGGGAATCTTCCGACAAGGCCCGGAGACACCTCGAGAAGCATAGGGAGAGAGTGAGATCCAGGTCCCCGTCTAGGGCCTCTGACTCCGTAGCTCCGGCTCCCGGTCCGACCGCTCCACTTCCCAGGCCCGCTCTCAGCCTCCCCCTGCAGCGGTGAAGACTTCTTCGGGTTCCTCCTCTCTTCCTCAGGCTAAGACCTCCAGAACTTCTTCGTCCTCGGCCACTAAGGCCCTGTCGAGTTGGGGACCGTCATCACCATCACAAGTCCGGTTCTTGCCATTTGGAACCCGACACCAGGTCAGTTTCTTTGCCTCCTCCTCCCAGCGGAAGACCAAGAAGGCACTTCACTTAGAATCGTCGGACCGGCGCGGCCCACCGATGTTGGCCAAAACACCATCGATCCGAACCGGCGACCGCCAGGCGCCCGTCGCTGGTTAAGCCTTCGCCTCCACGGACGCCGGCCGGGGGACCGACTCCGTACCTGCTGAGAAGAGGACCCCTTCGCCTCCCACCGATGTCAGTCAAGAGGCGATCACGGAGGAGGAGCTGACCCAGCCCGAGGACCAGACGGGCGAACCCGGTCCTGTCGCACCCCACAGGGAACCCTCGCTGGAACCCGAGACCCCTGGGGAGCCGACGCCGGAACCCGATGACCGGCCATCGGTGCCCGGTCCGTCGTCAGGCCTCAGCATATCCGAGGTCAAGGAGCGGTTTACTTACTGGTGGGACACCATAAAGAGGGATGTGGTTCCTACACCTACTCCTCCTCCACCTATGACTCCGCTGGCCCCCGCGCCCCCTACTTCACCCAGGGACGCGGGCCGAGTACCTCCCCCCCCAGGAGCCTACGGATCCTCCTAGGTGCAGAACAGAAAAAAGGAGACCTCCGTCCAGATCTTCTTCAGGGTCACCCAGCCCCAAGAGACCCAGAAGACGCCGCTGTTCGCCTTCAACGGAGGACATGGGATCGGACTTCTCGGATGGATCCAGATCCCCCTCTCTGATCAACGTCCCTTCTCTGGACCCACGTGAGCTTCCAAGATCTCCTCCGGATGACCCATCATTCTCAGAGATTATGAGGCATATCCAGGAGAACATGGGCTGGGACGCAGAGGAACTAGACCCCAAGAGATTACGCCTTGCCAGATATCTTCGGCAAAAAGATCCTAAGCCTGTGGTGATGCCACCCTTGGTGGACACATTCGTGGACGTCACCAAGGCAGCGTGGAAATGTCCACACTCTCTTCCGGTGATGCCGAAGAAAGCTGACCGCCTGTACAAGGCCCCTAGGGAGGACCAGTACTTGGCATCACATCCTCTGGCCGATTCTCTGGTCATTACAGCCTCTCATGACCGGTCCCAGAGGCCGCAACATTTGAGCACCCTGCCACCGGACCCAGAGTCCAAACAGCTGGACGCTATGGGCAGACGCACATATGCATCCGCTACTTGCACCATCCGATCCCTCAACTACTTGACCCACATGGTACAGTTTCAAAACACCTTGTGGGAGCAGGGACTGGATCTGGTGGAAAAGATGCCAGAAGGTGAGCAGAAGGAGGAGTTACTGCAACTCCTTCATACGGGTTCGGACGTGGGAACCCAGGTGCTGCGTGCCACGTATGATTCCACGGACTCCTCAGCCAGAGTGGCAGCTTCAGGCGTATGCCTCTGGAGACACTCATGGCTCTGTGTCTCTGGATTCACCCCGGATGTCCAGAAGAACATCCTGGACGCCTGTTTTCATGGAGAAGTTCTTTTTGGTGAGTCTTCGGGGAAGGTCCTCACCAAACTTCAAGAGGCCGGGAAGGCAGTACAGTCTGTCCAGGCCATGTACAGACCCAAGCTTAGTTCCTTTCATAGGAACCAAAGCCGTTTTCGAGGCCGGATGCAGAGACAGCAGTCCCGTACCGGTCCACAACAGAGAGGCTCCTTCTCCTGCAGAGCCCAGGGGAAGTCGTCAGCGGGCCGAAGTTAACGACCAGCTAAGTCGGCCCAGCCCGCTGGACCCTCAGCCGCCACAGCATGACTCCTTCCTGGCCCCGGCCCCTCAGGATCAACGGGACACCAAGGTCGGGGGCCTCATTACGGACCACCTGCCAGGGTGGCAGTCCATAACCACCGACAGGTGGGTCCTTCAGTTGGTCGAAAGAGGCCACTTTATAGAATTTGTGGACAAGCCACCCACAAGGCCTCCTCTGCTCTCCCGTTACTTGGGTCAGCACAGATCACTCATCAGGCAAGAGGTACTCGCGTTCCTGCAAAAGGGAGCAGTGGAGTATGTCCCAGAGAGCCAGATAGGATCTGGATACTATTCCCACTTCTTTCTGGTTCCGAAGAAAACAGGGGACCTCTGTCCAATCCTGGACCTCAACATGTTGGTCACCTACAAACGTTTTTGCATGGTGACCCTCCAAGGACTCATTCCCATGCTGAAAAAGAACGCCTTCTTAGCATCCCTGGACATGCAGGACGCCTACCTGCACATCCAGTAGCTCAAGCGCACAGGAGGTTCCTGCGCTTCGAGTTTCTCAGCCACCACTTTCAGTTCCAGGCCCTTCCTTTCAGACTGTCTTCAGCCCCCAGGGTCTTTACCAAGTGTATGGCAGTCGTGGCAGCGTCTCTGAGGAGACAGGGCCACTACGTGTTCCCGTACCTGGATGACTGGCTTCTCCTGGCCGCCTCCAAAGAGGCACTGTTGATGGCTATTCAGAGCACCCAGGACCTGTTCCAGTCTCTGGGCATTCTTATCAACTATGAGAAGTCTCTCCTAGTACCGTCCCAGAAGCTGCAGTTCATAGGCGCAGTTCTGGACACCGTTCA
Source organism: Neoceratodus forsteri (assembly GCA_016271365.2). NCBI lineage: Eukaryota > Metazoa > Chordata > Ceratodontiformes > Ceratodontidae > Neoceratodus > Neoceratodus forsteri. Next base: position 1,413,777,951 of record CM057450.1, read on the forward strand.
AGGGAAAGCCTTTCTTCCCAACAAGAGCGGAACACATCAGATCCCTCATCAGGGATCTTTCGGCGAAAAAGACCGTCCCCGCCAGGTTGGTCCTTCGCTTGCTCGGACACATGGCTGCGGCCATTCCAACCATCCCTTTGGCAAGGCTCCACATGCGGGTAACTCAGTGGATGCTCAAGGTGCAGTGGGACCAAAGGCAAGACCACATGCAGCATCCGGTCAGAATCACGAACACCGTGATTTGAGACTGGCAATGGTGGCTAGACCCAGGGACACTTTCTGTGGGTGTCCCATTTACCTCGCCATCCCCGAAGGCAATCCTCTCCACAGACGCCTCAGGGCTGGGATGGGGAGCACACCTGAATGGGGTGAGGTCCCAGGGAACATGGACCCCTCAGGAAGCTCACCTCCACATCAACGTGCTGGAGATGAGGGCGGTCCTTTACGCCCTGCAGGCCTTTCAGTCAGAAATACCGTCGAGTACCCTTCTGCTTCAGACAGACAACACGGCGGTGATGTATTACCTCAACAAACAAGGAGGCGCACACTCTTACCCCCTCTGCAGGGAGGCTATGAGGGTGTGAGATTGGATAATCTGACACGGCACGAGCCTGATTGCAGTTCACGTTCCTGGAGTGGACAACACAATCGCAGACGGCCTGAGTTGTTCCCAGGCCAGAGTCCACGAGTGGGAACTTCTTCAGGAGGTAGCAGAGGATCTGTTCCTTCGATGTGGCACTCCAGAGGTGGACTTATTTGCTTCCCCATCCAATGCAGAACTACCCAATTTTTGCTCGCTAGATCCAGGGCCTGGTGTTTTCTGGCGAGATGCGTTGTCCCTCTCCTGGGTGGACAGATTCTTCTACGCTTTCCTTCCCTTCCCGTTGATCCAGAGAGCTCTTCTCAAACTGTGCAGGGAACATGCAACAATGATCCTGGTAGCGCCTTTCTGGCCCAGGCAGATCTGGTTCCCCATGCTGACGCAATTGTCCCGGGAACCTTCAGTTCCGTTGCCTTTCAGCTCCCGCCTATTGTCTCAGGAGGAGGGTTCACTAGTCCACCCGGACTTACGCTCACTGAACCTGCATGCATGGCTCCTAGAGACATAGCCATTATGCGATACAGGGTCTCACAAGAGGTGGCGGAATTCCTTTCCACGGCCAGAAAGCCGGCAACGCATGCGACGTACGCCATGAAGTGGTGCCGTTTTTGCTTATGGTCGCAGGCACGCGGCCTTTCCCCTTTAGACTGCCCGGTGAAAGGGTGCTGGAATACCTTCTTTCCTATTCCATTCGGGTCTAGCCTACTCCTCCATTAAAGTGCACCTCTGCGCGATCTCTGCGTACCACTTCCTGGTGGGACAGCACACAGTGGCACAGCTTGATGCCTCTCAAGACTTCCTGAGAGGGGTGTTGCACCTTAGGCTGCCCATCAAGGATCCCGTTCCTCCTTGGGACTTACTCTTTGTCCTGGAACAACTCACGCTTCCCCCTTTTGAACCTGCCGTGGATTGCGAGCTGCGTTTTCTGTCGTAGAAAACGTTAGTTTTAGTTGCTGTCACGTCAGCAAGGAGAGTTTCCGAGCTTCACGCTGTCATGTGCAAGGAGCCTTATTTAATTTTTTCACCAGGACAGAATGTCTCTGAGGACGAATCCTAAATTCCTGCCTAAGGTGGTCTTTGCCCTCACTCTCAACCAGGACATCGATTTGCCTGTGTATTTTCCCAAGTACTCTAATAGAGGAGAGGCGCTGCTTCACACCCTGGATGTTCACCGCTCCTTAAGGTTCTACCTGGACAGAACTAAACAGCTTCGCAAGTCGGAGCAACTATTCATTTCCTTCGCTGAGAGGATGCTGGGCCAACCAGTCTTAAAGCAGACCCTTTCTCGCTGGTTTGTCCAGTGTATTTCATTTTGCTACAACAGACATAAGCCCCTCCCAGGTACAGTTCGGGGCCACTCGACAAGGGGGGTGGCTACCTCCTTTGCAGCACTGCGCAACGTCTCCACCTCAGCCATTTGTGCTGCAGCTACTTGGAGCTCAGTGTACACATTTATTAGGCACTATAGCCTGGATATTACATCACGGCGGAGAGCCGGCTTCGGCCTAGCCGTTCTACAGGGTCTCCTGTCCTAGAGTCAGGACTTGTTCAAGATCTCTCCTAATTTCCTCCTCCCAGAATGCTTTCAGGTGCTATTGCTTGGGAATCAGTCCTAATGGTGTTACCTGCTGCAAGAGCTGTATCTCGAAGTAAGGTAGTACAGTTACGTAAGAACTTACCGTAACAGTAGATCTTCGAGAACAGCTCTTGCAGCAGGTACCTTCCCGCCCACCATTCCCCCTTGGAGGAGGTACGGCCTACCAGGCCTTGGCAGGAGCTTTAGCTCCTTTTCTTCTGATGGCAGATCCTCGGTCTCCCCTTCTGATGTCATCCTGCGGCCAGGAGTGTTTTGATTCCATGGCTGCTGTTGTCCACTCGGATACAGGGAGCATGTTCACTCCTGGTTCATCGAGGTTCGAGATTAGTTCAGGAGGAATAAGTTCCTGTGCACTGGCTCGAGCAATTTTGCTTAAGGAGGAGTTTCTTAGGTTTACAAAATCAGTAGGGGGTTTTCTGGCCACTTTTGTTCCTTTTTGCCTACTAAACCCCATACGATTGAGGAACCCCCAAGCCCACTTAGAAGTCAAATTTAAATGGCCACCATTTTCTATCAGTGATTGTGACGTATTGGCTTTTACAGTCCCTAGTGCCACAACTTGTATGACCCCAGTGTTAACAACGGCTCCTTCAGCAGCAAAGAAAGAACAATCTGACGGAGTTGTTCTTCCAGATTAGATTCCAAATGTGTGGGGTGACCACGAGGCTTTTTAGGCAAGACTGGGGACATTAAGGGGTCCCGTGCTTTCTTTGCCTCAGACAGGTAATCCTGTCTAAATTTTCTTAGTGTTCTCATTTGTGGTGTTGCCAGTGTCAGCATGGTGTTTTCTGGCAGTGGCCATAATACCAAATTCAACGGTATACTTGCTGAGATGAAAGCGGGTCTCGGGTGGGTAAATAACGTACGAAGCTGGCCTCTTTTTCTTTGTTGGTGGTGTAGCAGCCAGCTCCTTTACGACACAGTCTGTAACAGCGATATCCACTCCAGTAGACTCGCACAGATCAGCATCGGACATGTTGCCAACTTCAACAAGGTACTTTCTTTTCAACTGTGAAGAACTAACCCACTTTATGAGGGCCATTGCCGTAAAGGTAATGCTTACTGACACTAATAGAACAGCATTACAGCTCGAGAACCAGTATGCTTAATAAGCCATGAGCTGTAAGCTGCTGTTAGTTAACTGTCAATAACGCTTACTGACATGCGCTGTAAGGTGCTGTCAATTAAATGTCAATTACAGTAACTCGTTACTCGTTGTTGAAGAAACGTAGGCAAAAGCTTGAGCCACATTTCACTGTAATTACAAGTGTACCAGGAGCGCTAATTGTAGCGGGCACGAATATGTGCTGCATGTCGTGACCTGCGAAATGTATCGGGTGCATTTTTCAACCTACTATACAGTATACTAGATAGTGAAATAGTGTTGCGGGGGAACAAAAGGACACTTTACAAGACCATATCTGTAAAAACTGAGTAAGTTGAGAAAATGTTAAAGATACTAAAAAAAAAAAAAACAAATGTAGCACTATGAACTAGCGGCAACTTGAGATTGTATCACAGGGGGATGGAGAGCAGTTGCAACATGGAGAGGGAAGAGGCCGGAAAGAAGACTATGGGGCAGATTGAAGATCGGTGGAAGAAAACAAATAACAAGAATACTTTGGGGGGGGGGGGGCGCAGGACAGTGTCCATGAATGTCTGGAGCCTGCATAGTATAACAAGCAGCGCAGCGGTGGTACAGGCACAGTTAGACTTGTTGACTGTGAAGGAGAGATAAGTACATAGCTCCTGTCTGGGAAATAGTCATGCCAGGATACTCTGTTTTCAGGAAGGATCGGCAGCAGAGGAAAGGGGGAGGTATGGCTTTATATGTGAAGGAGGTACTCGGGACCACAGAGCACAAGGACATGGGGGGGAAGGCACTGATACAGAAGCACTGTGGGTGCAGGTAGTCTCAGATGGGGAAGGATTATCTGGTTTGGAGTAGCATATGAACCACCACCTCAAACAGAAGAAGTAGACAAGGAGCAGTGAACGGTAGTAAAGAAAGTAGCAAAGCAGGGTGAGGTGCTGCGAATGGAGGATTTCAACATGCCAGGACATGGGCTGGAGTGTCCCAGTAGCAGCGAGTACGAGAAACTAGAGTATCTTCATTCAGTCTGGGGAATTTCTTCTGGAACAGCCTTTGTTGTTAGTTTTGCAATTTCACCAGCAGAAACTCTGTTATGAGGAGAGGCTATCATGAGAGTTACTGTTTCAGAGCCAGTCAGTTTGTAAGTTTTGACGGGTTTGCCGACCTCTTTTAAAGGGCCTGTCTCTCTGTTACTGTTTTCTTTGCTTAGTCCTACCCTAACTCATATGGTTTGCCAATCATTTGTTTTGCGGTCCAGGAGCGTGTATATGGCATTCAGTTATGCAGTGCCGGCATGTGAGTGATCTTCTGTTATTTAGAAATGATCTGTTTTGAGAGGAAGTGGAAGATGTGCAGGTTGCACTGTTTGAGTGAATGAATGTGTGGAGGATTGAGAGAGCAGGCAGGAGTTAGTCTGGGCAAGTCACATAACTGGCAAACTGGGGGGAAAAGGCAAGGATTTTATGTTTTACTTCACATCTGTGCTGGATAAATAAGTGACCGAAGAAGAAAAGTGTAACTTAGTAAAACACTGATCTTGTGGCTGGTCTGGGAACAAAAAAAATGTGTGTGTTTGTTGTCAATTCAGAATTCTAATTGGCACAATGATTTGCTTTCTGTCAGCTCTTTTTTTTTTTTTTTTTTTTTTGGTCTGCTCTTTTTATTCCCCTAGCCCTCCTGGACAACCACTCTTTTAGGCAGCTGAGGCCTGTCTGCCGCTGAACCCTCCCCGTTGCCATCTCACCACCCTCATTACTTGCCGTAGCCCCGGTCGACCTGACGTATCCCTTTGCCGGGGGCCCCTCCTTTCTGTGGCTGGAACTGGGAGGGGAGACTTGCCCAGTGGGTGTTCCTTCCACACTGGGCAAGGTGTAGCTCAGACATCTCTGGGCTTCAGGGTGCTGGCCACTGTCATTTGGTCATCCAGGTGGCCATATTTTTTTTTTTAGTTTTTGCTTCCCCACCCTCCCTAGTATGGCCGCACACTCATGGTGTCCTGACTGGATGTACCTGCGGTGCATGGTCACCCACACCACAAATGTGCGCCACCACTATGGGCCGGCTGGAGCCATTCAAGAGTGATGCAAGCTCAGACCCCCCCCCAGGGAGGAGAACAGCCCATGGATACTCCAAACCCTCCCTGCAAGACTCCGCTCCTGTCATCCTGGGCTCTGGTGTGAACCCGGGTCGCCAGCTGGCCAAGCAAACCCCCATTGTTAAGCACCAAGGAGCAGGCCTCCACTCTTTTTAATAGCCAAAGGTAGTGAGTCACCATGCACAGTTGCTGACCAATCAGGACGCAGTGTTTTCTCATCCCATTTGATAACTTCATTTGCAACCCTAGGGAAGGGATCCAAGGGAAGCTATGCTTATTTGCAGATGATACAAACCTCTGCATTAGAGCGGACAGGGTCTGGGCATCGAGGAAAGATCTGTGGAGACTGGAAAAATGGTCAAGGGTCTGACAGTTAAGGTTCAATGGAAAAAAAAAAAAGCAAAATTATTCATGTAGAGGTTATGAACCCAAAGATGGAATACTGTCTGGGAAATGTATTATAAAAATGACAGAGGGGGATCTCGGGGTCTTAATAGCAGGCAAAGCAGTCAGTTGCAGTGTGAGAAATACAACTAGAATGCTGGGGTGCATAGGCAGGGAGATCAGCGGCAGAAGAAAAGCGGTGATCCTGCCCCTGTAAAGATCCCTGGTGCAGCCGCTTCTGGGGTACCCAGTGCAGTTTTGGAATCGGTGTGTCAAAATGGACAGGGATAGTGCTGAGGCAGTGAAGAGGAGGGCAACAAAAATGATTCAGAAGCAGCAGGAGACATCTATAAGGAGAGGCTTGAGGACTTTAACATGTATAGGTGTATACACACGAGAGACGGGGGCGTGATAGAAGCCTTTAAGTTTCTTCATGGTATAAACAAGGTACACACTGGGAACTATTCACGATGAGAGGAAACCTAGTAGAATATAAGTTTCTAATATGAAACATCTCATAGTGGAGTTCAGCTTCTATCCAGTATAGCTGGAAGAACTACAGTAAAGCACAAGTAGGCCATGTGACTTGTTCAGGGTTTCTGCCCCACACTCCCCCCATAAACACACACAGCCAGGGCCTGAAGTGGGTTTATTTATTATGTGGTAACCAAGCTGGCCTGTGAACAAATGAGCAAGAAACAGCCCATTTTCGTTTTTTGCCATACAGGTTTTTTTATCGTATTTTTGTCTTTTTCTCCCCAGTTCCGGCCCCCTACCTTGGGCGTGCAGCATGTGGAGCCATGCGCCTTGCCCGTATCTCAAAATTGCCCTTCCTTTATGTCGCCCCGCCGCATCGCTAACCACTGGACCTGCACCCCAGTGGCAGCGGGACCATGGGGAGGGGCAGCGACCATCCCCAGGAGAACTGCCTTCCAGCTTGCTCAGTCTTCCGACCCCCCCACACTGGCACACCAATGACTGAGTCCATTCCCGAACCCGGTCACTGGGTAACTTGAGGTAGGCATCCAGCACCCAGCACCACCAGACTGGCTAAACCGCCCATTTTCATGAGCAACCAAGAACATAATACACAAAGATTGTTTCGTGATGATAGATACTGCAGAAATCAGTTGGAACAGTTCAGTCTGGTGGCACTGAGGGTTGAGGCGCTCGACGCCTTACCTCACGCTATGCCAGTGACCTGGGTTTGGGAACAACCACGGGTCAACGGAGTGCTGGCATGGGGTAGGGTGGGAGCAAGATTGAGTGGTGACTCTCCTCTCACAGGATGGGGGGTGCCTGCCCGTAGTCCCACCGCCACCAGATGGAGGTCCCATGGCTAGTGCAGGTGGTCAGCGGTGCGACTGGAAGGGAGGGGCATCCTATAAGGCACATGCGTGCGTGCCTCCACACGCACATGTCGTGTCGGGGACATGTGGAAATGGGTCGGGAGAAAAAACAAACAAACATAAAAACCCACAAAAAAATGTGAATTAAAAAAAAAATCAATTGGAACAAGTGAGAGACTTACTGAAGATCAGTTGCAGTGGTTTTAAAAAATACTGTTTGCCACCATGAGGACAACTAGGCCTCATTTATTACCAGTAAAGTGCAGGAATTGGAATTCCTTGGGTATGTTACTGCTGCTCTTACATGATGGTTTGGGAGCACTTGGCTGTTGGCGTATGGTGGTTTGTTGCTGTTCTGGGGAGAGCTGGTCTTTGTAGACCGTGGATTTTTGGAATTAATCTGTGGACAGATGGACCCTCCAGCACCAGTACCAGTGCCACCTGCCCAGCTACCACCTAGCTAAACAGAAAAGGACCCGTCATGGCCTGGGCTTTCAGCAGCAGCAGCCCAAAGTAAAGTGAGTGACAAAGGGGAGTAGTTTTTTAACATGTAATCCGATGCGGAATTGGAAATACCAGTTTCAAATCCAGTGCTAATTCTGATGCCTTATACGATATCAGAACCATATCAAATTTGGAATCCTTGTTCCGATAATCTGACAGGTGGTAAACAGAATGGAACTGGGTGGTTGTGTACATCCCTAAATAAAACAGCATTTAGACATGAGAAACTGTAATTTCGGCATTTTTTTTTTTTTTTGTAATAAATAAGGCCTGGTTGTCCTTCTGTGAGGGAAATCAAGTACATTTAAAAAATAAAATTTGCTGTTGATCTGAGAGAGGGGTACCGTGAACCTATGATATCCTGTTTCACATTTGAATGTTCTAACCACTGGATTCTGATGCCTTCCATTAGATCATAGTGTAGAGCAGAAGAATGTTATCTGTATATCAGTGTTAAATGTTGTACCTGTAAATCTTTTTTCCTTTTACTTTTTACTGTCTGCCTACTGTTGTGACAGTAGGCAATACACTTTGGGTGGGATATTCAGACTGCGCCAGGCAGGAGCGCAAGCCTGGGTGCAGTGCAGCTGGGCTGCGCCAGGCCATGGACCATGCGATATTCAACAGTGCTGCACCATGGCTTAGCACCATTGAATATGGCACTGAGGGCGCACACTGCACCAGCGCAAGTGGCAGGAGGGGAGCTGGGGGATGCGCCAGCGCAAGTGGGGTTGTGCTAGGCGCATCAACTGTGATATTCAGCACTGGGCATGCAAATGAGGCCATTATGCATGCAAGGTGCAAATGGGGCCATTTGTATGTCATTATGGCCCCATTTGCATGCGGTGCACCGATCCCCGGTGACTTGCGCCTGGCACCCTGCCAGGCTGCATCCGCCGGGGGGCTGACACTCTGCAATCCCTTGGCAGACTCCGCACCCGCGGGCATATGTGTAAAACATCCCTGGTGGTCCAGTGGACCGCTCTCTATCACCCGATCGTGGGCATCTGTTAGAAATATCCCTGGTCATCAAGGGGACCACTCTCCAATGCCCGATTGCAGGCATCTGTTAAGAATATCCCTGGTGGTCCAGTGGAAACCCCCCCAGCACCCAATCATGGGCGGAAATAGCCATCGCAATCCTGGTGGTCCAGTGTTACCCCCTTCCCCACCCACTCACTTAGGTCCCCTGCCACCCAGCACCCCCACCAGTCAGCGGCAGGTGGCGGCACCCCACCTGCATGCCACCTGGCCGCCCACCGACTGACAGCGTACAGTACCGTCTGTACGCATATTGGTCCACTGCATGGGCCAATGGGCGTACAGACCATACTGTACTACACAGGCCTGATATGTGAATGAATGTGTGTTGCCACCTGCTGCTGACTGGGGGGTGCTGGTGGTGGGGGACCTCAGTGGGTGGGGAGAGGGGGTAACACTGGACCACTAGGATTGCGACTGCTATTTCAGCCCGCGATCGGGCACTGGGGGTGGGGTCCTCTGGACCACCAAGGATATTCTGAACATATGCCCGCGATCGGGCGTTGGAGAGCGGTCCACTGGACCACCATGGATTTAACTCACTTATGCCCACGACCGGGGGGGGGTACAACGCTCCCAGGGCAGGGAGCTTGAGGACAGTGTTCTGGGAGCACGGGGGGCCACCCATGGCTGGCGGCTGCCATGTTGCATCCTGCAATACAGCAACTCTCCTGTGGGTGGCCAGGACTTGCTCCTGGTTTTCCCAAGCACACCCTTGCCCCCCCCCCGAGCAGCGCAAGGCAGGGTTGTGCCAGCATATGTGCTGCACATCCCAGGCTGAATAACGGATGTGCCGCATATGCATTGGCATGCCTCAAGACTTGGCGCCGCGATACATTACCGATGCGCCTGCGTATCAGGAGTTGCGAAAACTTGCCCCTTTGAATATCGCGCCAGGGCACATTGCGCAGCCCTTTTGAATATACCACCCTCTGACTACAAACTCTGTTTATTACATTTTCTGTTTTATGCAGTGTGTGCAAGTGAAGAAAATGCAGGCTAAATAGTTTATTTGGCCAGGTTCTACATTTGAAATGAGAATAAACAGTTTATTCTCTTTAATTTTTCTGCACACTCCACACATAATTATCCTCACTTCCATACAGCAGCTTTAGGATCACCATCAAATTCCAACATTCCATGGACCAGTAGGAAAGCTGTACATTCATCCCATTCAATAATTAATGTAAATAGCAGCACAGTACTGACCAAATAACAGAACAGATCCACAAATTTTGTTTAAAATCATCAAAAGTACATACATGTAAGAAAATCAAACAGTACTTAAAAGAAACTGCATTGTATAAATCGAGTATGCAGCAAGGTCATTGCTTGGATAAATATTTCATCCATACTCGTGGTGACCGAGGAGGCACATCACTCAAGCATTCACTTTGCTCTCGCTTTCATGAGGTCATCAGAAGTCACCACAACTCATATGTATTAAACATTTATCCAACCCTGCCTTGTTGCTTATCTCCTATTTATCCAGCTGGGTGGAATGCTTCATGTTCTGTACTGAATGTGTTGCAGTTCTGGAATGTGATTTGACGAGGGTCATCAGGCTCTCCATTTACTGCATTGCCACATAATAGATTACTCTCCTCTCTGATTATAAGCGGGAGTAAGACACGGCAGTGTGGGTAAAGCTACTTTAAACGCATCCGCTGGTGAGTTGGGACCAAGACACATCTGTGGACCTTCAACAGCTGAGCGGTGAGTTACTCTAACTTCATCCACAAACTTTAGAGTGTCTTATTGTGCTCATAAAATGGTTTAGTTGTGCTGGAAACATTAGGTGGCAGATTGTGTTGAAAGGACATGGTACAGTATTTCGTCCCCATATGACCATGACCACTCAGGAAGTAGGAGTGTGTCTTGACAATTTTTGTATGCATAATTAGGCAGCATGCAGGAATCTAACCCAGGTCTGCTGGATGTGCCATGCTTGTTCACAGTGCTCGTTGCTCTAGCCTCTAGGCTATACTATCAGCCACTACCTGATATGTGACAACCTGGTCTCGGAACTTGAACCTGGGTAGTCAGCATGGGTAAGCCATTCCACAAACCACTAGGTAACAGGCGGCCTCAAATAATGCTATTGTTTTGATCAGTGTTGCAGTTCAGTGACTGAATCCTGACACCTAAGGTATTCATGCTGTAATTGGAGCACTGTTTCTTTAAGATTACAGTAAAGGTCCTTAAGATTAATGCCATTCCTTTACGCAGGAAATGCAGGTTTATAATTGATGGTTCTGCGGGACTTACTGTTGGGTGTACTTGGAGTGTAATTCATACATATAGTAATGCAAACTGTAACCGTATCTGCAAGGCAATTTAAGAGAAGCGCTTTTATTTTCAAGTGATCAGAATCTGAGACCGTTCAGTTACATGAGGCTCTTAACAAAAGATTGTAATTCCACCAGTTTTGTTTAAGGAGCTACCATCAATGCAGGCCAGGGGGATTTGGGTTCTTATTTTTTTTTTTTTTTTACAATTTGGACAAGTTCTTCATGCATCCTACCTCTCTTACCTTTTGACATCAGACATCCTCGTGATTGAAAACAGTTCTGTTTTTTTTTTTTTTTTGTTGTAGGCCACTGTGCGTTTTTTAAAAATGGGGCATTCACATCCTAGACTCCTCCCATGAACATGGTACAATCCTCCACCCCTCCCCCTCCCAGTGCCTTATGCTAATCAAGTGACATCACCAGTAAAATACACTGATTAAATTACAACCCAACAGAAAGGTCTGAGGAGGAGGAGGTGTGCTGCTCTTGGAGGGGTTGGGAAGAAAGGATATCACTTTGCATGCTGCCCTTGCTTTTATGTTATTTATTTATTATTGTTTTTTTGCTTTGCATTTTGAACCTTTATTTCACTTTGAGGTTACCTTTGCTTAGAAAGTCCTGCAGGAGGAGAAGAGACGCAATCAGAAAAGCATGCTGGTCTGAGGTTGATTCCGTTACACACATACCAGAGCCCATTAACCTATTCTGCTGGATTGACTTGAATTTCTATGTACTTGAGCGTCAGTAAGCCATCAACTGGAGCTGTGGCCAACTTTGGAAGGAGTGCATCAGTTGGTAGATGCAGCCGTAGCAGAACCTATATGTTTGTGGATTTTTGTTGTTTTCCCTGCACTTTATTTCCAAATTTTATAAATGGAATTACAGAGAGCGACCAGTATGCCAGGACCATTGTCCCCTGGCGGCTACACAGTTCAGGTGCCATACAACTATAACCAGCTTGAAGGAAGATTCAAACAGTTACAAGGTAAGTTGGAGCAGTTTGTCTTTATTGAGAGCGCTGTTGCCATGTTATGACGCTTGTAAACTGCTGTAGGTGGCAGGTGCCCTGCCCACTGTCCCACATGCTGTTTACACAACCTTTGTGGCCGAGGACTTTTAGTGAGCAGGAAGCACCATCTCACAGACTATAAAATATTGACAATAGTTAATTAAAAGTCTACAATAAGGTTGAGAACTTGCTACTTTAACAGTGATCAAGCCCTTATCTTTGGGAGTCCCTCCCTCTTCTGAGCCTTTAGCTGGGCAACTCATTGAGAACAATGACCAGGGAAAGAGGGAGTGGTCTTTTTGTTCTGATCTTGTGGGCTCCAAATTTTAAGATGCCTTCTCATCATGACATTTCATCTCAGCTGTAGTGTGTGTGTGACACCACGAAAGAAGCCTCTTTTTCTGTGCAGCCCCTTTGAAATATTTAGTTGTGGTATATATAATTGATAACCTTGCTCCCTGTCACAAATGGTACTTGAATATGCTGGTGCGCCTTAAACTGCCAATGGTCCCAGTGAAGGTTGTGTTGATTTTTTTCATTTTAAAGTATGCTTTACTGAATATTTTTAGTTTTGGTTTCTTAAAAATGCCGTTTTTTTGTACTGCTAAGGCTTTTTTCTCAGAATATTTGGCGTTAACTATACCATGCTGGACTTGTAGTGGCTACTTCAGAATCTACAGTAATGTGTTGCGCATGCATCGTGTGTTGAAATACTATGCAACGAGTACCGAGAGAAAAAGAGATAAAAATACAAATACATACGGCGCACTATGCGTACAGTGGATGGGGGTGTGGGGGCAGAGCCCCCCAAATACAGCGGTAATATCAGTGTAATATAATGTAACATTTTCTAAAATAAAAAATTTCTAAATTGCACAAGGAGGTTTGGCATGCTAAAGTAGCACCAATATTACCACTGTGTTTGTGGGGCTAAACAGCAGCATTTTTCAGAGACTAGCATTTTCAAGCGACTCAAAAAAAAAAAATTACATTATAGCACAATAAAGCGGTCCACCAGTAATATTTACAGAGCTCTGCTGGGGGATGGGAGGGCACGGAGCCCCCCCTACTAAGCAAAATGATATAGGCAAAACTAAGCAAAAATAATTGAATTTATTGCACAATAAAGCAACCCAGCAGTAATATTTACAGAGCACCGCCGGGGGGCGGGATGTAAGGGGGGGTGGAGCCTCCAACTAAATAAAAATCCTAGAGAGGTTGTGGGGTCTAAAACAGTGGGAGAATTCAAACATGCATGGGAAAGACATTAGGCAATTATAGTGGGGGGTTGCAGGAAGTAGGCTGTTGGTTAACTAGAATCTGCAGCTTATCCAATAGGTAGGGAAATGGGCAGACTGGGTGGGGCCAAGTGGTCCTTATCTGCCGTCAAAGTCTATGTTTCTAAAATACCAGCATATTTCAGAGATCAGCAATTTCAAATTCCACGTACAAATACAGTGGTCTTGTCTCTGACATATGCTGGTAGTTTGTTTAGTTGGGGGCTCCGCCCCCCCACCCCACCTCCCTGCAGAGCTCTGTAAATATTATTGTTGTCTCGCTTTACTGTGCAATAAATTCGGTTCTTTTTGTTTAGTTTTGCTTAGTTCATTTTGCTTAGTTGGGGGGCTCTGCCCTCCACACCCCCTGGCAAAGCTCTGTAAATATTATTTCTCTGCTGCTTTATTGTGCAATAAATTCACTTTGTTTTTTGCTGAACTTACTTGCTTGGTTGTTTTTATTCCCCGTAGCCTGTAGTGGTGTAGTTCTGTCTGCTGTCTGACGTGAGTAGCGCTTGTCTGCATTCAAGTACCGTATTACAGGCAGCATTTCTAAATTGCGCATGGAGGTCCAGCATGCTAAGTATCGCCGAATATTAATTTTTTTTTTCTGTATTTTCTCAGATGGTTTGTGTAGCTGCTGTGTTTTAGATGTCCCTGTGGCTAAGCAACCTACCATCCTCCATCTCTCGGGTCCCCAGTCTAGGCCAGTTCAAAACCAGCCTCATGACCCTCCTCCTTGAGGCTGCTGCCCGTAACTGCAACTAATTCATCCCCACCCCCCCCCACCGAATCTCATAGGATGCAAACACTATACTACCTGACGACCTAGTGCAGCATGGAAACCCACAAGAAAGGGACAAATGTGTAATAATGTACATCATGTCCTGTTTCACAGGTTTTCAAGTTCTCTGGATACCACCTTACTTAGGGTTCATTTTTGACTCTCCGAAACTGTAACTTACCAGTATTTAGATAACTTTGTTTGACAGAGGATCTTCGTTAGGATCCCTGACCATGTAACCTGCCAATGTAAATATCTCTGTACTGGCTGACCTATGTATTGTACAGCTACTGATATGTCGGTGTTTCTTCTTCTCTGTTCTGACGTGGAGCTTTTGCAAAGGAGTCTATGACTCAAAGGTTTGTAATTCTGATTATCCTAAATAAACTTGCATTACCTGATTTGAACCGCGGTGAGTGGTGCAGGGATGTAAATCCACTATGAGCACAGCAGTGTGGAGACAGGTGTGAGTGCTGTACATTCGCTTCGGTGTCCTGAGAACCCGTGCCATGGTGGGGAAGTGCTAACACTGCAGGCATTGCAATCCATAGTGTGAATGATCCATCCCGCTGGCAGCGGTGCAGCCTGTTCATTTCCATAAATCTTTGCGCGGGACTCCCATCCTGCACTGCGGAGTAAACAGGAAGTGCTGAAGACCAGCAAAGCATGGGGAAAATGAGTGAGTAATGTCCTCTCATCTCACTGATCCCCTATCCTGTGTCCAGTTGTCACCCTTTCCCTCTGATTGTCTATAAAAAGCAATCCGCGGTGTCCAGTGCCCCCCAAACCATACCCTATCATTGTGTCCAGTGGGACCCTCTACCTGTTAGTGCGTTATGTCCCAGCCTCCTCCTCTGACCCAGAGGAACTTTGGCAAGTACTGTCGAATTGTTGCGATGCTGCAGAGTCTGGTAATGTGGACATGTTATGGGAGTAGTCGGGGTGGTTCATGGTGACAAGTGAGCGTGGAATGAAGCATCAGTGCAGGTAGTGTAAACTCACCTTGGGTCTACTTGTGATAGTGACCACTTGCTATTGCAGACAATGCATGCCTTTTGGCAGGGGGCGAAATCAGCCTTTACATTCGCTAGCCAACAGGGCTAGTCACTGGGGAAAATCTACTGGCACTACAGATTGGCCTAACTGGTGTACTGCCAAGTTAAAAATGTAAGACTCGCCACTTAAACAATCTGACGCATTGAACCCAGTTTGAGATTATTCTTTGAAGTGCATGTGAAAAGGTTTGAAGCCCTTTTGTTCTCCCATGGAGCATGCGTAGCCATTTAGGGGACAGTTTGGCACAGTCGTTAGAGCGCAGATCTTGGTACCCGGAGATCCAGGTTTGAATCCCAGTAGCTATTTACTCACTGTGGCCCTAAACAGGTCACCTTACTCCCTGTGTTCAGCATCTCTCAAGTTTCTCTCTAGTCTCTCTTTGTGCTGCTTTTAATCTGAGCAGGAAAATGGGTAGTTTGGAATGTACCTCTGCTTTTTTTTTTTTTTCTGCTGACACGATCTGTGTTTCTGTGAATCTCCCTGTGTGCCTAAATGGCAGCAACATTCTCACCCCCTTATTCTCCTAGCGTGCAGAGTGCTTTGGGATACAGTGATCCAAAGAGTGTGTGCACAAGGATATGGTGCTAGGAAACACACTACAGACTTCTGCATTAGGTTCCTGCACACATAACCCAAAAAAGGATGACACAGTCATGTTATAAACGCAACACTTTTAATAGAAATAAAACATAAACACAGACTCACAAACGCCTAACGTGTTTCAGACAACAACTGTCCTTTCTCTTCCGGATACAATGTATATGAAAGGTGCTATGTATGATGACCCCCTATAATGACTGGATTTCCAGTCATGATAAAATGCCATAATAACCCACTGAATTCCGTAATAACTGGATAGCAGATTATTATGGTGTTTTCTTCATCACCCTTTCACGTCACTGTATTTGTGTGAATACGGCTGCTGCTTAGGGATATGCTCGCACAAATACAGCTTACAGTTGTTCTCTCTGTTGAAACCATGCACTAGTTATTATAAAAAATAATGCCTGTGCAAAGTTTGTTTTAGGAGGATTTTTCACATACATTTGGTGTGTGATAACCTCATAAACCCCTGGAGCTTCGCTCTTTGGGGCTTATGCATTATCACACATCTCAGGTGTGTGCAAAATCTTCATAACACACACCTGCATAGGCATTATTTATTCTCTCTCTCTATATATGTATATATATATATATCTCCAGTAAATGATAGGCAGCTGTGGTGTCCAAGGAAATGTACCACCAAGGGGGGACCATGAGGTAATTACTGCCATGAACCTGAATGCTGAGTGACAGTAACAACCTCATGCTGGGAGGGAACATAAAGTCACGCTTTATGCAGACGATATGTTATTATATATACAGGATCCGATCAGGTCTGTTCCTCCATTATTAGAGATAAGGAAATTTGCAGTATTTTCTGGGTACAAAATAAATATTAGTAAATCGGAGGTAATGTTATGGGGGAATAGAAAGAGCTTTTGGGAACAGGGTGTGGGGACTTAAAAAAATTAAGAAGGCTTTCGTATACTTAGGAATTCATATTGGTCATGAATTGGGTCAGTTGTATAATTTAAATTATAGCCCAATGGTACAAAATATCGTGGAGGAGCGGAGGAGATGGAAGGAGTTGCCTATCTCATGTTTGGGTCTTATAAACCTTATTAAAATGAATACCCTCCCTCGGATTCTGTACTTGATGCAAATGCTGCTGATGGGGTTGAATAAGAAAGATATTAAAAGGGTAGACGGAGCTTTTTCAGGATTCCTGTGGTGGGGGAAGTGGCCTAGGGCGAGTTTACGTAGGTTGCAGGCCGATGGGGATAGAGGGGGTCTGAATCTGCCTAATTTACAGAATTATGCATTATAGGTAGTATATAGGGGATTGGATTAATAGAATGCCAGAAGCAGGATGGCTGGATTTAGAGGAAGGGGAGGGGGTGGTGAGGTTATCGGCTTATTTGGGCAGAGGAGGGAGGAAACTTTATAGTAGACAGAGAAACCCGAACCCATTGGTGGTATCAGTGCTAGAAGCATGGGAACAACTCCTGAAATGGGTTGGTGTTGTGCAGGTGGAAGAGACGTTACTACTGCCATTGAGGGGAAATCTGGGATTTGTGGTGGGTTTGGAGGACAAAGGTTTTCTTTCCTGGGAGGAAAAAGGCATAAAGTGTGTAAAGGACCTGTGGAGGAAAGGGCAGTTTATTTCCAGGGGAAGAACTCTGGGAGCGAGTGGGCTCAGGAATATTTAGAACCCTCCAGGCTAGCAACTATGCCAAAACAGTTAGTAAAAGCAGAAAGAAGAACTCTCCTCTAGATCAGGTAAAATGTTTAGTTCTTGGCACTCTCCTGGGAATGGGGGGGTTAATTGGTAGAGTAGTGAGGCTGGGAGGGCAATTCTTCCCCGACTGTACTTGTAGAACTAGGAGACTGTGGAACATAGACTTAGGATGGGAGATCTCTGATCAAGGGTGGGACCTTGTGATGCAATTACATAAAGGGCTACTGGTCTGTAATAAGTATCAAGAATCATATTATACATTTGTGCATCAGCTATATTGCCCCCCAAGTATGGTGCATCGATTTCACCCTGAGGTGTCCCCTCTATGTGGGAGATGTCACTTAGAAGTGGGTACATATATACACTGTTTCTGGGAATGCACTGCTCTAACACATCTGTGAGCGGGAGTGGCTAGAGAAATTGGCAGGATATGGGGAAGGCAATTGGAAAAAAGGCTCGTCAACCTACTGTTTGGAGTGGATGACTCAGTTGAGGAGGATTGGAGACCTTTTCCTAGGTGAGTGAGGGTCTTAGTAGTCCTAGCTAGGCACTGTATATTACATACGTGGGTTTCTAGTGAGACCCCACCCATTCAGCAGTGGAAGAATTTGTTTCCAGGCCCTGGGCCTGGAGAGGCTATATTATGTATCTAAAAATAAAAATGAGTGCTTCTGGGTGACCTGGGAGCCTTTTATTTCTTTGCTATCCTTAGTTGAAATAGATATATTACGGAAGGGGCTACAGGGTTAATGAGGGGAGACCCAGTACCTGGGAGTGGATGGGAGCTGGTATAAATGTAAATTTAGGGAGATCATGAATCAATTTGGAAATGGAAAAATTTGTGTATGCTAAATATGGGGTAATTACCAGAATACAATCTGCACAACTCTGTAAATTGTTGTCTTGTTTTTGTTGAGCCTTTGTTGTCTCCTTCCCCCCTTTTTTGTTCTTTTCATGTGTCTGTTGGGGCCTGGGGGGTGGGATTGTCTTAGTGTCCTGATGCATTATATGGTGTGATTTAAATATCGCAGGGCACCCAGATATGTTGTGGAAAGTTGGATAGTATGGTGGGGATAGTTATATGCATTGTGTATATGTGTATTGTTAGTTTGGTCGTTGTCTCTTATTGTAGATGTTTTTCATTAATGTTTATATGTGGAAGATTAATAAACATATTATGCAAAAAAAAAAACAAAAAAAAAAACATGAGCTCCTCTCGATGTTATAATTCCTTGTATGTTACAGCTGCCTATCATTTATTTTAGACATGTGGATGGTGATTGTGAGTTTCTATCACAATTGTGTAAACAGGGAAAGGGTGTACAGGGAAATAATTACAACCACTTCTATGGTGAAAAGTCCTATCCTTGTACAGTAATATAAAACCATATTCCTTTCCTAGTAGCTGAACCATGGGCAAGCTTCCTGTTAGCATTTTCTCCTCCAAACCAGTGTTTTTTTGTTGATTTTGAAAATATTACATACTAACATACTGAAATGCCAGCAGAGTAGGCCTAACGGTCTTTTGTGTCTGCTCATTTGGTCAGCCCCCACCCTGGGAGCCGATCTTGGTGGTTTCACCAACAGTTCTTGGAACTGCCCCCACTGGCGGCTCCTCTCTGCCAGCCACTACCAAGAAGTTGAGGTTTGATGCCCAAAACGTTGACGCGACTACAAGTTAAACATAGAATTTGACATCGGATAAAGACCGCTTGGTCCACCCAGGCTGACCATTTTCCATGCCTATAGTGTCACCGCAGACCCTACTTGATCTCAATCTCCCCCCCTTTGCTTTTCACTGCAATTCCCTTATGCCTGTCCATGCATTTTTTGAATCTCACCACTGTTTTCGCCCCCACCACCTCCACTGGAAGACTTCCCGGCATTCACCACTCTTTCATGAATAAGTACTTCCTCACATCTGTCTTGACTTTACCCCCTTCCAGCTTAATTTCATGTCCCCTTGTTCTTGTGCATCTTTTTCTCTGAAAAATACTGCCCTCCTATACCTTATTCCCCCCCATGAAGTATTTATAGGTCTCTATCATCCCCTCCCACCATGCCTTCCAGGGTGTACATATTGAGGTCCTTTAGTCTCTCCTGGTAGGGCTTCTGACGCAGTCCCTGCACCATGTTAGTTGCCCTCCTCTGGATGCCTCCAGTCTGTGTCCTTCCTGAGTTGTGGTCTCCAGGACTGGACACACTACTCCAGGTGGTCAGCCTCCCCAATGAACTATACAACCTCCCTCCTTCTGCTGATGATAACTCTCCAGATGCACCCCAGCATCACACTGGCCCTACCAACTGCCTTGTCACACTGCCTGGCCACTTTGAGGTCATCAGATATGATTTTCCCCAGGTCCTTTTCCTGTTTGGTGACTGTCCATATCCCTTTCCCATTTTATACTCCCCCTCTGGGTTTCTGTGCCCTAAGTGCATACTTTATCACTTTTTTTGCATTGAAACCCAGCTACCATGCCCTTGACCATTCCTTGAGTTTTGTCAGGTCTCTGCACATTATTTCCACCCCCTGTGGAGTGTCCACCCTATTGCAGATTTTGGTGTCCTCCGCAGAGAAGAAGACCTTCTCTTCCAGCTCTTCTACAGTGTTATAACAGGAACCAGTCCCAATACTGAGCCCTGAGGCACCCCGCTGGTCACCCTGTCTTCTCTGAAATGAACTCTATTTGTCACCACCCACTGTCGCCTATCCCTTATCCAGTTTCTTACCCAGTTTGCCACCTTTGGACCCAGCCCTAAGCTACCCAGTTTCCTTATGAGTCTCCTGTGTGGAACAGTGTCGAAAGCCTTACTGAAATGTAGGTAGACCATGTCCACTGCCCCACCATGATCAGTTTCCCTTGGTCACCCAGTCAAGAAAATCTATCAGATTTGTCTGACATGACTCCGCCTTCCCAAATCCATGCTGCACTGGGTTTTATAACTTGCTGGATTCAAGACACTCCACAATCAGTTCTTATCGCAGTGTCTCTACTAACTTCCCCATCACCCATGTCGTGCTGACTGGCCTGTAGTTGCCAGTGGTGGACAACAGTTATCCTAAAAGATTATTTTAAAATCCCTTGTCAGTAATCAGACATCCTCATTTTTCAAAAGGTCCACAGTCACGCAGCTTGCAGCTTTGCATCGAATTATGACCCAGATCAGGTGAAAACAGTACATGTAAAAATAAATGTATAAAGCAGAACACTTGTATTCTTCTGTATCAGAGATATGCTTTCAGTTTTTAGTTTTGGTGCTTTGTTGTTAGTGAGCTGGTAAAGGGCTGTGGCAGCAGCTCATCTTGCTTCCACTTGAGAGACTGATATTTGGGTCTAATCCCTGGAATGCCAAGCTGAGGCTGATTGGGTAACCAGCATGACGCAGAGGTGAGATGTCGGCTATAGGAATAAGGACTCCCACCCTCCCTTGATTAGTTGATCATGGATGACATTGGCAGCAGCTGTGCCTCGATCATCAAGGGTGGGGGAATGGGGGGAAGAACATAAAGACACCAATGTAAAAAAACGACATGCAAAGCAGTATTTTGTTTTACACAAAACTCTAATTCAGTGAGGTCTCTCAGAAATGTGTGGCATGATGCAGAACTTACGAGGAAGCTTCTTGGATGGTGCTAGTGCTTGCTGATCTGTCTATAAATGTTGAATTCGTATTTTAAAGCAGTACATTTGAAACAGTAAAATATATATTAATTACCAACACTTGTATTAAAAAAATTATCCATCCGCTTTAAAACACAGAAAGAGAGTACATTTTCAAGTGTGGCTTGTACTGCTTGCTTACTTTGAAAACTCCACATTAGTGTTTATTTTCACTCTTAGAGCAGCCACAAATGTGAGCTGCTGCAGTGGGGCCAAACCATGACTGTTTGGGGAATGTTTTTGTTTTGGTTGTAGCTTTGTACGGAAGCCCTTCCCTTTACCTCCCGCTGCAAGAGAATATAAATGAGACATTTTTGCAGTTTTATGGGACGTTTTTCAGCAGCTGTAGGTTTCTTGAAGCTTTTAGTTAGCCTCTCAGAATGTAATGCTTGAAGCCAAGGCGTACATGTCAAGTGAAGTGCCTTTCTATTGCGAATCTGCATTGTAGAGCCACTGCACTAATAAAATAGCACCAGTGTGTTTTGTAAATGAGCTAGTTGAGTGTCAAGCTGGTACATCTGTGAGAATTCATTATGTCTGTTTATATTAGACGGAGGCGATGAAGGGTGACCAGATGAGCTGCATAGCCAGATATATGATCCTTGCATCACTGTGCTGATGTGAGGCTTGGGCTTCCTCATCAAGGGTGAAAGTTTATCCACCAAGGGTTGCACCAGCTCAAAAGCAAACCTTGCACAGCCATGCCGGCCTTTGTGGGACATAGTCACTGTACAGAGAGAGTGGGTTTTGGCAGAATTTATAGGGAGCTGGAGGAGGTGTGTGTGCGTGTGTGCGGGCACCCTGACAATGTGGCTAACAGGGTGGTTACTTAGGGTGGGGTTTCACTTAAAAGGAAGTGTTCTAAGAACCAGTAAATACTCAGTAGGAAACAAGTGAGTTGATAAAAATCAGTTTAGTATCGTAAATGGATCAAGTATTGTGAGGTGTTGCCCTGATTGAAATGTTTTCAGAAAGGAAATAAAAACAGTAGCAGAAGAAACTCTGTCTTGAGGGTTTATTTTTTCATTCCTTTGACCTGAACAGAGGCAGTTAGCAAGGTTTATAATCATTTTACTATTTGTAAGTGTTTAAATTGAGACTGTCACTTTAGAGAGCCATGGTTTCTTTTCTGTGGTCTGAGTCACAATGAAGGGTTTGCCCTTAGAAAAAAATGCAAATCTACGTTTATTCTACTGTTGATGACTGTACAGGATGTAAAACATGTCTAAACTCCTCCAGTTTGTTTTTGGTTTCAAGAAAGTTGCCCACATTTTGTCATTTTATGCGACTGTTACAGATGTTGAGCCAAAATGATTGGAGTTTTGGTACGTTGATGTGAATCTCTTTGCAGTAGACTTTAGTCTTTCAATTCTCCAGCAAGCTCAATAACCCAGTATACAATATTCAGTGGACAGGTGGCAGATGGCAGATAGCCACTAACAATACAGTGCAGTCCCAATTATCCGAACTGCCTGAGAGATATCAGATCAGTTGGAATAATCAGGAGTCTGTATAACTGCCGGAACTGCTCTAGACACAATTCTGTTGCTTCCAAATGATGTAGCCTCTGTTGCTGTATCTCAGGATTGCCTGCACTGTGATTTATTGTACTTTACCCAGTAGTCAAACAGGGGGTTTCATCGTAACTTCATTTTTTGCACAGTGCACATTGTACCACATTGTCTGCGATTGTATCTCTTTTAAAGAGTTATGTGTGTGGATGTGATCTTTCTATGACCACCCTGCTCCCTCCCTCCCTCCCCAGGTCGCAGCTGGAGAGGAGCCTCCCAGACTCAGTTTGTTTACCTGGTACAATATTTGCTAAGTAAATATATAAATATTGTTTTAATGGTAATTTGTGTACAGTACAGTAGTCTCATCTTTCTCTTGCTCTCCTGTTCTCCGTAGCACACGGTCAGCACTCAGAAGTAGCCCTCTACCAATTTCCAGCCAAAATCTAAGCAGGATCGCAAACTACAGCACCGGCAAGACCACATTTTTCCACCAAAACTGCTAAGCCATAATGAATCTGCTGAAACCGCGCACTGACCTCTGTGAGCGGTCAGTAAGGGAGCACGCGCAACTTGATAGAAGAAAAAACCTACAGTAATTGACTGAAACTTGACACAACCATGCACTGACCTCTGGCGTGCTACCACTCTGTCTGTCCAAGTGAGTGTCTGCATGCATGCGAGCCTGAGTATAGGGAGTTTTAAAAAAGATCACTCAAATTTTAATACAGTAATAGTGTAAGAATAAGTGTGTAAGGAGGGAGTGAGGACAGCTGAATTGTGAAACTCCACAAAAAAACACCGCCTTCCTCGGTGGAGGGTAGTGAAAGCAGCCCCATCCGCACACTGATTTTTCTTCTGATCACCTGGGTTCCCTACCCAGAGCTTTTCCACTGCAGCTGCTAATATAGTCAGTGATCGAGCAACCCCTGGCGGCAGATTTAAAATTGTGCAACAGTAGAAACAGTAAAGCACAACCGCGATTATCCTATCCCCGTTCATTAGACAGAGAAACACTCTAGAGAAAAGGGTGCAGTTTGTTAGGTCGGGATATTTGGGGTTTGGATACTTGGGGTTGTACTGTATTATAAATAATGACATCTTTCTTAAATCAGTATTGTTCATTTCTAAACATTCCAGGTACCGTAAGCGGATGTCTCCTGCATATAATTTTAAAAGTCTAAGTTCAGTTGGCCTAGTTTTATGCAGAGTAAATTTTTTTTAATTAAAGTTCCAGTCTTTAAAAGTAGAAATCAACAAGATTTACAATATTTTCAATATTTTTTTTTTCTCTTTCTATTTATGCTCATCACTCTAGCTGGCCCCTTCTTCCTGCTTTCTTTCACTTCCATCACCCATCATCTCTGGGACTTGCCTGTTTTCTGCTTCTGCTCCCGTGGCACTCTGTCTCCCCATGGTGGGGCTTCTCCATCAGGGATGGGGAGGCCCCTTCAAGTCATCTTTATCTAACTCTGAAAGGAGAGGTGCCACAGTCGATGGAATGGGGTCTGAAGGAAGAGCAAGGAACCATCCTGCCACAGCTGGGATGTTTTCCTCTGGTGTTTCACCCAGACCCATGGGACATTGTGGATGAGGACATCATGGGTGTGTGCACACAATGTGCACCCTTGCATTGATATCTACAGTGACCCCACCCACTGGCCCTTCGACCACACTACCTCATGTGGTCACTGAGGTGGCAGTACAATGGCGAAGGATGGCACCCTCCGTCCAGCGTATTCGAGGATGCTTAATCCTCTTTCCCCCAGTCAGACCCCAGTGCCCCTGGCTCGTTTCTGAACTTGGGTCACCAGCGTTTCGAGTGGCAGCCCTACAGCTGTACTAGAATGAGAGCTTGTAATATGTTTCTATGTGCAGTCACTGAGGATCTTATGGTTATAAGAGTTTTTTCTCAAGTCCTTGTTATCCCAGACCCCTCAGCTTCGCAGTTCTCTCACACAAAGAACTTGAGAATGCACTCATAACCATGAGGCGCATAGTAACGATACAGACAAATGTATATTAAGTGACTGCATTCTGAATAAATGAATGACCTCTAAGGTGTGACTACCTATTATGTAACATAGTAACAAAGGTCGTTTGGGGTCAGAGGGGACTCTAGGTCCTTCTGGTCCACCCCTCTTCGTAAGTAGAGATGGAATAAGTATGCTGTGCAAACATGTACTAATTTGGAGATTCCCCACCCACTCTATTACCCAGGGTACTCTGTGATTCCCTTTGTATGCAAAATTGGTCCAGGTTTACTTTGACTCTTGTACTGTCTTCATATCTGCTGTCTCTGCAGGTGGGGTGTTCCATAGGTTTACCACCCTCTGGAACAAAAGTGCCACCTAACGTTACCCCTGAATTTACTACCTCTGAGTGACAGTGTTTTTCCCTGTATCCACCTGAAGGACACCAAATTAAACATCTCCGCCTGTTCAACCCTGTCGATACTCTTCATTATGTGGAAGACTGAGATCATGTCCTCTCAACCTCCTGTTCTCCAGGATGAACATGTTAAGGGCCTCCAGCCTCTCCTCTTAGCTTTTGTCCACCATACCCCATGCCATGTGGTGGTCCTGCGTTGCACCTTACATAGGAACATAGGTGATGCTAATCAAACTAGACCATGGTTCCACTGAGTTCACATTCTGCTGTCCAGACAGCTGCAGTATGCAGTATCCCATGAAATAACGTAGCCAGCTGCAGTTGGAAGTGCTACCAGTAAGGTTTGTGGGCTTTGGTGCTGTACCGATGAAAAGGAAAATCACTAGTTTCAGGAAGCTTCAGGAACCCAAGGCCAAGTGAGACGCCTTTTGTCTGTCTCAGGCATTCTAATTCTGCTATGAGGTGCATCCTTCCATCCATCCTTCCTCAGTGAATTAAAGCAGCTGTATTTGTGCACATACCATTTTTTTTAGTAGCAAGTTATTTCTGGCAAAAAGATCAATATATCCATGCTTCTTTTTACTGTCCTTCCCTTCTGCACCAAGACAAAGGGTTTTAAAGTTTTCTGCAGGCCCCATTCTCTGGCCACTCTCACTATGATTAAATAAAACATTTTGGTTTGGTGTGGTGGTGCTTACCAAAAATGTGTGCTGGCACTCTCCCAATACATTTACAGTATCAATGCAGTATATCAAATCAAAAAGTAACCTCTAGGGGCTGGTCTGTTGGCGCAGTGGTAGCGCTACTGTTTTTGACACCAGCGGCCCAGATTCGGGAACGAGCCTGGGTTGCTGGAGGTTTGGCTGGGCGAGGATGACCGAGCATCCTGTGGACACTCACCTCCTCAGGGAAGGTGGGGTTCCAGATTTCCCGCTGTTGCATTGCCACCTGAGTGACCACAGGTGACAGTGCATGCGAGGAACCAGCATTCAGAGAGGGGAGCGACGTCATTCTGATGTCATGATAGGTCATTCTGCTGATGCTCAAGGGATGGTAACCATAACAGAGAAAAAAGTCATGCAGGATGCCGCCCGCCACTCCACTGCAGGTCCAGCTCCACCGACTGGCCTCACTCTCCCTCATTGAAGCTTTAAGTCTGCCAGGGTTAATGGGATGCCCCCAGGCTGCCGTTCCTGTGGGGAAGGGGGGGTCATCCACGGAGGGAAAACAGGAGAAACGTTAATTCCCAGAGAAGGCAGGTGATGGGGTTGGATTGACCGGTACGGTTGAATGGGGCCAGTCGAAAACCAGGAAAAACATACAGTAAATTAAAAAAAAAAAAAAGTAACCTCTAGGGAAGGGATTTTTAAAATTTGCTAGTGGTGCCCATCTTTAATGACTTGTGTCATTAATTATAAAATTACTAATAAAAGCTGTTTTAAAGACTTCTGAGAGAAATAAAAACTTACTGATGACCAGTTTAACTCTGTCAGAAATATCAATGCTACAACTAACGAATACTACTGCTTTGAGTGCTGTATTTGGCAGTCCTGTTCTCCATGAGGAACAGAACCAGCCTGAGAATGAAAGTCTCAAATACTCCTTGCTCGCACTTCTTTCTTTTTTAAATTTATCTTTTTATTTATTTTTTTTTATTATTTTTAGTGACCACCATCACGGGGAATTTGACCCCTACAATCTTTTGGTCTTTTGAGTATCTGACCACAGAACATGAACCTAATTTTTAGTTGTACACATCGTTACTACCGTTTTTATAACAGCATTAGACCCTAACAGCTGACTAAATATCTAGCTGCCCATGGCATTCAGTGCCCTCAGCAACATGGGTTTTGGAAAGATCATAGCACTGCCACCACCCTCCTCACCTACACAGACTATATCCATGAAGCGCTCAACCGTGGTCACCTTGTAGGGTCTATATACATAGATCTTACAAAGGCATTTGATACGGTCAATCACTCCTTACTGCTCCGGACCCTACCCTCCCAAGGACTCTCCAGTGATGTTACTTCCTGGTTCAGAAGTTGTCTAGGTGGCAGAATCCAATGCGTAAAAATCTTAGACTCACTCTCAAGTAGCCGCCCCGTGCAATCTGGTGTTCCACATGGATCAATCCTTGGTCCGCTACTATTTAGCCTTTATCTCAATACCCTTCCCCTAGATTGCCCTTGTAACCTGCTCCTGTATGCAGATGACGCTGTGATTTACACCAGTCAGCCTGATCCTACACCCCTTACCAGTGACTTGCAACGTAGCTTTACCTCCGTTGAAGCCTGGTTCACTGAGCATAGATTAATTATGAACTATAAAAAGACCAAAGTGATGGTCTTTGCTGGGACTCATAACATGTTTAAAAGAGCCCAACTACCCATTTCCAACTATATTGGTACACAGCTTGAGCAGGTAACTAGTTTTATGTACCTGGGCATCACCCTAGACAGTACTCTTTCCAGTCAAGAACACATTAACAACATCTCCAAAACTGCTAATATCAGGCTAGGCCTCCTTTATAGGCATTGGCACTGTATGACCTAAGAGGCACTATGCCTCGCAGTGACTAGCTCCATACTGTCTGTCACTGATTATGGCATTGTATTTTATGGTGCTGCCACCACCACTGTCCTCAGAAGGTTAGGGGCTATTCTTAACAAAGCCTGCAGGTTAGTTACTCGTGCTAGTAGGGACACATATACCTGTGCCCTATACGTGCAGTCCAGTTGGCTCAACCTCCAGAGCAGAATCTCCTATCACACCTGTCTTTCAGCCAAAAAGATCTCTTTAGGGTTAGCCCCCCTATCTACCCAGCAGCTCCTCAACAGGGGCCACACTAACACGTGCTGCACGAGAAGCACGCCCAACCTAACTTTTCAGGTACCTTTGTGGCGGACATCTCAAGGACAAAGAGCATTTATGTATGGAGCACCTAGCTTAACCTCCCCGCACACCTTCTGTCTACTCCCAAAATTGGTCCTTTCAAAAACTGTCTCCGACAGCACCTAGCCAACCGCAGCAGCTGTGACTGCCTCACTTAACCCTGGTGTCCCTCTGCTTATACCTGTCCTGCCATTTTAATGACGACGCCCTCTTGGGCTGCTGTTCTGTGTCACCACTGAGTCTACGGTCATTTGCAACATTTCCCACACTATAACCTGGAACATTTCCACTATTATCCCCTGTCTAAAGTCAACCTCCTCGACTGCTCTTTCTTCTTTTCTTCCTCTGCCTGTTACACCTCATAACTCATCACTATTCTAGTTTACTTCTAACTGGCTTTCTCTGCCTGTACACCTGCCCTCCACCAACTTCTGGTTACCTTTTTAACCCTAGCACTTAATATCAGTATTATTATGCATTTTTAACCCTAGCACTTAATATCAGTGTAATTATGCGTTGTATGTACTAGGTTTATTTTTAAATGTCTCCTGGGTTTATTGTATCTCACCCAGCCTGCTTATTTGTACCCAGTGTACTCATGCTTGTTGCTCCCTCCTCTGTATAATTCCATATTGACGTGGAACCTTTGTAAAAGATCCCCTGGCTCAAAGATTCTTAATTCCAAGATTCAATAAATAAATGTGAATTCCAGTAGGACAGTTTTTATAACTGTCATAACCAAACGCGATAGTCTGCTGCTACGGGGCCCTGAGAGTTCTTTAAAGTCTAATGGGACCTAAGCAACCCATAAAAACGCTGATCTCAACACAAAAGTGTCGAATCAAGCAGCAGAGGTTTAGTAACTTACAGGTCAATCCTGTAAAGAGCTGTGTAGCCCAGTGTTCTCACCAGTTAATAAATAAATAATAAATAACCTTCACAGGACACCCCTTGGTGTTCATTTGTTGGACTTAAACAGGGGAGACTGCACCGTAAACTCCTGGGGCTTCAGGTTACACTTTTCACCCTTTCTTCATGTGTGAAACAGAGGGCACCCTTCTGGGTCAACATATCTTGCAGTAATTCCTCACTTTCTGCATACCTAGGGCAAATTTCACATTTTATTCCTGACGTGATTCTTTGCAGGCCTTGTTCCCAGCTTGCTTTAGGGTACAGTTGTGTAGGACTCCTTGGGCAGGATTAGCCTCTGTTGGCAGAGCTCAGGGCACATGTGACCTTCCAGAGCATATGTCATAGGTTTTGCAGAGGATTTCTCCTTGACACCTCCTGCGCATTGTCAGACTACCCCATGACTACCTCATTCCTGTCTGGATCAGCAGGGGCTGAATGCCTCGGGGGCATGCTGCTGTATGTCAAGTAATTGTTATATGCTCCATACAATATCCAATGTACTCCATGTGTTGTTGCTTGTCGTTTAATGCAATTGTATCCATATGCTGCTACTTGCCTCTGTTATTTGCTCAGTTGATAAACCTGCGTGTTATCCAACCCACCCCTTGTACCCCCTCCCCCCAGGTCGCACCGAGAGACGAGCATCTTGTTGCTCAGTGTACCTTTCTTGGTGAAACTTTTTCAATAAATAAATAAATAAAATGTCCCTTTAACTTAATTTCAGAGAATCCTTTGGGTGTTTTCAAAGATTTCTTGGTTAGACTTCGCTCAGTTTTTTCCCGTCCCACATAATCCACAGACACAGTGTCTCAGGAAAAATAGTACCTCAAGTGCTGAAACAGTACTTGCTTTGAATGTTCTGACAGGAAACTTCCCAAACGATGCACCAAATAGCAGGCAAATGTATCTGATAGGCAGCCACCAGCATAGGGGGCCCAGAAAGAGCAGCCTCTGCTACTTCAGATGTGATCAGATATGTTGCCTCTCTCAGGAGAAACTATCACAGGACTGATGTAGACGAGCAGGTTCTCATTGCAGTCCCACCATGGAACGAAGTAGAAAACTCATAGAAACACAGAATCTGATGGCAGATAAGGACCACTTGGTCCTCCTAGTCTGCCCATTTTTCCTACCTACTTGGCACGGTTCGTGCAGTAACTCCAGTGACTAGCAGTTTAGCTCAGTTCCCTGACACCTGTGCCCATGTCTTGGGACATGGATGTCAGAGGGGACTCCCTATCTTAACCTTTTACTTCCAGGGTAGCCTTTAAACCACATTTCTACAAACCTCGGGGGGGCCAGTAGGTTACATTGCCCTGCTGGTAGCATCATGGGTAAACCGTGGTTGTTCATGGTTAAGTTTATCCATTAATATAACCATGGCTTTCGTGGACAACCACTGACAGTAAATGAGCTATGGACAGACCACAGAGGACCATGGCCAGTATCGGTGTGAGAGTTATTCAAGTTGACCAGTCATTCTTCGTGCTTTACACTGGCTGCCTCTGTGTTTGCGCATCACCTTCAAGATCGGCTTGTTAACATACATGGCCCTAAGTGGTTGTGACCAGACTACTTAAAAGAGCTCCTGATTCCTTATCAACCACTCCACCCTCTCCGCTCTACCAAAGCTGGACTGCTAGTGATCTCCACCTCAAGGCTCAGGACGTCAGGTGATGGATCCTTTTGGGTGATGGCACCTATTATCTGGAACTGTAATCCCTATCCTATTCATGCAGCCAACTCAGTGAAGGCCTTCAAAGCCTCTTTCAAAACATTTTTAAGCAAGCTTTTAATGAAACCCGATTTAATTTAGTTTTAATCTGTGGGTATTTCAGTTTTATTTTGGTATGTGTAAGTAAAGCACTCGGATCACTTGATGGATTGAGTGCTATGCAAATAAAAATTTGTTTTTCCTTGCCATTCGTGATTATTATACGTTTGTTAATTTCAGAAAGTGACATAGAAACACAGAAAATGATGGCAGATGAAGGACTAGCAGCTCATCCGGGCTGCTTGAGCCTGTCTGATTTTGGGACTGTGCCCTTGTTAGTCCTACCTGCCCCTCCCCCCCCACCTGACCCCCTTCACACTATTCCCATGTGCCTGTCCCATCCTCTTTTGAGCCCTCCCACTGTTTTATTTATTTATTTAGCTATTAATTTATTTATTTATTTATTTATCTGTTTAGTTATCTATTTATTTAGTTATTTATTTATTTATTTAGCTATCTATTTAGTTATTTATTTATTTATCTATTTGGTTAATTTATTTAGTTATTTATTTAGTTATTGATTTATTTATTTGGCTTTTGTTTACCAGGTAAGTACACTAGACAAAACATATGCCTATTTTTTAGGTACGACCCAGGACAGTACAGGAAATCAAAAGAGCATACATAGTACAAATAGAAGCAAGGCAGATAGATACACTGGAGTCCGGGGAAACAGAGCATACATAGTAAGATACATAAGGTTACAGCAGTGGACACAGCCAAATGCAATAAAGTCACTAATGCAATGATCCAAGCAATATATACATATATATATATATATATATATATATATATATATATCTATATATAAAATGTACACATTATTCACAGGGCCACACCCCGACGGGCAGGCAAAACCCCAGCGTGACCTAAGCAAGGTACAGCAGGAGATATGCTCAAAATACAGTGCCGGAGAGCAGTATAATTAGTGGGGTTTGACAGTCGCATACTAAGGAGAGCATCAAGTGTTGCCACATGGAGGTGCATAGGCTCGCCAGGGAAAGGGAGGACCGGACCTGGACAGGAAAGGAGTTGCGTAGTCTAGGAGCACATGATGAGAAGTCCCTGTCCCCATATGGGTATGCGTAGCAGGAACCTTAAGGACCCAGTGACCTTAGGGAGTAGGTAGCCTCAGTGATAACCTCATTCTACACCATCACCACTCTTGGTGTGAAAAAAAAAAAAAAAAAGTACTTCCTATCATCTTTCTTAAACTCCCCCCCCCCAGTTTCAGGAACTGACCCCTTGTACCCGTGGTACTACTCATTGTGAACAGCTCGCCACTGTCTACCATGTTTATCCTGCAAAGGTACCTGAACACCTCAGTTATGTCACCTGTCTTTCTCCTGTCCTCCAGCATCTTCCTGCATTTGAAAACAAATTTCTACACTGCTCA
Source organism: Neoceratodus forsteri (assembly GCA_016271365.2). Classification (NCBI taxonomy): domain Eukaryota; kingdom Metazoa; phylum Chordata; order Ceratodontiformes; family Ceratodontidae; genus Neoceratodus; species Neoceratodus forsteri. Next base: position 1,413,809,854 of record CM057450.1, read on the forward strand.
GGTAATTTCTTTTTTCCATCAACCTTAAGATTCTGCAGTGAATACGCAGCCACACATAGTTTTGAAATAGCTTTTATTTACTTATGCATTGCTGCTGCTGCTCCGTGTTCTAATGCAGTCTCTCCTCATTCGTAACTGATAGAATGGCCTAAATGTTATTTATAGCACCATAAAATGAAACTCGTCATAGATGTGGTGAGTTTTCATATTCATTTTGTTATGCCCAAGTCTTTCATTTCTTTGTTTAAACCTGATTTTGCACAAAATGTTATTGTAAGTACTTAAATTAGTTAAAATTGTCAAATCCTGTATTCTGATTGCTACCAAATTTGCAGTCACCTGCTCTCATGACCATGGACAACCCACTGTCAAACATGGTTGAACCAGGCTTACCCATGGTGTGTCTAGAACATTAATTTTTTTTTGTTCTGTATTTTATCCCCCTGCCGACCGGCCTCCTTCCACTGGCCCCCCCATCACTGCCACCAGGCTAGTTGTGGCCATGGCCTCTGCCAGTTGAGGCACCAGCTGTCCCAGTGCGGTGGGGAGACCGACTTCATCCTGCCGGTCAGCTCTGTTCACCTCTGTTTTTATTCCCCACCCTGAGTGCAGAGCCAAGGCATGCAGTGATGCCAATGGCTGATCTGCGGCGCCTGCTACGCCTGGGCATCTAGCTCAGCATGCCCCCCATTTATGGGTTAGTTGTGCTGGCCCCAGCCACCACTAGGGGTCAGTCCAGCTTCAACCCTCCACGCCACTGGGCCGGCTTGTGTCTAGAACATTCATAAAACATATTTTACAAGGTTATGGGTACAACCACAACCAACCTCTGTGGACTCCAGGCGACAGATTGTCGGGGATATATAGTATGGAAAGTATCACGGCCTATATACGTAGCTGCCTACCTCAGTTTTAAGCTAAATGACAGAGTTGGGTTATGTATGTGCTATCTTACGATGATTCTTTTGTTCCATGAGATGTGATGTCTGACACAAAGAAGTTGGAAGTTGGACCTGGATAATATCTTGCATTTATATTGGTTCTCCTGTATGCTTGTATTGTGATGACTGGTTACTGTCACCAGTTTTATGTGACTTGTTTCACAGGAGATTCCATTCTGTGCTCTGCTGACTTTTGATTTTAGCTGTTTTAATTTTTATACCTGCTAAAATTGTAATATGCTCTGACTCAATAAACAGATATTTAAAAAAAAAAAAAATATTGGGAAAGGACATAATACACAGAGATCACGCTTAAAGAGTTCAATAGCAGCTTTGACCAAGAACCAGTAACCAAACGGAACCAAAACATGATCCATTGATGAGCTACATATTTTAGGAATATATTTTGATAAACTGCATTTTAGTTTGAAAAACAAAAAAAGATAAGCTAAGTAGTTGTTATTGACAGCTACTATAAGAGATGGCATATTTTAGTTTGAGAGTTAAACTTATCCTGGCAAGGCGCAAGATAGATCATGTTCAGGATCTGAGGCAACATGGATTCACAGCAGGAAGGTCGTGTCAGATGAATCTGACAGATTTTTTTGATTGGGTGACTAAGGAGGTAAATTGGGGGTATTTCAGCAAAGCCTTCGACACCCTCACACATAAAAGGCTGCTCAACAAAATGAGTAGTCTGGGTATGGGGCACAAGGTGGTAAACTGGATTAGGAACTGGCTATCGGACAGGAAGCAGAGGGTGGTGGTAAATGGGGTCCAATCAGGGGAGAGGGGGTGACCAGCAAGATACCGCAGGGATCCTTGGGCCAGTCCTGTTTAATGTCTTCATTAGTGACATTGCGGTAAGACTGGAGGGAAAGGTCTGCCTGTTTGTAGATGACACCAAGATCTGCAACAGGGTGGATACTCCAGACGGGGTGGAGAGAATGAGGAGAGACCTGGGGAAGCTTGAAAAATGGTCTGAGGTGTGGCAACTGATGTTCAGTTCTAAGACGTGCAAAATAATGCACCTGGGAAGAGGGAACCCTGGTGAGAGCTACAGGATTTGGGGGTGCCTGATGATCACCAAGGAAGAAAGGGACCTGGAGGTCATCATTTCTGACTACCTAAAGGTGTCTATGCAGAGTACAAAGGCTGCAGGGAGGGCCAGTGGCATGCTGGGGGGGATAGGCAGAGGAATCACTAGCAGAAGGGGGAGGTGGTGATGCCATTGTACAAAATGCATTGAGGCCTCACTTAGAGTACTCTGTGCAGTTCTGGAGGCCGCATCTTTGTAAGGACATTGCCAGGGTGGAAGCGGTCCAGAGAAGGGTGACTAAGATGGCACAGGGCTTGCACTAGAAATGTATGTGGAGAGACTAAAGGACCTCAATACGTATTCGCTGGAGGAGAGAAGGAATCGGGGGGACATGATAGAAACATTCAAGTACCTTAAGGGCATAAACAAGGTGTGGGAGGGGGAGCGACATGTTCCAATATAAGAGATGTACAAGAACAGTATGCTGTCTCTACGGCACACCAGCACAGTGAATCCCCCACAGTGGAACCCCAACCGCACCTATATTGGCAGTGAATGGGATTTCACTTCGATGGACTTTGTGGTGATGGGGGGTATATACCTAACTCCACTGTCTGTGTGACGTGGAGTTAGATATCTAAAGTAGGGGCGGGTGTGGGGGATTGGGTGTTGTGGTGTTGCCAGTCTTTGCGGGTACGCATCGGTATCGGGGGGGGGGTTGAGGGGTTTCTGACGCTGTTAAGGACATCACTGTGGGGGCTGTTGCGCCGGTGTCGTAGATCCTACAAGAACGTGGGGGCATGATATGAAATTGAAAGGTGGTAGGCTGAGGGGAAGTGTGAGGATGTTTTTCTTCACGGAAAGAGTGGTGGACTCGTGGAATAGACTGCCACAGGAGGTGGGGGGGAACACAGTGGAGGGTTTTAAACATGCATGGGGCAGGTGTAAAGGTACCTTAGAGGTGGGAAGGTGGGGTGAAAAGCCATTGACCAGTTAGGGTCAGAGGCCACAAACTAGTGCAGGGCTTTCGGGCAGACTGGATGGGCCTGGCGTTCCTTATCTGCCGGTAATTTCTATGTTTCTATGATTAGATGAAGAAAGAAATGACATAAACTGTAAAGAGGCTAACTAGAAAAAATCAAGAGAGTCCTGTCTTTCAATCTAATCTACACACTTGGGGTTGATACTTTAGCTCTGCTTATCTAGACCATTGTAAAGGGCTTAAGTCTACCCATCTCAACATGAGGCTAGACTGGCAACAGGAATAGTTTACATAGTTTCACTGTATAATCGTTACCATAATAACTTTAAATGATGGGAGTGCTAATGTGATAAAATGATTGTTTATATTTTAACGTGGTTACCATCTATGATATAATCTAAAACTGGACACAGAATAGATTTGGTTAATATAATTAAAAAAACAAAACATCAAGCATGGACACTAAAAATTATATTTAGATCATGGATTATCATGGCTGCTACCATCAAAATCTTTCTGTTTCACTTACCAAATTGAAAATTGATTTAGTTTTCTCAGGCTCATTTTTTTTTTTCCAGGCATGTGTGTTTCTTCATCAGCCATGGACAGTCTTATCCATGAATCATGTACAAACCATGGATCAAGTTATTGTGGGCAAAGATCAGGGCAGGGATGACCCTGGATGTCCATGGACAACCTTGTTTGTCCATAAAAACATAGATTACCGCAGAGTGGGGGCTTTTGTTACTATAGTTTTATAATGGTGTTAGGCTGTAGATTCAAGTTTTGTTACTATCATTTTATAGCTGCACAAGGTTCTAGATCTGGGTCCGGTTCTGTTACTTTCATTTTATAGTGGCACTAGGTTGTAGATTAGAAGCCATTTTGGTTACTGCTATATTATAACTGCATAAAGCTGTACAGCAAGGACCAGTTCTGGTACTGCCATTCTGTAACAGCATTAGCCTGTAGAGCTGAGACCAGTTCTCTTACTGCCATGTTATAACTGCCGTGTTATAACTGCCTGATGCATGCAGGATGACCCACGGCATGCTCAGGCCCCACTTCCTGCCACCAGCCACTCCTCCAGCATGGGCTTCACTTGCTACCAGAATTCAAGCTGGGCAGGTGATATTACCTGGGTGTGGCCAGGCCCTACGGGGGGATGGTAGGTAAAGTGAAAATAAGTGCTGAGAATGCAAGAAGATGGTACTGGGCCCCACCAGGGGAATGGATTACACCGGTGAAAAGGGGGCATAAAGTATAAATGTAAAAAAAAAAAATTTAGTTTGAAAATGAAAATAGGGTAACTTCTATTTCATTATGGACAAGCAAAAGTATGGTTCTAATACATTAATTTATGCACTACAGTGGTAGCATTGGAAGCAGCAGAACCCATTGTGTCTTAATCCCTGCTAGTCTCGTAGACATGTCCAGTATCCTGCTTCCTACTTGGATGCATGTGCAAGAGTTTCTTAAAGGACTCAACATTCTTATTAACTCACTACCTCCCTAGGTAAACTGTTCCACAGTCACACCACTGTATTGGTAAAAAAAAGAGATTTTCATAGAGGGTATCTCTTGCATCAGGCCACACCTATGGAACTCATAGCCGCCAGGCACTAGGACCACATGGAAACTTTTCTAGCTAGTCTACAAGGGGCCGTCCACAACGATGTCTGACACCGCAACGTCCCTCCCATATAAACCTGGGTGGCCCTGTGCCCTCTTTAGTTTCCCCTGCCACATTTTTCTACTTACCTTTCTTTTCTCACCCTAGTTTTATCAATCAATTTATTTTAAAGTGATTTCTGAGTTTTTTTCCCCACTTCTTTCTAGTTCCCAAATCCACAGGGGATTTGTGGCCCATCCTAGATATCAAGAACCTGAATTTCTAGATCCAGTACAAGAAGTTCAAGATGGTGACACTGCATGGCCTCCTGCCACTGCTGCATCAGGGAGATTGGATATGCTCCCTTGACACACAGGATGCATACCTGCATATCAAGGTGTGTGCTGCCCACAGGCAGTACCTCCAGTTCCAGTTCCAGGGGGAGTACTACCAGTTCCAAGCATTGCCCTTTGGCTTGTCTTCTGTGCCTCGGGTCTTTACCAAGTGCTTGTTGGTGGTAACAACAGCCCTCAGGAGGGAGGGGCTGCACATCTTCTACCTGGGTGACTGGCTGCTCAAGGCACAGTCCAGGGAGCTCCTATTCCAGACCCTGGAACATAGAAGACACCTGTTCCAAGCTCTGGAAATCACGGTCAGTCTGCCCAAGTCAGTCCTAACCCCTTCTCAGCACCTTCAGTACATTGGAGCAGTTTGGGACACAGCTCAGGGCCTCGCTTTTCTGCCACAGGACAGTGCGGAGTGTCTCATGGCACAAGCCCAGCTGCTTTACAACAGTAAATATGTCACAGCCAGAACCTTCCTCGGGCTCTTAGGCCTGATGGCTGTAGCAATCATCAGTGCTTTTAGCCAGGCTCCTTATGTGGATTCCCCATTGGACATAAAGGGTTCAGTGGGACCAGTGCACTGATGACCTAGAACAACTAGTCCTAGTCTCCTCTCTGATCAAGAAGGTGCTGCTGTGGTGGATGGAATCCAGCAACCTATTGAGAGGGGTCCCCTTCCTAATTTCTTCCCCTTAAAACAGATCCTCACCACCGATGCCTCTGGGTTAGGCTAGGGGGCCCATTTGGGGCCTCACCAGACCCAGGGGATGTGGTCCACAGAGGAGGCGGTCCTCCACACCAGCATCCTAGAGATGAGAGCTGTCCTGTATGTTTTACAAGCCTTCCAGGCCCATCCGTCTCTGGGTCCTCTACTGGTGCAGATGGACAACATCAGTGTAGTGCACTACATCAACACTACATCAACAAACAAGGGGGGACACACATGTATCCTCTGTGTCGAGAAGCAATGAGGATCTGGTACTGGGCTCTGGAACATGCCCTAGAACTGTCGGCCATCCATGTTCCAGGTATCCAAAACGTCCTGGTGCACAGGCTCAGCCGGTCGCTGTCTCAGATGCTCGAGTGGGAGCTGCTGACCTGGGTTGAAGACCTGTTTGACAGATTCAGTGATCCAGAGTTGGACCTTTTTGTGTCCTCACTCAACGGAAAACTGTCGCATTTCTGCTCTCTCACTCCAGGGGCTCGAGTTTTCTGGCAAGATGCGTTGTCCCTGTCTTGGAAAGGGAGGTTCCTCTACATCTCCCCTCCCATTCCTCTAACTCTGAGGGTACTAATCAAGCTTCAGATGGAGGGGGCCACGCTAATCCTTATTGTCCCCTTTTGGCATCATCAGATCTGGTTCTCCTTACCGTAGAAGTTAGTGGTGGAACCTCCAGTACCCCTACCCCGTGCAAAGGCCTGCTGTCACAGGAGCAGGGCACCCTAGTCCATCTGGACCTCTGGTCACTCACCTCCATTCCTGGCTTCTGAAGATATAGCCATGGGTAGATTTGGGGTGTCCCAAAAGGTGGCCGATGTCCTGATGGCTGCCAGAAAGCCTTCCATCAGGGCCACTTATTCCATGAAGTGGGAGCACTTTCCTCTGTGGGCAGTTTCCCATCGTTTGGACCCTTTCATTTGTCCTGTGAAACAGATTCTGGAGTACCTGTTGTCCCTTCCAGATTCGGGCCTGCAATACTCCTCCATTAAGGAGCACCTGTCAGCCATTTCTGCCTTCCATATGCCTGTCAATGGCCATATGATGGCACAACTAGAGGAGTACTGTGCATTTCTGAGAAGCATTCTTCATCTGAAGCCTCCCATCCACAACCCAGTCAAGGCTTGGGACATAAATTTTGTGTTGGAGAAACTTATTTTGGCTCCTTTTCAGCCAGACATGACATGCGAGCTGCCCTCTCTGTCTTGGATAGCATTATTTTTAGTTGCTATTACTTCTGCTTGAAGGATTTCAAAGCTGCAGGCTCTCGTGTGAGCAGCCTTATTTGATTTTCTATAAAGACAATGTGTCTTTGCATATGAACCTGAAGTTTCTACCTAATTTGTGGTGTCTGAGTTTACCCTGACTCTAACCTTCCACCTACTTCTTCATAATCCTGAGCATGCCATTCCAGGGGAAGCATTGCTCCATACTTCAGATGTGCATAGAATTCTGCATTACTATACACACCACATGAAAGACTGCAGGAAGTCCTCACAGTTATTTGTTTCCTAAGCCCCTGGAAAGGAGGGCGTACCAGTTTCTAAACAGTGCTCGTCCAAATGGTTGGCCAGCTGTATTACTTTTTGTTATAGGAAGTATGGTAAGGAACTTCTTGGTGGTGTTCGTGGTCATTCATCCAGAGGTATGGCCACTTCTCTTGTCTGTTTCAGGAACGTTTCAGCTGCAGAGATCTCTGCTGCTGCAACTTGGGAGTACAGTCCACACCTTCACTAAACACTACAGTGTGGACATTGCTTCAAGGAGAAGGGCAGGCTTTGGTCTAGTGGTGCTTTAGGGCCTCCTGTCTTAGATTTATGACCTCCAGACTGTGTCTATGTCTGTAACTGTTTGGAACTTGTTCTATAGGTGTGGTCTGCTGCAAGAGATACCCTCAATGAAGATAGTATGGTTACGTAAGAACTTACCATAACAGTAGATCTTTGAGAGGATCTCTTGCATCAGGCTATGCCATCCCCACCCCCTGTTCCCTTTGGCTTTCAAGCTTTTCTGTGCATGTTCCTCTTTCTCCAGGACGGTTCACCTTCTTTTTTTTTTTTTTTATTTTCTATTTTTACCCCTGCCCCAACCCAGCACTGTCACCCAACTATGTTACCTGACGCCACCTCTTCCCTTTGGGATTCCCCCATGGAACCCTGGCTTATCCCCCAGGTGGGGACATGGGGTGGGGGGGTGCCCCCCTTCCCCAGAGCAATCAAGTCATCTTCGAGGAGCCAGTCAGTTCTGCAGCTGCCGGTAGGTGAGGAAACATTATCGGGCCCTCACATCAGTGTCACACTGGGAAAGGCATTTTCCCATGTACACCCTCCCAGAGCATGATTTGCCACAGCACCAAGACTTATGCTGGCATCCCTCATGCTCTCCCCTGCTGTTGCGGGTGTCAGGGCTCCAGCCATCACCAGAGATCAGGCCACCCCAAGCCATTGCGCCTCCCCCATCCTCCCCTTGGCCAACCCTCTGACTCCCGGGTGTGCTCCCAAACCCGGGTCACCAGCGTCGCAAGCAGAATTCCAACTGCTGCGCCGACAGTTCACTTTCTGTTTCGCCTCTCCTTCTGGCGGGAACCTCTGGCCCCCTCAGTTCGCTGGCCAGTGATCCTCTGCATGGGGTTTCTGATGGGAAAAGAACTGAAGAAGGCATGGGGCCATCCATGTCTATATGGGAGGGCAGTCGCTGCGTCTGACATCGTCGTGGGCAGCCCCTTGTAGACTGCGAGCTAGAAAAGTTTCTGTGTGGTCCTAGTGCCTGGTGGCTATGAGTTCCATAGGTATGGCCTAATGAAAGAGATCTTCTCGAAGAGCTACTGTTACAGTGAGTTCCTACGTAACTGTACTTTTTTCCTAAAATCAACCCTAAATGCTCAGGGGCTGATCCCCCTTGATACTTCTTGCTGGACTGTCTGTAAATCACTTACAGATATTCCCACCATACCATGTAGTATTTTAAAGATCATAATCCTATCTCCCTTCAACTTCTTATATTCCAAGGAGAACATTACAGTCTCGCAAGTCTTTCCTCATAGTTCCACACCTTCATTTATTCCACTATCCTCGTGGTCTTACTCTGCACCTTCTTAAACCACTCCACACAAAATTCCATATCAATAAAACCGGTCCATATAACCCACCCTCAGGACGCACCTGGAAACAAGCTGTCACATCTTAGTGTGCCTTTCCTGCTCAAAAATTGTAAATTAGTAAATAAAATGTGCCCTACCAACAAATGGTTTTGCTGGCCTCTTTTAACTTTTCTCAGTATACCTTCAGTTGCTCTCAGACCGATGTCCCTAGTATTTTTGGAATGCCATCTTCTTAGTTCTTAATGCCTCCCACACCTCCCTGATGTACCTGATAGGTTGATGTTTTTTTAATTTTTTTCCCTATCTGCTGGAGACGAGCTTTGGTTACCTCTACTATGACTCCCTTTGATTTTCTTCCACTTGTTTTCTACCTCCCATCTCTTCCACCCATAGGGTTACCACCTGTCCTGATTTCCGCAGGACAGTCCTGATTTGGGCAGCTGTGTCCTGCAAAAAAACATGAAAAATACCAAATGTCCTGATTTTATAGTAGAAAAAATATTTTCTAACTTTCCACTAAATGTTCTAGAAAACTACAATAACTTAACTACAATACCTTAAAATGATGAGAAACAATAGAAGCAACTAAGAAACTACAATACTTAGCCTTAATTCTGATTATATAGGGAAAACAAGACTTGTATTGGTCGAGGTTACTTATCGTCCTGCGAAAAATCATGTTTCAGTAAGAAATGTCCCACTTTGGGCTTCTTGAAAGGTGGTAACCCTATCCACCCATCTCAGTTTTTCCCCAGAATATCTCCCCTATTTTCCCCCTAAAATATGCTCACCTGAAGTGCAGTACCATCTTCTTTCACTCGGGGCACTGGGCTTCCTGGCTGTAGAGAACCTCACCGAGCTGTGATCTCTTGCCCCTGAAAGTTCTTTAATGCTAATCTTTTCTGTTAAGTCTGTAGTTGACAATGCCAGGTTGAGGATGGCCCCATTCTTGGTTGATTCCTTCACCTACTGCATGAGGAAGCCTCCCTGCACTGAATCAAGAGCCTTTCTCTTGGCACTCCTTGCCTCTGGCATCTCCCAATCTACATCTGAAAGATTATATCACCCATCAGGATCACATTTCCCATTGTGGTTGCCCTTCTGATATGGTCTTCTATTGCCCTGTCCCCCTCCTTGGACTGGTTTGGCGGCCTATGGGACACCTCCCACCCTGAGGTTCTTTCCTCCTTTCACTGTCAGCTGAACCCACATGATTTCTACCCCTCTCCCTCCCCCAGGCTCCAGTCTTCGATTGACTTCATGCAGTTGCTAATGTATTTTGTGAGCCCCTCCTTTTCCCCTATCCCTTCTAAATAAGGTGTAACCCAGGACACTGGTGTCACAGCTGCAGTTTTGTTGCACCCACGTTCCTATGATGGCAGCTACAGTATATCCAGGTTGTCCAGTGCCACCCTGCCTGGTAGTTGATTATTTTATTCCCAGGACTCCTGGCGTTCATATAAACTGTCTTTCATTGGCTAGGTATAGCATCCTTCACATAACTGACTCTACTTCCTCCTATCTCTATCCCCTCGTTTTTTTTTTGCCCCCACATCACCGTTACTGCATTGTCCTTCTACACTAGATTGACTGATTTTTGTCCATGTTTTGTAAGTGCATTGTTTAATATGTTAAATATGCACATGAAACTGAGAATGTCATCTAACAAGACAACCTTGTAAATAGGACTTTAGAGTCCCAAGTGTCCTGTCCTGTTGGAAAAACAAAGATATTTACTACTACTACTACTAGTTGGGGAGTGCCTGCAAGGTGTCCCAGAGTAGAGATTTGAAATGATCTCATTTAGTTATTGGAAAATTGGTGACCAGAAGAGGTGCATTGAGCCGCCAAGGCTTATTTCCATGCACAACCTGGTGGAGGGGGTAATGAGGGATGAACAGGTCCATAAAAGATGCATTGACATGGACAGTTAACACGGTTAACAGTTAACAGTGGCACCAGCCAAAATACCAATAATGCATTAATTAAGATGAGATAGTGCTGGGGTCCACTGTAGAATGTCACTAAGCCAACATTTTCTATTTCTATAAAAGTTGATGTTAACAGAGATAGTAATTACTACTAATCTTGGAGGGGAAGACGCCCACTACATAACAGATTAAACCTCAGTTGCACAATGTCTATGTACATTCTGATTCAAATGCTCAAAAGTGAAAACTGATGTTGGTTTAAAAAAAAATCTCTTTCAAAGCCCACCACATAGTGAGTTGGAATCTGCTAACCGTAGGGCTTCACAGCATTGCTGGTGACCCTCCGCTTTCAAATCTGTACTTAGAAAAACCTACAACCTGTTTTTGATATAAATCTGCAGCATACTGTAACACAATACCCAGTTTTATCATTCGTGCTTATACTTTTAATTTGTTGGCAGCTCTGGCTAATGGCGGTCCTATATTTGTTATTTAAGCTGTTATTCTTTGCAGGCTGTACCGAGACTTAAAGGACACCGAAACAGAAATTCAGCATTTTGATTTTCTAAAATCAGGTTTCATAGCCCTTTAAAGGAAAGGCTGCTGTTTACATGAATGCTGGAACTGCATTTACTTAATTAAGATAAATGCAGTTTCGTAGCATTTAAAAAATGTAAACAGCCTCTCCTGGTTCAAATTTCCCTCCTTCAGCTTCTCTTCAGTGTCTGCTGATGTGCAACGTGATTACGTCAAGTAGAAGAGAATCTGATCAGCCGTCATGCAGTAGGACAATGTTCTCACTTCATTTCACAGTCTATTTGTTTAAAAGGGTAAAAAAAATCACTTAACATATGTATTATTCATACTAATACATATGTCAGATGATTGTTTTAAACATTTATGGAACACACCACGCTGAAACAGTTTTTTTCCACATAGCACACTCCATCCCAACAGTGTCATCAGTCTCCTTTCTGCTGTCCATTGTCCACTCTCCTTAATGCCCCATATTCCCAATCCTCCAGCAGCTACCTCATTGTTTAAATACCTGGTGGTCCAGTGGGAGAAACACAGAGAACCATGAAGATCCCTGCTTCTAATGCCGCTGCAATCAGAGCTTATGATAACCGACGCCCCCCCCCATATTCATCCTGTCTTTAGCATAACCCTCCCCAGATGCTCAGTTATCCTGCTGTCAGTTTAATTTTCAAAAATACTTGGTGGTCTACTGAGAGAAAAAAAGAACCCAAAATAAGATTATTTGCCCCCGTAGTCTGTCGCCAGAACCTGAGCTCACCACAGCATCCTGTCTATACTAGCTTCACTTCGCTATCTTGGATGTGCCTGATTCCCCTGTTACTGTATCCTGGTTTTGTTCTTATCAGCAGTACCTGGTGGTCAAGTGGGAGAAGCAGAGAGTGCAAAATCCGTGGTCCCATGAAGACCGTGTGCTGCTGTTTACGCTGCCAAGTCGATGCTACAACCAGAACGGTCCAGTTATAGCGACAGCTTAGCAGTAGCATCCGAGAGCTTTGTGGGACTGGTGTTTTTGTGCGCTCACTCTCTCTCACTAGACCATCAGATATTGCTGATAAGGACAAAACTGGCACACATCAACAGGGGAATTACGCGCTTCAAGATAGGCGACAGTGAGCTCCAGTTCTGGCAACATACTAGAGGGATCAAGTAATCTATCTTCTTTGGGGTTCTTTTCTCTCCCACTAGGTTACCAGGTATTTTTGAAAATTAAACTGATATGGCAGGATAATTGTGCACTTGGGGGAGGGCTATTCTAAAGATGGGATGCGGCGGCCACGCGGCGGGGGGGTGGTTATCAAGAGCTCTGGTTGTGGCAGCATTAGAAGCAGGGATCTCCGTTGCTGTCTGTTTCTCCCTCTAGACCACCAGGTATTTTTGAAATAATAAGACAGGTATTGGGGCACTAAGGAGCATGGACAATGGGCAGTGGCAAGGAGGCTGATGACACAGGAGGAGACTTTACTGGGATGGAGCATACTATGTGGAAAAACGACGTTTCTTCAGCATGGTGTGTTCTACAAACTTAAAAAAATCATTACGTAATATATGTATTAATATGAATAATACTGTTAAGTGATGATTTTTAATCTTTTAAACAACTTGACTGTTAAATGAAGAACATTGTCCTACCACATGACGGCTGTGCCTGCTACAGCATTTGTTGCTGATCGGGCTGTCTCCTTATTGACGTAATCATGTTGCATGTCAGCAGCTATTTCAGAGAAGTTGAAGTGGGAAAGCTTGTTGTTTACATTTCTTAAATGCTATGAAACTGCATTTATCCAAAATAAGTAAATGCAGATATTACTTTAAGGAAGCCCTTGCAGCAGGCCAACACCGGTGAGACTTACCTGCCAGGTGCCAGGACCACACAGAAACTTTTTAGCTAGCAGTCTACCACAGGGGACCACCCTTTGCCGACGTCACTCTATCATATAAAGGCAGGCGGTTGTCCACACCCTCCCAAGTTCGTTCCCAACATCGACTTATGAACGATGGATCACTGAAGCAACTGCAGCTACAGTCGACCGCCATTACCTGTGCTTGCCATGCTTTTTAATTTTTACTGTTTTCTTTAGTTTTATCATAGAATCTTCTGTGTTACCAACATCGGGTTTGTCTTCCCCACCTGCCTTGTCTTCCGACCACTTCACAAAGTGTGCCTGCAGCAAACAAATTCCTGAGAAAGACCATCACTCTGCTTGCATCCTGTGCCTTGGCCCCAGCCACGACACCGAAGCCTGCCAGATCTGTCAGAAATTTTAACCAGACCACTCGGAGACGTCGCCTAAAAATCCTGGAGAGCCATCTGATAAAGCAGAAGCTTGTCGCAATGGAAAAAGAACTGCAGGCCAGGAGCTCTTCGACTTCACCAGCCCAGTCCTCCAGGGCTTCCTCCTCCTCTCAGTCCTGGGAAAAATCTAGCAGGAAGCGCAAACACTGGGACTGGTTTACTTTCCGTTCGTGGTCTCCTCATAAACCTTTGACTGTATCTGGGTCGTCCTCCCACAGGGGCGGCCCCTGTGACCCCATCTACCCTTACTCCTGCAGGGCTACCAGTGGCCCCTCTGCCCACCCTTATCTCGGTCACGGGTGGTGGCTCCTCAGGGCAGGGGACTTTGTCCCCTGACACTTGGGTCCCTAATTTTCATGGGCTCTCAGCCAGGAGGCTCAGCCAGTGCAGGTGCAACCCAATGGCTCTGGCGCCACCTGCATCGGTCCCCCTTTCATGGGCCATCACCAGTCCTTCTTGGCAGCACCTGCAGGAGGCTACTGGTGTCTCTCCAAGACCAGTATCACCTCTGCCTTCATCAGGGAGTTCCCCTTCTCCCCCGGCGCCTATCTTTCCTCTCCTGACGCTGGTGGGTTTCCCTCCCAGGCTTTCTCAACTGGTTCTCGCTGGGCCAGCGCCAGTATTACCTCTGGTGCTGCCGGCACATCCGGCGCCTGCTTCACAACCTGCTCCTGCTGGTCCTCTACCATGGTGCCCTATGCTGGCCCTCTGCTGCCTTTTCCATACCTGGCAACTGCCTACCCCTATCTACCGGTATAGAACTACCCTGCGCCGATGGACTACAATGCTCTTTTTATTGTGTGGTAGTCTTTAATGCAGAAGCAGACCCCACCCTTCAAGGCCCGCCTCCAGCATCCCCTCAGTGGCCTGCTGGGGATTTTTCACCCCTGGACTGAGAGCGGCCGGGTCCCAGTATTCCATGTATGCCAGGGCCTGAACCCAACATCAGTTCTGGCGGTCACCAGGACAGGCATCTGCCGGCTGATATTGAGCCACATGAGGAGGATGAAGATGACTTGGAGTATTCTGAGTCTTCCTGTATTCCGGGGGACTCCTCTGAGGATGCAGAACCTGTTCAGGTGGTCCCTAAGTCCCCTCCTGATTATCCTTCTTTTATGGACATCACGAGGCATATCCAGGCCACCATGGGCTGGGAAACTGAGGAGCAGGATCTGGAGTGGTGTCGGCTGACCATTTATTTCAGGCAGCCTGATGCCCTCCCCTTGGTGGTGCCTCCTTTTATTGATTCTTATGAAGTTGTCACCAGGGCAGCTTGGAATTGTCCTTCTTCAACCCCAGTAGTGCTTAAAAAAGCATATAGGCTCTACCACGCTCCAGCTGGTAAGCCCTTTTTGGGGGGGTCAGCCTAAGGCAGAATCTGTGGTCATCAGTGCGGCACACGGCTGCACTAAGAAACCCAAGCACCTCAGGTCTCTTCCCCCTAATAGGGAGTTGACTGCTGGACTACCTGGGCAAGCGAGTCTTCACATCTTCCACCCTGGCCATCTGGGCCATTAACTATTTTGCCCAAATGGTCCAATACCAGAACGTACTTTGGGACCAGGCCAGGGAACTGGTTCAGGCTTTGCTGAACAACCTGTCCAAGAAACAGCTCACCCAGGTTCTTAAGGTGGGCTCTGATATGGGGACCCATGTCCTTTGGGCCGCCTGTGATGCGTTGATGCCTTGGCAGGGGTGCAGCCACCAGTGTCTGTCTCCAGCGCAACTCTTGGCTCTGGGTGTCCAGCTTTTCCTCTGATGTGCAGTCCAGTATTTTGAATGACCCTTTTGGGGTTCTGTCCTTTGCGGGGGGGGGGGTGTCCAGGATCTAATTTCCTTCCTTCATGAGTTGGGCCAGGCCCTCCGGTTCATTCACTCGGTGTACCATACCCAGCCTAAGTCTGGTAAGCGGCGGCTCTTTTGCCACTTCTCCCACAGACAAGCCCATCCACCCACCAAATGCCAGAGCAAACACAAAGTGTTGACATATCCATCTGCAGCCACCGCCAGAGCTCCTAGAGTGCCCCCCCGGCACCCGCCCCTACTTCCTGACTCCTTGGCTGACCCACCACCCCCTCCAGAAGGGGTTCTGGTGGAGGCAGTCGAGGGTGGGGGGGTTCTCCCTTCACCTCAATGGGTGGTAGGGCATTATCTTGGACAACTGGGTTCTGCAGATCATAGAACACAGCAACACTCTAGAGCTGCTCGAGTGGCCCCCGGAAATTCCTCCGGGCAATTCTTCCTACCGCTTCAGCTCATCTGTCTCTCATCTGGGAAGAAATACAGGCTCTTCTCCAAAAAAAGGGCCATAGAGCCTGTCCCCTTCAGCTCAGTGGGGCAGGGGGTTCTCACTTCTTCCTGGACTCCAGGAAGACGGGGGGGATCTCCAGACCATGCTGGATCTGAGTCATCTCAGTTTGTACATAGAGTACAAATGCTTCAGGACGGTCACCCTTCAGGGTTTATTGCCCCTCCTGCACCAGGAGACTGGCTGTGTTCTCTGGACAAGCAGGATGCATATCTGCACATCAAAATGTTTCCTTCCCAATCAGCGCTTCCTTCGCTTCCATTTCTAGGGAGCCCATTTTCAATTTGGGGCCCTCCCTTTTGGCCTGTCATGGGCCCCCAGGGTCTTTACCAAGTGCCTAGCGGTGGTAGCGGCTGCCTTGAGGCAGGAGAGCTTCTACGTGTTTCCCTACCTGGACGATTGGCTCCTAGTGACCCCATCCAGAGACTGTCTTGTTCAGACTCTGGAGCATACCTTCCATCTTTTCCAGGCCTTGGTTATCACCATCAACAGGCCAAAATCCTGCCCGTCTCCCTGCTTCGGGTTTGGGCTGGGGAGCTCACTTGGATGCTCACCAGACTCAGGGCACCTAGACAGACACGGAACAGGGTCTCTATCAACATCCTGGAGATGTGCACGTTTTTATGTGCTCTGCAGGCCTTCCAGACTCATCTTCTTTTTGGTCTGCTCTTAGTATAGATGGACATGTGCATGATGTATTACATTAGCAAGCAGGGGGACTCACTCTTACCCCCTGTGCAGGGATGTGATGAGAGTCTGGTATTAGGCCATCAAGCATGGTTTGTAACTCTCAGCTGTCCCTGTTCCAGGCATCCAAAACGTCCTGGCAGGCAGACTAAGCCGCTCCCTGTCCATTGCTCATGAGTGGGAGCTTCTGACTCCAGTGGTTGAAGATCTTCTCAACAGATGGGGTTGACCAGAGTTGGACTGGTTGCATTCCCACTCAATGCAAAGCTGCTGCTTTTTTGCTCGCTAGATCCCAGGCCTGGAGTTTTCTGGCAAGACGCATTGTACCTCTGCTGGAAGGGGAGGTTTCTGTACACCTTCTGTCCTTTCCTGCTCCTCCAGAGGGTGCTGCAGAGATGATCCTCATAGCCCCCTTCTGGCCATGTTAGATCCAGTTCCCCTTGCTGCGGCTGCTAGTGGTGGAACCTCCAGTGCCCTTACCTCTGTGTACCAGCTTGCTTTCCCAGGACCAGGGCACCCTGGTCCATCTGGATCTAAAATCTCTGCATCTCCATCCGTGGCTCCTGCGGACTTAGCCATCGCCTGCTTTGGTGTTTCCTCTAGGGTCACAGATGTCCTGGTAGCCACCAGAAAACCCTCCACCAGGGCCACTTATGCCATGAAATAGAAGCGTTTCACCCTTTGGGCTGCTTCGCGCCAGCTGGATCCCTTCACCTGTCCAGTGAATCAGGTGTTGGAGTACCTTTTGTCCCCCTCAGACGTGGGCTTGGGGTACTCCTCCCTTAAGGTGCATCTTTCTGCCATCTCTGTGTGCCATGCAGCTATCGAGGGTAGGGCTGTGGCTCAGCTTGAGGTGTCTCTCACTTTCCTGTGAGGCATTTTGCATCTGAAACCTCTCATTTGGGACTTGGTCCCTCTGTGGGACCTTAATTTTATGTTAGAAAACCTCATGTTGCCTCCCTTTCAACTGGTCACAAGTTGCTTGCTGTGCTTTCTGTTGTGGAAAGTGCTCTTTTAATTGCTTTCTGAGCTTCAGGCTCTTATGTGTAAGGAGCCTTATTTGGTTTTTCACAAAGACGGCATGTCTTTGCGTACTAATCCTAAGTTTCTTCCTAAGGTGGTGTGAGTTTACCTTGAACCAATCCATCAGCCTACCTGTTTACTTTCCTGAGCATTCTAATCAAGAGGAGGCATTGCTCCATACTTTGGATGTACATAGAATTTTACAATACTGTACGCACGGGACCAAGACTTTAAGGAAGTCCGATCAGTTGTTTCATTTGCCCCCAAGAGAGAGGGCACTCCAGTGTCCAAACAGTGCTGGCCTATGTGGTTAGCCAATTGCATTGTTTATTGCTACTGTAAGTATAACAAGGGCCTTCCGGGAGTGGTTAAGGGTCATTCCATCAGGGGCATGGCTGCCTCCACGGCTTTTGTCAGAAATGTGTCTGCTGTGAACATCTGTACAGCTGCCACCTGGAGTTCTGTCCACACCTTCACCAAGCATTACAGTCTGGACATCACTTCTAGGCGTAGAGCCAACTTCTGCCTCACCGTTCTGCAGGACCTTCTTTCCTAGGCCATTGGCTGTGGTACAACCTCCTCCCGGTGCTGCTTCCCACATATGAACTTACCATAAGAGTAGATCTTTGAGAAGAACTCTTGCAGCAGGCTATGATTTTCCCTTCCTCCTTCGCCCTTCTTTGTATCTGCTGTATCCTGTTCCATTCATATGAGTTTTCTGTTTTTCCTTTTCCTTTGTGGCTTTCAGGAACATCCTCTGTTTCTTCCTCCACTGCCTGCTTCGGGCCTCCAGGAGGAAGGAACTGAGGAGGGTGTAGGGGACCACTTGCCTTTATAGGACAGGCTGACATCAGAGGGTGACGTCGGCAGTGGGCGGTCCCCCGTGGCAGACTGTTGGCTAGAAGGTTTCCATGTGGTCCTGGCACCTGGCAGCTAAGTCCTGCTGCAAGAACTCCTCTCAAAGATCTACTGTTATGGTAAGTTCTTACGTAACTGTACTTTTCAGCATTCATGTAAACAGCAGCCTTTCCTTTAATGGAGTATAAAGCCAGATTTTAGAAAAAGATTTATTTACAATGTATGGGTTTAGGTGTCCTTTAATGCTGTCACCCTTTGGCATTCAGATTCTTTACTCTGAAATACATTGCTAGGGGCTGCTATCAACCAGTTACTACAGAGTGCTGAAACCTCAAATGTTTCCACAACCTTTAACCTAAGGACAGTTGCAAATATTGCAACCTCATTTTTCGGTGCTCTTTTACAAGTGAGCATGATTTTCATTTTGAAGGTCTTGGACTCCCTGCAGGAAAGAAATGGGGATCCCAGTGAGAGTCCTGGTATGTGCACCTGAGGCAAAATGTGCTGAGTTATGAAAAGCTTTTCCCATAATTTGGCATTTATTTTACTGCAGTTGAAGGAAACTACATGTCCCAGGGATGCACATCTGGGCAGTCCGAGTGTCCAGAACTGCTTGCTGTGCACAAATTAAGCAGGTTACTGCAGCCACGAGAAGCCTGCATGTCTCCCTCTAATATACTGTAGGGCTGCCATGTTCTGTCTTCCAATTTTTGTTCAACTACAGGATCATGTTGCTCTCTTTATGAGCCCTCATTATAGCTGGCGTCTAATTACAACATAAGAATGTTTGGATCCTGAGCACAGCCTTCTAATATCCCAAAAATGAACTGAGATGGGGCAATGTAATTAGGGTTGGGATATTTTACTAATTCCGCCAGGGAAGACACTTATTTAGCTGGATGATAGTTATGGGTTGGGAGCCAGAGGGGGATGCAAGTTCAAATCTCAAGTTCTCAGGTTTGGGAAAAGGAGGCTGCAGAAGTAGGGTGGTGCCGACTAGATGGCCACAGTGGTAGAACCTTCACATGGCCTTCTATACAAGTTCAAGATCATACTTGAAAATGGGGTGTCAAATCCAACACATTTTTGTAGTGAGAACATTTTAAATCAGTCAACAAATAAGTTTATTGTTTTTTTTTATGTCACAATTACTTTTTTCAAAAAGATTCTTTAATTGGTTGGTAGTACATATTTTTGGCGTGGTTGCCTTAGCCATTATGCTGTCTGTCACGGGATCTGTAGTAAAACACAAAACAAGATGGAGCATTATCTGTTGATGATAAAATAAACATGCACTGCTCACTTAGAATATTTTTTGGTGTGCGCTCTTTTTTTGGTTTCCAAAAATATCATGGGATCTTTACCTGAGCTTTTGCCACCCCATCCTGTCATTCCCTTTGGGGAATCTCATGAGCAGTGGTATTGGGTTGAGCAACCCACCATGTGAAGAATCTGTTGCTCCAGATCTGACCTCCACCCCTCCTTAGTCCGTCCTTTTAATATCTGTATCGGTGATATGGCGGATGGTCTGGAGGGGAGGGTGTGCCTATTTGCAGACATACGAAGATCTGCAGTAGGATGGACACCCCTGGGGGGTGGAGGCCATGAGGAAAGACCTGAAGATTCTGGAAGGGTGGTCAGAAACTTGGCAGCTGGAATTCAATGCCAAAACATGTGCAGTGATTCACATGGGGTGTAAGAACCCACAAGCAGCTTGCACTCTGGGAAGGAGGTAATTAAGCCAACTGAGCGGAGAGGGATCTGGGGATTTTTGTATCGAGCAAACTTAAGGCAGGTCATCAATGCAGCAATGCAGTGGGAAAGGCAAATAGAATGTTGGCATGCATTGGAAGGGGCATAACAAGCAGAAGGAGGGAGGTACTGATGCCTCTTTCTAAAGCCATGGCGAGGCTGCACCTGGGAGTACGGGGTTCAGTTCTGGAGACCACACCTATGCAAGGACATATATGGGATTGAGTGGGTGCAGAGAAGGGTGACCAAGTAGTGCACGGTATGCAGGGGAAGTTATATGAGGAGAGGTGGAAGGAATTGGATCTGTACCCATTGGAGACTAGAAGGGAGGGGGGACATGATAGACATTCAGGTATGTGAAGGGGATCAATAAGGTAAGGGAAGGGAGCTTATTTAAGAGGAAGGTGGGGGTTAAAACTAGAGGGAAGAGAGGAAGATTTAGAGGCAATGTGAGGGGGCGTTACTTCACGGAGAGGGTGGTGAAGGCCTGGAATAAACTACTGGAGGAAGTGGGGGGGCAGAAACAGTGGAGGGATTCAAGAGGGCATGGAACAGACATAAGGGTTTGGCAAGTGGGGGGAAGGGGAGGTTCTGTGACATAAGTAATGAGTAAGGGGGGCAGATTCGATGGGCCAGAGGGTCCTTTTCTGCTGCCAGATTTCTGTGATGCTAGTCCCAGTTCATGAAATCACTCATGGTTTTAAGAAGATTTTTCCCAGCTTTTCCTAACCAAAGGGCAAACAGCCACATGCTGACTCTACACTAATAGGATTGCCCCATACTCTTGCTTCAAGAGCCAGTACCTGTCTCTCCACAACATATGGGGGTGTGCAGTCGTGACATGATCTGCTGAAGTTACTGCCATGACATGCTGTAACCTGTGTCGGGCAACGAGGAAGCACTGCCACCAAGCTTTCCACTCAACCTAGGGTCTTGCTGAAGAAGAGGGTGTCGTCACTCGGTCACCACTGTTCAAAGTTGTTTTTTTCCTTTTGATTACATCATTATAGCTACAACGTCTAGTACAGTATCTTAAACATTTTGTGGACCCCCCCTCCACTTTTTAATAAATGGCAGCTCTACATTTCTGCTCATATCTCTAACTATTCATATAGTATATTATATCTTGTCTTCTGTTAAGTCCGATAATTTGTGTATGTTGCCATTTTTCTGTTTTTCGGTACCTGCTGCACGCCTTTCTCCTGTTTTGTCAGTCTGACAGAAAAATGCCAACATACACGAGATATCAAACTTACGGAGATCTGCTGAAGGAACTGTTCCAGGTATAGCAGACATATGAAACTACTGCCATGAATAAGCGGAGAGGGGGGCCATGAAACGCTGGGGGATACCAAAGATGGTAGTTCTAATGATGTAATAAAAACTGAGTGACCTCTACTGCTAAAGACTTTTCGAGATCATCCTCAAAGTAGAAGGGGCACTTGTCATTTCTTACATCCCTAGGGTCTTGCCTTATGTTTTTTATTGCCAAGATTTGATACGGTATGTGTTCTGATTCTAGTTAAGCCTGCCTTTATCAGATTCTGTACTCATTTAATGTTTTCGTTTTTTACCTGAACAGAAAAAATATGGTAAAGTCCTGTTTTGCTTCTTACATCCCTGTTGTACCACCCCTCAGTCTGGCAACATCGGTTTTCATTCATACACTTACCCGCATTGAGGCCTCTGGAGCCAGATATGCGTGGAAATTGACAGTGCTAGGTCACAGGGCAGAGGACAGGGATTAAATAACAAAATTTAGGGTAACCCTGTATTTGTTTCGGGGGGTTTTTAAAAAATGTTTCAAGTGTGTTGGATAAAAACAGATTTTAATTGGGTTAGAATAATAATAGAAAATTTAAGCCCCCTCCGCTGCACTGTTGCATAATTAGGTAATTATAGATATAAGAATAATGATAATGATAATTATGCAAAATAATAAATATGACATTTGTAAATTATATTTGCTTTCTGATGTATTTTGTAGTCCAGCAGAATTACTTTAAGAACAGCTCAGTAACAGCGTGGCCCCAATTTTTTGTGATCTCTTCATTCTGTCCTCTAAAATAAGGTTGGATGAGTACTAGTCACCCATGCGTGTGACTTTTGATGTAGACTCTGGGTCAGGATGGTGGGAGAGTGTGCACAGAACACAAAGAAGCTTGTACAGTTACTGCTAGAACTATGATGGCCAGAGCTGAGAGCATTCTTTGTGCAAAAGAACCACAGTGGCCAAACTAATATTAACCAGTCTCTCTCGCTATGCTGAATGCTCCCACTGTGTGTCTGCAGGGGGAGGAAAATTCAAACTGAGAGGCCTTTCAGTGTTCGGGAGGAACAAGCGATGTGAAATAATGCAGTGAAGGTCTGGATGTTGTGCTTCGGAGCTGTAAGGGTCTCTGAAATATGTAGCAATTATTATAAATCTGGTTTTATCCTAAAATGATGTAATTGGAAAATCAGATGGCACAGTACGCTCCCATCTTTTGGGTAGCCTTTCTTTATTCACAGTGGATGTAAACAAAACTTGCAGACGCTCTGTGCTGTGAGAACATTCTTTTGGTGATCTTTGCCCTACTTAATAACGACCTGCAGGGGATTTGTCTCTGTAGACCTGTTGTTTGGGGGGTCTTCAGGTCAAGTGGTAATGTAATTTGTATGTGGGTTTTGGACAGAATTGTTCCTGCCTTTGGTCTTCAGTGTAGGCCGTCATCCCAACACTGTTCATGGCAAGTGGGTTGCTGCCAAATCTTCTTCCCTGATTTGCCTTGTAGATGATGTTAAATTTCTGATGGTGACCTCCAAATGTGCACAAATAGTCAGACTTGAAGTGTGATTACCTCACCAAGGGAACACATTAAGCAATATGAGTTGGTGGTAGTCTTTTTCTCTGTGGTGGTGTTACTTTTTTTCAGAGCAGGTCTGCCTGTCTCTCTTCTATCTCTCTCGTTGTCTCGTCTCTCTTTCTCTCTCTCTGCCTCCTTTCGTTTCAGTCTTTCTGAACATTTTTCTGCGCTCATGCGGTCTCCTGTCCCCCAGCTACTGCACACCCCAACTTGGCTAACACAAAAAACTGCTTTTTCCCTCCTCTAAAGTTCTCAAGAGTTTTCTGAATCTGTTTTGTAAGTTTGAACACTGCCATCTTAATCAGTTTTATAAGGCTGACATTCCCCTGGGTAGGCATTGAATGGGCTGAATGGTAGCGAAGTTTGGGAGCTGCAGCAGTTGGGGGACAGTGTGTCCCTTCCAGAACTCAGGAGCAGGTTGGCGGCTGCAGATCAGTGCCTGGTGGGACAGGGTGGCCAGTGAGGGGGGGCACGTGGCACACATGGTACACAGATCTTATTTTGGGCCAGCAGGGTTATGTGGTTGAAACCGTGTCACTTTTACATTGAAACATTTGCAGCCCCCTTACCTACTGTGTCCTCATGGAAATTTTAGGCATCGAATCCTAGTAATGTAACAAAAAACTACCTACCCATTTCTTCGCACAAGTGAGTTAAGGCAGCAGTTCATGTTATGGTGACAAGCTTGAACCTTATCTTCTTATTCCATTGGCACTGACCTTTTTCTCCTGTCTTATAAGACCACCTCCCTTCCCCATTTTGAGTCCTCTTCAGTACTTTTAGGTTTGAAATAAAGGAGAGCTCCTTTTAGTATGGCTGCCTGGGTTTTCATTAATATTGTGAGCGGTTTTTGACCCACTGTATAACATTGCTCCGTGATCTTGTGGGATCATCAGGACTAAATCCCATGGTGACCATAAAACGTGACGTGGCACCAGATCAGTGGATATGGAAGCAACAGTGAGCCACAGGGTCCAGCACTGGGGAGAGAGAGAGAACAAGTTTGTAATTAAGTAATTTTTAACATGAACTACAGCTTTAAAAGGGTTTACCTTTATGGCAATGTCAAACCTCCCCCAAAAAAGGTGAAATAAATGTACTTTCAACATTAATTAGCTTTAGGTTTGTGTTGCTCCAGGAATGGCACATTAACACAAGTATAATAAAAACTAGGTTATTCTAATCAATTAAATGATTCGAGCAGATCTGTGTACTCCGTTGCATGTCTATATCATTTTTTCCACAGCTAACCGATCTTATAACTTGTCAAGATCCAGGTGGGAAAGGCCCCTGTTTGGTTTACAGTCTAAGACCACCCTGATCAAATGGCAACTTTACAAATATCTGTCAGACCATGTTTGCAGGTGGCTAAAAACATTCAAGGATATCCTGTCCTAATTCTACTGAGAATCACCATTTGAATCTTGGACTGAAGGATATCAGAAAGCAAAGAGCGTGGTAGTGTGGGAGCATGGACGAGTTTATAAGATGTGATTGTCAGTGGTATTTTGTGGGTGTGCGTTGTTTTAGAACTGCTCATCACCTTAGTCGATCGCCCCTCCTCAAGCCTCCAGGCAAACTCCAAACCCCAACACTGCTGCTCATTTCCTTGCAAGATGCAGGGCACAGGAGTACTAGTTTCCTTCACAGAGATGGCCGAGGATGGTTCCCTTCCAGTTTTTCCCCTGTAGTTACCCTTCACCCATATTGCAGCATGTCTTGCCTGAGACAAGTCTCGCTTACCACAGCTCCCCCGTTTAACCTCCTTGGCAAGGTACATGGATCATGGCAGCCATGACCTGCAGCAGATCCCACCCTTGATTAAGGGCGTAATACCACTGACAACACTCCCTGACTGCAGTGGTCCCGTCGCCAGCATTCTGGTCTTGCTCCTGCACCAGGGTCACCAGCATCAGTCCCTATTTCTAGTTAGATAGGGCTATTACATGGTAGAGTTTACCCTTTTTTTTTTTTTTTTTTTTTTTAAATGATGATTTCTCCCCCCTGTCCTGGTCAGCCCTTTCCTCCTGCATCCTCCTGGCCCTGTCCCCTGAATGTCAGACCCCTTCCTGTCTACCCCCACGTCTTGCCCTCCATGGCAAGGTGGCGGGGAGTGACTTGAACTGCCAATTTCGGAACCAGTGTCGGGGAGATGTCTTCTCAGGGCAGTGCCTGTGGAGGACAGCTGTCTTGCCGCTTGGCTGGGACCAAATTTTCCGCTTTTCTTGTGGAGGGGAACGCGCAGTGCTGACAATGGCCGAGCTGTGCACACGTCCGCATGCAGCACGTCGGTCGGCTGCTCCCCTCCGTGCCCCAGTGTGCAGGTCTGTTGCGCCAACACCCAGCCACCGTTCTCCAGCTACTCAATCCTCTTCCACCCCGGCCAACCCCTGACACTCGCCCGCACCGCGAACACAGGAAGTTAACCCTTTTTTTAAAACACTGCACCCTGGAGGTACAGCCAAGAAAGACTACAGGAATTGGGTTGGCTGCACTACAGGGCTTGTCCTATTCGTGAGTCCTGTGTTCTCCAGCCTCCCTAGTTCGGGGTATTTTCTGTTGTTGGTCATTCAACCAAACGAGTGTGGCTGTATGAAAAGATTGACTCCAGAAAGATAGGAATGTTAGTTAAAGCAGCAGTATGTGCTGGCAAAAAAAAAAAATCATCTTTTTATTTATTTTTTTTTTTTTAGCATTATTGTATTGGAGAGTATATTTTTGTTTCAGATGTTTTCAGAACAGCTTTAGCGACTAATTTAGTAATAAATCAATCACAAGTCACTGAGGATGATGGCCACTAGCATAGGTGCTGGAACTCTGGAACTGGGGGTGCTGGGATGCGGCTGCACCCCCTTGCTTGAAGTACAATTCCCTATGGCTTCCTATGCAGTTTTGTTCAATGGCTTTCAGCACCCCCACTATAAAAATTGTTCCACTGCCACTGGCCACTAGCAATGTTGACAAAAAAAATGTCTTCTCAAGGTTACCTGTTGAAATCCTATACTAGAGTCATGCTGCGGCTGAATTAGGAAGGTGCTAGCATGCATTACTAATGGTAAACAGCACCGCCTCCCACCAGAATGTTTTCTTTATTCATACTGGGCATGGCTAAAGAGTAGGGACTTTAATCTCACTTCAGGAGTGAAATACAATGAAGAGACAAATGAGCATATAGATGTTTTTGCCAGAAATACATTACTAAAAAGAAACTAAATAATTGTTTTTCTGGTAACAAATACTGCTGCCTTAACGCAACTCTTGATTTTCTGGAGTCTCTTCTGCATAGAGCCACACTGTCTTCCCGCTTTCCACCGGACTCACGGGCCTTTAACATGTGTGTATGTCTGACCTCTTTTATTCACCACAGGGTATGCACTGCACAAGCCATTGACCAGGTAGGGAGAGAGGCCACAAACTAGTGTAGGGCTTTTGGGCAGAATGGATGGGCCTGGCGGTCCTTATCTGCCGACAGTTTCTAGGTTTCAAAAGGCATTTCAATGATCTTGTTGTGTTGTTTTAGTGCATTAGCATTTTTTGCATTTAAAATTTTAAGTTAATCTTTTGATAGTTTTTTCATTCTCTCCAGTAAAAAAAAGCCCCGAGGCATTTGGGGCTGAAAAACACCACTGTTTGTACTGGCAATATGCAAGGCGTGTACCATTCCTAAAGGTCCTGGTTCCTGCTGGGTCCCAGTGACTCTGGCTCTAAGACCAAGGGGTATATTAGCTCTGTGGAGAAGATAAAGAGTTATAGGAAGTAACTTTCTTTTCTTTCATCCTCCCAACACTTTCACTGTTCATACAAACAACATTTAGTGTGGGCCAGGTGCCAAACTTAATAGTCTTTTTTTTTTTGTTGTAGGCTAGCCTGTCAGTACAGCAGTCTGGATTTGCACTGGGGGCTCGCTTAGAGGAAGGATTCAGGGAAGAAGAGGTCGTATCTGTGGTACAGGGTGGTACATCACTTGGGGAGGGCAGGGGCACCCAGTCACCCTGATGTGAAAACAGCAAAGGGTTCAAAAGCAGATGCCCCAATGCTTCTTTTTTAACACAAGCTTTGTCAGGGGTTGGGGCGTATGGGCAGCATTGTGAGTTACTTTGTTGGGACTTGTATTACACTGTAATTGATTTCTTCTCAGTTGCTAATTACATTTTGGTGTCAATAAATAAATTTAAAACAGCCTGAAGGAGTAAGAAGACTGGTTACATAATACTAGCATACTAAAACACCAGCAGAATAGGCCTTATGGTCTTTTGTGTCTGCTAGATAGTAGCACCCATACTGGGTGCCCATTTTGCTGGCTCCCCCATGCCCTTTCCAAGGTATTTTCCCATATGAGACTTCCACAGCTTCACCCTCCCTCTATACCTGTCCCAGCCCCTCTTGAAACACTCCACGGTATCTGCCTCCACCAGTCCCCTGGGCAGCGTATTCCATGGTTCCACCACCCTCTCAGTGAAGTAGCTCCTCCTCCTCTCCCGCCTGAGTCTCCCCACCTCCAGCTTCCACACGTGTCCTCTGGTTGCCCCCCCTTTTTTATTTTGAACACCCCTTAAAAGCCTTCCTTATTGATCCCCTTTACATACTTAAAAACCTCTATCATGTTTCCCCCTGTCCCTCCTCTCCTCCAGGGTGTGCATGTTGAGCTCCTCCAGCCTCTCCCCATAGGTCCTCCCCATGCCCCAGATCATTTTGGTTGCCCTCCTCTGGACCCTCTCCAGGAGTGCAATGTCCCTTTTTAGGTGTGGCCTGCAGAACGGCACACAGTACTCGAGGTGTGTCCTAACCAGGCAGTTATACAGAGGGAGGATCACATCCCTTTTTCTGGAGGTAATCCCCCTAGCGATGCATTCCAGCATCCTATTAGCCTTGGCCGCTGCCTGTCTGCAAGTCTCAGAGTTTTAACATCAACCACCACCCCCAGATCCCTCTCGCCTTTCGAGACTTGTAGTGCGTCTCCTCCCAGGGTGTACACTTGACCTGGGTTACTGGCCCCCAGGTGCAGAACCCTGCATTTCCCTGCATTAAACTTCAGTCCCCACTTTCTTGACCACCTGTCCAGAGCCTCCAGGTCCCCCTGCAGGGCCACTCTCCTCTCCTTCTCATCCACCAGTGCTCCCAGCTTCGAGTCATTCGCAAAGAGACACATTTCACTCCTGATACCCTTTCTTATGTCGGAGACATAGGCATTAAACAGGAGTGGCCCCAGGACTGATCCCTGGGGAACCCCACTAATCACCTTCCTTGGGGATGAGACTATCTCCCCCCCCCCAACCACCACCCTCTGGATGTGCTCCAAAAGCCAATTCCCTATCCACAGGCCACTGTGAAGTACCAAATCAAACGCCTTGCTGAAGTCTAGAAAGAGGATGTCCACCGGCCTACCCTGGTCCAGGGCAGTTGTCACCCAGTTGTAGAACTCCACAAGGGCGGTTTGACACAATCTCCCCAGGATGAAGCCATGCTGTCTATCGTCCAGGTGACCTATCTGCTCCAGCTGCCCCCCCAAAGCCTTTCCTTGATAATACCCTCCATCACCTTGCCCACCATGGACGTTAGGCTAATGGCCTGTAGTTCCCCCATCTCCTCTCTTGATCCATCCTTGTGGTTAGGCACAATATGAGCCACCTTCCAGTCATGAGGCACCCATCCAGTCTGTAGAGAGACATTGAAAAGCTCCGCGGGGGGCTGCCAGAACATCCACTAATTCCCTCAGCACACTTGGATGTATTTTATCCGGCCCTGGAGCTTTCTCCATCCTTGGGGACCTGAGGGCTTCCCTCACCCTATCAATTGTGATTTCAGCCTCCCCGTCCCCCCCCTTTGCCACCTGTTCATCCTGACCCTCCCTTCCTGTGCTGGCCCAACACCCTCCCTAGTCTCAGCTGGACTCCCAGCCTCTAAGGGTCCTGCCTCTCTCGCACGTTCACTATCTCTACTGTCGAGATGTTTGGCCCCCCCCATTCCTCCTGGTAAAAACTGAGGCAAAGTATTCATCTAATACCTCAGCCTGCTCACCCGCCTCCTGTGCCCATCCCTCCCCTGTCCTAATCCTGCTAATCTGACCCCTCACTTTCCTTTTCTCCCCTATATATCTAAAGACCCCTTGTTCCCCCGCCTGGTATTCCTGGCCAGGTTTTGTTCCATCCTCGTCTTAGCCGATCTTACCACCCTAGTGACCCTCCTGGACATCAGTTTGTAATCCCCCGATCCCTTTCTCCCCTTGAGCACTTAAAGTGCCCAAAGGCAGCCTTTTTTTCCCCTCACCGCCTCCTGAACCACCTGGGTCCACCAACATGGTTTTCTGGCCCTACTGAATTTGCACCTCACCCTTGCACAGATCTTGGTAGACTCCTGCATTCCCCTCTTAATGAGCTCCCACCTACTGTCAGCATCCATGTTTGGCTTTGTCATCCAAATAACCCTTAAGAATCCTTCCCATGCCCCTGAAGTCTGTACCCTTAAAGTCAGTTACCACTGTCTTTGTACCGTTTTCCTCCCCTCCAGGTCCAGGAAAAAACAGACCCCTCCCTGCCAACGGGTCGCTCACCTCCAGGCCCCTAATCTGGTCACTGTCTGCCAGGACCATGTCCAGTATCCAGCCCTCCCTAGTCTGCTTCCCCACCTGCTGGATTAGGAATGCGTCCTAAAAGACATCCAGCAATCTCTGCTCCCTGGCTGCTGGGGACGTCATAGTCCCCAGTCCGTCCCAGGCATGTTTAGGTCCCCCATCACCATTTTTTATTAAATTTTTTTTATTTATTGAATTTCAGGTAACACCTGGCCTTATGACCATAACCTTTCCCTTACCCAGTCTACAGTGGCCCATAATATTTGCCACCAGGCTGTCTTCCAGACCCTCCGCCAGCATGGGAGATCGTCTGTATACTACCCCATTTTTACTCTTTTACCCCCCTGCATTTGCAGGGTGACCCAAATAACCTCTACATCCCTCTGCCTCCTCCACCCTCCAATACCGATGCTATTTTTGACTATCAGTGCTGCCCCTTCCCACCCTCTATCTTTCCTGAACATTGTGTAGCCCTCCAGGTTTAGGTCCCAGTCATGCCCCTGGGTGGCCCAGGTCTCAGTGACTGCTGCCACAGCCACTGCCCCTTCAACTAACATTGCTTGGAGCTCCGGCATCTTAGTTCCTCTTGTGTTTTTGAGTGTGTCTGCTTTTGAACTGGGGCTGCCAAAAGGAGCATTGAGTGTCCCATTGAATGCTGTGATACTGCCACCTGGGTCCTGGGTGACTACAGAGAGCAGGGAAGCTCTGAAGTGTTCTAATAGATGGGCCAACATGTGTGGTGCATCTAGACTCATGCACACACCCCTGTGTCCCTGTGTGGAGGGGCTTGGGAAGGATTCTGAAAAGACAGGACCATGCCTGCAGATGAAGCTGCTTCTCCAATTTACAACCCAGTTGGCGCACACAGATCTTAGGCATCTCCCCTTTCCACTTCTGCTGGTACACTCAAACAACAGGGCACAACAAAGCATGGAAGGCTAGCCCTGCAAGAGGCCCACACTGATCTGGGATCAGAAGACTCCACCTGAACAGTGGCACATCCAAAAGGGTGGGGAGAGTGTGGAGCTGCAACCTGGGGCCAGATGTGACACCTCCAGAGGTGCAGTTGGTGAGTATATTTGAGTAGGAGGAAGGAGGTACAACATGAGAGCCCAAGAAGGAGTTTCTACTGGAACAGGGGTGCATGCAAGTGGGTGGGGAGAGTGTGGAGCTGCAACCTGGAACCAGATATGACACCTCCAGAGGTGCAGTCGGGGACAATATTTGAATAGGTGGAAGGAGGTACAACATAAGAGTCCAGGAAGGGAGGGAGGATTAGCTAGCATATGAAAACTGTTTTCGCTGATCCTGAATGGCCTGTGCAGATAGTGAATTTGATGTGGCTGCTTTAGATAGAGCAAAAATCATTGGCAACAGTACCTGTATGGTCACTGTGTCAGAGCAGGAGTTCTCCATTAGTTCAGGGCTGAGTTCTTCCCTAGTGCATAAAAGACGCTCGTATGTATAAAAACAGCAAGCATTCTTTTTCTTTCCTTGATAAGGTGGTAAAAAAATTACGTTTTTGAATGAAAGCCTTAAGGTTTAAAGTTGGTATATCCTGCAGAGGAGCTGCATCATAATGTAATAATTTAAGGTTGGAAGGGAGTCTGTGTCCAACAGGACCCCCCAAAAAAAACCCTTCATAGGCCGGGATGAAGTAGTGTGCTGTGCAAGATGTACCAATTTATAGGGATTCCCTACCCACTTTACCCAGGGTAGCCTGTAATTCCATTGGTAAATACATTTGTCGAGGCTCAACCTTGAAGGCTTGTACTGCCTTCAAATCCACTGTCTTTGCTGGTAGGCTGTTCCATGAATTCCTCACCCTCTGAGATAAGTGCCTCCTAATGTTACCGTTGAATTTAGTACCACTGAGCCACCTCAGCCCCCTCTCTGCCTGTGCCAACTTCCATGTCTGAACCTAGCTCACCAGTATGGGAGCCTGATCCATTGAGGCAGAGTGTGAACCATTTTAAGTTAATTTTTTTTTGAGGGGTTGGGGGTGATCTGGAGCAGTGGCTAGACCTAGGTAATCTCTCATTGCTCTAATCCTAATGATCTGGAGCAGTGGATGGACCTGGGACTTGTCTCGCTGCCCTAATCCTGATGCTCTGCTACCTAGAGGGTATGGCTTTAGCAAGGTGTAAACACAGAGTGTTGCCTTTCACATTGGGCTTAACCATACCCAGAATTCCTTGTAGGATTATTAAAGGAGTATTACACCCTCATGTCTTGATATTTGTTTTCTTGTCAGCCGACAACTCTGAGTCGTTGGGGATATAATGTGTATGTGTTTGATTTAGTTTATTTTCACTGGCCATATTACACTATCAATGTGTACTGCACTTACTGAGTCGCCACTGAAAAAGGGACTGCCTTGTCTCAATGGGCTTACCCGGTTACCAAAATTCAATAAATAAATAAATTCTAGTCTCTATGGCAGCCCTGGGGTCTCCATTTTTATGGCTGTTGAAATCTCATTGTCCATGAGACCTGCATTAGCATATGGTAACCCAGTATCACAGCACCTTGTTACGCATCATATCTCTATGCTGAAAATACAAATATCCTGAAAAAAACTCTCCGGAATCACATAAATTGAATGCAGTTTAAAGGACACCCCAACAGAAATTCAACATTTTGATTTTCTCAAATCTGGTTTCATAGCCTTTTAAAGGAAAGCCTGATGTTTACATGAATGCTGAAACTGCATTTATTAAATTAGGATAAATGCAGTTTCGTAGCATTTAAAAAATGTAAAAAAAAAAAAAAAAAAAAGCCTCTCCTGGTTCAAATTTCTCTCATTCAGCTTCTCTAAAATGGCTGCCGACATGCAACGCGATTACATCACGTCAATGAGGAGAAAACTCGATCAGCAACAAGTGCCGTAGTTGGCACAGCCATCACGTAGTAGGACAATGTTCTCATTTCATTTAACAGTCGATTTGTTTAAAAGGTTAAAAATCCTCACCTAACATCTGTATTAGTCATACTAATATATATGTTAAGTTATGAATTTTTGAGTTTGTAGAACACACCACACTGAAACATTTTTTTTTCACACAGCACACTCCATCCCAACAGTCTCCTCCTGTGCCATCAGCCTCCTTGCCACTGCCCATTGTCCACGCTCCTTAGTGCCCCAATAGCTGCCTTATTATTTCAAAAATACCTGGTGGTCTAGAGGGAGAAACAGACAGCAACAAAGATCCCTGCTTCTAATCAAGCATCAGGCATCCCTGTAGCCCACTCTGCTACCTACCGCACTCGCGGTTCACCTCCTGCATGCCTGGACACCACTCTGTGCCTCTCTCAGCACCAAGGAGCCTGCTGCCACCAGCCCCCTGGAATCAAGCATCGGGTACGGCCTATAGACAGCGAGGCTGCTACTCCATCCGGCAAATTTATCAAAACCCAGCACCTTTCCCTGGAAAGTTCTCATTGGCTGCTCCTGAGCAGGAGCATTTCTGACTGTCTGCCCAACGGACTGGCTTTTTGCTCTCCCAGTACTGGACTCAGCTCTTATATATTAAGCCAGTGAATTAATTTGGGCTGCCTCTGTTCAAACACTCTGGAACTAGTAAAGAAATAAATGTGTTTTTCTCTCCCTCTTGCAGCTGGAACCCTGCACTTGCAGGGTTCCTGTATCCCTGCAAGTGCAGTCCTCTGTTTAAGTGCACCAAGCTGTGCTTTACATCTTCCCCTCTACCAAATTTTCACTGTACTTCTACCAGCAGTCTTTTTTTGTATTGTGTTTAACTGGTCACCTCAGTTGCTGTGTCTATGTTTAGTAATGTACAGAATTTACAGTCAGGATTCAGAGTTTAAGATTTCTTATCTGAAAGTCTACATAGCATACTGAATTGTTGTATTTGAATCCAGTGCAGCTACCATTTTAATTTCTCCCTTAGTTGCCCCCCCCCCCCCCAACACTGTTTTACAAATCTCAGTTACAGAGCTGGTGCCTATCTGTCTGCTTCTTGACCCATTGTTTGTCCCTCTTGTAGTAAATTGCAGCTGTTTTGTCTCTGTGCTAATTTTAGTGTAACCCCTAGGTGGCGCTATCCCAAGGGCTACTACCCCTGCCTGCTTGGCTAGTAGCAGGTTAAGGGGCCTGAGTTCTCAAACGGGCGCCTCCACCCGGAGGTCAGGGTTGGTAGTGGTCAAGCTAACCTGGGCACAGCCCTCTGGGACACTGTAACCCCCCTCTTTCCTTACTAGTGGCTGGAACAATACACAATGATCACTTTCACAATACCCCTGATACACCACACAAGTACCCACACTGTTTGCACTTACTACCAGGGCTTTCATCTGGCCTGGCTCTGGGAACCCCCATAAAACAAGGTTATACACAGCAAATAACAGCAGTACAGTACTCTTGCACAGACTGGAACCACAGTCAGGGTAAATGCAAAAAAGAGTTGGATCTGATTTATTTAAGGGACTTGAACAAGGGAGGGGCGTAATCAAGTTATTTTGCTTAAAGGCTGTATCAATCAAACAGTTATGCATGCACTTCAGGGTCCATAAACAGTCACACACTCTGGGTACTCAGATGGAGAATGGTGGGCTAGCCAGGAACGTTGTGGCTGGTTGGGGCCCTGTGATGGAAGAAAACAACATGCACAACACACACTATTTGTAATCCGGAGCCGGAGGGCTCAGTTCGTGAAAAGAAAACAAGACAATCAGATGACACACTTTTAGATTTGGCTGTTGTTGCAGGGAGCTACCCTGATGATTACTCACGATACCCAAGACTGGACACAGGCTGGACGAAAATCGAGACAGCAGGTGGTTAATCTGGAGTGCCAGGAGAAGCAGGGCCCACACGAATTGCTGAGGCATCATTCCTGTTCAAGCATGGAGCAGGGGGCTGATTCCCATGTAGGTCTCTCTTCGATGGCTTTCTCTGTGCAGCGGGTAGTTTGGCTGGGCCAGTGTGGCAAGGCCCAGGCCAAATGGAGACAACTTTGGATACAGTCCGTTTTAGGCTGGCTACAGCTTCCAGCAAGCAGAACACGGTTCACACAGTGGGGGACCAAATCACAACCTACTTTCAATACATAGCACATTTACATGTAAGGAAATTCTACTGTACCAGGCAAACCGCTCTCCGGTCGCGATCGCAAAGTCTCAGCACAAACCGGGGATTCAAAAGCATCTGGAAATCCTGACAGGCTGATCACATTCAGCAAAATCTTCGGTCTTCTTCAGGTATGAACCTAGTAAAAAATCAGTGGCTTACTTCATTCTCACAAACTTGGATTTAGTCCAAAATAATTCTGTTCTCTCCCCCTCAGGGGCAGCAGGCAGACATGCAGGCCAAAAACTCAGCCCTTTCACAGTTCTCCCATGCAAAACTACACAGAACTACTTGTCCAAATCACTTGAGCTGTTCTCATTTCACTTCCCAGCTCAGAACTGACTGAAACAGCAGGCAGTTTAGGGATTTCCCTCAGATCCAAAAGATTCGGTTGGCTGATCTGTCTGTCAGTCACAACAAGGACTCCCTCTTCAGGTGCAAAAAGGCGCCAAAAGCCCAAAACTACAATGCCTACAGATTTTGACTCCAGACAGCTCCTGTAGTCCAGCTCCATTTTAGGTCCCACCAGACTGATTGATCCAATTCGGCAGTTCCGGTCCAAAATGGTGGGGATAAACAAAACAGTCCTTGCTGCAAAGAAGGCAGGTTAGACAAACTACATTATTATTACTACTCTAATGAATGATCAGCAAACAGTTACATCTATTTACAGGGCTCCCTCTGCGCAATTAGCGATGGCAGAAACGGAGTGATTACCTGGCAGCCCAGGCGGGACTCGAGCATGACAACACTCAGCCCCCTCCCAGATTAATTATTACTGCAGTCTAAGCAGCTCTTAAAGCGACAGTACATAGAGGCTACACAGGCACTCTTTGGCAATAACGATTAACTGCTAAACGCAGGACACCAGCCTGGCAGTGAGCATTTAGGCAAGCTCATGGAAGACTTTTCGGGAACCGCCATTTGTAGGGAGGTTACATTAGTTTCATTCCCACCCCTTTGCAGGGCTATAAATCCCTGTTCTGTCCCTTTTCCAGCAGGCATCCTTGTAGCCCACTCTGCTACCTACTGCACCTGTGGTTCGCCCCCTGCACACCTGTATACCACTCTGTGCCTCTCTCAGTGCCAAGGAGCCTGCTGTCACCAGCCCCCTGGAATCAAGCATCCGGCTGCCAAAGTTTTCGCCCACCCCGCCTCCCCCTCCCAGGCCACCCTTGAATACACTTAAGCTCCTCCCTCCCCTACCCCATTGGCTCCCAGTACTAGTGCACTGAGCTTAAAGCTTTCTTTCTCCCAACCCCCTTTGTTGATCTTTGATCCTGCCTGCCTCTTAAAGGCATCTTCACTATAAGACACTTTCTCCTTAAAGCCTGCTCTCTGTTTCTCTGGCTGTTGTTTTACAGCTGTATTTGACTTTGTCTAAAGTATTCACCATATTTTAACTCCTGTCTTTTTCGGGCTTGGGATTAAAGTGTCTGAGCTGCACTTGTCATCCTTACTGCTACTGTTTTTGTTTTTTTTCCTGCTCCACTTACACTTGACCTGGTGTATCCCTTAACCTGGAGCTGCTGTATCTGATCTTACGTTCTGAACCTGCCCCTCCAGCTACCCCTAGTCTAGGGTATTCCTTTACTACTGTGAAGGGAAGTTTTCCTTTTTCTCTTTCCACCCACCTACTGCCTAAACTCTGTCATGCAGAGTGTGGGCCTTATGTCTGCTGCTACCTACATAGTGCTAATACTGGGGACTGATCTGCTCTACTCCTGGGGTTATAGTCCCATTGATCCAGAAGCCAATCCCGGTCGCCATTCCCCAGTATCCCTGGATATCCTGGAGGAAGGGAACAATGCTCTAATGCTATCCATGCATGGCTTAACCAGACATGGTAACTGCTATAACCTATTTTACCACCTCTCTCTAAGTGACATAAAGAGGCTCCTCCCTACTGCCACCAGAATCATCAATTACCTGGCCTGGCTAAAGCTTACCCTGGGGGGGGATGTGGAATCGAACGCTGGTCCCTAACCCTCAAATACCATACTTAGCGACTCCACTTGCCTTCTCTGGACCAGTGCCAGGGGACTCAAAGTGGTGCACATGAATATAGGTAGCCTAAGGCACAAAATCCATGCCCTGGAAGCCTGGACAACGCTCTACAAACCCAATATACTTGCAGTGACTGAGACCTGGCTCAAATCCTGCATCCTTCCTCACAAAACAGACCCAGTTGGCTTTAATGCTTTCAGGAAGGACTGTGTTGGGAAGAAAGGTGGGGGGGTTCTCATTTACACCCAGAGTGGTCTTAATGCAGTGCAAATTGACCATTCTCCCCTCTGCGACTCTGTGAATGAGATTATGTTTGTGAAGGTGCTCCTTGGAGACATCAAACCCCTGTACATAGGGTGTGCCTACCTGCCACCCCAAATGGCTACGTCTTCCCTCGAATCGCTAACTCATGCCTTGGCAGAACACTCCTTGGGGGAGTCGATTCTTCTGGGGGACTTTAACCAAAATTGGCTCTCGCTAGAGGCCTCTGCCAGCAAGAACCCTATACACAACACCAATCTGACCCAAGTTATCCACCAGCCCACAAGGCACAATGCTAGGACTGGTAACCACTCGTTTTCTTGACTGGGCCCTAGTATCCAGCCCGGACTGCATACAGGCTGCTGGGATCATGGCAGACTCGTTGAGCGACCATTCCCCAATTTTCTGCATCTGGTCCAACAGGCCTCCCAAATTGCCTGCCAAAGTAATCGAAGCCAGAAACTACAGCAATTTCTCTTCGGAGGCTCTCTGCTCTGACCTATACTCCGTAGATGAGGTGCTTGACTTCTTTACCAACATTTTTACTTCGGTGGCCAATATATACGCCCCCCCTCGCAAGAAACTGAGGGTACAGGGTAAATGCCACAAATAGTTTAACCCTAGCCTCAAACGGAGCATGTTGCTCCGGGATCGGGCCTGGGGTCAATACAAATCCACAGGCCGGAAAACCGACTGGGAGAGGTATAGAGAACTGAGGAATCGGTGCAAGAAAGCCTCCAAGTCGGCTAAATCTAAATGCCTACGAGATCTCCAGTCTAGGCACATATGGGATCCCAAGGAGATTCTGGGGTCAAATTAACATGCTGATAAAGGGTGCCCCCAGTGCCCAAGAGGGTGCGCTCCTGGTCGTTGGTAGCCTAACCAATGATCCCGCCTTAATTGCAGAGGCATTTAAAGCTGCTTTCTCCAATCCTGGAGAAACCAAACCCCACCTGCCCTCTGGTGCCACCCAAGCAACAGAGGCACCACCTGGGAACACTCCCGACCCCAGTTTCACTTGAAGCTGGTTAAACCCGCCGAGGTAGTTACCTTCTGCAACGTATAAACCCAGACTCCCCTCTGGGACAGGACCTGCTTGAACCTAGACTCTTGCGTGCTGCAGCTCTGGCTATCTCCCACCCAGTTGCCCTGCTTATCAACAGGTCCCTCCTTGAAGGAAAGGTCCCGGATAAATGGAAGGTGGCAACCATTGTCCCCATAAAAAAAAAAAAGGGCCCCGGGACAATGTGAGGAACTACAGGCCAATCTCCATTCTCTGCCCACTAGCAATGGTGCAGGAGAGATTGTTCTACAGTCAAATACAGGACTACCTCAAAAGGCACCTACTCCTAGCTGACATTCAACATGGCTTTAGGAAAGGCCATGGCACTGATACAGCCCTTATCCGGCTCACATCGGACATCTTGATGCAATGGACCAAGGTTCCCCAACAGGGGCTGTAATCATTGATTTATGCAAGGCATTTGACTTGGACAGCCATGAACTTCTCCTCATTAAACTTCACCTACTTGGACTGGACGGGCTGTCTGCTACATGGTTCGAGAGCTATCTGCTCAACCGAACCCAAAAAGTCCTATGGAGAGGAACCAAGTCTAGTGCTAAACCGGTAATCTCTGGGGTACCCCAGGGCTCGATCCTTGGTCCCCTGTTATTTACTCTTTTTGTCAATGATATAGAGTGGGTTGGTGGGAGGAACAATCTTATCCTCTATGTAGATGACACTGTCTTCTACTGCAGTGATCCACTTCCTAGCATAATCAGTAACAACCTCCAGGCCAGTCTAGCTGCACTGGAAGCCTGGTTCTCCTCAAACTCACTTGTAATGAATGAAGAAAAAATGAAGGCAGTCCTGTTCGGGTCCAGATGCCTTGGCTCAGACTGTTGTGGCATCTTTCAGCGTCATACTGCCCAAGGGAAGAGAATAGAGGTCACAGACAAGATCAAGTACCTCGGAGTCTTGCTTGATCAGGCGATGACCTTCCAGCCTCATATTGACTCTGTTGTGAAGTCCACCTGCCAGAAGTTAGGACTTCTCTATAGGCTGGGTGACTCTCTTTCTCTCGAGGCTCGTTGTGCCATATCGAACTGCACCCTACTCCCTTCCCTCCTCTATGGGGCTCCCCTGCTGCATTCCCTAAGGGAGGGTGAACAAAGAAAGCTTATTGCGCTCTACCACAGGGTGGCTCGTTTCACCACCAACTCCCCCTCAAGAAGGCACCAATGTGGGGTCCTCGCTGATTTCCACTGGCCTTCTATGCGACAAAAAACTAGCCTACTCCTCTTTGAGCCTGACCTTCAAATTTACCACTGTTGGCCTTCCTCCTCACCTGCGTGGGCTGCTAAATCTCAAAGTCTGGGGCTGGGGCCTGAGATCCTCCACTGGCCGTCTCCTAGACATCCCTCATGTCCGAACTAACTATGGCAAGTGCTCCTTTAGGTACGCTGCCCCACATTTATGGAACCTTCTCCCTGTTGAGTTGGCTAATTGTTGTACTATTCAGGGTTTTAAGTCAGGCCTGAAAGTATACCTGCTAGAGCTTAGTCTCTGTGGCTGTACCCACTAGCCTGGAACTTAGTCTTGGTGGCTGAAACTTGCTTGTCTCATAGCAGTCAGCCTACGGGGTGGCAATATATCCTACATATTTCTGTTACCACCTCTCTCCCCTAAAGCATTGTTGGTTAAGATGTCATATGTCTGATTTAATTTGTTATGTTATTATGTGTATGTAACTGACATGCTCTGTAATGTACTCTATACCCTATCCAATGTATGCTCCAGCTAGTGTGTGCTCCTACCAATGTATGTACTACTGTGTACTCCTGCCAATATATGTAATTACTGTCTGTAACTAATCCGGGTCACTCCTGAAAAAGGGACCTCTGGTCTCAGTGAACTTACCCGGTTATCAAAATTTAAATAAATAATGCTGCCGCAACCAGCGCTCTTGATACCCTCCCCCACCGTGCACGCTGCATCTCATCTATAGAATAGCAGGCCCCCCCCCCCCAGTGCACAATTATCCTGCTGTATCAGTTTAATTTTCAAAAATACCTGGTGGGAGAAACGCAAACAGCCATGGAAATCCCTGCTTCTGATGCCGCTGCAACCGCAGCTGATGTTCTCCCCCTTCCCCCAGCAGCTGCTGCATCCAGTCTCTAGAATACTCCTCCCTCAAGTGTATGGTTATCCTGCCGTATCAGTTTACTTTTCATAAATACCTGGTAGTCTAGTCGGAGAGAAAAGAACCCCAGATAAGATAGATTACTTGTTTTCTCTAGTTTGTGAGTCACCAGAACCAGAGCTGGCCGCTGCAACCTGTCTGTGCTAGCTTCACTGCACTTCACTATCTTGAAGTGCCCAATTCGCCTGCTGCTGTGTCTTGGTTTGTCCTTATCAGCAATCCCCGATGATCTAGTGGGAGAAACAGAGGGTGTAGAAGCCACGGTCTGCTGCTGCTGCCGAACCAACGCTACAACAGTAGTAGGAGCTCAGCAACAGCAGCAGAGACCTTCATGGGACCATGGCTTTTGCACCATCTCCTTCTCCCACTAGACCATCAGGTATTATTGATGAGGACAAAATGGGGACACAGCAGCAGGGGAATTGGACACTTCAAGATAGTGAAGTGAAGCTAGTACAGACAGGATGCGGTGGTGAGCTCCGGTTCCAGCGACAGACTAGAGGTGATAAGTAATCTGTTTATCTTTGGGGTTCTTTTCTCTCCCGCTAGGCTACCAGGTATTTTTGAAAATTAAACAGAGACAGCAGGATAACTGAGCATTTGGAGAGGGTTATACTAAAGACGGGATGCAGCAACCAATTGGGGGGGTGGTGGTTATCATGAGCTCTGGTTGCAGCGGCATTAGAAGCAGGGATCTTCATGGTTCTCTGTGTTTCTCCCACTGGACCACCAGGTATTTAAACAATAAGGCAGCTGTTGGAGGATTGGGAGTATGGGGCATTAAGGAGCGTGGACAATGGACAGCAGAAAGGAGACTGACACAGGAGGGAACTGTATTGGGATGGAGTGTGCTGGGTGGAAAAAAAACTGTTTCAGCATGGTGTGTTCTACAAACTTAAATCATTACGTAATATATGTGTTAGTATGAATAATACTATTAAGTGATGATTTTTACCCTTTTAAACAACTTGACTGTTAAATGAAGTGAGAATATTGCCCTACCGCAGCACGGCTGTGCCTTCTGTAGCTGTTATTGCTGACTGGGCTCTCTCCTCATTGATGTAATCACGTTGCAGGTCAGTAGCCAGTTAGAGAAGCTGAAGTGGGAAAGCTTGTTGTTTACATTTTTTAAATGCTACGAAACTGCATTCATCTCAAATAAATGCAGTTTCAGCATTCATGTAAACAGCAGCAGGTTTTACTTTAAAGGGCCATACGCCAGATTTTAGAAAAGTTATATTTACGATATATGGGTTTAGGTATCCTTTAAAGGACAAAACTCTTACAACTCAGACAGTTTGTAAAGCTAACTGACGGTAAATGTGGTATTTCACACCTTGCTGCAACTTGTTTGATTGAACTTTAGGTGGACAGACACGCATACTGTGGAGTCTAGAGGGTGTGTGGTGATGCATTGTGTTCTTATATGCTAACGCAGCTCTTGGAGACCGTGAGATTTCAGCGACCAGAAAATGGAGACCCCATGATTTTTACAGGGACCAGTATGAACAGTGAACATAAACTAAAGCAAACACATATATCCCCAGCTGCTACATGAAGAGTTGTTGACAAAGAAACACATACCATTTACAAGATATGAGGTTGTAGTAATCCTTTGACTGCATTTTATTTTCCTTTCACTCCTTGCTAGGT
This sequence comes from Neoceratodus forsteri, assembly GCA_016271365.2. Classification (NCBI taxonomy): domain Eukaryota; kingdom Metazoa; phylum Chordata; order Ceratodontiformes; family Ceratodontidae; genus Neoceratodus; species Neoceratodus forsteri. The sequence continues at coordinate 1,413,851,612 of CM057450.1, forward strand.
TCTTTTTTCCTTGGCCATGTAAGCTCAGAAGTGCAAAGTTGTCTCAAAGTTGGTCACCTTGGAAAATATGCCTTGGAATAAAATTGGGTTTGTGGAGTTACAGAGAACATACATGCATTTACACACACAGTCTTGAAAGACATAACTATGAAAGTTTACAGCGAAAATCAGCACCATTTCATAAGTGTACCCCGGATTGGGGGCTTACCTTGAGTATCTCCCTGGGCTTCAATAATGCCCACTGCCAGGCAGACGTCCTACAAGGATAATAAATCCATAATGGTTGGTGTCCTCCTCCTGATCTGCATGAGAGTGCCATAATGTGTCTCTGCGCCTGTCCCTTTAAGTGCCACAGCCAGTGTATATACTTCAGATGGCCTGGGCTGGGTCCAAGTGTTTCAGGACTTGAAACCAGCCAGGCATCACCCCAGTCTGCCCCACTCTGCTGTCACTAACAAAGCAGAGAAAACCTTACATGGTACTGCAGTTATTTACTTTGAAGTAGTTACTGTTTTTTAGAGATAGAGCAAGTTGTTTAACCTGCCTTTATTGCAGCATGTATTTCTCAATGGGAGCTGTCATGTTTTTGGACTGGGATTTTCCAGTGTGGACCAATTGAGACACAGGGGACCTCAAGGGTCTTTAGCTCAGGTGCCTTGTGAGAGAAACTGTGAGCTCTAGAGTTGGGCGCCTAAAGAAACCAATAGGAGCATAACACAGTGACTGCCTGCTACTTCAGCCAATCAAAGTGTAGTAAAAATGGACAGGTCCGAGAACTGTTTTAAACAGTGGCAGAGTGCAGCTCGAGTGCTTGAACAGAGAGGGGCTTCTGTGTGGCAGTTCATCCCAGGACTCTATGGAGAAAGGAACTCGTATGCTCTGCAAGGACCTGGCCTAAGAGAGGCCTAGTTTTCCTCTGGGGTACATTCTGCGGTCACAACAGGGGGATCGGTCACCAGGACAGCCTGACTGCAGATCAAGAGGTTTGCACAGCAAAGCGGCTGACATTGCAAACCAGGCAGGAGCCAAAGGAGAATTCGGAGAGTTTGATGTTTCTGGAACTGAATGTGCTGAACGTGTGTTGTGGGTCAAGGCATACCATCCAGGGACTCCTGATTGCTAGATGGGAGCCTTCCTGTACCAGTGACCGAACTGTCTGCCAGCTGGAGGGGTCACCGGCCAACAAACCGAACTTTGCCAGAGGCACTCTATTAAGCTTGGGCCCATGTCCATCCTGGCCCATGCCGTCTTTTCCTGTGCCAGCTTCAGTTTTCCGGCCGAGAGACCAACTTTGGAGATCCAGCCCCTGCGCAATGAGTCATCGCAGGTTGTGGCCACCTACAGGGAAAGGCCATGAAGTGGAGGTAAGTCGTGGCAGCCCAGTTTTCCCATATGCAGCAGCTTCCAGCCTCTGGTCTTAATTTTGCCAAGCCATTGTAAATCGTCTGGTACAGTGAGTAAATTCAGGGTAGCACCCTGCAACATGCAACTTAATTTTCTAATGGTACCATCTAATTGTTCTCAACTTAATGTTAAGAGTTTCAACTAGACCAGGCCAGCCGGCCACACATACAGATAATTTGTTTCGCTTTGTACAAGTTAATGTGATCAATTCTTTTCATCAAGGGTCCCAACTACAGCTGCAACCCCGGGCAACAGTACTGGCCAGCCAGCATAGATCCTGGGTACCCAGTAGCCAAGGGACTGTTTATCAAAGGGTCTGAATTAATTGTGTTTATTAACCTGGTTTTCCAGAACAGAAATCATTTGTTTAAATTGGCTCCCCCTCCTTGTTTATGTCCCCTTAATGAACGTGATTTACTGAGTTACTTTGAACCTAGCTTGTAAGCATACATTATCTGATCTAAAGTGATTGAAAGTGCATGTTGTATGTCAAGCCTGTCTTTACAGGGAGGTTTGCAGGGTGCATTCCAGGACTAAAGACCCTGTTGGTTAGTGGGACAACTGGGAGCATATTGCTAATGTCTATTGCAAACTGTCTAGTGAATACTATTAATGGTCGTTGTCAGTATCTAGGTAATTGGTCACTAGGTGGGATTGTGGGTGGTGATAGCATCCCAGAGGGCTGCACCAGTATAGAGACCCATGCAAACCGTACTCTAGGTGGAAGCACCAAACTGTTGTGTTTGCTGAGGGTAGGGACACCTGGTACTTGCCAGTCTTGAACCTGGGCCCCTCAACCTGTTAGGAATCCAGGCAGGCATAGTAACCCTTGGAATAGTGCCGCTTGGGGGTTACATAAGCAACTGTTTATCTCGAGTGTTAAAATTCTTTTTAGGATTTACAGTTAATGGATCTAATGTACGAAGAATGGTTTGTTTGTTTTTTGCTTACAAAATATAGTACATCTGTTATCTCACTTTGCCTACATTTAGTATCTATTTGTTGTTGCCCCCCCCCACACACACACACACACACCCTGCCACCAGAAATTACTGCCACATCCTGGAAGAGGATATAGGTGTCATTTCAACATTCCTTGAAAAATAAAATATACAGTATCTTCCTGTCAGAAGTGGAACAATGCCTTAAAAGAGTTTATTTCTTGCCAAATCACCTTTTGAACTTTGTTTTTATATGTATAAACTGAAGCTTCACTTCTGGTTTGGCTTTTGCTGCCAAGTTTATCGGGGCTGACTCTCGGCCAAAAATGTCTTGGGTCAGCTGTAGTAGGTCAGTTGTAGTTTTACCCTGTTCCTTGTGTCTAAAGTACTATAACGACTCCTAACAATGGGTAGCTCTGCTAACAGGAACTTCGTGTAGCAGCTTTTAAAATGATTTCACTCGTTTACATTTCAAGTTTCACAGACACAGATGTGTGTTGTTTTCTTAGTCTTTTGTTGGCAGCCTATAATCAGGGCAGCCTTGCCGTTCCTCCCCTGTGATATAGGGGAGGAAATGAAGATTTGTGTGCTAGGAGCCGAAGGTAGCCCCTAGGCACTAGTAGTTTTCTTGCTGTTAGGAGTTAATTGAGACTTGCACAAGAGTTTAACAAAAGTATGGATTTTATTTTCAAGGAAGGCAAAGACATGAATTTGGTCTTGCACAGAACTCTTTAAACCCACAGCCACCACTTACAGTGGGAACCCCAAAGCACATCCCTTAATCTCCCTGGCCTGCATTTTCCGAGCCTGGCACTTCAGCTTATTTTTCAAAGGGGGTATGCTGGCCCTGATATGCAGGGGCACTGTTTTCGAAGAGGGCAGGCGAAGAGACCCCTGACAAACAACTGCGTCTTAACAGTGGACATGATACAGATGACCAGACCAAATCACTAACAGGACAGCATGCCATACAGCACTACACTGTTCCCCCTGACCCCGTAAAGGTTTTTCTCCTTTGGTAGCTGGGGCAACTAATCAGCTCAGTCCCAGCCTTCCCAACCCGAACTGGCATCTGCCACCACCGAAACCTACTTGGTCAGGGATTCCCTCACAGATTTCTCCCTCTGACAGGGCTGGAAGAGGGAGGGCCATGCCCCTCTCCAAGATGCACATCCAGAATGGACCAGGGGGTCCTGTGCAGCAGCAAGGATCCGGGGGTGGACAGATACCATTTTTATTTAAATTTTCTCCCCCTCCCTGTCCAGTGCTATGACCTAACATAGATGTGTGTGTGTGGATGCAAACACCCATCATATGACTACAGCCCATCTTTTGTGCCAGACGCACCTGTACTGCCACCATGCCTCCACCTGGTGGTAGGCAGAGACTGGGCAAGCAAGCCTTCCCTCCCGGGGAGATGAGAGCAGTCCTTGGGGTGCTCAGTCCTCTCCCTTCGCGGCTGACTCCTGGCAACACAACTTCACTTATGAGCCCAGGTTACCAGTGTAGTGGCAGGTAAGGTGCCGAGTGCCTTAGCCCTCAGCACCACTGGGCCAGCTGCAGTACTGCATTGTGAGTCTGCAGAACTGTAGACAGCAAAGACCATCAAAATGCCCTTCTACAAACAATCAAACACAAGCTATCTATGCCTGGAAACCCACCATACCTGGGTACAGCTTGCTTGTGGATTGCCTGCTCCCAACTCTACAGTACGGTGTCCGATGCCAGCACTGAAGTATGTCTATAGATTACCCCTGTGTACTGTGTGTCCTCCGCCGCAGTTGACCAGACCATCTGTTAGATGATCTAGCTGTCCTACTTCTGACATGGCATTTATGTCCAAAGCTGAATTCATACTGCTGTTGAGAATTGCACCCACTGTATCCAGACAGGCATCTGACACAGTGGAGGTCACCAGCTTGCAGTCGCATCTTGTAGATGCTCCAGTGTTCTGGCATTCAAAAATCTGACCCCTGTGCTTAACCTGTCTCTAATATTGTCTCAAATAGATCACCGCACTGTTTGAATCTACTGTATACCAAATAGCAGCAACATTATGTTCTTATGCCTTGTAGATTGTGGAGCACTTGGGGACACAGTTTATGAAAGGTGCTGCCAAATTCCTTTCCTTCCTTTATTGCCAGCTGTATCCCAGAGCACTTTGCACAGTTCAGGAGATCGTTGGAAAAGAATGCTGCAGTAGGTGCCCAGGGACATTTAAACAATGTAGTGAAGTTTTGGGTAGTGTTCTCACAATTGTGAAGCCACCATGTCAGCATATGACAACCAGCATAACTTTGGGCAACCAGAGAGCTCTTCAGAATTCCAGTGCAAAATATGATGGCACCGGTAGTTTTTTCACTTTTAAATGTGACGTAGGACCTTGCTTGTATACTGTCAAGCCTTTACACGGCGGCAGCGCTGTGTCATGTGCACCGCTCCCTTCCCGATACGTCGGCTCCGTTCCCATTCACACAGCCCGCCCTCACAGTGCTGCAGGTCACGCCGAGGAGGGGCTGTGCATTCACCTGCTCTGATGAAAAAAATGACCTTTGTAATGAGTAAAAGGCAAAGCGTCTGCACTACAATTTAATGTGCCTACTCCGCTTACTGATCCCATGAGGGAGTCAATCAAAAAAAATTATCCAACGGGTGCATGGGGCGCTCCTGCAGTGTTTACTCTACTGACTTTGCAGCGCATCAACCGGTGCGCATGGGTTGATGCACTACAAAGTTGGCAGTGTGAACAGGGCTTCAAATGCTAGTTTCATTTCCATGTCAGTCTGGCGGGTGCTAGACTGGCACCTAGACCGAGGTAAGAACAGGACAAACTGTAATGGACCTTTGGTCTTTATGGGCCCATAAAGTTCTGTGTTTCTCCGTATTCTGATGTGTTTTTCTTTGATATATTACCGCACTCCCTTAATTTTCTGGCCTCTTTGGTACAAGACAGAACTGGCAGATGATTGAGGTGTAGTTAAAATGCACTTGTTTGTTTTTGGGAGAAAAATGATTGTGCTGTTCTTAATTGGTACAGATATATCATCTTTGAAGTAACATAGTAAACATGTAAAGTCTCACCAACCCTGTTGCACTGTTGCATCATACCGTAGTCTGGGATGTGCCTTCGTTTGTCACTGGCCATAGTGATTTTTTTTTTTTTTTGCATCATTTGTTTATTGTTTCTATTTTTTCACAAAAGGAAAAAAGACATACATCCAACATACATACATACATATAGACATACACGACATAAACCTTGGTACATAACATATTTACATCCAGATCCATTTCATCACTTTACATCTAATTCTTTCCATTCAGTAAACAGAAGAAGACATTTCTTCTAAATTATTAGCCCGGGTGATATGGAGTCGAAGCCCCTAATATTTTATTTCCCAGGAATACCCCTCTCCTAATACGATCATTTCAAATCCAGCCCTCATTAAGCATAATGCTTTCTGCTACAGTCAGAGATGAGAGATACGGTTGCCAAGTTCTATAAAACAATTCCAATTCCTCTTTCCCCTTAGTGGCATATGTCAATCGTTCCAAAGTAATGGCCTGTGTTACCAGGGTTTTCCATTGTGCAACAGTAGGCTTTGCCGCCATGACCCAGGTATTCAGAATACAGTGCCTAGCCATATATATTAACACCCTAAGCCATTTATATATGCGGGGTCCTCTCCCCGCTCTCCACCCAAAAAGTAGGAAAAGGGTCGGAAACCGCCGACCTCAATCCTTCGCAATTCAGCTACTATCTCTCTCCAAAATATCCGCAAGGTTGAACAGGCCCAGAAATAGTGATAATATGAGGCCAGATTATTGTTGCACATAGGGCATATGGGAGAAATTACCGAGTTATACTTATGAACCACCAGGGGTGGATTGTATAGCCTATGGCAAAACTTATAATAGGACTCTCTATACTTGTTGCACATCAGGACACCCTGATGTAGCTGAAGAAGTGTTTTCCAATTGTCTATGGAGATTGTGATCCCCATATCTCTCTCCCAGAGCATTCTAGTATTTTGTGTTTTATCCAGAAACTATGTAATACCTTCTTTAGCCATTCTCTGAATGGTACCCTTGGGTTTTCTTTGTCCAGTCATTATTAATTGTTTGAGCGCCTCCCACTGCGGTATGGTACCCCCAAGCCTGCCAGTGGATTTAATGTATGCCCTTACTTGGAGATAACGAAATAAGTGCTGGTGTCCCAGCCCTGTCTTATCTTGTATGTTCTGGAATGAGTCCAGCACACCACGTGTAAATAGTTGCTTAAGGCAATTAATTCCCTTTATTTCCCACTCTTTATACCCCCCATCCTCCCATCCTGGAAGAAAAAAAGGGTTTCCCCTCAGCAGGAGGAGTAGCGTATCCTCTTGCCTGGAGCCTCTCAGTTTAGACATGTCCCTCCAGCTGTCCAACACCACTATGACCAGAGGGTTCGGATTAGGGAGTCTCTGGTATGCCTTCCGACCCCCCAGGGACAGGTACGCTGAAGTTCATCCTACACTTCCCCTCTCCTCCAAATCCAACCAACCCGCTTCCTTGGGTCTATCAATCTAGTCCTGTATATATCGACACTGCATTGCTCTTTGATAATTAATTAAATCCGGGAATAGTAAACCTCCTTTATCTATAGGGGCCTTCAGCCGGGCTAGGCCTATCCTCGGGCATCTCCCTCTCCAAATAAAATCCGAGAAGGCTTTTTCCAGTTTTCTCACATCCGTTCCTTTCAACCCAATATGGAGCATTTGTAAACTGTAAAGTATTCTGGGAAGTGGGTTCATCTTGATAAGATTTATCCTACTCAACCACGTCATGGGGAGATTCTTCCATCTAGCTAGATCCATAACTATATTTTGCATGGTGTGGGATATAATTCAGATCATATTAATCCTCCAACTCCCCTCCCACTTTGATGCCCAGATAAGTGAAAGCCTTCCTAACTACCCGGAAGCCCCATTTTGATTTCCGTCCAACAGATCCTTCCTCTTGTGCCCCAACCCTCAGCTCTTCCGATTTGTCTAGGTTTAGCTTATATCCAGAGAATTGTGAGAACCGGTCAATCAGGCTCAGAAGAGCAGGCATGGACTTATTAGGCTTAGTTACATATATCAACATATCATCCGCATAAAGCAAAAGCTTGACCTCTGTACCCCTCTTCCCCATAACTCCCGAAATGTCCGGATGCTTCTGAATAGCGATGGCCAGGGGTTCCAGTACTAAAGCAAACAGAAGAGGGGAAAGAGGGCAGCCCTGTCTTGTGCCTCTTTCTAAGTCAGGGCTATCCGAGAGGGTCCCATTGGTTAAAACTCTAGCCCTGGGGTTTCTGTACATCTGGCGCACCATCCCTATGAACCATTCACCTAGCCCAAACCGGGTCAAAACCTCCATTAAATATTCCCACTCCACTCTGTCAAATGCTTTCTCTGCATCCATTGACAATATATGCACCACTTCTTTATTAACCTTTGCTCCCCAGATTACATTGAGGAGAGTCCTCATATTGTGATATGAGTACCTATCCCGAATAAACCCAGTCTGGTCTGGGTGAATAATCCCTGGTAACAGGCCTTCCAGTCGGGTGGCCATAATTTTGGCTAAAATCTTAGAATCACAATTCAAGAGGGAGATCGGTCTAAAGGAGGCACATTCTAAAGAGTCTTTCCCTGGTTTAGGAATCAGGCAAATTGTAGCTTCTCCCCATGATTGGGATAGCCTTCCTTTCTCCTCTCTCACCTCTTGAAAAACTGCTTCCAGATGGCCCACTATTTTTGATTTCATAACTTTATAATATTCGGCTGAGAAGCCATCAGTGCCGCTAGTCTTACCCCACTTAAGCGTTCCAATAGCAGAAAGGATTTCCTCCTTTGTAATAGCCGCATTTAGTCGGTCCCTCTGACCATCTGTTATCTGCGTATCTCCACCCTATTCAAAAATTCCACCATCCCCTATCCTCCCCCTTGACCTTGGGAAAGCGTATGGTAGAATCTCCTAAATCTCTCCCCAATATCTGCTTTAGTTGTCAGAAGGACCCCATCCTCTGCCTGAACGGCCTGAATTAGATGTCCCCCCCCATTCCCCCTTACGAGGTTTGCCAGCATCGTTCCCGGTTTGTTTCCCCACTCATAAAAATGTTTTCTAATAAATAGCCCTGTTTTCCTCGCTTCTCCCAGAAGCAAGTTATGTAACACCTCCCTAGTCCTTGTCAACAACAGGTGCACATTTTCTCCACCCTTACCCAAAGCCGCCTTTCTCTCCAACACCTTAAGTCTCTGTTCTAGATTAATTCTCCTTTCCTTGACTTTTTTTTTATGATGAGCAACATAACTAATAATGGCCCCCCTCATAAACGCTTTCCCCGCATCCCAAAAAACCACTTTAGGGACATTGGTCTCCGAGTTGTTACGAACATACTGCTGCCATTGCTCATACAAGTGTTCCTGAAACTCCTTTTTGGCTAGTAAATAATTAGGAAATCTTCAGACCTTTAACCTGCCCTCATCCTCCCCTCTATTCAAAGACATAATAACCATAGCATGGTCAGAAATGTGGATAGGTCCATGCTTAATGTAACTAATACGAAAGTACCACTCCCTGGGAAGGAACATATAATCCAGCCGTGACCACGTATGGTGGGGGTGTGAAAAAAACATATATTCCCTGGTCGTAGGATGAGCCATTTGCCACCCATCTATGAGGTCCAATTCATTCATGCCTGCCATCCATTCCCGAATGGCACTTTTAGGGGGTCCCTTATGCTCTGAGTGGTCCAAGGCAGGATTCATCAAACAATTCAAGTCCCCCAAATATCAAGTTTGGGAATTGTTCTGCAGTTATTAAAGAAACAATCCTACCATAAAAATTCGAGTCATACACAGCAGGTGCATATACACTTCCAAATGAGATTTTCTCTCCATATAAGGTATCCACCACAAAAACATAGCGACCATCACTGGGGTCAGCAATCACTCTTTCTTTTAAAAATGGTAGCTTTTTATTCAGAACAGCCACCCCCTTTTGTGTGTATTAAAATCAGCTGAGTAACACTCCCCCACCCATCCCTTTTTTAACTTTGCATGTTCCCTCTCCGTGAGGTGCGTCTCCTGTAACAGCGCAACATGGGTATTCTGTCTTTTTAAAGCTGTAAGCAGCATTGTTTGTTTAACTGGGGTGGCTATTCCCCTTACATTCCATGATACCACATTTAAATCCTGCATTCCGGACATATCCTCCAAATGTTTCCCCTGTACCTTTATCCTCCCTAGAAGATCCTCTTCGGGCTCCGACTCCATCACCACCAATATGTCTGAATGGCATATTTTATGGATCTGCAAACTAACATCTAACCATAACAAGTTTAACACATAATAACTATATACACAACCCCACCCCCCACATTTTTTTTTCCCCCTAACATCTTCCCCACTAAGTAACAAGAACTGCATAGCGCAGAAATTTTACTCTCCCTTCCCTCTATGAAGCAGTCCAGGAAATGCCCCCAGGTCATCGTATATTGTGAACAAAAGAAAAAACAAAACAAGCCCACTGTCCTTTAATTTAATATAATTGTTAGCTTTTCACCCAATCAGACATTATCATCCCCCTTATTCTCAATGTGAATCCCCTTCATCCAGCCCACCAAGCATCTCCTAGGGATCTGAGACTCCAAAAGGTGCCCTCTTCACACGCCTCCCCCTTCCTTCTTTCAATTAGGGCCCATCTCTCCCAAGATAAAAATTTTGCCCCTTAAAGGAGACCAGAAATAGCCCCCCCCCGAGGCTTATAAGAATCTCTTCTATATAGCCATATCCCTCTCTCCATCACAAGTAACGAAATGCCAAATCCCTAAGAAGGCAACTCTGCTCCCCCACCATCCACCCCCTTGTCCATCATGCGTCAATTCCCTTTTAGAAAGATGAGGGCTATTAAAACTCAGGCCCCGCTGCAGCTCTCCACCAGCACAGGGTCTCTTCACTCGAAATGTTGTCAGACATGCCACGTAACATGTACTGTCTCTTCATAAGGTAAACGTCTGACTTCAAGCCTACGCTCAGTTCTCCAGAAAAAGAAAAGGAATGAGAGGGCCCCCTATTCGTGGTCCTCATCTCCAAAATAATAAATCAACCCCATTGTAGATAATTCGTCTTTGCAGCATTTATCAAGGGGATAAGCAGGGGAAGTGAGTCATGTCAGGCACTTAGCTTTCTTATGGCAACATCTTTCTTTCCACGAGTCAGCCACTCTTGCTATCATTACTGCCGAGTGAGCCGCCTCCGGTTTCAATTTATCCCGACTTTTTCACCAAGTCCTTCACGAACACCTCCGCCTTTGAAACTTCCCAGAAAGAATAAACTGCTCCCTCTTGTTTAATTTTAAGAGTTACGGGGTACAGCATGTAACAATCAATTTTGGCTTCTCGTAGCTGCGCCATGACTGAAGCAAAAGCCCTGCGGTGTTTCAAAAGGCGGGCTGAGTGGTCTTGGGAGAGAAACGGATGATGTCCCTCATACTCCAATTCTGATTTATCTCGATAAGCCTTTAAAACATTTTCCCTATCTGGGAAGTAATGGAATCTCATGATTACTTGACGAGGCGGCTGGTTAGGCGCTGGCTTCAGTATTACCGCCCTGTGGGCCCTCTCTAATTTCAAACGCCCATTTTTAGGTGACATACCCAACAGTTCTGGCAATGTTTTAGCACAGAAATCCATTATACCCGCTCCCTCCATTCCCTCTGGCGACCCCCTTAATCTTAAATTCAGTCGTCGATGGTAATTCTCCTGATAGTCCAACAGTTCCCTCAGTTCCTCCAGTTCTCTTTGCAGGGCTATGATTTGCTCAGGTATTGGAGCTGTAGCGTCCTCCAAGTCCGAAATTTGCTGCTTGGCCTCGTTAATTCTGGTGGTCTGCGTAGCATGTAAGTCGACCAGCTCCTGCAGCTTTCTATCGAAATTAGTAGCCAGACTGGTCAGTTTAGGTTCTAGTGCAGCCAACACTTGTTGAGTCACCTCGTGGCCTACTGCACTGACTTCACTAGCTGATAGGGATATGTGGCCTGCATTCTACACTTGAGAAGCCGGGGGTTGCTTCCTTTGGTTTTTTGCCGCCATCCTCGAGCTTTTCCCAGCATTTGAAATCACATATTCATCCATCTCACTTCTCCACACCTTTCCAGACCCTCGATTCTTACTTTGGGTTACTTCTAAGGCTGTTTATTTTAATTTTAAGCGGCGACTCTGAGGAGCGAGGTGAAGACACGTCTTTACTCCAGTCTGCTCATTAGGGCCCCGTAATTTTTTTTAATGTTCAGACACATTTGTTGCCTATTTCACCCACAATTCTTACTGTCATTTTTATAGTAGTCATAAAAACATCCAGGTAGTGCACTGTCTAGTGAGAGGTCACAGTCAGCAACTTCTCAAACGTGCATTCAGGTTCATAATTAGCAGGACCATCCCAACTCCTCAGATATTTAAGCCAAACTGCATTCAGGATTGATGCATGTGTATAAGGGAAATGGATTCTGACACTTACAGAAGAGGCTTAGCTAGTGCTGCATTTAGGTGAAGGGGCTCATTTGCACCCCTGCTCCCAGCAGCTGCTTCATTCTCTGTGGCAACCTGAAGTGTTCTGTTACTGCCTCTGCACAGGATGGTGTGTGTTTGAGAACCAATAGGCTGTTCACTTGTGACCTGATGGATAACGGCGGGCAGCTGACACTGAGGGAAATTATGGTGCGTCAGATCTGACTGTGGCAGATGGTGAATACTGAAGGTGGTGGATAACTGAGGGAATTAACATGGAGGAGAGTCGGTACAGGGGGAAAATGCTGTCAGATAGCAAGGGTGGCATATACTCGAGCGGGCACTGTTGTGATACAGCTTTGTATTGCACTCACATGTATGCTGTGTTCCCCTTTCTTCATTAGCTACTCTTTTTTTTTTTTTTTTATATTTTCAAGATATTCATGATAACAGTTACATTATTCCATGCTGCTGTTCTGAGTGACCTGGGGTGTTTTGAATATTCCGATAATATTCAGATTGCTCAGTATTCTGAATAAATATTCCAGCCATGGGAAAAGGGACTTATGACTCATTCTAGCCCAAGCAAACCACTGTGATTGCCCTTCTTGAGAGCATGTAGTCCAACCCCACCTCAGAGAGTCTCCACCCCCTCATCCTATACCTTCCACCACCTTCCCCCTTAAACCCTTCCCCATTCTCCTTCTTCTGACAAAGCCTCTCTGGCTGCTGCCACTGCCACCCCTACTGCACTGCACTTAGCAACATAACTGTGTTAACGAAGCTTTATTTACTGTAGAAATGAGTGTTGATGATATTGTGCGTCTTTTCAGCACTTTCTGTAACTGCCAATACTTACATGGGGGATGACAGAACGCAGAATAGTATCATATTTGTACCCCATGTATTGTATTGTACGGTTTTGTGCCCTTGGGCTTGGAACCTTTGTAAAAGAGCCTCTTGGCTCAAAGGTAATTAATCTGAACCTGAAATAAATAAATTCTGAATACTAGTGTGCAAAATAACACAGCAGGAATATTGCACTTGTATTCTGAATTCAAGTTTAGGTGCCCGAATTTCAAGCTCATCTAGTGTATTTAGGGCCAAGATCAAAACCAAAGTGCGACGTATTTCTGGCTGTTTTTTAACTATTTGATTTGTCTGCATTTTGTTGATTGTATTTGTAATACAAAATCTCACACTTTTGTTAAGTGTACTATTGTTTTGTAACTTTAATGTAATGAAAATATGACTGCTCATGTAAGTACAACTCACTCGTACCTGTAATGAATGTCCTGCATAAAAATAAAATGTTATTGTAACATCCCTACCGCCTCATTGTAACTAGGGGCTCCTGATGGTAAAGAATAAAACGGGGTACAGATCAAAACACTCCAGGAGGAAAAGCATGATAAAAGAAAAGCAAGGCCTTACCTCGAACATGGTCCTGGCAGCACAGTGTAGGTTGTGCCTCCTCCTCCACACCTCAGCTTTTCACTTGCTGCAGTTTCGGGGACTGACCAGCGTGCTCCATCCGTGGAAGGAATCTGTTCATTTAATAATCTCAGCACACATGACGAGAAACGAAAAGAAATGTAATTCTGATTCTCACTTTAAAAATGAATAAATTGCTCAGCTCCATGGAACCAAGAGACAAAATCAGACAGTACCAGCTTATGCAAGTGCTTGTATCAGGCCTAAAACTAATTAGACCAGGAGCAGACTCCACACAAATACCCAGAGCCATGGCCAAGCTCAGGCCCGTGAAGGGTGCGAATCCAGATCCAGCCATTACCTGGGTGAGTGCCTGACTCCTCCTCCCCGACTCAACTGAAATACCGGGGATGCGGCCCTTACTCCATACCGCATCCGCCCTGAAATCTTGCTTATAACCCAACCAGTTCCCACCATCTTTCCTGCAGGAAAAAGGAGCCAGAATTTTTTTTTTTTTTTTTTTATAACTCTATTTTATATTTCCAATTAAAACACAAATAATACAAACAGTTTTTTGACACATAGCCACAGAGATGTAATTAATGTTACAGGTGCATTCTCGTAAGATGAATTTGTCATATCGTTAAGGGAAATCACTAAAAAGGATTTTTAATTTCTTAGTCATAATCCATGTTCTTTTTTGATCACACTTCTAAGGGCTTTGCTCCCCCCATCACAGTCTTGTTTTTATATGCATGTAACCCCCAGGTGGCGCTATCCCAAGGGCTACGACCCCTACCTGCTTGACTACTGACAGGTTGAGGGGCCTAGGTTCTATGGCGGGTGCCTCCACCCAGAGGTCAGGGTTTGTAATGGTTGGTCTAGTTTGGTCACAGCCCTCTGGGACACTGAGACCCCCTTCTAATCCCTCTAATGGCCGACACAATGCACAGGAGTTACAGTACCAATACCCCACATGTACACACTGTTCATTCATAAGGTACCACTTACCCTCAAGACTGATTCGCAGGTTCATCTCTGAGGACCCCCTGAAAAATAAGGTTAAGCAGCATACACAAACCAATACAGTGCTTGGCATGAAGGTACTGACACTTCAGACAGTTTAAAGTTTAACAACAACAAAAAATCTGATTTATTTAGGGAACAGTAACACGGAGGGGGAAATCTGGTTAATTAGTAACATTAAATCACAGTACTGTGTACAAATACAGGGTCTGAAAAGTCACACTCTGGCTACCCAGGTTGAGGGGGGCTAGCCAGGTCTGTTGCCCGGGGTTGGCCGGGAGGTGCAGATGGATAGCGCCCTGTAGAAGAAAATATATGCACAACACCCAGTTGTAATCCGGAGCCTGATGGCTCAGTCCATGAAGCAAAGAAACAGCAAGAATTAGATGACACACTTGTGATTGAAAACAGGCTGCAGGGGAATACCCTGATTTGTACTCACAGTACCCAAGCTAGGAACCAGATGGTGGATGTTCTTCTGGATTGTCAGAAACAGCAGGGCATGGAGACAAGGTCCTTGTGACTGGACCCCACTGCAGTTTATAGCAAATGGATTTAGTTCGAGACAAGCTGGGGTTTGCTTCCAGCTTCAACACACAGCACAGGGGATTGGAAATAGCGATTCTCCACAAGCACTACGCATTCATATTTAAAAGGAAAGTACTATACCAGGCAGGCTGCTCCTCATCAAGATCGCAATTACTGCAAGATACCGGAGCACACAGCAGCTTCAGTTCCTGACAGACCGAGCCGATTCAGCAATTTCTCCAGTCTTCTACAGGGTGAGCCTGATTTCCACACTTCTAGTGCTTATTTCTCCTCACAACTGTGATTCAGTCCAAACTAGCACTCACAAAGGCTGCAGACCAAAACTCAGGGCCTCACACGCGCTTCTCGCGCAAAACTATACACCGCAGAAGCACACAGCTCCTTCTCTCACTGCCACAACTGGATCTGATCTTTCCAGTCACAGAGCAGGGCATTTCCTTTAGCTTCACACTATTCTGTTGGCTGATTCAGCTGTCACTCACAATAAGACTCCTCTGTTGGTAGAAAAAGGCGCCAAGGTCAAAACTACATTTCCCAGAGTCACTGTCCATACAATCCCCTTGTGGCTGGCTCAAAATTAAGAGTCCAAGTTCTGATTCGTCCACAGGTTCCATTTTAGGGCTCCCTTAACCCCATTGGCCCAGCACAGCAGTTTAGGTCCAAAATGGAGAGGTAACACACACAGTCCCAATCTCAATAAAGGCAGGTTAGACAAGCTACAGTTTTGCTAATGCTTTAAATGATTACAGGCAATCAGTTACAGCTTTCAGATGGGCTCCTTTTGCACCTTCAGTGACCTCAAAATGGAGCGATTACTCCGCAGCTCGGGCGGGATTCGAGCATTAAATACACAGTCCCCCTCATACAAACTAATTAAGTCTGTAAGCAGAGAGCTCTTAAAGAGACAGTAAGTGGAGGCTCAAATAGCACTCACTTGCAATCACAGTTAAGCAGCTCAGACTCCGAAAACCACCCAGGCTTGGAGCATTCAGGTAAGCTCCTGAAGATTCTTTTGGGAACCCCCATTTGCAGGGGGTTACATGCATATTTGGTTTCATATTTAAGTTTTGTTCTGTGTTTTATTTTGTCTCTCTCTCCCCCAAGGCCGCCTCCTCCTGAGGCAGCTGAGAGTGTAACTGATCTATCTTAAGGAATGAATTCTGGTCAGATGGGAGCTATAAGCACAACCCACCTCCTCCAGATTAGCTCAAATGCTCTTGCTGTTTATTCAGCTGGGCAGTTATCCTCTCCATCTTATACATCTCTATCACTATATCTTGCCAATGTTTTTATTGTGGGAGGACTCCTGTTCAGCCATAACCTAGTTATAGCTTTCTTAGAGGCAAGGAAGAGACGTTTCAGTGATTTTCTCGACTGCCTATCTTTGCATACTGGCAGGTATCTAGAAAAGAAATACAGTGACGGGGAAAGGGTCACGGTGGGGTTCCACATCTGCTTAAGTGCTTCCTAGAGTTCTGTCTTAAAGGAGGGAATTCTCAGACAGTCCCAGAATATATGTGCGTGCGAGGCCGGAGAATATCCAAATTTTCTCCAATACTCTCCTTCCTAAATTTGACCTGCATTGCTGGGGGTCTGAAAAATCTTGTAGTCAGTTTGCAAGCGAATTCTTTCCATAGCTTGGAGGTGATAGCCTTCTGTAAAAAACTAAGATGTCTTTCCCAATGCTCCTGTGTAATCTGAATCTCAAGGTCTCTCTCCCAGGCTAGTTTTACCGATTCCAGTGAGTCTCCCTCTAAATCTCTAAGGGTAGCATATAATATGGAAATCAAGTGTGATGTAGAAGACCTACCTTCCAACACCTGAGTAATAAGCTCTATAAACTAAGGGATTGGTTCCCCTGCCCAAAAATCTCCTGACTGGGATTTTATGAAATTCCTAGCTTGAAAATACCTAAGCCTTTCCTTGCTGGAAATCCCATATGTTTGTTCTAATTCTGCCTGGGTTATCATGCAGCCTTGTTGAATAAATTGTCTCACTAAATGTAGACCTCTTTTTTCCCATCCCCGGTATCCCATATCCATCCTAGCGGGGAGAAACTGATCTACGTAGTGCAGGAAGTACAGCAGTGGCCTCCATTTATTAAGCTTCTTTGAGCTCAGTATTCTCCGCTAGCAGTGAATGGTAGTACGAGTATATGGACGATCCGTTTGGTCTACCCTAGTATTAAGAGGAACCTCCAACAGCAATCTGTTAGGTTGTCTCGGGTCCCCTTCCCAGTGTTCTAAAGTTTTCCATTTGGCAGTATACTTCTGTTGCAGCCAAAAAAGAATAGTTCTGAGTTGTGCTGCCATATAGTATAGTCTCAGATTTGGAGGTGCCAGCCTTCCCATAATCTTTGGAAGCTGAAGTATAGAATACCTGATTCTTGGCTTGCGATAATCCCAAATGCATCGCGAGATTGTTCTGTTTAGAGCGTCAGAGTGTCTCGGGTATCTGGATTGGTAACGTTTGAGCCAGGTAGAGGAACCTGGGCAATATCACCATCCTGATAGCCTCCACCCTCTCAGCGAATCAGCGGGAGTGGCAGGGTCTTCCACCTTTCCAGCTCAGAAACTCTCTTTTGTTTCAGAGGAATGTAATTAAGATCATATATAGCCTCAACTGTCAGCCCTACCTGGACACCAAGGTATTTCAAGTGAGTCAGGTTCCAACGAAATGAGAATCCCGACAGGATGTTTGGGGAGGATCATAATTCACCCTTAGCACCTCTGTTTTGGTGGAGTTAATTTTATATCCCGCTAATTGACCAAAAGCGTTCAGTAGGAGCCACAGGGGTTCCAAGGTGGTCTCAGAGTTTCACCTTAATCAGGTGTTGACTCTGCCAGTATACTAACCTGACTACACCTTGGATGCTGAGTACAGGCTCCATATTCTGGACCTGAGACATGCTGTCTCCTACTATAAGGAAAGAACGGCAGAAATTCGTGGAGAGGTTTGCCAGCTGTTTGTCACCTACGCTGAAGCCGCTTCTGGCAGACCTGCAGCCAAACGGACCATTGCAAGATGGATCACATCATGCATAGGTCTGTGCTATGAGTTGGCGGGCAAGGAGCCTCCCAGAGGGTTAAGAGCTCATTCTACCCGCCATATTGCTGCATTGGTGGCTGCTTCCAGGGACATTCCTATCTAGGAAATCTGTCGGGCTGCTACCCGGAAGTCAGCGAACACCTTTATTTCCCACTACCACATCGACCTTGAGTCACGCCGGATGCTGGTTTTGGGGCCTAGGTTCTCCAATCTCTGTTTCCTAAGTAGGGGGTGTGCACCTTGCCTCCCTCCTCCCAGAGAACTGCTAGGAGTCTGCCAAAGAGTGTGGATGAACAACATATCCACACTCCTAGAAGAACAGGTTACTCATTTGTAACAGTAGTTCTAGGAGTGGTATATGTTGTTCATCCACACGCACCCACCCTACCTCCCCGGCTTTAGGCGCATCACCCTGCTTCCAGCGGGCTAAGATCTGGTGTCATGGGGCGGAGCCAAGGTATTTACCACCCGGGTGGGTGGGAGGAGCCAGCTTGAAGACTTTCTGGTGAGATTTAAAGGGAAAGGGCCATGCCAAAGAGTGTGGATGAACAACATATACCACTCCTAGAACTACTGTTACAGGCGAGTAACCTGTTCTTACTTATGCTCTATTTTAATTTCATAGCTGGAACTATTGTAAAAGTGTTCTTATGCACTTCTCTTATGCTGTTATCTTTTTATTTCTGTACCTCCCTTTGTACCCCTCCCTGGGTCGCCCCTGAAAAAGGGACATTCTGTCTCAGTGGGCCTACCAGGTTACCAAAATTCAAATTAAATAAATGCATGAAACAAAAAGAAGAATGGATATCTTGATATTTTTGCCAGAAATGTAATATGACTGAAAACAACTATATGGTGACTAACAGATACGGCTGCTGGGCTGTCGACACAGCGGTAACACAACTGCTCATACTGCTGGCGACGCCAGTTCAGAAGTGAGCTAGAGTCATTGGGGATCGGCCAGGGGGAGGAAGCTTGTGCTTCCAAGAGGATGCTCTCCTCTAAGGAGAGAGGTCCATAAGCTTCACTGCTTTCTGGGTGACCACAGGTGGCAGTGCAAATGGAGCCATGGGGGTCAGAGTGCCTCCTGAGTGGGACTTCTCCATGCTTTGCATGCAGACATCCACTTAGTCCTAGCCTGCAATGTGCCTGGGGCAGGAGAACAAAAGGAAGGAAAACCCCCACGATTGCAGCAACACAATGCCACCTCTGTCCCCTCTCAGGCCCCACACTGCTCACTGGGCTGCCGACCGCAACCAAGCTGGCTCGGGGTAACCAGGGAGGCTCCACCACGGAGGGGGGTAGACCATAGGGCACTGCAAGGTCAGAGGCGAGTCCCAGAGACAGCAGATGACTGGATGATAGAAGCAGCTTGGGTGAAAGAAAGCATACTAAAAAAAAAAAATACTGTTGCTTTAAACAATAGGTGGTGCACTGAACATGCTTGAAGTACTGCTTATTCTGAATACAGCAACTTTACATATAAACTGAGAATACAGCTGTGGAATATATAATCGTCTTGGAGGGTATCTCTTGCAGCAGGTCATACTCTTGGGTATCCCCAAGAGGGTGCTCTCGTTGATAGTAGCTTTCACTACCAGTGTTGACTGGGGGCTGCCCACAATGATGTAATTCTGCTTGTTTCTGTAAATACATGGGCAGCCCCTAGCGGCCTCAGTTCTTTTCCTGCTGTCTCCCAGCTTGCTGCCCATGTAGCATTAGCCGCAGGTATATCAACACATTCGTCATTGTGGAAATCGACAACCAAATCCCGTTTTCTTGTTTTCCAGTTGTACCGTATGTCTTATTTGGATTTGTAGTTCCGGAAGTGCCGTTATGGCAGAAAAATCTATAGATATGACAACCATACCATCTGTGTCCGCTCTCTGGGGGCTGCCCACAATGTACGATCTTTATTCTTCTGCCATGCAAAGCAGTATTTCGAATACTTACACAGAATACTTAATATTTTGAACACTGTAGTATTCTGAATACTAAAGTGATGAAACTGCACCAAGTGATGTCATAGAATACATTGGCAGTATGAAAAGAGAGAACAGTAGCTTCTGAGGGGAGAGGGATTCAAGGTTGTTACAAAGGCAATAAAAATTGGATTACTAATTTAACAAAGAATGTCAAAATATATCAGAATATATGAGACACTAAAAAAAAACAGGAGGGTCTCTAAACATATCAAAAATGTTTCCCATAACCTTTAAAACATGGGAGGTAAATGTGAAGGTAAAACATAGCAGGGTCAAAAACAGTGGGTGGATTCAAGAGTGCATGTAACAGACAAGGCAATTCTAGTGGGGGGGTAGGAGAAAGTAGACTGTTGGTTAACTAGGATCTGCAGCTTATCCAATAGGTAGGGAAATGGGCAGACTGGGTGGGCCAAGAGGTCCTTATCTGCCATCAAATTCTATGTTTCTATGGACGTTAAGTAGTTTGTGTAAAGAGATTTGTTATGGTAGAGTTTAGAACGGTAAAAAATAGAGTGAGGCCATTCCTGGTGGATGTACTTATTGTTTACCAGGATTTGGGGCATGTGAAACACTGGATTAGAAAGAGTTTATAGAAAGATTAAGTACATGGAGGTCAAGTGATTTGTTTGGGGTCGAACAGTGACTGAGTGGTGGATGTGGTACAGTCGGCCAGCTGAGGTGGTGGGTGCTAAAATTGGTGGTGGTTTTAAACATGGCTGGAATAGAATGAAGATGAAGGGTATGGTGGTTGCTCGGGGTGGCAGAAACAGGGAGGTTAATGGGAGGGAGGAAGGGGAGGGCTAGGAGACTTGAGGGACAGCAGGCCCCAGGGCTAAATAGGGAACTTGGGTAGACTGGATGGATATGTTGTGTTTCTCTGATATGGGATTTATTTATTTAAATGTTTAACCAGGAAGGCATACTGAGCGGTGCAACGCTCGATTCCAGATGCGTCATGGGGGCGGGGGAATTTGGATAGACAGTATTCAGACCTATATTACATGATGTGGCACATTACATGGTTGAGAGGAACAGACTATACAAGATACACCTGCCTCCTGGCAGGGGGGTAGAAATACAAGTGCAGCTAGCAAGTTGGAGCTGTCAGTGAAGCTAAGTGCCGCAGCAATGGAGGAATGTTAACGGTAGGAACAGACATGCAGTCAAACATTCAGCTGCCTTATGGGGCTAGTTGCATGTGCAGGCAGTGGTGAAATGCTGTTTGAGGAGATGGTTGAAATGCTGAGTGGAGGTGTAATGTCTGAGCTCAGCGGGAAGGGAGTTCCATACATAAGGCACACGGTACTTGAAGGCGTGCTGACCTTTGGCGGAGGACATACATGTAAGTGAGAGGAGCCTGGAGCCGGTGTTACGGAGGGCATAAGTTGAAGGAGTTTGGGAAACTAGGGTAGATGCAAAGTACGGGGGGAGGGACTGGGTCCAGTATTTAGTTGTTACCCTGGCGCAATGCGCCACTCTCCGATCCTGTAAGGAAGGTAGATCTAAGGATCTGTAGAGGTCACAGTGGTGAATAGTGGGTGGGTGGTCCAGGGCAAAGCGGCAGAAAGAATGGAAGAGAGGGTCCAGCCTAGAGAGGGTGGACTTGGGGGCTGTGTTATAAATTACGTCCCCATAATCAAAAAGTGGGAGTATCATTTTCTGAACAATTTCTTTGCGGGCTGGCAGGGGAATGCAACTTTTGTTCTGATAGAGGGCTCCCAGTTTCGGGTGAATTTTTTTGTGGATAGCATCAATGTGGGCTGAGAAGTCGAGGTGTTGATCGAGCCAGACCCTGAGGTATCTGAACAAGGTGCAGGTCTCTAAGAGGGTCCCATCTAAAGTGTGGAAGGTAGGGGATGTGAGGACCTGGGAGAGCCTTTATCTGGTCCCGAAAGTGAGTGAGACAGTTTTTCTAGGGTTGAGAAATAGCTGGTTAGAGAGGAACCAGAGCTGGACTGCATTAAAATCCTCCTGGAGTCTGGATGACACTTCGGCGGGGGAGGGACCTGTGGCCCGGGGGAGGGACCTGTGGCGTATAGTACTGTGTCGTCGGCATACGTGTGTATAGATGAGAGAGAGAGAGGGCACACTGAGGGCAGGTCATTTAGAAAGATAGAGAAGAGTAGCGGGCCAAGGACCAAGCCTTGTGGCACACCTATTTTGACAGGAAGTGGGACAGAGGTGTGTGAACCAATTCTAACTGCTTGTTGCCTCCCTTCCAGGTAAGAGTGGAACCAGCTGGTGGCCTCATCTGAGAGGCTGGCGAGGGTGAGTTTAGATAACAGGAGTGAGTGGGAGACTGTGTCGAACACTTTAGCTAGGTTGATGAAGATAGCTGAGGTGACGGGCCCTTTATCCATGCCAGTGAGGATGTTGTTTGTTAGCCTAAGTAGGAAGATGATTGTGGAGTGAGATTTCTGGAAGTCAGACTGGTATTGTGAGAGAAAGGAGTCGTCGTCTTTGAGGAAGTCGGATAGTTGGGCGAGGGCAAGTTGTTCTTGGACTTTGGCTAGAATAGGGAGAAGGGAGATAGGGTGGTAGTTGCCCGGCGAGGCGGGGTCACCACCTTTAGGGAGAGGGATGACTGTGGCATGTTTCCATTCAGTCTGGATTTTGGCGAGAGAGAAGGAGAGGTTGTAGAGGGAGGCTAGTGGGATGGCGATGGCTGGCACAGATAGGTATAGCATCCTGGAGTCAAGGCCGGAGAGGCATTTACCTTTGGAAGGATTGAGACAGCGTAGGGCTGTTAGTACTTCAGCTGGGGAGACCAGGCGAAATGAGAAGCGGAAGGACAGGGGTGAGGGTGTCGGGGGTGGTTGTGGGGTCGTGGGGGTGTATGTGAATGTGGATAGGAGGAAGGAGGCACAGTTAGTAAAAAGTGTGTTGAAAGCAGAGACCATATCGCCCGAGTCAGTGACCATGGAGTCATCTACATTTAGGGCCGGAGTGGGTGGCTGGGAAGGGGAGAGAGCAGTGATTTCATTGACTTCCAGAATTTTGTTGGGTGGTTGAGGTTTGAGTGGAAAGAGACCTTAAAGTAGTTTGCTTTGGCCTGCCGAATTATCCTAGTGCATACATTGCGGAGTGTACGGTAGTGTTGGAGGGCTGCCTGTGTGCCAGTTGCCTTGTAAGATTTCCAGGCCATGTCCCTTACATGTAGTTCGATAATGTTAGCGTTAATCCAGGGTAGGTGGGCGCCCCTTACACGGGCTCTTCTGAGAGGTGCGTAGTAGTCCCAGATTGCAAGAAATTTGGATCTGAAAAATTCTAGGGCCGAGTCGATGGAGGAGGCGTGTTGGATGACTGACCAATCAGTGTTAGATAGATCGGTTAGGAATGCAGCTAAGTCAAGAGATTTGTAAGGCCTAGTGAATAATATTCGTGGGGGGCGGCGCCTGGGGCTTGAATATTTTTCTTACTACGTAGATCATGTGGTGGTCACTTAGGGAATCGGGTAGGGTACCTGCTTCTAGAACCCAATGGGGGTGTGTGGTGAGGGCCCAATCAAGGAGAGAGTGGTTAAGGGATTTATGACTTAAGCAAGTGGGTTCGGTGATTTGTTGGGATAGGTTTAGTGCAGTCACCTGGTTTTTGAGCTTAGAGTTGGTATTAGAGAGCCAGTTAACTTTGAAGTCCCCAAGGATGTGTAGTTCGCCCCCCCGAAGCGAGTGATTTTAGGGTGCCTAGGTGCTCTAGGATGGCGTGCAAGGGGGTGTCTGGAGAACAGCAGGACCCCGCTATATATAAAGGGATAGAGTGGGGGAGTGATATTTTGAGTAGGAGGGAGTATATGAGATGCTTTGGGTTGGGGAGTTGGACTGGTGTGAATTTAAGCGTGACGGAGATGAACATGGCAATGCCCCCACCTTTTTTTTTTTTTCCCCCGGGCGGTCATGTCGAGTGATGGAATAGCCAGGCATGGATAATTCGGCATCACAGTTATGGGGTTTCAGCCAAGTTTCAGTGACGATAAGGATGTCAGGGCGTAGGGAGAGAACGTACGGTTGGAGGGGGTGATTTTGTTCAGGAGGCTGCTTATGTTAAGGTGCATAATTTTGAGCCCTCGTGGTAATTGGAGAGTAGGGGAGATGATGTTGTGGGGGGGCAAGTGGCCCAGGATTTGATTCGACATCCCCTGCTAGGAGTAGCAGTAGTGGTATTAACTGTTTTACTACACGTGACACCCATCTCGCCTTGCGGGGGGTTGGTAGCTGTAGTGGGGTTAGTGAAAGTTTTTTTGGATGCGTTGGGTGTAGTACTGACAGCCAAGCATGGGAGGAAGGTGGCAGGATGGAAGCTTCTACGTTCCAATTAATTAAAGTGGCATATGGGGATGGGCCGGGGATATAGGTAGTGGTGGGGGGGGGAGACGTTGCCCAGGTGTAGCCTGTAGTGGGGGAATAAGGTGCTTCAGGGTAGGTGGCAGGTGGGAGGGATGTTA
The DNA here is from genome assembly GCA_016271365.2 of Neoceratodus forsteri. Lineage (NCBI taxonomy): Eukaryota > Metazoa > Chordata > Ceratodontiformes > Ceratodontidae > Neoceratodus > Neoceratodus forsteri. Next base: position 1,413,875,972 of record CM057450.1, read on the forward strand.
GGGGGAAGAGTAGACTCACTAAAGTGATTAAAAAAGGCAGCATGACGAGGTGCTGGGCTTAGGTAGCTGGGGGAGTGATGGGGCGGCCACTAGTGTCGAGTTTGTATAACCTGCAGATGAGGAAATGAGCTGATTGGTTATTTTGTAGCACAGTACCCAGCCTATAAAAGGCAGTGCTCACCAAGGGTGGTGGTGGGGGGGGGAGCAGCCGGCACGTAGCGCCAGCGGGGTCCCATACACACGGCTTGAGCTTGCAGAAAACGGATGCCCGGGTTTAGTACATTTGTTGTTTCGTACCTGCTGCAGTCTCCGTTTCGAATTCCAATCTGCTTGAAGGGAGGGCAGGACACTCGATGGCCCTCACGACCACCGGCTGCGAAAGGAGACAAAAATGCACAGAATTGTATCAGGTAGGAGAGGGAGGGGCTGGGGCAGCTTACTCACAATACTCAATTCGAATTTGCTGAAATTCTAGCGGATAGTCATCTACGTCAAAAACAGATTTTCAGTGTCCATCTTAGACTTTACCTCTATTGCAGGTGGATTCGAATGTTTGTCCCTTAAAGTTGAACTTTCCCCATCAATGGCTTTCTGTGTCATAGGCTGTTACAGACCACCAGCCACGGGGCCTCAGCTCCTGTCCCATCTGTCAGCTATTATGGTCTCTGTCCCCATTGAAACAATTATTTTAGGAGACCTTAATTATGATTGGTTGACTAAGGTCTTGTTACCCCTGAAGCAATTCTGTGACTCCCACGGGTTCACACAACTTATTACTGAGCCAGCTCGCATTAACAAGAAAAACCCAATGATCAACACCCTATTGGATGTCCTTCTCGTAAGCAAACCATATTCCTTTTCCCATGCCAGAATTTTTTCAACTGATGTTAATGACCACTGCTTTATTGCTGGTATAAGAACTGACGCTAAACCCTCACCAACATCTAAATTTTCCACTAAAAGGTCCAGACGGAACTTCGATCCTCTCGCATACTTCAATGAATTAAAAAACTCTTTGCACTGGCAGAGTTTTTAACCTTGCTAAATCGGTGAGTAATGCCTACGACATCTTCCATGAAATTATAATCAGTGCCCTAAATAACCATGCTCCTCTGGTAAAAGCACGTATAAAAGCTAGAACATGTCATTGGTTCTCAGCGGACCTCAAGGCTGCCTTACTAAAAAGAGATCAACTCTGGAAAAAGACTCACAAATCACACACAGATGAAGACTGGTGTCTCTTCAGGACAGCTAGAAACGCCTGCACTAAGATGGTCAGAGAGGCCAAGGCCAATTTTTACTGATCTGAGCTAGATTCTGCATCGAAATGCCCTACCAAGTTCTGGTCCACACTAAAAGAACTGACTGGTCATTCTCCAGGAAATGTGCTTCCCTCCAAAATTACCACTTACAATGCTGTAATCAATGACAGAAACGAGATCCTGCAGGCCTTCAACAATAATTTTGCCACTGCAGGCCTAGCATTCGATAACGCACCGGTAAGCAGACTCCACCTACAGATCAACACTAAGCTCCCGGAACCGAGTAACAATATCGTAACCTTCTCATTCTTACCCACCTCCATAAAAGAAGTTGAAGATCTTCTCCTAAAATTGGACACTAAAGTGCTGGGGCTGACTTCTTCGACCCATATTACTTGAAAATTGCTTATCACATCCTTGCCGCACCTATCTCTCACTTATTCAACCTGTCCCTATCACAAGGTTCCCTCACTCAGTTATGGAAAGTTGCTCACATCATCTCCCTGTTTAAATGAGGTGATCCCTGTGACCTAAATAACTATAGGCCGATCTCCCTCCTCCCCATATTGTCCAAGCTCCTAGAAAAAATTGTGGACACCCAGCTGAGATCTTTCATAGACAACTCAAACTTACTAAACCCTATGCAGTCAGGCTTCATAGCAAAGCACAGTACCATTACGGCCCTGGCAAAAGTAACTAACGACTGGCAATGGGACTTGGACAACAAAAAATTCATCTGTGCAGTTTTCCTGGATCTCGGTAAGGCCTTCGACACCATCGACCACTGTTTGCTCCTCTTCACTTTACAAACAATAGGCCTAGACCGAACCTCCTTGTGTTGGTTCCATGACTACCTCACTGGTAGGCAACAACAAATCAAGGCTGAAAGGGGAGCTTTCTTCACTTAAACTGATAAAAAGAGGAGTCCCTCAGGGGTCCATATTGGGACCATTACTGTTTGCTATCTATATCAACAGCCTGGATGTAGGCATAAAGGAAGCAAGCATTCACCTGTTTGCTGATGACACTGTGCTCTACATAAGCCGTGAATCTCCTGAAGCTGCCTGTGGCGACCTGCAAACCGACTTTAACATCCTGCAGCACCAGCTCCTCAGTAAAAGACTGCTACTTAATGCCAAGAAGACCAAGGCAATGCTATTCTCACCAACTGGCCAGGGGGCATATTCTGCCGCTGCTGGTCCATTACCTTCTATCTCCACCTTACTAGGTGAACATCTTGAATACGTACCGAAATTCAAGTATTTGGGTGTCTGGATAGACAAACTTTCCTTTGTGGAACATATAGAAGAACTGCTGAAAAAGGTGAGGCAGAGGCTTGGACTCTACTTCAGAATAAATTGCCTCCTGACCGCAGATGCCAAAAGACAGCTCATCCAATCCACGTTCCTCTCACTAATTGACTATGCCGACTTCATATATGGCCAGTGCCCAGCCTCACACCTTGCCAAATTGGACGTGCTGTATCATAGAGCTCTGAGATTTATAACAGGCCTCCCCTTTTCCACCCACCACTGTTCACTATATGCAGCTGTCACTGTTCACTATATGTAGCTGTGGGTGGGCCCTCCCTTCAACACAGGCGGTATAGAAATGCAGCCCTCTGGACGCTCCGAGCCATTACCAGCAAACTCCCGCATTGCTGACTGTCTCCCACTAAGCCTGATTGGGAATTATGCCTTGAGAAGTCACTCGCTGGTTTCCCTGAAAGTACCTAGGGTCGGTACCCACTTTGGAAGAGCAGCCATAAGCTTTGTCCTGCCCACGCTTTGGAATAGGATACAGAAATCGCTAAGACTTAGCTCCCCTGTTAGTCTTGCTATGTTCAAGACCCTGTATGCCAAAACATTTGTGGAGCTCTGTAACTGTTTCCACCGTTTCTAGTTGTCCAGCTGATGTTTCCGCTCAATCTAAGTCCTTCCCATTCAAACTAAGTGTTCTCTTACCAAGATTACTCCCCCCTCCCTGAGTCCATTCTAGTCCCACCGGTACTACCGGTTCACCTCAGTCCATTCCAGTCCCACCGGTACTACGTACTCACTGCACTACACCCCTCATCGCTCACTCTTATGTCCTGTTACCACCTGCTTAGTATCCCAGAATCTTTCTGCCAGCGTCCGTGCCTCCTATGCGTGCGCTTTTCCATATCCCAGGGACTCCTTTACAGGCTATGAACATGTTATTGATGGATAGGATTATAAAGGCATCTCTGTATATATTATTTACCTTTATTTCTACACTGTATATATTTTGTTGTATACGTCTTGCTACTGTTGTTTTATGTATATTTTATTTGTACTCTATTCTGTGCCCTCATCCTTGCAAACTGCAGGTCCACCTTGTAAATGAGCTTGCTCAATGGTGATCACCTGGGTAAATAAAGATTTTGATTGATTGGTAGGGGGGCTGGCTTAGGCTAATCGGGGCAGCAGCGTTTAGCAGTAGCGTGGAGTCGGGCTTGCTTTCCAAAAAGGGCAGTGACTGAATTGAGTCTGCTCTAGCGTACCAAAATTATACTAACACATATTAGGTGGTTACAGGCCCTGCTGCGCTGTTACAAAGTTGGTTCCTGTGTATAAACTCTGCTTAACTAAACTTGTTGATCGCACACACATAAGCTGTAAATAACTTCCAGGAGCTGTTATGTTTTAGAATGCTTAATCAATACGTTGGATTTAGAAATAATTCTTGGATAGTTTACCAGCAGTTTGCTGCCTGCGGGCAGGGGCCCAGCAGTTAAATACTCCTCTTTGGGGAACAATACCCTGTAAAATGCCAGTGGCTAAAATTAAATTAAGGAGCCCCAGTGAGTATGTCCCAATCAAAAGTTGTTGGAGCTTGGATGCAGATAAAATCTCCAAAATTAAATTAAGGTAACCACTAAGGATGGGTGGGACACAGCTGAAATGAGTTACAGTTTAAAGTACCATGGAGTAAAGGTAAAAAAACTACTTTCTAAACCAGAATTACAACCGTAAAAAAAACTATCTCCATTGCTCTGCCGACCAGGAATAATTTGAAAAATGGTGCCAAGAGCACAAAGTCCTTTGTCCCACACACATGGTTTGAGCTTGCAGAAAACGGCCGCCTGGGCTTAGTAAATTTGTCGTTTCATACCTGCTGCAGTCTCCGTCTCGAATTCCGATCCGCTTGGGGGGGAGGGCAGGACATTCGATGACCCTCACGACCACCCGCTGCTGCAGTCTCCATTTCAAATTCCGATCTGCTTGGGGGGAGGGCAGGACACTTGATGGCCCTCATGACCACTGGCTGCTGCAGTCTCTGTTTTGAATTCGATCCACTTGGGGAGGGGGGCAGGACACTCGTTGGCCTTCATGACCATTTAAACTAGGGTTGCTCAGATAATCCGTTTTGAAAACAAATGGTATAGTAGGTGTTTTTTTTTTTTTTTTTTTTAGGTTAGGATTTTACGACATTGTTTCTCAAAATCCAGTATCCTAAAAAATGCCTAGAATTTTAGGATATCCAGTTATCCTACATGACATCCGATGACCCAAGATCCAAAATCTCTCTAGTAATTGCTAAAGCTAGTAAAGCTGTACTGGCCCCACCTGGTGCAACATAACACAAACCCGTTGTCCCCAGATCAGCGTTAGAACCCCCAACCCAACAATCCCACTTGTCCCACCTCCCTCCCCCCCAGATAGCACCCCACGTCCCTTTTTCACTGGGTCAGGTGCAAGAAGCAAGAGCTGGCGCCATTTCAGTTAAACAAGCAAACAAAAAAAAACTTCCCAATTACCCAATCCTTGCACAATGCATTAGCCCTCCCCAGATAATAGTTGATTTGACCAAAGTAACCCCGCGCATACACACTAGCCCCCTCCGCATCTCCTTCCAGCCCTCCCCCAATTAAGTATTCACTGTGTCTGGGATTGGGGTGCAGGCAAGGCTGGCACTGCCTCGGTCAAAAACTTCCCAACTTCCTCAATCCTGCACAATGTAATAGCCCTCTCCACGGACAAGAGGCTGACTTGATTAAATAAAGTAACCTCCCACCCAACACACCCACTAACCCCACCTCCTTCTCCCCCTCCCCGATGCCTTTTCACTGGGTTGGGTCAGGTGTATGAGGCAAGAGCTGGTGCTGCCACAGTAAAAACAAAGAAACCTGTGCAGTCCTCTGGTGGACAGATATTACTGCAGGAGCTGAGGACGTCTTTTAAGTGTGTTGTGTACTTGTGAGTGCAGTAGGTAACAAAAATCCCCAAATAAGTTTTGATGCATGCCAGCTAAAAGTTTTGCTCTCGTATCAGGCCTTCAGTCCATCCAAAAAATTAGAGGGAAGCGAGTAATTTAAAAAAGCATTCCTGGCATGTTTTGCTGCTGTAATATTTTAAGTTTGAATGCCTTGAAGGAAGCAACATGGACCTGGTGTGTGCCCTGACTGCAGACGATGACTGTGACCTTGGTACGTTCCATTGTTCTGCAGTGGAGTTTAATAAATTATATCCTGGGAATGGCTGATCTTTGTGCCAGATTCCTCTTGAATGGGACAATAACGTGTGTAATATAATCAGACTGGGAATGAGTCTAGATGAGGCATTAACTCTGCTCTGCTGATGTGGGAACAAATAAACATGTTGTAAGCTTAGTACCATGTTGATGTGATGTACTTGTGTGTGTGTGTGTGTGTGTGTGTGTGTGCAGTTCATAGGGCTCTTTTGTTTAATGCCCCACGTAATTGCAAGAGTCATCTAATGCCTAGTAAAACTTTTTGAAATAAATCTTATGCAAGTGAAAATGCAAACCTTCCTACAAGCCAACAGATATAAAAAGGCGCATGAAGAATAAAGTTTTGTTCTGTCGGTAGTGCCATTTACCATTCTCAAATAAATGGAGTGGAAGTCTTTCCGTCAGGCTGTCATTGCCTTTTGAAATGCAGGCCATTGTATCATGATGATAGCCTTCTGAGTATCTCCCTTTTATAGAAAAAAAAAATCCTGAATAATCATTTTATTAAACCTGGGTTTCCCCTGGAAAAAGGGACGGTCAGTCTAAATAGGCCTACCCGGTTACCGAAATTCAAATAAATAAATAAGACTGAACCAAAAAGGAAAAAAATGAATGAGTCAACAGGGTGTAGCAGTGACATCCAGGCTGCTTTTGCCAGAGGATGCTGCTGTGCTTATGTGGCTGGGAGCCTTTCAGAGACACGGGGAGTCTGCATTATTCTGGAAACTTAAGGCGCAAACATTGTTAGTGGGAGAGGGTGAGGTGCGATGCTTACAGCATTAAACATTTTGACGAAGGCTTTCAGGCTGCAGCCTGGTGACTCCCCTTGGAGAGTATGGAGGTACGGAGATGGAGGAAGGCATGAAAAGGGCAGTGATTAAGTAAACAACTATGTAATGGAAGGTGGAATTCTAGCAACAACAACAAATCTAAACATTGTAGCCATGCCAATCAAGCCAAAAATAAAATGCCAGTTAATTAAATTCATAATACTTTCACCATACTTCTCTTGGGGGAGAAGCAGTGGGTGAATTGACAGCAGTCTAAAGTATCTGCTCCCCAGAGCTGGCCTTAGTATGGTGTGAACTGTGCATTGGCACAGGGCCCCAACAGCAGAGGGGCCCCCCAAAAGCCTCAGCTGTCCAGTTGACATCCTTTCTTCCTGGTCTTCTATGTTCTAATTCAAGTAAAGTGCAAACATGACACAAAGGTAACTGAAAATGAAGATATAGGGAGACCACAGTGTGACAGGGTTGGGATAAGACCCTGTCCCATTTGTTATTAAGAGAGTGTTAAAGCAAGGATCTATTCTGTTCTTTATTTTGCTACTTGTCTGTCCCTTACCTTTCTGATTGCACAGTCACATTTTCCTTGTGGCACCTAGGAATTGGCCATGTCAGTCCCACAGTTTCCCTGTTCTCTGTCTTTCTTCACTTGATGTTTCTATTCTTTCTTTCGTTCCTTGCTGCTGCCCTTTTTTTTTTTTCGCCCCTACCTTACCGACTCTCCATGACCTCCAGATCCCCAGGCTCTATCTCTCTGTAGCTCGCTACCCCATGGCTCCTCCAGCCTCGGGCATCCCTGGTCTACCCTCCTGGGAAGGGCCGCCCAGGGTGCTCTTTCTGTCAGTATTGAGACACCGGGCCGGGGAGTACAGCAGAGGAGGCCGAGTCCGCTTCTGGGAGGTGGACCTGGAGGAGGCGCTACTGTCTGTGGAGGAGTGGGGTTTTATGCGTGCTTAGTTACGTCCCCTGTGGAGCCTGGCTATCAAGGCAACGTACTCCCATGGCTCCACTCCCCTAGCATACGCTATGACGCTACTTTCGGCAACCTCCAGCCTCCGCCAGAGATTGCTGCTTGAGTGGTAGTCTCCCCAAACCTCCCCGGGGAAGAAAGAGCAGTCCTACGAACGCTCAATGTCTTTTCTCCCCCTGCCAGCACCTGGCAGCCCAGGCTCATTCCCAAACCCAGGTCGCCGGCATGGTGCGAGGTGTGGTGTCCAGCGCCTCAACCCTCAGCGCCACTGGGCCGGCCTCATTCCTTGCTTCTTTGTAGTTAAAAAATATATGTGAATGTTTATGTGAAACTGAGATATACTAACATACATACTAACATGCCAGCAGAATAGGCCTAACGGTCTTTTGTGTCTGCTCGTTTGGTCAGCCCTCACCCTAGGAGCTGACCTTGCTGCCCCTCCCTCGCCTTCTCTGGCTTCTCCCTTCCCAGTTCCGGATATTCTCGCTGCACTGGATTTTGCTTCCAGAACCCTTCCCCTGTACCTGTCCCACCCCCTCTTGAACCCCTCCACTATCTCTGCCTCCATCAGCCCCCTGGCCAGTGCATTCCATGGCTCCACCACCCTCTCAGTGAAGTAGCACCGCCTCCTTTCTCCCCTGAATCTTCCCCCCTCCAGCTTCCACCCATGTCCTTTAGTTGCCCCTCCTCCTTCCTTTGAAGCACCTGACTGCTTCTCCCTATTTACCCCTTCATGTACCTCAAGACGTCTATCATGTCCCCCGGTCCCTTCTCTCTTCCAATGTGTACATATTTAGCTCTTTGAGCCTCTCCCCATAGGTTCTGTCCCCCAAGCCCCAAATTATTTTTGTTGCCCTCCTCTGGACCCTCTCCAGGAGTTTAATGTCCCTCTTTAAGTGTGGCCTCCAAAACTTCACGCAGTACTCGAGGTGTGGCCTCACCAAGCAGTTACACAGAGGGAGTATCACTTCCCTCCTTCTGGAGAGATCCCCCTAGCGATGCATCGCAGCATCCTGTTGGCCTTGGCTACTGCCCTCCTACAAGTCTCCCGAGTTGTTCATCTGACATCCACCACCACCCCAGGTCCCTCTCAGCCATCGAGACTTGTAGCATTCCCCCCACCCAGGGTGTACACTTGGCCCGGTTTCTGGCCCCCAGGTGCAGTATCTTGCATTTCCCTGCATTGAACCTCAGCTTCCACTTTCTAGACCATCTTTCCAGAGCCTCCAGGTCCCCCTCTAGGGCCACCCTCACCTCCTCCCCATCCACCACCGCCCCAGTTTTGAGTCATCTGCAAAGAGACTCATCTCACTCCTGATACCTGTCCTTATGTCAGACATCTTGGTTTGCAAATGTATATAATTATACTATTGAAATGAATGCAGAAGGGCTATTATCTGGAATACAGGGAGTTAACCTTGAGGTGCATTTTGACCGCCACAAGCTTGTTTGCAGAATTATCAGCAGGAAATCAATCCTGGGACAGGATGTCTTAATTGGTGGCACCTGTTAAAGATCAGATGAACTGCCTTCAAGCTGGACACAGGAAAGAAACTCACAAAGTTCTGGTACATTTTGTGAAAAATAGGAGCTGTAACTTACAAGATCAGAATGCAGAATTTAATTGCCAAGAAAATGCGTCTTATAAAAAGAAAGCAATATTTAATTTAACGTTCGAGAGAACTGGAAATATTAGACTCTCAGATGAAGGACTTCTGTTTGTTTGAACTGCCTGTATCAAAAGCTATCCTTCACAATTTTTATTTCATCATTATTCATAGATGCATACTGTAGATGCTGTCGGCAGATAAGGACCACTAGGCCCATCCAGTCTGCCCGTTTAAGCTGTCTAATGAAGTGTCCAGTTACCCCATCTTGGTCATTAGCTTTAGCTTTTTCTTCCTGTCTCTGTTATTCCTTTGTTTCTGTCCCATGCATGTTTGAAGCCTGTCACTGTGAGGGCTGGCACCACCTCCTGGGGCAGGCTATTCCATGCATTGACCCCCCCTTCCATAAAAAGAACTTCCTGACATTTCCCCTTATGCGGCTACCCCCCAGTCTCAGTCGTTATTCATAATAATAAAATGCGACTTGTGAATTTTAAAGCTTCTCCTGCTTTGCCTATGCTTCCTGATGTATACCTCAGCAACACATGGTAGGAGTTAGGATGTTCCTTGAGGGCTTCAGAACTTTGGATACAGGGCCCCAGCAAAGAGGTTCACTGCTGCCCCCCCCCCCCAGGTGTCGATCCATATGATCCTGACCAAAAATGGCCATTTTTTTGTATTACATCTCTGTCTGTTTACCCGAGTCTGTTGGGGCTAGTTTTAAGCAGCACTCAGTACAAATTGCAGACCAGTGCAATCCAGTGCTACAGAAAGTCCTCAGACGTGGAACTGGTATGCCACTGGTTTTAATACTTTTAAGCCTTGTATGCACATGCAATTATTTAACAAATTAGATTTTTATATTTACTGGTTAGGTGCAATAATCTACCACCGGCAGACCCTCTGAAACTTTGTAATTCACACTTATGAATTATGGAGTTCTGTAAACCATGGGCACTGCAAAACCAGCGCAAGTCTCCCTGACCTGTCCCTCAAGAATGTGTCCCCACACTGGCGGTCCACTCGAGCTCCTCACTGTGAAACGCCAGTATGACACAAATGCTTCTCGAGGCTCTGAGTGATAGTTTCACTCCTAGATAATGAATATTTGTACTGGGGGCTGTAATATACACGGTAGTAGTATTGTCTGGTTGTGATTCTGAATGAAGGGGGGAGTAGCTCAGTTTTTAACCAGTTAACCCTGTAACTAGAAACTGCTGAAAACCAGTAAATATAAAAAATAAAACATGGGGAAGCGTGGTGATTCAGATTTTATGCACACTCTCTGTGTGTGTGATGCCCAGGTAAACTCCTCTGGCTTCATGGGACATCACACACCTCAGGTGTGCATAAAATCCTCATAAACCACACTTCCCCATGCATTATTCTGTATGTATTTGTTAGTCATTATGTCATTTTTTTAAGTGGTAATGTATTTCTGGCAAAAAATAGCAATATGCAAGTTTTTCTTGTCTTTTTGTTTATTCTAGAACTGTGATATGGGGGGTTGTATTTTTAAACTTTCTTGCTTTTTATTACACCCACCACCATGAAAACATTACACATCTTGGTGTAGTGCAGTGCTATTTACCATCAGAAACATGTGCTAGCACTGCATAATACAGTCACAGCGTATGTCCAGTGTTGCAGTCATTAATTATAAAAAATATTTATAAAAGCTGTTTTTTACTATCTGAGGAATTTAAAACTACACTGATTGTGACTTTAAGGATGTAAAAAATACATTTTTAACCAGTTAACCCTGTTACTAGAAACTGCTGAAAACCAGTAAATATAAAAAATAAAACATGGGGAAGCATGATGATTCGGATTTTATGCATACCCTCTGTGTGTGATGCCCAGATAAACCCCTCAGGCTTCATGGGACATGACACACCTCTGGTGTGCATAAACCACACTTCCCCATGCATTAGTCTCTATGTAAAGAACTGGAAGGGGACAGGATCAGTTGTGTTCCAGGACAGTAGCTGCTGCTGTTGTTTTCACAGGGTTCTTGTGGATTTTATTTGGTAGGTTAGTTATTTTCTTTCTTACTTCTAAGGGGCTAGCAGGGTAGTGTTTTGGGTGATGCTGGATGTTTGTAAACTGATTTGGTGGCTGTAAGTGGGGCTCATTTTGTGAATGTTTCACTGTGTAACAGGCTGCGCTGGTAGAGGCCTATTTCTTCTGATTTAAAACCTATTTGGTGGGATTTGCTTGGAGATGGTTATTTGAATCGGAGACCTATATCTGTTAATTTCAAGCCTATTTTGATGCGTTAGTGAAGCTGATTAAATTGGAGTCCTGTTTCCTTTGGCAGCAAACATATTTTGGGGGCTTTGACTTGAATTTTGATTCCTTGTGCTGACTCCATTAGCTGTAAAGGTTACTGCATAGTGGGGAAGGGGTGTTAATGGTCTGGCCAGGTCTCACTCAGCCAATTGACTGGAAGCAGAGCTGAGTCAGACTGAGGTGTTAGCTGCTTTGTCTTCTCAGAAAGAACTGGAAGGGGACAGGATCAGTTGTGTTCCAGGACAGTAGCTGCTGCTGTTGTTTTCACAGGGTTCTTGTGGATTTTATTGGTAGGTTAGTTATTTTCTTTCTTACTTCTAAGGGGCTAGCAGGGTAGTGTTTTGGGTGATGCTGGATGTTTGTAAACTGATTTGGTGGCTGTAAGTGGGGCTCATTTTGTGGATGTTTCACTGTGTAACAGGCTGCGCTGGTAGAGCCTATTTCTTCTGATTTAAAACCTATTTGGTGGGATTTGCTTGGGCCTGGTTCTTTGGCTGCTGGGCTTGGAGGGAGACACAGGGCTGATACACTCTCTCTCGGAGTCAGGTGTCTGCCCAAGACCCGCCTCCCCACCCCTCCTCCCAGGAGTCTCAGCAGTTCATAGGGGAACACCTGTCCTGCAATTGGAGGAAAAGCTGCAGGTGCAGCTCATGTAGTTCTAGCCACTGGGGTAGGATTTAAAGGCTGGGAGAGAGGAGCTTTGGGAGTTGTTCATTTCCCTTATAAGTTTAATGTGTTGTACTGCACCTAGTAACAGGGTTACTGGTGTACAGTGGACTGTCTCTAAGATTAGTGGTGACCTGATTAGGCAGTAGGGGTATCTTGGACTGAGGGGAACCTGGTGGCTCACCCAAGGAAACCTATTTGGAAGGGATGGAACCACACATCATTAGGCCCGGCATCTTTGGGAGGGTGGTGGGGTGCACAGGTGTGGAGCAGCCATGATACTGGACTGGGCTTGGAAGTTCGGTGGTTGCCCAGTGTGCTACCAGCTAGCACAGCTTAGGGAGGAGGTTGCGGGGATTAGGAGAAAGCTGGGGGAAGGGGTGGTATGGTTGGGGAAGGGGCTGGGAATCTCCCTCAGGGTTGCACCACGCACTGGGGGTGGGGGCATAGGGAAAGGAGTGCAGGAGAATACTCAGGGGTCACAAAGGGAACCTGGCAGAGGGGGTACAAAAGGACACTACCAAGGAAGCAGGCAGGTAACAGGGCCTCACAAAGGTGGGGACGGAGGGACAACATTCTCAGGGAAGTAGGCAGATGGCCAGGGCTGGACAGAAGGAAGCAAGGCAGGGAGGTGGATCAGACTCACACTCAGTAACCGCAATTCTCTTCTTCTGCTCAAGGATGAGGGGATGATGTAGCCACGACAGGGATAGTTAGAGATGGAAAGGGGTGGGAGTGGGAGGCAGAAGGCAGGGCCAGATAGCAGGAAGAACAGGGGACCTGGAATGCAGGAGAATGGGGGAGCAGTGAATCAGAGCAGGAGGGCAGGGGAAGAGGAGAAAGCGCAAGGAGAAGGACCAGTTGGGAGGAAAGGTAAAGGAGAAGGACCAGAAGTACAAGGAGGATTCAGTAAAGGGAGCTGAGGGTTTAGGCCAGGGCAGCACGACTAACAGAGGAGGAACTAAATGGAGACAGGAAGGAAGGAGGATGAGCCAGGCTAGTTTTAGCAGATGGGAGAGAGGACGGTTGCGGCAGTGAGGGGGTTAGCAAGGTACAGAAGGATACTCAGGAGGAGAAGAGGCATAGGATTGGAGGAGGGGTGGCCATGGTAAATAAGGAGGGGGTGGCATGTGGCACCCAGAAAGGGGGAGGAACACGGAGCCAGCTGGGTGGAGGGGCCTGTAGAAAGGATGAGGGACATGGAAGGGGGGGAATGGAGGAAAAGGAGTGGCCAGAGTGCTCCTGCTGGGGGATTCTATGATCAGGGGTATCAAATGGGATAGGGAGGGAGAAGCCTGGCCAGTTAGAACAAGATGCTTCCCTGGACTAACAGTGCACAGGGCTAAGCACGAGGTATATCAGCTGGCAAAGGATTGTGGGGGTTCCCCAGACATACTGGTCCACCTGGGTACAAATGACATTGAGGGAAATAGCTAGCTAGAGATACAGGCAAGATTCAGGAGCTCGCTAGGTCTGTAGTGACATAGGGATGCACAGTTTCCTTCCCAGAAATCCTGCCAGTGCCAAGGGCTAGTGGGGAACACAGAAGGAAAATTAGAGATAAACCAGTGGCTCAGGGAGTGGTGTGAGGCCAGAGGTATGGGTTGATGGGGATTGGGGGAGACCTGGGAGGATAAGAGCTGTATACTAGAGATAGATTACATCTCAATTTGGAGGAGGGAATCCTTAAGTTGAAAATAGAGGGTTCATTGGTGAAAAGTGGGGTTTAAACTTGTGAAGGGGTGGGATGGGAGAAAAGGCTGTCAAGGGGTGCCGATAAAGGAGGGACTTGTCTCCACCCCCTGGGGACCAGGAGGATTGCAGGAAAAGGCCAACTGGCAAAGTGCAGACCAGGGGAAAACAGAATCCCCATGGGAACACGAGCAGGGAAATGGAACTATAGGGAAAGGGTGGAAGGTAGTCCTGCTAAATGCAGGAGCTTGGGCAATAAAATGCCTGAGCTCCAGGCGATGCTAACTGAGGGAGCAGTGGATGTGGCAGCGGTCACTGAGACTTGGGCCACTGCAAGACATGACTGGGACCTGAACCTGGAGGGATACACTATGTTCAGGAAGGACAGGGGGGAGGGAAGGGGAGGAGGGGTAGCAATGATAGTCAAAAACTGCATTGGCATAGGGGGAGTAGAGGAGGCGGAGGGAACCGTGGAGGCGATTTGGGTCACCTTGATAACAAGGGGGGGCAAGAGAGTAAAAATAGGAGTGGTGTATAGACCCCCTGACCTGGCGGAGGAGCTGGAGGACAGTCTGGTGGCAGATGTTGGGAGACATTGCAGACTGGGCAGAGGAACGGTGGTGGTGTTGGGGGACTTAAACATGCCAGGAACAGACTGGGAGAGTATGACATCCTGTGTGACCAGGGAACAGAGGTTGTTGGATGTCTTTCAAGACGCGTTCCTAACTCAGCAGGTGAGGGAACCGACCAGGAAGGCACGGGTACTGGATGTGGTCCTGGCAGACAGTGACCAGATTGGGGCCTGGAGTTAGGGACCCATTGGCGGGAGTGACCATGCCACGATCTGGTTCTGCCTGGACCTAGGAGGGGTAGAAGGCTGCACAAAGACGGAAGTAACCGACTTCAGGGGGACGGATTTAAGGAAATGGGAAGGATCCTTAAGGAGCATTTGATGGGATTGGGTCAGACATGGATGCTGATAGTAGGTGGGAAATCATCAGGAGAGGGTGCAGGATGCTACCAGCACCTGTGCAAGAGTAAGAGCAAAACCGGTGGGCCCAAAACCCTGTTGGTGGACCAGGGAGGTCCAGGAGGTGATGTGAGGAAAGAAAGAAGCCTATAAGCAATTCAAGTGCTCAAGGAGTGAAAGGGATCGAGGGAGTGACGAGCTGATGGCTAGAAGGACCACTAGAGTGGTGAGGGCGGCTAAGGCAAGGAAGCAGAACCTGGCCAGGGAAATTAGAGAGGGAACAAGGGTTCTTTAGATACATTGGGGAAAAAGCGAAGGGTGAAGGGCAGATTAGCAGGATTAAATCAGGGGAGATGGGCACAAGACCCGGGGAGCAGGCTGAGGTACTAAATGAGTACTTCACTCCAGTTTCACTAGGGAAAATGGGAGTGCTGCATCATACATGGGAGGAGACAGAGATACTGAGGAGGGGGACCCTTACCCGATCGGCAGGTCTGGGGAGAGGGAGGCATCACTGGCAGGTGGGGGAGGGCTAAGCAGGAGAAAGGGCTACCGAAGTGGAAATCACAACAGAGAGTGAGGAAGCCCTCAGCTCCCTTAAGACGGAGAAAGCACTGGGCCGGATAAATTACATCCCAGAGTGCTGAAGGAACTTGCAGATGTCCTGGCAAAACCCCTGGCAGAGCTTTTCACCATCTCTCTGAGGACAGGGTGGGTGCCCCAAGACTGGAAGGTGGCGCATATAGTGCCTATCCACAAGGGGGGATCAAGGGAGGTGGCAGGGAACTACAGGCCTGTCAGCCTGACATCGGTGGTGGGCAAGGTGATGGAAGGCATTGTCAAGGAGAGGCTAGGGGGGGGACCTGGATAAGTCAGGGTGCCTGGACTATAGCATGGATTCATCCCAGGGAAATCGTGTCAGATAAACCTGGTGGAGTTCTATGACTGGGTGACAAGTGCCTTGGACCTGGGTAGACCAGTGGATGTCCTCTTTCTAGACTTCAGCAAGGCATTTGACTCTGTTCCTCATGTGGGTCTGTTGGATAAGCTGGGAGAAATGGGGGTGAGGAACCAGATGATCAGATGGATAGCAATTGGCCCCAGGACCCGGACCCAGAGGTCGTAGTTGGTGGGACAGTCTCATCCCCAAGGAGGGTCATTAGTGGGGTCCCACAGGATCAGTCCTGGCCCTTCTGTTCAACACCTATGTATCTGACATAAGGACAGGAATCAGGAGTGAGATGAGTCTCTTTGCAGATGACTCAAACTGGGGGCGGTGGTGGATGGGAGGAGGGAGGGTGGCCCTACAGGGGACCTGGAGGCTCTGGAAAGATGGTCTAGAAGTGGAAGCTGAGGTTCAATGCAGGGAAATGCAAGGTACTCCACCTGGGGCAGAAACCCAGGCCAAGTGTACACCCTGGGGGAAATGCTACAAGTCTCGATGGCTGAGAGGGACCTGGGGTGGTGGTGGATGTCAAGATGAACAACTCTGAGACTTGTAGGAGGGCAGCAGCCAAGGCCAACAGGATGCTGGGATGCATCGCTAGGGGATCACCTCCAGAAGGGAGGAAGTGATACTCCCTCTGTATAACTGCTTGGTGAGGCCGCACCTTGAGTACTACGTGCAGTTTGGGCACACTTAAAGCGGGACATTAACCTCCCGGGAGAGGGTCCAGAGGAGGGCAACCAAAATGATTTGGGGCTTGGGGGACAGGACCTATGAGGAGAGGCTCGAAGAGCTAAATATGTACACATTGGAAGAGAGAAGGGACGGGGGACATGATAGAGGTCTTTAGGTACATGAAGAGGATAAATAGGGGAGGAACAGTCGGGTGCTTGAGAGAAGGAGGAAGGGGCCACTAGAGGGCATGGGTGGAAGCTGGAGGGAAGATTCAGGGAGAAAGGAGGAGGTGCTACTTCACTGAGAGAGTGGTGGAGCCATGGAATGCACTGCCTAGGGGCTAGTGGAGGCAGAGACAGTGGAGGGTTCAAGAGGGGTGGGACAGGTACAGGGGAAGGGTTCTGGAAGCAAAATCCAATGCAGCAAGAATATCCGGAACTGGGAAGGGAGAAGCCAGAGAAGGTGAGAGGGACAGCAAGGTCAGCACCCAGGCTGGGGACTGACCAAACGAGCAGACACGAAAGACCGTTAGGCCTATTCTGCTGGCATTTTAGTATGTTAGTATGTTAATGCTGTCTGGGCAGGTGCATTGATGAGGTTATTGTTTAAAAGGGAATAGTGGATATGCTGTGTGTCAGAATATACACTAGAATGCCATTTTTGGACAAGAAGAGTTTCCACTTGGACAAATGCATTCAGAATGTACAGTACTGTGCACAATGCCAGACTGCTTGGGGGTACCAGAGGCACTATAAGGGCTCCAGTTTTGGCCCCAGATTAAATGGTTAGTCTGAAAAAAAAAAAAATCCTACATTATTCTGATGTGTGCCAGTTTGATATTCTTTTACAAAGATGATGATCTTTGACTGTTAGGTACTCTTTTGAAGCAGTGCAGCAAGAGTCTATGTGCCACAGATAGTTGTAACATTTATATTTTGGCCATGGCTGGAGAAGATAATACCGTAATTACCCAATTTAAAGTAATTGCGGGGCCTTTGTCCACAGACTATGATGACTAATTCAGGTGGATGGGAAATGTATAAGTTGGCAGAAGATTCTCCAGCCAGAGTTTACTCTTCTGCTGCCAAGACATAATTCCGTGAATATAGTGTAGTTCTATTCCTGAGATGTGCAGGGGAGCAAAAAAAAATGTTTATTAAAGTTTCTTAAATGATTAGAAAATGTTATTTGCATCGTAAGGTACCAAGTGGTGTGTGCAAGTCCATTTTCTTCTAGGAATCTTAGTGGTGTGTGAATGGGAACTCTGCAATGCCCAAAGACCACCAGGGGACGTGGTGCTTAAGTCTTGACTGCTTAAAGGAGTACCACAATCAACATTTGCAAATATTTAAGTTGTGCAGAGTATTTTGATTTGTGTGTGTAGTCCTGGTGTGTCCTTCTCTTTGTTTGCTATTAGTTTTTTTTCTAAATTTGCTTTCTAGTTTTGTAGTCTCTTGGGGATCTCCTTGTTAGCATGGTTTATTGCTAATCTTTTTCCCACAGTACCTCCTTTCCCATGTGACAGTGATGTGTCCAGTACCATAGGTTTGGCAAGAACTGGTTTAGAGTCAAATTTACAGCTGTAGGGCTGTGATGTTAAGCAACTCTCCTTACCCAGTGCACACTGAAGACTATAGTTACAATTCAGTAAACACTTGAGGGCTAATTGAGTATTATGTAAGAAAATTGTCAAGTCGTTGCTAACTGTAGCACTGATGATGATGACCTAGGGAGATTTGTGTACCTTTTATGGCTGGGTGTAGCTTGACGAAATGAAAAGCTTTGAAGGCAAAACATCTACTCCTGCTGGTTAAACTTACATGTATAGAAAACAAAAATATTAAATTTGGGTTATTTGGTTGAGGCCAGAATATCAGGCTCTGTCTGCAGATTACTGCTGCAGTACTTTCCCTCACTGAATCAGTAGTCCCTGACGCCTCACTGTTGCATCAGACAGGAGGCATTGTAGGAGAAAGATCAATAAACCTTGCTAAGATGGAAATCCTCAGGGGCCACAAAAGTACCATCTAACTAGCAGTCAGATTATGAAGAACCAAAACTCTTTTCACTGACCCACTGTTGCCCGGGACCGGAATCCCGAACACAAAATTCCGACAGTGGGATTTTGCATTTTTTTATGTGTTTTGGGGACCGAAGCCCCCCACACCCCCTCTGCGCCACCCCGGAATTAATACAACAAACTCTGGGGAGGGAGACAAAACCCGCTGTTGGGATTTTGTGTTCAGGATTCCGGGCTCAGGCAACTGTGGGTCAGGGAAAGGAATGTCTGGTTTCAGTAGTAATGCTGCCCTCCTAATAGCAAACAAAGGGATGGACACACCAGGACTACACACACAGATCAGAATAGGCTGCACAACATATGTTTTTGCAGTCTCATAGGTAGAAGTTCATTTAGAGTCATTTATTTTGATACTGTAGTAAGACTTTGTAATTTATAACCTGAAATGGAGAACTGCATAACAAGTCTGTCTTAACTACATTTTTGAGAGATGTTAGACCTGAGGTGCACCTTATGCTAACATTGTCCCTTGCTCTGAGGAACATTTCTGTTTATGCAGTCTGGCTCACTACATTCCTCAGAGATGTTAGCCCTGATATGCATCTTGTACTGAAAACTTCCCTTGCATTGAGGAGCTCCGTATTATGCAGTTTCTGTTAGACTTTCCCCATATCCTTTTTAATGAACCACACTTGTTTGGTCCTGCCCTTGTTATGTGTTCCACAAGAGAGTGTTGGTGGCCCTAGTGCCCTTCTGTCTGTCTGTCAGTCATTCAGTATGTTTATATGGACAGTTTTATTCCAATATTACTAGGGTTATGGAGGCACCATAGACCAGTCGTTAGAGCATAGAGCTTTAAACCTAGAGACCAGTAGACATGGGTTTGATTCTCAGAACCACCACTTGTATACTGTGTGACCCAAGGCCAGCTATATGGCTCATGGTGCCCCCGGCAATCTTGAAAATCCACCCCCCCCAGTTTAACTCATCCCTCAGTATGTCTTTAACAGCAGTGTATTGTCAGTTCCCGTTCCCTCTGTCCAGGTCACATCATCTTTTTCAAAACACTCCCATCATCACTGAGGGCACCTTTCCCCACCCTAAGGAGAGATGAGAACCCACTATCTAGATCAAGGAAGTAGACCAGTTTTAGGTTACTAAAGTTCCTTAAAGAGCTTGATGCCTCTGAAAAGTGTAAGTTCTGATGGGATTGAGCTTTGAGTACTTAACACTACTACTGAACTGTTACATGCACATATAACTATGATCTTCAGTCTCACCCTTTATACCTGAGACAGTCCCAGAAATCTGAAAATAATTTTAGTCGAGTTCTTTAACTGGGTGACCAAAACTGTGGATCAGGGAGGTGCTGTGGACGTGATGTACCTGGACTTCAGCAAAGCTATCGACTCGGTCCCATATAGAAACTGTTGCACAGACTTTACAGTACTGGCGTAGGGCACAAAGTGGTGAACTGGGTTGGAGCTGGCTCAGCGGTAGGACACACAATGTACTAGTAAATGGCTCTCCGTCAGAAGAAAACAGCGGTGACTAATGGCATACTGCAGGGATCTGTACTGGGTCCTATCCTGTTCAACTTTTTCATCAGTGACATATCTGATGGCCTGGAGGGCAAGGTGAGTCAGTTTGCAGATGACACCAAAATATGCAATAGGGTAGACACTCCTGGTGGAATTGAAAGGATGAAGACTGATCTGGGGAGACTGCAAGGTTGCTCTAAAACTTGACAACTGAATTTCAGTGCCAAAACGCGCAAAGTCATGCATTTAGGGAAGAACAATCCATGCATGGAATATCTCCTAGGGAGAGGAAAACTAGAAGCCTCAAAGAAGGAAAGAGATCTAGGAATAACCATAACAGATGATCTGAAAACATCCAAACAGTGTGAAAAAGCAACATTGAAGGCCGATGGGATGTTGGGATGCATAGGGAGAGGAATTACTAGTAGAAAGAGTGAGGTTATTTTGTCACTGTACAGATCACTGGTGAGACCACACTTCCAAAAGGACATTGACAGGCTGGGGACTGTCCAAAGAAAAGCCACAAAAATGATAGTTGAACTCCACAACAAGACGTATGAAGAATGGCTGTATAACCTTAACATGTACTCCCTGGAGCAATGGAGGGAAAGAGGAGACCTGATGGAGACCTTCAGGTATCTAAAGGGAATAAACAAGGTCCATGTTCAGGAGTTGTTTCAGGTCAAGAGTCACACAAAAACTAAGGGTCATAACATGAAACTGGAGGTGGGGGGGTTCAAGAATAACACGAGAAAGTTCTTCTTTAACGAGTGAGTGGTGGATGCACGGAATGGTCTCCCACCAGGAGAGGCTAAGTCAGTTGGAACTTTCAGAAGGGCCTGGGATAGACAAAAGAGGAGCATAACACTAAATAGCAGTTACGGGAGAGGGGAGTAGACCCTCAGGCAGACTAGATGGATCTTGTTGTGCCCTTCTGCCATCACTTTATAGGCTTCTATGTAGGACCACCCTGTGACCCTGAAAATTTCCACCCAATCTCGGTGTTATCCACACTAAAAAAAAAAAAAAAAAAACCTTCAAAAAGAATTGCATTCACAACTGGTAAGATTAAATCAAATTCAACTTTGTTTTTATAGCGCCTTTCAAAACCAAGGTGCTGCACATAAAATCAGATATAAATATAAATTTAAAACAGAAGAATAAAAACTGATTAACCATAATTAGGGAAGGCCAAGTTAAATAAGTATGTTTTTAACGCAATTTTAAACCTATCGACGGTCAGGCATTAGGGTTCATTTTAGAACATGGCCTCCTCACTGAAGCACAGTCTGGTTTCCGTCCCAACCACTTGACCAGCACTGCCCTGCCTAAAGTAATTTATGATCTTGCAGCTGCCCTAGATGAAAGATACCTTGTCTGAGCCATCTTCATTGATCTCACCAAGGCCTTCGATACTGTGAATAATGACCTTGGAAAAATACATGACTTTAGTTTAACTCTGAGGCCCCTGTCCTGGATTCAGAAGCATCTCTCAGACTGGCCCCCGGTTGTCAAAGTCAATGGAGTAACGTCCCCTCCAAATGTACTAAAACTTGATGTTCCACAGGGGTCCATCCTTGGTCAACTTTTCTTCAGCCCTTTCACAAATTACTTACCAGGCATCTACACAGACACAAATACCTACATCCACCTTTAGCGCAGAAGATACAGTAATACTGTGTATACCAAAGCTAAGAATCAGTCTTCAGTCTTCTGAATTAAATAGCACTCTGCAAGATAGAATACAAACTACTTCGATGAACACAGACTGCCTGCCATTTAACAAAACATAAACTAAATCCATGTTATGTGGAGGGACAGTCTTTTCCAACTCAAACCAAATGTTAGGACTCCATCATCACAGCAGAAGCTGCATTGACCTCAGCACCAGAAAACCTCCCAATTCTCCCCAGGTCACACCTGGAACTGAGTATGAAGATGGTATCACACATGTACACTAAAGGGTTTTACCCATATATGCAGTCCGAGGGAGTTCAAAGTAATTTATGTAAGAGGTCCTTACAGAGCTCCTACGATCACTCCAGAGCACTGTGGCTCCGATGACATCATCACGTAAGCATGTCCTGGCCAGCTTAGGCTGCAGCCGGGAGCAGGGAGTTTGAAAATCCCGGAGCTTTGTTTACATTTTTTAAAGTTGTTGAGATGCTACTAAAATGCTTTTATAGATAAAACGAAGGACATTACTTCACAGGTAAGGGCTTACTCAACAGCCCTACATTGTCAGATGTTGCCTTCTTCATTACCTTTCAGTAGCCAGTTTAGTTGTCCTTTAAAGTTGGCGCTCATAGGGCTGGCTATTTTTGTACTGATGAGGAAAGTTGTTTTTTTTCCTTTCCCTTTTTATGACTTTTGAATGACTTGGGCATTATCAATCACACTTCAGAGGAGGAAAACACTTATTTGAAGCAGTGTCAAAGGTAGTAACAGCAGCTGTTTTAAAATAAGACAAAAATCTAGTGAGTCTTATCCTTCACCCTGAAACTGCTGCCACCCCAGACATAGAACTCTGAGCCCATTAATGCCAGCTTGCAAAGTGCCTCACAAACAACTCCACTTCCTTCCTCCTACCCTTTCACCTGTATTTGCTTATTTGAATTTTTTCCAACCTGGCTAACCCCACGACATGTAGCATCTTGTTTTCATGGTTGCCCCAGGGTGTACAACAGCAGGCAGCAGTACAGCTTGGCACAGCAGAAAAGCAATTAACAGACAGTATACAAATACGAGGGTAGAAATGCAGTGTGATACAAAAAATAATTCAATTACAGGATGACATAGGTGGGATCACAGCAGCGTGGGCAATTGGGCAGGATTCTTGGATGGTGAGAAAGACTGGTTTTTAATACTTGTAGGCTGTGAACATTCCTAAGATGGGAGAGGGAACTTGTGTTCCAGGAATCCAGGGCACAGTATGCAAAGGCCTTTAAACCAGAATCTTACTTTATTCTGAGAGTTGAAATGTTGGATGCATCAGATGAGCTGTGTACAAGTTGGCATTTCTTGAGTGTGTAAAGTAAGTTAGGAGATAATCAACGGCTCTCCCATATGCACAGTTGTATGGCAAAGAGAACCAGTGATAGACATGTCTGTCTGAGGGGCTTAGCCAGTTGAGCTTATATGAGAGAGAGAGAGAGAGAGATGGGTGGTCATGTCACATGACCGTGTAAACCTGCATAGCTTGTTATACAGACGATGTGGGAAGAGCGGATTTGTTAGTCGATCACTGTATGATGTCCCCATAGTCAATGGTCAGGAGTAGGAAGTGGGAGACTCTGTCTCCTCTCTCTCATGTATGCACTGAGTCAGTGCTTCCTATTGAAGAGAAATCTGATCTTGGGCCCCACAGTGTCTAGAGTATGATCTGTGTGCTTGCTGTATGAGAGTGAGGAATCGAGCCATAAGCCCAGATATTTAAAAACCCTTGATTTGCTCAGCAGGGTTGCCATCTAGTGTCTTTCATACTGATTGACTCTACTGAATGCCTCAGCATGCTCTGGGAGCCAGTTACCATTACCGGAGTTTTGGTAACAATTAGGACCAACAGTTGCTGAAGAAGCAGGAGGAGAAGATCCTATTGAAGTCAGATTGGAGGATTTCCTCAACCTGGGACATAAATGGTGTACAGCAGTAAAGGATGGTGTCCTCTGCATCCATGTAAAGATTTATTTATTTAGCTTTCGTTGATGACTGCTCCGCTGTGCATCAGGAGATAATTTACAAAAAAGGAGAACAGTAGAGGGCCAAGTATAAAACCTTGTGGTAGTCGCATCTTAATCTTACTAGGTCTTGGGGGGCCATTTTGTATCAGGGTTGAGCAGTGGAAAACTCTGACTTCAGAAAGTACCTCTAGGTAATAATGGGTTTTTAAAGGAGGACTGTGCTGAATATGCAAGTAATGTGTTCTAGTATAAGCTGTTTTTTAAACACTGGTTCAAATTTTATTTATTTATTTATTTATTGAATTTTGTTGACCCGGTAGGCCCACTGGGCCTAGAAGTCCCTTTTTCAGGGGTGACCAGGGGAGGGGGAATACAGATGGTAACCAACTGAAATTTAACCAGATTAAACTGCTTGTGGTATTTTTAGTACTTGGCGGAAATTTGGCCAGGACACCAGGGAAATTCCCCTACTCTTTTCGATAAGTGCCATGGGATCTTTAACATCCACCTGAACTACCACCAATCCAGGCAGATGGGACCTTGGTTTAATGTCTCATCCAAAAGACGTCATCTCAGAAATGCAGCACCCCCCTCATGCTGCATTACAATGTCAGTATTGGATAGTAACCCAAGTGCCAGATGTGGGAACTGAACCCACAGCCTTCTGATCTCCCGGCCTCAGAGGCGAGTGTGCTACTGTTCTAGCTTTATAGTCTTTCTAGTTACTTAGAGAGTGTTTGTAAGTTAATGGGGCCTCTGAGGGGTGACACTGAGTGTGAAGTGTGGCAGAAAGGACCACAATGCAAACCTAAGCAGTTCTGTCTTCCGAAACCTCACAAGCGATGTCTCTTATACCATAAGAGACACCCCCTCAGAGGCCCTACTAACTTATTCTAAACCACTCATGCTTAGCTTAAGTGATTTTATAATAGCTTTAGAGTTTTTTTTTTTAATTTACTTATGCCATCCTCCTTCCTGGTGATGAAACTGGAGCACTGTCTCCTAATGCTTCCACAAGAGAGCACACTGTATGCACGATAAGATGTACAGTGGCTCTGTGCACTGATTGACTGAAATCACCTAAGTGATTTACAATTTGATTTACAAGCTGCTGGTAAGGACCATTTTAGAACTCTCTGATGTAGTTTATGTCCCTGTTCTACTCTTCAGTTGTTGGCACATTGCATTTGTGTTTTACTACAGAATTCTGTGGCTGAACGGGACATAAATGACATCATCCAGTTCTAAAATGGTACCTGCCACCAGAGTGTGATATCAGAAATGTCCACTGGGGTTATTAAAAGGCCTTTATAGATGGAACAATAACAGAATTGGAACTCGTTCTTAAAATCAACATCTGCTAGGAAGAATGACTTTACATGTTTGGTGCAGTTCTCCTTTAATGTCAACTAGAACCAAGTTAATAACCTGTATGGACACTAATCAGGTATGACCCCTGTTCTTCAACTACTTGATGGATGTTAGGCTGAGACCAATATTCCTGAGTTGCCGTGAGTATGTGATGCAACAAATCGAAGACCTTGAAGAAGTCTTAGACCGTGGCCCATGTGAGTAGACCATTATTTGTAGATGGACGAAAATCATTGAAGACACTGAGCAGGGTGGAAATGGTAGAATACCTCTTTATGAAGCTGTATTACATGGATGAGAGAAGGTGGCGTTGGTTGAGATAATCAGTTAGCTATGAAGGGCAGCACTTCTCAAAAACCTTGGAGAGAGCAGGGATGATGACTACGGGTCTATATTGGTTTAGGTCATGCTTGGCCCCCCCCCCCATGGAGAAAAATAACTCTTCATTCTTCCAGCGAGATGGTACTGCACCTGAAGTAAGGGATAGATTTAACAGTGCAGCAGCAGGGATGCAGATGTGCTGCACAGTGAGACAATGAAGCTTTGGTTCTAGGGAATATGCAGTGGCTTGTCTGCCTGGATACATGAGGAATAAGACACAATATTTGTTATGCTGGTTATACCACACGTCCAGGGGCGCATAGTAAGGCACACGGCCACAGAGTGAGTGTCTTCAGCCTCTTGAATAGTGGTAAAACCAGTAGACCCAACACCCAAAGTGTTTTATTGCACTTACAAAATAGGTTGATAGGCAAATTAACTATATATATATATAATATATAAACAGTATTGCTAAAAATGTAAAATAATCCCTACTCATGTGGTTTCTACCTGTCGGGTCATCTATCTTTCTATACATTCAGTACATTTTTTTATCAATAACATTTTATTGAACATATATACAACAAGTAACACCAATAACATTAACATACTCATAAATACATTACAGAAATTGTATAACGGATAATGATGTGTTTGTTTATGGAACAGACAAATTCAGAACTCTGCAGTATTCGATTAGTGGAATGCTTGAGTGCGCGTGCACACACACACACACTGGTAACATGGATTACATGAATTTCAAAATTCTGCAGAATTCCACTCTCATGTATATACGCAGATGAGCTGGGGTCTCAGTTTTGTCTGTGGCAGGGTAAGCAGTAGAGAGTTCTTTGGCAAATTGGTAAGGGTAAGAGGGAGATTTTTCATGGCCCTCTAAGTGAAACCAGAAATGGAACTCTGAATAGTATTTTTTTTTTATCTCTCTGTGTGTAAGGAGGGGCCATGGGTGGAAACAACATTTAATTACTTATTTTGTTTTTTACTTTAAGAGAGATTTATTTTTAAGACCGAGTAGAAGGTTATGTATATATGAGTAAAGGTGGCAGCCATGTTTGTGATGGAAGAAAACAGAGCTGCAAGCCCAAAGTTCAGCAAAGACTTGTAGCAATACAAAAATTGTTTTTTGACTGAGCTTGGTGTGCACCACTTTCCTTCCATTTTCTTGCTTTGCATGTGTTCTGGCAAGCAGCATCTTTAGGCATTATGGTGTGTGCTCCTGCAGCTTAAGTACTTCATGTTTGTGATGGCAACCAGGAATGAGAGGAGTAAGTCATGAATTCTGTATGTGAATTGCCCAAATTCCCGAATCACACTGCCAACTTTTTCCGACCCTTGTCACCGTGTGGAGAATTAAGATAAGGGTCTCAAAACTTGTTTAGCCAATCAGGAAGCAGGAAATTTCCAACTAATTTTATTAAGGCCAGTCAGCACTTTGCTGACTTCAGCAGGAATAATATGCCCAAAAATGAAGGGTGGTAGGCTCAGCATATCAGACTTTGATTTCTAAAGAGTGGATATCCAGGGGAGGAACGGAGAGACCCACAGACTCAGCAGCAATGCTGAGATTTGTGAAGTGGGCATAAACGCCATTAACAATATCTAGAAAGGAAGTAAAAAGATCCCCCAGGGTAGTACCTGGTCTGTACTTATGTCCTGTGATATCAGCAAAGATTAGTTCTTGCATAGATCTAATACAGAACTTACATTAACTAGTTACTGGGACATATATATATACATTGAAAAATACTGGACTACTCTGTTCCAGGTTATGTGAACAAAGCATCTGGAATATGATGAATATTTTAAATGTGCCCCGTGAAGTAAAGGTAAAAGAAGCCTTGCCTCAAGAAACAACAAAGTAGAGTAAACTGAACGTCTGCTGTATTTACTTAAAGAAGTTCTTCATAGTAGCTCACCTTCACTTACCCTGCCAGTACGTATATAGATCAACTAAAAGATTAACCAGTTCACTGAATAGTGGCTTTCAGTTCAGTCTGTTTGTCATCGTGCCCCCCCACCCCCATTTGCTCGAAGTGCAAATCACTTAAAGAGCCCCTGACATGATCAGGCAGGCAACTCATAAATGTAACTGCCTGCCCATGGAGCTTTTTCAGCCCCCAAATATTTTTTTGCCCTGGATATTAAAATATTTAACTCATAAAGCCTGGCTCATACCTTCCTGGTACGAGCTGAGCGGCCGCGGAGTGCTGCAGTTCCGCTCCAAAAAGTAGCATAATTATGATGCAAGGTTCAGGACAGGGCTGCAGATGATCTATGGAGAATGTAGTGTAATTTGGGATGGGACTGCCTAAATGTACTAATAGTATCGTTGCTGGAATGTTTACATGTATTGGGCTAATACATATTATCCCAGTACATGTAAACATGCCAGCAATTATACTGCTAACACATTTAGACAGCCCCATCCCCCAGTTATATTAAATTCTCTATAGATCGCCTGCAGCCCCATCCCAGACCTTGCATCATAATTGTGCTACTTTTCGGGGCGGGGATGCAGCGCTCCGCAGCTGCTTAGCTGCCATTTTTCCTATCCATTATGACTGACTGGTTAGGAAAGGAAGTTCACTGAGTTGTCTTTCAGTGGCACATAGTACATACTCTTGTATTTGTGGTTAATATATACAGTGCATGTGTCAAGCTGGTAGACTGGCTTGCCACTTCACTGCCCTGGTGTAGGCCATCAGCTGCTTGTCTACGGAGCCATAGATTCAAATCTTGCAACTTCTTGCGAAGTGGCATTTGGAACTCGAGCTGTAACAGGTAGTCACGTCTTGGTGTGCAGATCAAGAGGGTTAAAGGAGAACTGCGCTGAAACTATTACTCACTTTTCCCCGGTAGAAACTGTTTTTTAATTACTGTGCCCGATTCTGTTATTGTTCCATCTGAACAGGCCTTTTAGTAACCTCAGCAGGTATTTCTTCTCTACAATCTGGTGGTAAGAACCGTTTTGGAACTGTATGATGTAGTTTATGTCCCACACAACAACAGAGTTCTGTAGTAGAACATGGATGCATTGTGCCAACAATAGAATAACAGAACAAGGACATAATCTACACCATATAGTACTTAAATGGTTCTTACAAGCAGCAGGTAAATTAGACATGCCCAGTAGGATAACTAAAGGCCTGTGTAGTTAGAACATTAACGGAATTTGAAACAGTATTTAAAAACAGTTGCTAATTGGAAAAATGACCCCTAGATTCAGTGCAGTTATCTTTTAATCAGCAGTTGTCTTATAAGGGTGGGAAATCACAAGCATTAATGATTTAGAGACAAGCATCAAGTGACCCAGAACTTGAGTAGGTGGATTGTGGGCCATCTCAACAAGGGACATGTCATCCTTGGTGCATAGTTTGTGTTATTCACTGGTTGTAGGGAATCACCTAAAATGAAAGTGAGGCAGAGAAAAGTGATGGGTATTTGGGAGGACAGAAAAATTCATATTTTATTTAGCTGTTGTTGACCAGGGAAGGAGGGCTAGACAACAGTGCCTATGTTCAGTCTCATCCCCGGGAGGGAGAACGCTAATGCGCTCCAACTAAAACTGAGCAGGATTGTTGATGATATAGTGAATGAGGACAGTGTGTCTAGAACACTGGGGAAATTCCCTTACTCTTGGCAGGGGGCGCTGCTGGCTTCCTGACTGAGATGGTGGATCCTGGAGAGGATGGGATGGAGAAGGGTGTCATGCTGGCTGAGGAACAGTCCTCGACTTCAGCCAGTAATTTACCAGAGGACGAGCCTGGTCTGCTGGTTGCAGGTGATGAATTTATGGATACAGCTGAGAGTTCTGCAGGAAAGAAGGATATTGCAGCATCAGATTTACCAGATGAAAAAAGCATGAATCAGAGTTTAAGTCCCAAGTCAGACTCCTGCCAAGGAAATGGGCAACTGTTATCAGGCAGTAAGGTTTCACTACCGAAGAAATGTGGCACTAATATGAATCAAGGAGAAAATTTCAACACTACAGATGCCGAGTTACCTTTGGCGCCATAACTACAGAACGTCACTGGCACTCAGCTGGCTGTGGTTGACAAACAGCTGAGCAGAACACAGAAGGCCCAACAGAGAATTCAGGAAGCATTTGCACTGCCCTCCATATCTTTTCATCAGTCATCTACGCAAAGTTGGTCTCCAAAGAGAGCTCTTCAATCTGCTGGCTGGAAACAAACTGAAACCGGCAAATAGGTGCCAGATCCAATCTGGGACACACGAACTCCACTAGAGCACAAGACAAGAGCGGCAGCGTTGCTAACTCCAGGTGCCGCTTGGACTGACTCCATGCAACAGAAGACTTCACCTCCAGAGAACGCCATACAAACGGAGGAATTAAAACAGGTATCTGCTACTTCTTGTCAACATATAAGCAGAAATACTTCAGATCTAATACCCAAAAACTCAGATTAATTTTCTAATGGGGTCCCATTTTCGGTAAACAGTCTTAACCCAACTACCAGTACTGCAGCAAACTTTGAAAATACTTCTGAACAAAGGCCTTTAGACTTGGATGATGACAGAAACCCCCCTAATTCTTTGGGTACTGGGCCCAGCAGAGGACAGCAACAAAAACAGACTTTTTGGGAGCTGTTTAAAAATAGCGCTATACAAGCTCAGAGAAGGAATGTGATCCACATTAAATATAGAACAGGTTTACCAGAGCATCCTGACCGAGTGTACGTTACCAGGAAATTACTAAAATAATCCATGTCTTTCCAAGCCTTACATATACAGTATATGCATTAATCCATGTTTCGAGGGAGGACAGCTTTGATGTGAGCGTTAAAACTATGGCTCTTCTTGACAGGTTCTGAACTAAATATCACCACCTGAGTTCTACACCTTTATGGGTTCCTTTTTTAGTTATTCCTCTCACAAAGTCATTGATAAAAACTGTTACCATTATGTTCAGGAATGAAGGTGTGAACGCTAGTGATATACAGTTTTGGCTGGGTAAAAGATGTGGAGTACGTGGACCACCTGTTGCAATTAGTGACACTGAAGACATATGGACAGGTGGCTGGAAATTTAAAGTTAAGCTGTCTCAACAAAATGAAGATATTAAACACTTACCAGTTTTTTCCTGGGGAGGGATGGGGGTCTGTTTTACACAGGACAACCAAAACCCTGTTATAAATGTGGGGCAAAAACACATCTTAGAAGTACATGGGATAGACTAAGGCCCTGTCCACACTACACCAACACTTCTCCTCTGTAATGTTACAGGGGATCCAAACCATTACCACAACGGTTTGCGTTTACACCTATAATGTTACAGGAGGCATTTCCATAACTGTTGTCAAAACCACTCGTGAGGTGGTTTCAACAATGATTACAGAACCAGTTCTGCCGCTGCACTGTTACCGGCTGTAGTGTGGATGTGTGAGCGTGTTTCCCAGCAGTGTCCATAGTATGGCGCGAGCTGCATTGTGGGATCGGGTGCCGACCAAAACGGTCACATGTCACCTGCAGTGTGGACCGGCAGTAATGGTCCCGAACCGTCATCATGATGGTGCACCGGCAGTGTGGACACACTGTACCGTTTACCAGCTGTAACGGTGCAGTGTGGACAGGGCCTAAGATGTGTACTATGTAATGAATATGGGCATGTGAGCATGGTATGTACTAACATCAGGAAATGTAATTTATGCGATGAGACGGGCCATGTGTACCATCAGTGCTAATGGACAGGGCAAAACAGAACTGATGGATATAATCAAGAAGCCCTAGTGCAACAAGCTCAAACAGAGAGCACTCCCACGGGCTCCCCACCAACTTCAGTAGAAGCTAGGCGTCCTGGGTCTAACCAGAATTCTGTGGACCCACTCCCACACCTCTTCCCCAGACTGACGAGAGCCTAGCTGGACCAACATTTCTGGATACAAACTCTATAGAGTCACACATGCCTGCTTTTCCCAAGAAACACTAATAAAGATACCCAAATTGCAGATCAAACTTCAGGCTCAGTGCCACCCCCTGCAGACAAACGAAATTCTGGCCCAAAAGAGTGACTAGAGCCTCAGCCAAACAGATGGTTCATCTTTCTCTATTCTTCTACAGATCAGTTTCATGTACTACAGAACAAAGATTGGGGGGATTCTGATCTAGAATCTGAGATCTCTTCCAGATCAGATGCCCCATCAGAAATTGAGGAAGAGGAACAACAGTTTTCAGGAGCCTCCATGTCAGACTGTTGTGTTACTGGTAAAAAGAAAAAGAAGGGGGGGGGAGTGAAAATTGTCTTCCCAAGAAGGAATCACGTAGATAAGAGGATCCCCCATTTCCCTAAATCAAGATGGTGTCCCTACGTCTGGCTTCTTTTAATACTTGTAGTATAAAATCGTATAAAAGAAGACTCACTGTTATCTTTCTTTGCAGGGTTTTATTTAACTCTAAAAATTGATTAGCGTTTTGCTCATAAAAGTTCTAAAACATTGTGAAAATGCATAGCACTTGCCTCACTGTGTTTAACAAACATAACGCTTCTAGAAAACCTATATAAATGCTTTCTGTACAGTTAGTATTGTCCCAAGAAAAAAACTGCTAATCAATTATTTAAAACCCTGCTTTAATAATTCTAACTATAATATTTTTTTTTTATTTTTTTTACAAGAAACCAGATTGGCTTCATTATATGAGATAAATCGGTTAAAAAGAAGTTGAACATGGAGATCTTCATATAGGACATTTGGGCAGGATACTGCAGATGGGCTAGGAATTTTATTTAAAGGGGTCACAGTTTCTATTTCTAGGGTAGTAGATATAAAACCCGGAAGAGAACTTTTGTTAGATTGTGTAGTAAATGGGATATCCATTTGTCTAATAAATACCTATGCCCCTCAGACCAAAACGGCAAAGATTACATTATATATAGCAGTTAGGCCATTTCTCTATACTTCTAGATATGTTATATGGGGAGGTGATATGAACTGTGGTTTGGATATTCAAGCAGGAACTAATAACCAGAAAAAGGTATACTGTGACACTTATGCAAAACGTCATAAAAAACATTGACTTGTTAGATGCTTATAGGATTTTACATTCAGATGCAGATCGTACCTATTTTAGATATACTTATGCCACTCACATAGATTATTTTTTTCTCTCTGAACGAATATTTCCCATCTCCTTTAGGTGTCGCTTGTCAGAATTATCAGATCATCTTTTGTTAGATTGCAAAGACAACTTACATCATGACCCTCCCTAAAAACACACTCACACGGCAAAAGATGGAGACTTAATATTTTAAATTTATCTTCAGATCTGGTCCAACAAAGGTATACATCGTTTTCTGCAGGCCAGAAACTTGGTTCTATGTATGCATGATGATATTTCAGAACTCAAGCATTATTTCATAACATTAGGGGGAAAAACGCTAATACAGAATATATACAATATTTACAGTATAGAGACCAGCTATATAAATATATGTCCCTACCTCCTACTCAAAAACTGGCTTATAAAAAAACAAATAGATGATTTAAAATAAAAAAAATGTTCCTTATACAATATAACAGAGCAGCAACTTTAGAAGCTGAAATGCGTTATGGGACAGAAGCCCAACCACATTCAGATACATATATAGCTTGTAAAAACAATATACTGGATCACACCATAATGGATGATATTTTAAATGAATCCGGAGTTCTGCAAACAGCAAACCTAAGTATTATTCTTACTGTCTCAAAATATTTAGTCAGTCTTCGGAAGAGAAACTATAGTGCAAAGAACTCTGTATTCCTTTCCAACATCCCCTATCCCCAACCTGAAAATTATAAACCTGAACGGATAGCTCCAAAAACAATTGGTGAAATAGTTCAATCTATTGACTTACTGAAAAAAGAATTTCTCCTGGACTAGATGGCATATATAATGAATTCTATACAACTTTTAAAATAGAAATTTCGGAAATGTTAGCAGTAGTATACAATTATGTTATCTACCAATAAATTTCATCAGGATTTTGGGAAAGCTATCCTTATTTTACTCTACGAGACCAATCAGTATTTTAAATACGGACTACAAAATATTGTCTAAATTTAGCAGCCCAAAAATTGATAGATACGGCACAGACTGTCTTAAGTTCCTGGTAAAAATATTTTGTTTATACTTGTATTTTATTGGTTTACAAAAACAATACATAGTCTTCTCATGTAAGAAATCAAATGCGTTCCATTACAGTACATCAAATGCCACAAGGAAAAATAATCTGCACATTCTGGTTTCCTGATGCAGGGGTATATCTCTCATTTAAAGTTCTCAACCTGAAGAAAAGTCCATGATAAGCTGCACCCTACAGGACTTTTGGGTGACCTGATCAAAGAAAAAGAAATTGCTAAACATTTTACCACAACAGCCTGCGTTGTTATGGTCCCCATTTCAAACATTTTTTTCCTATGAAATATTTATTGTCCAGCAAGATTCAGTCCCTTCCCAGCCGACAAAGTTCTAACCGTGAGACTTAATTAAAGGACTTAATCATCCTTTTAGAACAAATGAACTAAACTAAACAGCGCTGCGCCATATCAAAGCTCAAATCCTCCATGTGGACCAAAACTGGCATCAAGGCCCTTATCATCTTTACTTTAACATTATTGTACATTTTAATACTTTTTACTAACCTTTCTTTGCATTATTATAACATTAACCTGCCCAAAACAAGGCAAACTTTTAAAGGCTCAGATAAAATATGGAAGAATAAAGTAAAGAAAAAAACCTGATGGTGACTATCTTTTTTTTTTTTTCTTAAAGAAAACATAGCTAACTTTAAAGTCCCAGATTAATCCGGTTTCTTCGTCTTCTGATTCTGATCTCCCCCGAGTGTCAGCATGCTGGAATTCCTTTGCGATAGTTTCCGCCTTCTTACCCGCTTCTTCTGGGTCGGTGTACTGATAGGTATGCCCACCATAATGCATCCTAAGTCTAGCTGGCATCAGTAATGAGTGAGTAGTTCCCAGGCTACGAAGTTTCGTTCTCACCCCATCGAACTTCTTACGCGTTGTTCTGGTCGCGTAAGAGAGGTCTGAAACAGGTGGACTGTAGTACCTTGAAAATTTAGTTTGTCTGTTTCTGACAGATTGCAACATGTGACAAAAAGCAGTCCGGTACTTCTCCTCGAGTTGCTGCTATACCGGGGAGAGATCCGTAGGCTTGGATAAAGCTCTCTTCTTTGAGTTCTAAACCTAATCATAATACACCTGATAGCCAGTTCTGAAGGAAATATGAGGTTATCCCCCTCGCAATGTTCAGGTAGACCTACGATACGGATGTTTGGGGTTCTGTGAGAGTTTTCAATGGCTTCCAGGCGATATCGAAGTTGTGAGTTCTCTTTAACAATTGTACTAGTCATTGCCATTGCTCTGGTTGCTGTGGATTCTGCCAGGGAGGCAGTTTTTATGGCCTATGCTATTTTACTATCTTGCTCCACAAACCGAGTTAAGATAGACTCGACTTTGCTGTCGATCGCTTGCATCGACCTTTGCAAGGCTGTCCAAGGTGGATCACTCCCCGACGTGGGTTGTACTGCCACTTCATGCTGCTTGTGTTCAGTAGGCCTTGTTTTAGAGCTGGTCGTAGGTCCCTTATTTGTATGACCCATCTCTGACAATTGAGATCTCCAGATGTGGAACAGCCCGTAGATTGCCATGCAGGTTGTAGAAATTCGCTTAGTCCGTTCAAAATACCAGTTTTATTACTTTATATGTCTTCTGGTTGAAGAGTCAATCTGCGATACGTCTGTTATATACTGGACTTAAAGCACAAGTTTCTCCGTGGCAAAACTGGACTCAGTTTTTGTTTGAACCTTACCTTAAAAAATGGGCCACAGACCCGCCAAGATTAAGCAACACACTAATGGTACCAGGTTATGCTGTCCCTACTTTAAATAAATTGAAAACATGGCAGATTACAAAGCTAATCATAAAAACCTGTAATAGAAAAAGAATATAGCAGCATATGATAGAACATTTATACACTCAGGAGGCAGAATCTCACTTCTGTTCACCATCAAAAAAGTAACTTGTATTAAAGTTATTAAGGTTCCAGAATACCCCAAAACATGTGGGATATTTTATGGTTGAGCTTCTATGGTAAATTGGGACTTGGAGGTAATATGAAACACAAAACCATAGCTGAAAGACGTTGCCCAAGCCCGGAATGTATAAACTTAGAAAAATCCCAAGAGCATTTCTTTCTGAATTGCAATCACACTAAGCAGTGTTGGTCCTTTGTGGTGATCTTTGATTACAAGAATAACATATGAAACCTTGATTTTAGGAGACTACGAGGGCGTTTGGAAGAGAGTTCATCCTAGTACCATGAATTTCATATTTGCAAGCATTATGTTTTACTTTTGGCAAGCCAGATGCCAGTTTTTATTGCAACAGATGCAAGCTACAAATATTCCCACTGTCATTGTTTTTTTTTTGTCAACTTTCTTTATGCACTGCCCTACGGGGAACTTTCTCCGGCATTCTCTGCCTCTCCCCAAGCTCTACCTCCCACCAGAGACACCTTCTTCTCCTTACACCAGCTTGACTGACCCCCCAACCTGAACCCCCTGAGGTGGGGCTACCCCATCATCCCAGGGCGCTCTATCTAGAATTTAGTGTACCAGGCTGGAGGTTTGGCCTGGAGAGGAGAAATGCTCGGTATTGGGAGTGTGGCCTGGTAGGGACAGAGGTGCCTTCACCTATTCTCCGAGGATGG
Organism: Neoceratodus forsteri; assembly: GCA_016271365.2. Classification (NCBI taxonomy): domain Eukaryota; kingdom Metazoa; phylum Chordata; order Ceratodontiformes; family Ceratodontidae; genus Neoceratodus; species Neoceratodus forsteri. The sequence continues at coordinate 1,413,912,010 of CM057450.1, forward strand.
GAATTTTTTCCATTTTTCCCCACAGGATCGCAGCTGTGCAATGAAGTCAGCACGACTACCCATAGATGTCCACCACACTACTCCCTCTTTGTTGTTCCGTGCTAGTAGTACCTCTGGTCTCCACCAGGGGTCTCCACTGCACCAGAGATAACCTGGATCCTTTCCCGGGGAAAGGAGAGTAGTCCGTCGGGCACTCTATCCTCTCCCTCCCCTGCTGACCCCCAGCACCCAAGCTTGGGTCACTGGCGTGGCGCGAGATGTGGCGTCCAGCACCTCAACCCTCAGTGCCACCAGGCCAGCCTCCACTGCCATTGTGATAGAAAAACATATTTCTCAAGTGAAACACCCATGAGTTATGAGTATCGCACATTATCTAGAAGCCAGACAGAAAAATTATGGAAAAATATAACGTGGTGTTAATTTCCTTAAAGAGAATATTCTAAATTGAATTAATTTTTGTATTATTTTTGGTACATATGAATGTTATGTGGAGATGACATACTGTATTTTGACATCAGAATTGTTTGTGTACTGCATGTATGTAACACTGAGATGTAAAGTTTTTTCTTCAATAAAATTCCCCTACTCTTTCTAAGAAGTACCATGGGATCTTTAACAACTGTCTGAACAACAAGCAGATGGGACCTCAGTTTTAAGCATCTCCCTAGTACTGCACTTGTATGCCTGTGTTTATGGTATGAGACCAACCCTGGTGTGGGGCTAGAACCCATAGCCTTCTAGCCCAAAGGTGGATGTGCTACCAACTGAGACACGCGGACACCTATAAAGGTATCATGTTTGTCCACCCAGATGGGAATATGCTTTGATACTTGAGGTAAAATTGAGGGGAGGACACACTGTTAAACATGAATAAATGATAAATTCTCATTACACTAGATAGTGTGAGGGAAACCGATGAGGCGGTTCCAGTTTTGGGGGGGGGGGGAGGTCTGCCCCCTACCCCATGTATGCTCTAAAAAGAATTGCCTCTCTGTTGGTGCCTCCTTTTTGTACTGTAAGGGAGTTCAAGTGTTGCATCTGTAGATTTTTGCTAGGGCTGGCAGTCACGTGTAGCCAAGTATTAGTGAGTAAAGAAGCAAGGTGGACATAAAATGCAATGTATATTTGCTATGTATAGCACCATGCATCAGAGATCCAGAAGGGCTTTACCGACCATGAAAATACATGGATCAAGAGCTGAGAAAGCCTGACCTAAAAAAGAGAGTGAGAGAAAGTGTGCAAGATCAGTGTGATTGGTGTGAGAAATAATGTCTTCCTTCTGCTGGTGTTCTCGGTATGGCATGTTGTCCTAGTTTCATGCTCAGACTTTAAGGGGGATGGAAGCATTGCAGCATTCAGTTCCACACATTTACTGTATAGTTTATTTACATGGCAAAGACAATTTGAAATGTGACACCTCATATTCATTGGGCCCCTGCTTCTCCCCATTTCTACAGCTGACTGGCCTGGAGCACTGACTTGGTTGGCCATGGTCACACAGTGAGTATCTGACTCTCTGGTGTGATTTGAACCTGTTATCTTCTGGTTCCCAAGTCAGTGCTGCAACCAGTAGATCACACTGCCTCCAGTTTATATATACAACCCCACCCATTCTTTTTGTGTATATATCTCTTGTTTGTCCTGTTTTCTGTCTCTAAGACCATACTTGTATGAAATCCCAATATCAGGCCATTACAGGTGCCCCGACCCGTGACATCAGTTGCAATCCACGTGTGGCTTCAGACCCCAATACATAGCTACTTGCAAAAGTCACTACAGTACTTTGACGACAGTTGAGCACATTAAAGTGCTAGTGGATCAAGCATTTGTTTTTCCTGTCTATTTAGATGTGGAGCAATGTGTTTGTTCGGCAAGGAATATGTATTTTATTAAATAAATATGGATGTTTCATGGCAGCGTTAGATTTTGTTACTTACTCTCAGCATTTTCTCACTGATCCTGGTTTCAAGCTTGGGCTCTCATGCACTTGTAATCGCTGAGTGGAGGAGATGTGGGGGGTGGGGTGGTAAGCAAGCAGCATTAACACTGCACTGTCCTGACAGGAATTAGACGGACATGGTGATTCCAGTTCATAACGTTTACTAATTCCTTTCTAACAACAGCAGTAAGTTAAGTCTCGAGGTCTATGAAAGTCATGATCTTCTTATATCATTCCTTAGACTGAAGAAAAATACATTTACCGTTGAGTTTGTAAGACAAATCTCTTACATAACACAGTGTGCTGCATGATGCCATGTAGATGAATGACGGTACTACGCCAAATGACCGGCATATACTATTTTTGAAAATAACAGTATCACACCCTCGAATACAATGGGTCTGTAATTCCATGCCGACTGAGATTTATAGTCATGGACTAGTGGCAGGGGAGTGGGGGTGGGCGAGAGAGGTAGTAGTAGGAAACTGGATCAGAAGTAGTGTAAATTGCTTGTCTCATCACATCTCTATCTCGCTTATAGTAATTCTTGCAATGGGTGTCAGTAAATATTTCAATTTTTTAATCAGTAAATTCTCAAACACATCTGGTATCTATTTGGCATAGTTTCATTTGTTGTAAAACTATTGCAGCGTATCGTAATCACGTACTGTAGTGCTTATGCTTTTTCTTCATGAATACTAGTGACTTTCAGTAGTGCCGCAGCATATATTTTATAAATATGGGCAAGAGACTGTTTCTCTGTGTATTGCCCCAGATATATTGGTTTCATTGTATGTTTTGTTTCCTGGCTAATTCAGTGTTACTGCTGTCAAGTACAATCTAGGACTTGACCCCTTTGCAGTTTTTGAACTCTTCCTCACTCCTGTTATGCATTGACATGATCACATATTCTGTTAATTTCATTGCAAGCAAATGACATCCTACTTTATCTTTTACTTTGCTTGCTCTTTTTACAACCACATAAACACTGCTGTATTTGTGTGTGACATTAAAGAGGACTGGTCCCAGTACTGAACCCTGTGGTACCCCGCTAGTAACACCCCTTACTTCGGAGTGTACTCCGTTTACTATTACCCTCTGCGTCCTGTTGTCCAGCCAGTTTTTTACTCTGGTTACTACCCTGGGACCCACTCCCAGGCTAGCTAACTTGTTTATTAATCTCTTGTGTGGGACTCTGTCAGATGCCTTGCTAAAGTCTAGTTAGGCCATGTCCACAGCCCTTCCCTGGTTTACTACTTTGGTCACCCAACCAAAGAAATCTTAGATTCATCTGACATGACCTTCCCACTGAGAATCCCTGCTGCCTTGGGTCCTGTGCCCCACTGGCCTCTAGGTACTCAACCGTTCTTTCCTTCAGAGGTGATTCCATCATTTTCCTTACCACAGAGGTCAAACTGACAGGTCTGTAGTTTCCTGTCTCTGTCTTGCTCCCACTTTTGTGAAGGGGAATCACATTTGCCCTCCTCCAGTCCTTGGGTACCAAACCATCCTCCGATGATTTGTTAAAAAGGGTAGTTAGTGGTGCCACTAGTTCTCCCCTTAGTTCTTTTAGAATTCTGGAGTGAATCCCGCCAGGCCCCATTGCTTTGTCCACCTTCAGTTTTAGGAGTTCTTTCAGGATCCTTCTGTGAATGGACTGGTATTGACCCCATCCAGTGCGCTTCTGTTATTTAGTTTAGGTACCTCCTCTTTTGTGAGTACACTATGCTCCGCCACTCATGATATTACTTGAGGTCACTGTGCAGTCATGCAAATATTTCCCATATTCCACACTCTCATATCATGTACCCTATGATCACTACTCTTCTGCAAACTGCATCTTCAGTGTTGCTGCATCTGAATGTACTGAATGCCTAGAGGTTTTTAAATAATCCCAGTTATGGTAGATGCAAGTGTCTGTAGAACAGCTTTAAGTAGCTTTGATTTTTATGATATGGCATGGGAAAAAAGACATGTAGTTGGATTTACAAAATTAACTGGTTTAGCTACCTAGTCAGTACAGTATCTGCGAAAAAGTATGACTTACTCTCATAGGAGATGGAAACAGTTCATAGATTCTGAATTTCTGAAATTGTGTTGCTGAAATCACAGTGGAAGGATTGAGGCTGTCTTGCCAAAAATAAATAGATTTGACAAGTTAAATGACTCTGTAACATGCCTCTAATCAGCTATAAGGCTTAGAATGCCACAGTCCGTAGAAGAAAAATTGCTGAACGCAAGACATACTCACCAGCTCACTCTGAAGAAGTTGGGGACGCAGCTGGTGATGCGATTCTTGAATAAATCAAACATTTATTTGAGTAACTGAATCCCACAGCCCTGATATTGTGATTTTTGTTGTTTCTCAGTCTTACAGTTGCAGACTTCTCCCACTGTACCCTGTTTGTTACGGGGTCTGCAAGAGGCTATATTGTGATTTCTTGTATGATTTTCTTAGTGCGAGATGCAAAACCATTATCAGAAAGGGCAGAATTTAGGTGGAGTTGATACTGACATCTTGCGATTAAACAAATGGTCAAAAATGATGTACACTTTTCTGGGCTCATTACAGCTAAAGAAACCTGGGCTAAATATATGGCCCACCTTTGCATCATGGAGCAAAATACTACAGGCTAACTTTCCTTCCTGTATTTAAAATTTTGCAGTAATGTTCATCCCTTCTGCACTCCCACTTTGATATGTGGGTACCAATGCTGACAATAAGGATTTGCTAGCCATTTGAACAAGGGAACTGCAGTGTGCAGTTTTCAAGTTGTCACTGAGCTGCAGTATTTGTTAGTTGGCCAAACATTTTATCATTGTTTTTTCAGTAGTATATTTCGGAGATGCCCAGTTCAAAACAGCACTTGCTGAACACACACTGACGTGCTGTTTAAGTGACACAAACAAGTGAAAATACTAACGTTATGCATATACTGAGGGGACGCTGGCTGGCCTTTAGAAAGTACAAGTGGATGTGAGGGGACACAGAACCATGGCAAAGAGAGGTTTTGAAAGGGAGAGAGTACACACTCTGAGACCAGTAGAGACTTGGAGATCATGCAGCATGTAGTTGTGTTACCACCTTGTGGGGAAATCAGAAATTGTGGACTTTTTTAAAACTTATACTTCCACATCAGTAAATTAACGGAAAAAACTATTTGAAACTTTTTTAACCTTTTTTCTTAGTTAATAAATGAACCATTGTATAATAGCAATAAGGCATTCCAGGGGTGTGTGTGTTATTGTGTAATAACGTCACTTCTCAGGTGTCGAATGCACTCGGCCAGTGGCCACGTGCTTCAGCCACCCGGGGTGTGACTGTATTGCACAGTAACACACACCTTGTCATGCCTTGTTGCTTTTAATATCGCCCATGAAACAGGCAGCATTAACAAGGGACTCCAAATGAGGAGGAAAAACAGGACTATTTCGAAACAGACATGAAACAGTATATTAGGGATTTTAAACTGGCTTGACCTTGCAATTTAATGTCTGAAGGGAATCTAGGGCCCTGAAGTCCACACCCCCTGCCCACTTTATAAGCAGGGATCAAGAAGTATGCTGTGCAGACGTTTACTAATTTATAGAGATTTCCCACCAAACGTACATACTATTCGGGGCATCCTGTGATTCTCTTGATAAGCAGACATTTGTCAAGGTACACTCACATTACCAATTAATGATAAAATGCCAGAAAACAAGGTTTGTATTTCCCTTAATGCTTTACTGAAGAAATCGGTGGATAAATGTCTTTGAACAGAGACAGTGTCTTGTTTACAGTTTACCTAGGATAGTTCTTCCAACTAGGGTGGCAGCATCTTGTTTTAAAGAACAGCTGTGTTCTACGATGTTTTACAGCTGGGATCCCTGAAGCACAAGATCACCTGACTTGCTTGAGGTTGCACTGTAAGCATGTGACTTTGGTGGGAACCTGGGATCCAGTCCTAATTACCACTGAAATTAAAGAATGATGTTGATCTTGGCCACCCATACTACCAAAGCACCTGCTGGGGACACGTTGCTTTGTCTGCTTCACTTGCATTTGTAATAAACTAAAACCGTGTATTGTAATGGCCTGGGTAGCACTGTTTTTTGTAAGTCAGGCTGCACTCTGTAATATCTCTGTTATGAAACTGGTGAGGCCAGAGCCTCGTGGGGAAACTTGCATTCTTTCAGTAAGAGTTCATTAAAAAAAAAAAAAAGTATACTAAAGGAGGTGAAACCACATGCACCCAACAGGGCATTTAGTGGTTTAGGTGGCCAGCTTCAGTATAGTTTCCATTTCCAAGATGTATTGTCAGCTAGATGAGAGTCCATTATGGAAGCCTGAAATCACAAATTGTATACAACAGGGCATTTAATGGTTTGGGTGGCCAGGGTTAACATAGAGTCCATTCCCAAGGTATATTGTCAGTCAGCTAAGAGTCCATTCTGGAAAACTGAAATCACAAATTTTATAAAGCATAGAAACAAACAGCAAAAAAAAGTTTTTATTCAGTAGAGATGATGCATTTGTTTGCCTAATAAATAGTTTAAATTTACAAGCCTTTAAGATCTCTTACATGCCTTAATTAGGTATTCTAAACACATTCTATTATGGACAAGATAGGAAGTGGACTTCCTGAAATTTCAAAATTGTGCAGAATAAGCCATTTCTCTTTCCTAGTGCATGGCTAACACTGTCTGCAGCCTTGCCCTTCCAAGAATTGTCCTTTTTTTTTTTAAACTACGTATTGCCTTTGTGTCCTGTCTGTTTTTATTTCCTCCCCACTACAACACCACACACGTCGGTGGCCTTGCAAAAGTCGGGTACAAAGCCGGCACATTACTGGCTTCCTTTAATTGTCTTACTGATGTGCCTAAGAAGTGACCTGGAGGGTTCACCCTCCTGAGTAGAAGAATAATTTAAAAAACAGACAGATGTGGCCTGTTCAGAGCCAGGTCTACGTACATATACAGCTGTGCAAGCTACTATGGCTGCATTTAAAATTGTGTGATCAAGGGCCAGCCCATTAGCTCAGTGGTATGGCAACTGCATGTGACGCCAGAAGTCTGGGTTTGGGAATGAGCGTTGGTCATCGAGGGCTGGCCGGGGAAGGGGGATTGAGTTTCCAAGAGGACTGCTCTCCAAGGAAGGAGGGCAGAAAGCTGCACTGTGATACCACAGTCTGGGCCACCCCAGGTGGTAGTGCAGTCTAATGGTGCTACAGTGGAGGGACGCTGGCTGGTACTGTGCATGACCACACCGTTGCACATGGTTGCACAATTGGCACCCTTGCTGCCAGCATCAGAAGGGGAGAAAAGCTAAGCCAGCAAATCTTGGAGTGTGCAGGATGGCTCCTAGACCCCGCCAGTCCGACAGGTTGCCGCCTTTCCATACTCACTGGACCTGCAGGAATGGCATCCTCAACAGAATCCACCACAGAGTCAGGAACTTAGGTGCTTGGGAAAGGGGTTGGTTGAGTCTGGGAGTAGGTAGGTTGAAGGGGGCAGCACAGGTGATGGGACAGATGTATAAAAGGAGTGGTTGGTCGGGAAAGGCATACCGAGTTGCAGCTTGTTTCTGTTGCAGTTAACTGACTCTGGAAATGCAGCAGTCTACATGTAATTCACACAGATGTTTCTGTTGTGAACTTTGATCTGTTTAAAATGAAAATGTTCTAGATGTGGACGACTGTTATACGTCGGGTAGTAAGCTGACCCTAGTCTTTAGAAGACTATACCACCAAAATTTAAAATGCTGTTGTTTTGATTTAAGGATATATGTGCCTCAGAGATGGTATTTGATATGTGCTACAAGGAAAATGGTAGTTTCCTCTCCATGTCCTGATCTGAATAGAATATACTCTCAAAAGCTAGTCTAAAAGACAGCTATGTTAGCCCAATACAACTTAGAATCTGCAGCATATTTGATTTTTCCCCTGCATCTCTAGATCCCCTAATCCATTGGTTTTCAAATGTTGCCATAGTGAACCTCACCATAGCGATGGTGTCCCCCATGGCTCAGTCTTGGGTCCCATTGGATCCTGTTTTCCGTCTTTCTGAACAGCCTGCCATCTGCCTGCTCTTCCACACACATTCACATGTATGCACATGACACAGTGCTTTCTAGTACATCATCTGCATGTGGTCTAGAAGTGGAACTCCAGCTTGTCTTTCATAGCATCCAACATTGTTTCTCTCTGAGTGCTAACAAAACTGTTTCTATGACCTTTAGTGGCAGACTGAGGCTGGCCAGGATTTCCAATTCCCCGGTCTTAAAGACCCTGGATAGCTCCATTAGAGGAAGTGCCCTCATTCAAATACCTTGTTATCTAGTTAGTTGTCCCCAAACATATAAATGTCATGCATTTGTAACTTCTTCCCAGACTGGGTGCAGTGTATTAAACTGTCCTGTATCCCCCTCCCTGCTTGTCAGGAAATTGCGCTATAAATGATTCACCTGGTGTTTGACTATGGCATTGTAATTAATGGTGTAACCCCTAAGTCTTCCCTTGCACAACTGGACCCCTCTAAATGATTCACCTGGTGTTTGACTATGGTGGTGTGATTTTATGGTGTAACCCTTGAGTCCTCCCTTGCACAATTGGACCCCCTCTATCAGTTCTTCTGAAGCTTTGCATGAAACTATTGCCCCTCCCCCATACCCACCACTGCTGCCTTTATTATAGCGAAATCTCATTTTTTTTCCCCTATGGACCCTCTCCTTATATCTCTGGAACAACCAACCCCTCCTCAGTTTGCTCCACTACATCTATTTTCCCTGAAGGCTCTACTTCATGAGAGTACATCTAACCCCTGTTGCAGCACCTAGCCCTCTCCTCTTGCCTCTGCTGTTACCCCTCCCCATCTGTGTTTCTTCTGCATTTGGCTACCTCCTTACACTGGCCTTTACCCCAACCTTAGTTGTCGGGTTTCTCTGTTGCATACCTGAATATTGACCAGCTCTGAGCATTGTACGGTCCCATTTGTAGTTAGACACTGTTTATTTTGCCTTATTTTTCACTGCACTGTTCTCTACATAGGTAGTTATCTTTATTTGTACTGTACCTCAGTATGATGCTGTTCATGGCCTACTGGAAGTTTTGTACCCTGTTCCCCTTTCTACAGGTCACACCTGGAAACAAGTCCTGGCACTGTGTGCTTTTCCTGGCCAGATTTCAAAATATAATAAGTTTCTACTTGTTTTGTCCCATTTCACAGCCTAAAACATCAAAACTTAAATGTGAACACGTTGGTACATTGCCAGGCTTGACTGAATCTCCCCTGGAACAGGTTGGGGAGGCCTTCCTTGTCTTGGAAAATCAAGCTGGCCTCAGTTCATGGCACAGTACCCAGCTCTAATCTGACCTGACTTCTAAACCAGAAGTACCTCCTGAGCATAACACCCAGCATGCACTGCAGTAGCTTTTGTGTAGTGCTGGACCTTCCTTTTGATTGGCAAGACTGGACCTGATAGACACTTTAGGTATTGAAAGCTTGTTTACACGTTAGACCAATAAAGGGATCACCTCTACTGTATAAAAATGGTGTCAGCTGGCTGTATTCTCCAGTCAGTTGTTGGAGAAGGAGATACCCAGGGAGCAACAGAGATGTGTGGGTGAGTGAAATCTATGGTTTCCACAGATGCAGACAGTTTTTACTATACTCATGCTTTCATTGTTTAAAAACCTAGGCCGGCAGTTGGATTTCCGTTTGCGACGCCGGTGACATGGGCTCAGGAACGGACCTGGGGCGCCGGAGGGCCAGCGGGGGGGGTGGGATGGATGAAGTGCCCTCAGGGCTGCTCTCCTACTCTGGGGGAGGGTTGAGTGAGTGCCTGCCATGCGTATGGCTCCTGGCAGAGGCCGGGGGGAATCACAAGTGCCAGCCCCAAAAGTTAAAGGCAGGATGGATGCAGGACTTCATTGCATGTCCCTGCCCTGGGGTAATCCAACAAAAATAAGCCTACAGCTGCCACGAGTGAAGCCCGCCCTTGGCTTTAAATTAGCTTCTAGGCTGGACTCCCCAATCCAGTCCTAAGATTGTGGCATTAGCCCCGGTGCCACAACCCCACCCTGGAGGGGAAGCCAGGAGAGTTGCGGCTGATGGAAGGGGGAGCTCAAGGGTCCATGACTGGGCTGAATGTACCAGCAGCCATGAGCAAGAAAAAGAAAGAATAAAAATAAAAAAAAAAATTAAAACATTTTTTAAAAACCATATGTTGCCACAGAGAGAAAAACAATGAGAAGTGAAAAAGGTGGTACTATCCAACGTTAACTTTCAGAGCGCACCAACTTCAAAGCCTTTTTGAGGGTGGCAGGGCAACTCTTATATTAATCACTGTTTTTTTGTGTTTTTGAAGCTTGCTACATGCTAAACTTCTGCTGTTGAAGTTTAGCGAAGTCCAATATTAGTAATGCATTATATGTTGAGTGATTGTGTCGTACAGTATTTGAACTGTGCATGTTGTTTGCCTTTTAACATTGTGCAAATTGTCACCTGTTTACTGATGTGAAAGAAGAGAAAGAAGAGGACGGAGTAAATGGAGCAGTGGTGGGTTCTAGGGGCAATCAAGGGCAGAGCAGCAGATGGAGTTAAATAGTTGGTCCACTCTGACTAGAGTGGATTTGGGAGCAGCATTGTAAGCAATGTCACCATAGTTGAAAAGCGGGAGAAGCTTCTAAAAGACTATCTCTCTGCAGGCTGGAAGCAGGTTATTGCTTTATTCCTGTAAAGTGCACCCAGTTTGGGGTGAAACGTCTGGTGGGTGGCATCCACATGAACAGAGAAATCGAAGTGACAATCTAACCAGACCCTGAAGTATTTAAAGGAGGAAACATCCTCAGTACATCAAGGGTATGGAAGGGAGAGAAGGGGGTTAGCCTAGCTAGTTCTGCTTTGTGCTGGAAGTCATGGAGACCATTTTATTGACACTGGGGAATAGCTGATTAGCCTGGAGTCAGTACTGGATGTCAGTAAAGTCCAGTTGGAGCCAGGCCGTGAGGTCAGAGGCAGAAGACCTAGAGGCATAGATGACTGTGTCATCTGCGTAGATGTGAATGGATGCAGAGGAGTTGGCAGATGGAAAGTCGTTCATGAATATGGACAATAGAATAGGGCCAAGGACAGATCCTTGGGGGTATGCCAGAGCAGGTTGGGAGAGGAGGGGATAAGGCATCATCAGTATGGACAGCTTGAGACCTGCCTTCATAGTAGGAACAGAACCGCTCAACTGTGTAAGCAGAGAGCCCCGCTGCCTTTAGCTTGTCCCAAAGTGTAGTGTAGGCAGCAGTGTCAAAGGTTTTGGCCAGGTTGACAAAAATAGTAGAGGGGACCAAGCCCTGATCCATACCAGTTGGTGAGTAGCAGGAGGGAGGTGGAATAGGACCTCCTAAAACCAGACTGGTAGGGGGTGAAGAAAGGGGGGGAACCATGGAAAGGGGAGAGTTGGGACAGAACAAGGTATTAATGGAGTTTAGCCAAAGTAGGGAGAGAGGATGAGAATGGTAGTTATCAGGGGAGGAAGGGTTACCCCCCCTTTTGGAAGGGGATGACTGTAGCCAGCCTCCATGTGTCAGGGACTGAGGCTAGAGTGAAGGAGAGATTTATAAGTTAGATGGTAGGGAGAGTAATGGTAGGAGTGGAGAGAGACAGCAGTTTAGGGTCAAGACTATCAAGGCTCCCACCTTTCTGAGTGAGGGTCTGGAGCCAAGAGGGCTTTGAGGGAAGTAAAAGGTATAGTGGAAAAGAAGAGGAAGGTGGGGGTGTTGAGGTGCGAGGGGAAGGGGAGAGTTGATAAAGGAGGAGGAGGAGGAAAGACGGGAAAGGGCACATTAGGTGAAAAGTGAGTTGAAAGATGAGGTGACAGTGTCAGGTTCAGAGACAGGGGTGTCACGCACCTTGAGGGTGGGGGGCTGGGTTGGATGGGAGAAAAGGGCATGCATGACCTTCCATAACTTAAAGGGGTGGTTAAGGTTGTTCTGAAGTGTGGATGCAAAGTAATCAGCCTTTGAAAGCCTAGTAGTTCTGGTACAGGTGTTACAAAGGGCTCTGTAACTAGTAAGGTCCAATAGCGAACTAGAGGACTTGTTACTCCACCAAGCAAGGCCACGACGTGCTTGATGACAGGCCAGCAACTCAACTGAGATCCAGGGTAGGTGAGAACCTCGGACCCTAGTTTTTCTCTGGGGTAGGAGGGGGGACATGGTGATCTCAGATGGACAAGAACTTGGAGTTCAAGAATCCAAGGGCAGTGTTAGTGTTGCTGGCAGCTGAAATGGGACTATTTGGTAACCACCAGGTCAGCATGAAGGGAGGACAGTTCCAGAGAGTGGTAGGATTGATACATATGAATTTGGAGGAACTGGATGATGCATCTTGCGTATACAGTAGACCATGTTAGTAACTGACTGCATCGGGGAGGGTACCAGTATCTACTATATGATGGGGTGCGAGGAGAGGACCTAGTTCAGGAGAGAGTGATAGAGGGATTTGTGTTTGTGCTGAGTTAGATCAGAGATTAGCTGTGAGAGCTGGAGGGACTTTATGTTTTGCCCCAATTTTTGTGAAGGCATGGGGAGAGCCAGTTGAGATTGAAATCACCTGGGATGAGCAGCTCACCAGAGGAGGCATGAGAGGATATGGTGGTGAGGAGTTCAGTGGCTAATGAGAAATATATGTCAGGACAGCAGTAAACCCCAGCAGTGAATATAGGTACTGAAACGGGAAGACAGTGTTTGAGGAGGATCATGTCAAGGGGAGGAGGCAGACAGCAAAGGCTCAAACTGGAAGCAGGAGGAAAGGTAGATGACGCTACCATCACGCCTCTTTGCACAATCCTGTATGGTGATGGAGAAACCTAGGATGGTAACAGCAGTATCTTGGATCTTGGCTGGTAGCCATTGATAGAGGGCTGTTCCACAGAGTTGGAAGGGGGATAGAGAAAACTCACTGACCTGCTACATGTCTACTATTGAGGGATATGAAAGGAACTAGCAGTGGGTGAATGAAGGAAGTAGGAAGAGGGGATGGCAGGGTTACGGAGAGAGGAGAGGTTAGTAGGAACAGTGGCTAGCCAGTATTTGACCATGAAGGAGGAGTAGTTTTAGAGATGCTGGGCCTTGGTGGGGGGGAGGGATTAGCATATAGACTATATCTATACTTTGTGTATTGTTCTCTGTCCTATGGACCCTGCAGAAAAAGTTTATCATGATCAACACAAAGGGTAAGACATTGAATTTGTTGAGTGACTGGTAGTCGATTCTGCCATTGTGCAGTTTGTGTTGTCAGTGGCAGTTGTGAAGTTACGATCTGAACAAGTATAGCAGGGTTTTATTTAACTCTAAAACTTGATTAGCGTTTTGCTCATAAAAGTACTAAAACATTGCAAAAATGCATAGCACTTGCCCCACTATGTTTAACGAACATAACACTTCAAGAAAACCTATATAAATGCTTTCTGTACAGTTAGTATTGTCCCAAGAAAAACACTGCTAATCAATTATTTAAAACCCTGTATGGGATGGACTTCAGAGACTCTTGACATGGTTCTTGAGACAGTCGAGAAAACTGCTGTACTCAGTGGTATTAAATGTAGAACTCCCAGGAGACTAGGAGGGAGAAAACATCAAGGTCAAAAACAAGGAGGATGTTGTTCTCAACACTAAGATGGTTGATCTTAGTGCTTTAATGGGTTACAGTGGGATAAATGATGTGACAGCTGTGTGAAAGCTATTCTCTTAAGCATTTTGCACAGGAAATGTTTAGCAGATGAGATGTGGCAGGTACCAGATGAAAGTTGAGCTATGAGAAGTTTTTTTTGTTTTGTTTGAGGAGGGGTAAGTGGTGGCAGATCTAAAATAGTCTGTATAAGACGAGGAAGATATTGTGTTGAGAATTATTATTCTGTAGCAATGCAGTGTGGGGAGGCAGTTTAACACACTCTGTGTGGGCAGAGAGTGAAGTCCTGATCGGTTTTTAACTGAATGGATGATAGCTGAGATGTTTACGCTGCTGTAGATGAGACACTCGTTTAGGGGTAACCACTCCATCTGCATATCCGATGCCCTGTCTCGTGTAGGACAGTAGGAAAATCACCTGGTAATCAACCTTACTGTGCCAGATTTTATTTCCTTTACCTCTCACTCCCTCTCAGTGCATAAACTATGATCCCCAGACCCTAGCATATATTCTGCAATGATTAATTCCCTACTCACTTTATTAAGGGTCATTTAAAGTCCTGAAAAGCTTGTGTAAAAATTCTTCAGTAGGTCAATTAAAAAGTAATAATCAATGGTGGAGGAGAATCTAGGACAAGAAAAAAGGTACAGCGTTTGACTAAGGGAAGGCAGTTGGAGAAGTTAGTTAAGGATGAGAGATTGGGTTTGGGCAGTCGACTGATGTGTGTTCTTTTTTCCTCACATGCTCGCTTGGAAGCTTTCTTTCAGGTCTGCTTGTGTCCTGTCTAATGCCAAGGTAACCACATTCAGGACTGCCTCCTCTCTGGATCTCCAAGTAGTCTGCGCACGCCACAGGCTCTGATTCTATTCCTAATTGCTAACAGTGGAAGGGGAGAAGCAAGCATTACTAGACAGTGAAGGCAGAACACTGGAGGAGGTAGAAGGCCTAAGTTGAGCATGGACTGCATAGGGGTAACATGCGATTCCAAGGACCAGTCCTGTTCCTGGTTAACAGCAACATCCCCTAGGCAGCTGAGCCAAGAGCTAGTAGCTCCAAAACGTAAAAGGCAGAAAGATTGTAGTCATTTTTAAATGTAGCCACGTAACAATTTTTCCTGAAGTGTTTTTGTTGTTCTGTGTGCTCATTAGATGGGTTTCTGCCTGATATACTTGGTAATAGTTGTACTGGGTGTGACGTGAAAAGCTTTACCTGGAAGCAGACAAATCTGTTCCTCCTGCTATATCATCAGCATGCGGACGTCCCTCATTGTTGCATCACAAGCCCTGCTGTCTGATTGGCAACATGTCACAAGTTACCAGTCAAGCAGCAGGAGATTGGCTTTTCTTGGCTACTTGTGATGCCGCAGTCAGTGAGGTCACAGTGCTGATGACGTGTAGGGAGGAATAGAACTGACCTTGTCAGCTTTCAGATAGACAGAGTGCTGTTCCACACATCTGCCATGTATTGTCAGGTTGAAAATCTTTTAAATATCAAAACAGAAAAGAAAGAAATACTTCAGATGTAAGATGTGGTAGCTTACCACTTGTGAAAGTTACCATTAGTTCCTGGCAGGACACTAGCTCTTTTAACATCAGTGCACCCTACCAGTACAGGATGTTCTCAGTGCCACTCCCTCCCTACTGCTATGTTAGCAGCATAGCAGGATCAGCACACGTCTCCAACCCCCTGCCGGCCTCTACTTCAGATGTCCTGGCATTGTGCATGAAACCAGGTTGTCAGCACACTAAACAGTCTCCTACCACTCAGCGCTACAGAGCCGTGGATAACTCAGTTTAAGGTTAGGAGTCTGGGAACTGGTAGGTAATGTACTGGATGGAAGGAAGAAAAACTATGGGGACAGATTTGGATATAAATCAGTGATGGTGAATAGTTACTGTATCCCACTACCGAAACAAGTAAGGTAGAACTGTTAATTGTTGGGGAAACTAGGAGGAGCAGTCTGTGTAACTAACAAAGTTGGAGGTGTATGCAACATCTCAGTGAGGCACATGTGGGTGTTGCTGCTGTCGAGAGTCAAATCCTTGAGAAGTCATGATTCCTGATGTAATGGAGTGGATATCTTGGTGAGTAAGTTTTAAGGTGGGAGCTTTGGGTGGAGGAGGGAGGGAAGGGGAAATAAATTGCTTTGCATGTCAGTCAGTGGGCATACCGCTCAACCTTTCGTCACTGAAATGATATGGACACGACACTCAAAATTAAGGACATTGAGGGACACTGACTCTCATAATGAGGGGCCTATCCTTAGAGATACAAGCTCAGAACACTGTGGAAACCATTGTGTTTACTTGTACGAAGTCAATTTATTTATTTATTTTAATTTTCAGATATAGTCTTTGAGCTCAGAGCTCGTTTACAAAGGTTTCACTTCAAGGAGAACAATACAGTGGCCGACAAGTTAATATACTGGGTATACAGCAAGTATGAATTTACAAAGCAGATAACATCAGCAGTTAAACCAAGTACACGTTTTTGATTTAGCATCTTAGACTATTATGTGTT
Organism: Neoceratodus forsteri; assembly: GCA_016271365.2. Lineage (NCBI taxonomy): Eukaryota > Metazoa > Chordata > Ceratodontiformes > Ceratodontidae > Neoceratodus > Neoceratodus forsteri. The sequence goes on from CM057450.1 coordinate 1,413,928,133, forward strand.
TCTACATTCGAAGTCTGAATTTAACGCACATTCTCAGTGTGTGCAGCACTGTTTGAATGAGGGGCAGAGCAATTTTGACATGTAAAATGAAGGTTGACCTTCAAAATGAGGGACAGTTGAGAGGTATACTGGTGAGTAGGATGGAAAGAATGGCAGGTAAAGGGGAGATTGGTTGGGTGTTGTGTGTGACAGATGGTTGGTACTAAAGTTGGTGTAGGTAAGGGGAAAGTGAAGTGGGTTTGAAAGCTGTATGGGTGTATTTGGGTTATAGCTCTAAAGGTTTGAGGGGAGTGAGAAAGGGGTTAGTTTTGGGAGTGAGGGTAAGTGAATACACTAGATGACTGGGCTTTTACAGAGGAGATGATGCACAGAATCAAGTAGGGCCAGCATGCAGTCACGTGGCAGGGAAAGGCACAATATGACACTGAAAAAACTTGAAAGGTTAAACTGCTGATGTGGTAGGAAAGGAGACTTTTGAGAGAGTGGAAGGCCGTGTAATATAGAGAAAGAGAAGAATAAGATTGGGGGGAGGCGGGCAAATGAAAGATAATGTTGTTTGGGATTGAGGTCTCTGCCAGGATGTTGTAAAGTGAAGTAAGATGGAAATGATGAAATAAATCCTGTACCATGAGCTGGCAGTCTAGAAGATAAACCAGGAAATAACTGCCCTGGGTGGCCAGTTTGTATCGGGTTAATCAGTGGCTGGTTTGGACTTCATATGGAGCTGTTGTGTACATGTGGGCTAGTCTGTACACAGTACACAAGGTTGAATAGGCATGTGAAATATGTAATATGTAGTGATGAGATGAAACCATAGTAATCAACTGTTTAGTGGGTATAACAAACAAGGAGATAAGCCTACAGCCAAGGCAGTGCAAATTACGCAATTGGACCCTGACTGATAATGCGTCTCTGTGGCACTGTAAGTTGTTACCAAGCAATTAGTTATCAGGCAAGCAAGTTAAGAGAACAATGTCTGGCAAACGAGTAATGAAGAAACTTGTGAAAAAGTGATAGATCAGATCGGTAGTGTGTAAGCAGGGCTAGTGGTTCAGACAGTGAGAAAGGAGATTTGGAATTGCAAGTTATTGATGGAAGTGACAGCTAGCAAAGCTAGGGGGAGGTGACAGGTATAGGTTAATGAATAGACAGGGGAAGTAGCCCATACCCATCTGCCACAAAGTGAGGGTGCAAATAAAATAACTTCAGCACCCTCAATCCAAGAATTTCTGTCCTATTATTTTACTTTGACAAAAAGCAGACCCATAGGGAAATATACCAGATTTGTAGCATGCTTTGTGCAGATGTGGAGCAAAAGACCCTTTGGGCAGGTGTAAAAGTTGCCATGGGGGTGGTAACTAGCCCATCCCCCAATTTGGATTTAAAATGTGAAACGGTAACAAAGTTATAGGTGATAGGGGAAAAAATAATTAAAATCCAAGTCCTAGCGCATGCACGGTTCATTCATGTTTTTTGGGACTTTGTGGGGTTTTTTTTGTTTGTTCTGTTTTTAATCACCCATAACATATTTCATTTTTTTTGTTTTCAAATGTAATGGTCTGTGTGTGTGTGTTTTTTTTTTTTTTTTTGTCTCATTCGAGGCTGACTTGGAAGTCAAACACAAATAATTTTTGTTGTGGCAGCAGTGAGGAAAAGCTTGTTTGTTTTTAAGCTTTTTTCCCTGCTTACCTAGCCACCCTTCTTCCTCTATAACCACCTGCCTTTGTCACCCAACATAGGGACTTACCAGACCCCCAGGGATCTACCCACCTGTGAAAGGGTCCGAGTCAGGAGGTCCATTCTCACCACCCCAGAAGCAATGTCTAGATGTCCCCAGGGCCCTGTAGGTGGTATGGTAGCTGTGGCAGTTGGTGAATGATCTTGCAGCTGGCGTGGCAGTTTTTTTCCATTTACTGACCCCGCTGTTCTCTCCGACATTAGACCTAGCATAGAGGCGGTTCCAGCAGCAGCAACATGTGTCATCAATCAGAGAGTGGCTCTTTGCCCTGTGTCCTGTTCAGGTGAGTGAGGATGTGTGGGCGTGTACTGGGAAGTGTGAGGTTGTGGGTGCTGAGTGGGAGGTGGGGTGGGGGTGCAGATTGGTGAGGGACTTTCTTCTTTTGGAGGTTTACAGAAAAAAAAATTGAGGGAAGATTTTCTTTATTTCAGATAGGGACAATGATCGGAGGGTAGAGTCTCACTAGACACCTTGGGGAGACAGAAAAATAACTGGGGTGGCGATCAGAGGGTGGGCAGTACCACTAGACACCAAGGAAAGACAAATAACAGTGACAGCGATTGGAGAGTGGGGGGTGCCACAAGACATCAGGGAAAGACAAAAAATAACAGGGACAGTGATAGCAGGGTGGGGGTGCCACTAGACACCAGGGAAAGCTAAATTAATTACAGGGATGGTGATCAGGGGGGTGCCACTAGACAACAGGGAATACTAAATTAATTAGGGGTGCGTTGATCTGAGGGTGGGGTATGCCAGTAGACACCAGGGAAAGCTAAACTAATTACGGGGACGGTGATTGGAGGATGAGGGGCGCCACTAGACACCAGGGAAATAGTATCTCACTGCTCTTACTGTAGCCCACAGCATGAGTTCCAGCTGCAGCTGCGGAAGTCAATGTCTCGCTGTTCTCATGCAGAGAGCACTGGTGAATGGCTCATCTTGCTAAGCTGGGCACCCTGGATTTTTTTTAACGATCGAACTTGAACATTATCAAAAAAACTGTTATAATTCAAAAACGGTGTACTATTTTTTTTCAGCAAACCATCCAAAGGCACTTCCTTGGCACAGGCCCAATCACCCCTGAAAATTTCGTGAAGAAATTCTATACCATCTTGGCTGTAGGGAAGAGCAAAAAGTACTCAATGTTAAGTAGAGGGTAGATTTTTTTTCACTTTTTTGATGCTCCGTAGCTTCAAAACCTACAAGATGTTGTCAGGAAATTGTTCATATCTTAAGACTCTGACAGCCTGATTGCTTGTGTCACATTTTGTGCTAATTCATCAAACAGCAAAGTTATTAAGGTGCAAAAAAATGAATTTAACATTGAACTGCTGATGCATCCATAACTATAGGGGTGCTACAGCACCCTTATAATGTACTCAGCAGGAGAGGAGATAAAAATGACACGATAAAAAAAGATATCTTAGCTAGTGATATCAGTAACAGCAACGTATCAAAAAATATTAGTGTATGGTTAAGGCTTATTGTGCACAGAATTCAAATAGCTCAAAAACCGTGTTGTGTATGTCCTAAGATTGTTGTGCACATTCTAAAATCCTAATTGTGCACGTTCTAAAGTTGTGCAGATTCTGTCATTAACTGTAGCTGCCGTTTCCTCACGTTGGCTCCCCACTACCTGATTTCACTTCTCTGCTCTGTGTCTCAGCATTACGATAACTGCGGTTTTTAAAAAAAGACGCAAGCTGTGTTTTGTTTTTTAAAACCATGCATTATAACAAATAAAATATGGGTGCCCATACACAACTTGCCTTATGTTTCCATCTCAGGATTGAGATACTAGCATGAATCTCTCAAGCTTTGCTCTTGAGGTCCACACGTTGGTATCTCAACCCTTCGATGGAAACACAGGCTTGTTGTGTATGGGCACCCATACATTATTCCTTAGGTTGTTACTGTTGTCACAGTGGATATTTCTAAGGTTACTCTCATGACTGTGGAATACCGAACTAATTAGAAAGCAGCTTTCACAATTCTGATGACATCACAATACCTAATGTAGCACTGAAGCCAGCTGTTAAAATCAAAGAAAAACTGCAAAATCTTCAGAGAAACTGCAGATTTAAAAGGTAGAACTTGTAAACTGCTGGAGTATAAAAAAGTATACAATAGCTTGATGGCAAAATATGCAATTTATCATCACTTGTGAATGGGCTGGACTTAGAGATGCAACATTTATCCTTCATTAAAGTCCTTCTTTCCTCTAGTTTTACTGCTCGGAGAACTGATGCACGGGGGGGGGGGTGTTAAGTGATTTGCTGAAAATCACACTGTGAATAAATGGCTCTTTTTATATACATTTCTAGTTTTCTTATGACTATACCTTTGTCCAGCACCCAAAGTTACCTTCCATGTTCTCCAAGCCCTATTCCCACTCGTGGAGCTACCAGTGTTCTGCAATCATCTTTTTGCTGCACAGCCCCAGTAGCCAGTACCAGCAGTAACCTGCAACTTATTCCCAACAGGTGGGACCCAAAGGAACACATCCTTTTAACAGCTGGTGCTGGTCAGGGTGTTGGTCAGCAAGGAGGAGGTGAAGCTTGGTGGGCCTCCCAGTGAGTGGGTTGAACAAGAGATTTCTTCCATCCAGGGCTGGCTCTTGGTTTTTCTCCCTTAGTGCCCTCCCAGTGAACCCTCCCATATGCAGTCATGACCTGAAGAGGCATTGGTAAGGTGGCAGCTGCCAACAAGTTTCAACTGGGGCTTGGCAGTGCCCTCTCCTTTCGGAAGTCTCCTGGGAGCCCTGTTCCCCGGCCACCTAGATGCCCTGTGTCCTTGTAATCTGAGTGGGTGTGCACCAGCATGACCCTGTTTCCATGGATCCATCCCCCTAGAAACCCTTGGAGAAGCAGCACAGGGAGAGGAGGTACCCTCCTTCTCAGAGGCAGGAGGCATCTGATGTGGACACCTAGTTCCTGCCATGGTGGTCAGCTGAAGATGTCCCAAGCTGGAAGAAGGAGGGAGCATGAACCTGGGTCATCTAGATAGAAGGGGAAATGCTGTGCTGGCCAGATCGTGAATAAATGGCTCTGTTGGGATTTGAACCTGGACCTCCTGGTTCAGAAATCTGTTTTACATTTTAGAGGCAGTATAGTCCAGTGGCTTGAACTATTGTACTGCATTGCCTACAGAAAGTAAAATAAGTAAAAGAAGCATAATACTAATAATTAAAAAAAAAAAACTCTTGCCTTTATGCAAGTCGAGGCAGGCTATAAGTAAACACCACTGAGGAGGTCCAGCAAGCTGTGTGGTTTAGAAGGTGGTCAGGTTTGAGAAGGCAGGCAAAGGTCTCTGGGGAGAAGATCCTTTATGTGGTCTTAGGAGACAGCTAAAGTGTAATTAGGACAGAAACTATTAAGCTTACTATTAACCCCCCCACACACACACACACACTTTTGCCCAGGAGCATTCAAAGTGTCCCTTTAATGCATGCAAGGCTGGAATGAGACAGTCATGGGCTCTTGTGTTATTAATACAGCGCCCCCCAAACACACAACTTTTCCCCAAGGTCTGACACCCCCTGATTAAGCCCAAGTCAGAAGTTGAGAGATGGAAACAGGGATGTGAGGCTTGGGCATCATCATTAGGTGGAGAGTTTATCCACCAAGGGTTGCACCAGCTGAAAAGAGAACCTTGCACAGCCATGCCGGCCTTTGTTGGACATGGTCTCTGTGAAGGGAGAGTGGGTTATGGCAGTATTTATAGCAAGCTGGAGGAGGAGGAGGAGGAGTCTTTCATCAATAACCCACCCCCATAACAGTAAGTATGTACACGTGCGTGCATATGTCCGTGTCTTTTCAGGAGCCCCTAATACTTGGCGCAGTGTCCCATATTGAAATAGTGGTGGCAACAGGGCCCTTTTGGGATCACTCAACTAATTCTTCTGTTTATTTATTTAGTTAGCTTTTGTTTACCGGGTAAGTACACTAGACAAGTAATATGCCTATTTTCAGGAACGACCGGGGAGAGTACAACATAGTGAATACAGAGTAGTACAGGATAAAACAGAAACAACATGGCAGAATGTCACCATAGAAAGAACATTAGACAAGGTGACTCAATAGTAAGGCACTTAGTTACATCCAGTTCCAACAGTGGTAACCATTGAGTGTAGGTTCTCATTTATGGTAGCAACTGGATCAAGATGCTTACAGAGCTACAGCAAGAAGCAAGAAACTCAAAATCCAAACAGTTAACTTGGTCATACTGCTGTAAGAATAAGCAGTAAAATAAAACAGAAACAGAGAATTTGTTGGCAGATAAGGACTGCGTGGCCCACCTTGTATGCCCCTCTTTTCCCTGCCTTTTTTGCCACTACAGACCGTACCTGGTCTCCAGTAGCAGCTACAGTATGCCAAATTTTCAAAAACAAACACACACACACACACACACACACACACACACACACACTAAATTACCTTGTGAAGATGATGGTAGGCTGCTGTTGTCTCGGAGCTGTGGTTGTGGTAGAGGCAGGCATACCAGGGCCGTATCGGCGGCGGGGGACGACATCGGTGGTCGGAAAGGAGCTCGCGCTGCCAGGATTCAGGCCAGACGTACTGAGGCCACATTGGTGGCAGGAGAGGCTGCATCAGCGGCTGGAAGTCGGCATTTGCTTGCCAGCAACTGAAGGAGCTGGGGCCAGTCAGTGAGCAGGGCGCGAAAGTTTAAACTGTACCACTGGGCTATAAAAGCAAGTAGCCCAGTCACAATAAGGAGGAGAGCTGTTGTTTGTCCCACACCACCCACCCCGGCCCTGACCTCTATTAAATGGTTGGTGGGAGCGTGGAGCCTTGAAAGAGGGCAAGTCGAGATTGGGTGAGCAACAAGCGTGAGCTACAGCACTAGAAAACTGGATTGTTGCTGGTTGGAGGGACCTGTAAACTATGCTGCTTGGAAGAGGGCAAGTTGAGATTGGGTGAGCTACAAGGGCGATCTACAGCACTAGGAAGCTGGATTGTTGCAGGTTGGAGGGACCTGTAAACTGTGCTGCTTGGGCATCATTGACTGCAGCTGCCACCAGAGAGGGGCAAATTGAAGCAGACTGTATAAATGACTGTGTGTACTAACTGTAACAAAGGAAGTAAGTGATCTGTGTGAGAACTGTTTACTGCTAGGATTTTTGTGCTGGCAAATGTTAGGAGGTGGGCAAATTTGCTTGGAAACTGATGGCTGCCAGGGCTGGGAAACTGGCTGCAGTTGGGAAAGAGGGAAAATTGCTGTAACCTGAATACTGCTGGGAGAAGGGGCAAACTGCTTAGGCTGATGTTGCATTAACAGTGGAGGGATTGTGTAACATTGACTGAATCTTTTTTCTGGTATAGGGCTGTATTGCACTAAGGAATTATTTCTGGTAGCGGGCCGTATTGCTCACACCAAAAATGAGGGTAGACTTGGGGGTGACCAGAGCAGGCATCTTCGTTAGGGTGATTAGGTGTACAGGGTGCGGGGCGGCCATACTATTAAATTGAGCATGGAGGTTTGGAGGGTGCCCAGTATGCTTCCAGTTGGCAGGACTTAGGGAGGAGGTTGATGGGATTGGAAGGCAGCTGGTTAGCAGGAGGGAGGGAGGGAGGTTGGGGAGGGAAGGTGTGGAAAGGACCTCATGGGAATAGATGAGGCCTAAATGGCATACCCAAGGGAACAGGTGGACAAGGACCGATATGGTTACTCCAGAGGGGTGGGTCATGAAACAAGCAAAATACGTAAACCACCACGTAGAAAGGAGGCTGACCAAAGGGAGCCAAGGGGGACAGGAGAGAGCAAGTCTGAGGCAAGCATCACACTTACAAATTGATGCACCTGCTATATCCGGGAGATGAGGTGGAGGTGGCTGGGGGGCAAGCAGACAGAGAGGGTTTGGTCAGTAAGCTGGGGGAGAGTGAGTCAGATCCATGGGGGACATGAGCCAAGGTTGGAGGAGTTAAGGGGGTGGAGGAGCACAGAGGGGCGGGAAGATCTTTTAGCAGGCAGGCATCCAGGCTGGGAAGTCAGCCAGGGATAGGGATGTGGGAGAAAGTGCTCTAGATAAGCCAGCTTCGAGGTGGGGAAATCGGGTGAGGTAGAGATGAGGGGGCGGGGGAGGAATACTGCAATGGGGTGGAGGATGCAGGATCTGGGGGAGGGAGATGAGGAGGAAGCAGTAGAAGGATGCTTGGGTGGGGTATCTGAGGACACCAGCCCAGAAAGAGAGTCGGGGGATGGGGGGCAACCTGTGCCGCCCAGGAGTTTGGGGGGCGAGGAGCAAGCTGGGAGCTGCAGGCAGAAGAAGGAGCACGGTAGGCTTTAATACGCTGGGTAGGCTCAGAGTGGGTCAGAAGTTTGTCCACTGGGTGGCAAACTGGTTGGCAGGCAGAAAACAGAGAGTGGTGGTGAACGGTATACAGTCAGAAGAGATGCAAGTCACAAGTGGGGTACCTCAGGGATCAGTCCTGGGGCCAGTCCTCTTCAATATCTTCATCAGTGACATTGCAGATGGACTGGAGGGTAAGGTTTGTCTGTTTGCAGATGACACGAAGATCTGCAACAGAGTAGATGATCTGCAACAGAGTAGATGATCCAGATGGGGTGGGCAGAATGAGAAGAGATCTGTATAAACTAGCAAAATGGAAGAGTGGCAACTGGGGTTTAATGCAAAGAAGTGCAAGATCATGCACATAGGGAAGAGAAACCCTGACGCCACCTATAGGCTGGGAGGGGAGTTGCTGGCAGTCACAAGGGAAGAAAGAGACTTGGGCGTCATCATCATCATCGATGACCTGAAATCATCCAAGCAGACCACTAAAGCAATAGGTAAGGCTAGAGGGATGTTGGGGTGTATTAGTAGGGGTATCTACAAGTTTGAGAAAGAAGAGGTAATCCCTCTTTACAAGACACTGGTTAGGCTCCATCTGGAGTACTGCATGCAGTACTGGAGGCCACACCTTCACAAGGTCATTAACCAAATTGAGGCAGCCCAGAGAAGGGCAACCAAAATGGTGCAGGGACTGCATCAGAAAACGTATGAGGACAGCTTAACGGAGCTCAATATGTATACCCTAGAGCAAAGAAGAGAGAGAGGTGATATGAACGAAACATTCAAACACCTTAAGGGCATTAACAAGGTGAGTCTAACATGTTTCAATATAAGAAAAATAGCAGGACAAGAGGACACAGCATAAGATTAGTGGTAGGCCAATTAAGGGGTAATGTGAGGAAGTTCTTTTTCACAGAAAGGGTGGTGGATGCACGGAATGGTCTACCTCAGGAAGTGGTGGATGTGAATGCAGTGCAGGGCATCAAACAGGCATGGGATAGACATAAGGGAGCAATACAGATGAGTATTAATAGATAGGCCATTGACAGAAGCTCAGTCTCCTTCTCTGAGATTCTGCCAGTTCCTAGGGTCATGGGTGACCTCAGTATGCCAAGGGCAAACTGGAACACTGACATCCTCTGTGGCCAGGGAACAGAGAATGATGGATATGTTTCAGGATGCCTTCCTGGTCCAGCAGGTGGGGGAGCCTACTAGGGAGGGGCGGATACTGGACAGTGACAGTCCTAGCAGGCAGTGACCAGATAAAGGGCCTGGAGGTGTGCAGCCCGCTGGCAGGTGGTGACCACACCACAGTCTGGTTCCTGCTGTATCTCGGGGGAACGACTTACTGAATATAGTAGACTTCAGGGGAGCGGTTTTGTGGGCATGGATAAGATTTACGGGGACCTTGGACAAGATTAGCCGGACATGGATCCTGGCAGCTTAAGAAGGGGTGCAGGAGGCTACTAGGTCCTGTACAAAGGTAAGGTATAAGCATGGTAGAGCCAACAAGCCATGTTGGTGGACCAGGGAGGTGCAGGAGGCAGTGAGGAAAAGGTCCCCTATTCATGTTTTTAAGTTCTCTGGGAGTAGGGAGAGGGGGGTGATTACGGTTGATGGCCAGGAGGGTCACCAGAGTGGTGAGTGGGAGCCAAGGCGAGGATGGAGCAAAACCTGGCTAGGGATATCTGGGGGGATTCTAGATACATAGTGAGAGAAGAGAAAGGAGGGCACAGATCAGCAGACTTAGGACTGGGGAGGGATGGGCTCCAGGAGGCAGGGAACAGGCTGAGGTGCTAAACAAGTACTTGCCTCGGTATTTACAGAAGAAGGCAGGGGATCCCTTCAGCCTGGTGAGAGGGAAAGGGAGCCAGCAGAGTCAAGAGTTTAGATGGAGTCTAGGGGACAGAAAGGGACAAGGGTACAGGCGGGCAAAGTATGAAAGGGAATGGGCTGGGAGGCAGAAATCACAGTGGATAGGGTCAGGGAGGCCCTTTGGATGCTAAAAACTGATAAGGCGCCGGGGCCGGATGGGTTGCATCTGAGGGTTATGAAGGAACTGGTGGACGAGCTAGCAGCTCCTCTGGCTGCGCTGTTTAATACCTCGCTGCAGACAGGATGGGTGCCTCAAGATTGGAGGGTGGCTGATGTGGTGCCTATCCACAAAGGGGGATCTAGAGAGGAGATGGGGAATTATAGGCCTGTCAGCCTAACGTCTGTGGTGGGCAAAGTAATGGAGGGCATTATCAAGGAGAGGCTCGGGAGGCAATTGGAAAGGTTGGGGCACCTGGATGACAGTGTGGTTTCATCCTGGGGAGATCATTTCAGACCAACCTCATAGATTTTTATGACTGGGTGACAGGGGCCCTGGACCGCCATAGTCCGGTAGACGTCCTATATCTGGACTTGAGTAAAGTGTTTGATTCAGTACCCCACAATGGGCTGTTAACGAAGCTGGGGGGGATGGGGGTAGGAGGGCAGTTGCTCAGATGGGTAGAAAATTGGCTAACGGGGTGATTACAGAGGGTAGTGGTTGGTGGGATAATCTCCTCCCCCAGGAAGGTCCTCAGTGGGGTCCCCCAAGGTTTGGTACTGGGGGCCATTCCTGTTCAGTGCCTATGTCGCGGATATGGGGGGGGGGTAAGGAGCAGGGACGAGTCTCTTTGCGGACAACTCAAAACTGGAAGCATTGGCAAAAGGGGATGTAGCAAGAGAGACAGTCCAGAGAGACCTGGATACCCTGGAGGGGTGGTCAAGGAGGTGGGGTTTGAGGTTTAATGCAGGGAAGTATAGGGTGCTGCATCTGGGAGTCAGAAACCCAGGCCATGTATACGTCCTGGGGGGGGGGTCACACTGCAAGCCACATCGAGCGAGAGGGATCTAGGGGTAGTGGTGAACGTCAAAATGAGTAACTCTGAAAATTGCAGAAGAACTGTGGCAAAAGCAAACAGGATACTGGGCTGCATAGCTAGGGGGATTACATCCAGGAGGAGGGAGGTGATCCTCCCTCTGTAGAATGCCTTGGTCAGACCACATCTTGAGTACTGTGTGCAGTTCTGGAGACCTCACCTCAAGAAGGACATTGCACTGCTGGAGAGAGTCCAGAGGAGGGCAACCAGAATGTTTCAAGGCATAAGAGGGAGGCCCTACGAGGAAAGTCTGGAAAAGCTTGGGCTGTACTCTCTGGAGGAGAGGAGAGAGAGGGGGGACATGATAGGGGTCATCAAATATGTAAAAGGAATAAGCAAGGGCAGAGTCAAATGGATGTTCAGACTAAAGAAGGGGGGAACAACCAGGGGGCATGAGTGGAAGCTAGAGGGGGGAAACTACAGGGGGGTTGCAGGAGGCATTACTTCACTAAGAGGGTGGTGGAGCCATGGCATGCATTGCCCAGGAGTCTGGTGGAGGAGTTCGAGTTTATTGTAGGCAAACTCCGTTGAGCAAGCTCATTCACAAGGAGGTCATTTTACACAGACAGGTAGTTACAGAAAGGAGGGCACAATGGAGGACTTCAAGAAGGGTGGGACAGGTACAAGGGAAAACTGAAGCCGAAGATGATCCTCTCTGGGGTTGGGGCGGGGGTGGAAAAGCGAGCACCCATTAGGAGGCTGGCTACCGAGCAAACACAACAGACCATCAGGCCTATTCTAACATACTAACATACTAGTACGTTAGTATGTTTTTTTTCAGTTTGTTAGTAGTATTTACCCAGGAGTCTTGTAGTGTATGACCATTTACTTTGGGCTTGCGTTCAGTGGCACTAAGTAAGTAAAAAATATATTTAACAATTTTTGGGAAAGTTCTTTCTAATAGTCCTTAAAATAGTATATGGCACAGACAAGCATAATATTACGTATAATTTGTGACCTTTGGAAGAACTGCATGTGTCATCAGTAGAATATGTTGTGTGGTCAAACACAACTGCCTGTTGTTTAAAAAAAGAGATAGTATCACTTTCATGTTGGTAAAATGTGCTGTTCAGTGGTATATAAGGCTTTAAATAGTGCATGGCTATGGTTGTGGTCAACGTAGATTGGCTACCACTGGAACAATACGCACAACTCATGCAAATGTTATGTCAGGCTTATCATTGTTATGATTTAATCCTTTTTTCAGCATAAATCATTAAACACAAACAAAAACATGGAACATATTATTTAGTTGTAGAACTAATCCCAGAGTCTGGCAGTGCTAATTCTGTCTTTGTGGGGCTTCCGCTAAAGAAAGCTTCCTCCCTGGTGTTGCCTCAAGATAACAGTTTGATTATCAATATACACAGCCGTTACTGCTGCTTCCGGTTTCCTGCTGTATGCTCTTTGCCTGATGCGCTCTGTTTACTACCCCCTGGGAAAAATACATTTACAAACCCCAAGATAGAGGAGACCCCACCCAGGTCTGCCATTTCACTTCATGTGCCTGCCCTGGATATGGCCAGGATATATGTGTTTTTTTTTTTTTTGTATTTTTTATTTTAGCTAACTGGCTATATTTAGCATTTCTGTTACTATTATGCAAAATTGAGTGTTCCTTTTAAAGAGGCTTGACAAACTGGCACCACTGCAGAAAGCAAACTAGTTGATGCACTTGGGATGTTGCACCATGTTGGTATTTGAATTTCTTCTTATATTGATATAGCCATGTAGCATGGTATACTGTGGTTATCAGGCTGCCATCCTAATCTCTCAAGCATAGTCACCTTAGAAACTGACTGCAGAAAAAGACCCAAGGTCCATCCAGTCTGCCCAGTTTTCCTATCCCCAGACCTATTTTTATAGAGGTTTTTCTTTTTTACTTTGAGGTCTACCCCTCCCTCCCTCTCTACTCCCACACTCCTTACCCCACCTTTTGGCACGACCGACTCCCTTTATCTGTCAAACCTGTTCTTGAGCCCATTTAGAGACCCCACCTCCACCACTTCTGTAGGTAATCTATTCCATGGTTCCACCACCCTCTTGGGGAAGAACAACATCCTTACACCCCTTTCTTCTGAGGCCTTGACCCACGATACCCACCATTCATTGTCCTTGTATGGGGTCTGCGGTGAGAATGTAGGTAGGCAAACATGGGCAGACCGGATGGGCCAAGTGGCCCTCATCTACCATCCACATCTGTGTTTCTGTGGAATTCCAGCTGTAATACTGTGCTGTTAAAATAACTTTGCTAGTTTTGCTTGGTTATCCTGTTTACACTGTGACGCTCTTATTATGGGCTTGATGATTAGAGCGCTACATCCCCCCCCCTTTTTTTTTTTCTTATTAATATTACTTAAATGGAAAGAAGTTTAGGGCATCTGACCAGGAAAGGGTCTTGGGAGTTCTGACGACAGACAACCCAAAGCTTGGAGCTCAATGTGAACTAGTTGCCAAGTAAGGGAATCAGATGTTGGGGTGCATCATGATGAATTTTATGTTGAAACTCGAGGGAGACCATCATGTACGGGTTACTGGTTTGGACCCACTTGGAGTATTGCTGTCCGTTCTGGGCACTGTAATGTGCAAAATACCTCTGCATCTTTGAGAGGATGTTAGAAGAAGGCAACAAAGCAGATTTGGGGCATGAGGAGAGACCAATAATTGTCAGGTGCAGCAGCACCCTTGTTAAACCATTACTAACTAAAGATTGTCATTTTTATTAATTTATAAAACAAAATCAGATGCCGGCCCAGTGGCGCTGAGGGCTGAGGCGCTGGACGCCTTGCCTCATGCTACGCCGGCAACCCGAGTTCGGGAACAGATTCGGGTCGTCAGGGTGCCAGCACAGGGGGTGGAGGGTCAGAGCAGGACTGAGCAAGCCAGAAGGCAGCTGTCCTCTCCTGGGGGTGGTTGCTGCTCCCCGTAGTCCCGCTGCCACCAGATGGCGGTCCGGTGGTTATCGTAGGCAGCGGGGGCAACACAAAGGGAGGGCATCTTGAGACGCGGCATGCACATGCCTCCACATGCCTGCATGCATCCAAGGTGGGGAGCTGGGATTGGGAAGAAAAAGACAACATAAATAAATAGAACAAAATTGGGCTTTGCCATCCCAATGGTTAAAATTTGTTCCCACACAGTGTCCACAGTAGTATAATGCAGTGGAAGTGTTCTAACTGCTGCATGATTTGAATTATTGTGGTGAGTCTGTTAAGCCGTGTTTAAATGGTGGCATTTGCACCACAGCAACCTGAATGCTTGGGTTGCTGCAGTGTAAATGCCGCCATGTGGACACTGACTGAATCGTGGTAAGCTGCTCCTTGTGCCGCTCGGCAGTCCCAGAAAGTCTGGGGATGCGTTCGGGAGTGAGTGATTTAAGCGGCCATGTGGACAGGCTGCACTGCTTGCGGGCGCTTCCCTCAGTTGACTGCCCCAACTCCCAGCCCCTCTCCAGTGTTTGTTACATCGGCACTGAGGGGCGCGGTGTAGATGCATTAGCCAAGCATCTTTTAGGTCAGGGCAGCTCTGCAATGCTCCAAAGAAGGTGCGTGTTCAGCCATGTAAACACAGCTTTAGTGGTATGGTATTGAAAAAGTAAAGGAAAAATATAGTGTACACGATAAGAAAAACCTTGAAAAATAACACATTTAAAGGAAAAGACTGAGTGTTGCTTTTTTCCATGTAAATTATTAGTGTTTCTTGTCCGTCTTGTTAAAAAGTTGTGAAAGGTGGGGGGCTGTTGGCAATGGGCAAAGAATCCCCACGGCTTGCAGTCTCTCTTGGAATTCTGTTATGGATGGGTGCGATATGGGTTTCACAAAGTCGCAGCAAGATTTTGCTTGCCTTTCATGAAGACTCTCTGATTTAGTCCTTTATATAAATAGTTTGAAAAAATATCACCCCAAGTTTAAATTTCATTTAATTTGGGTGCTACAGGTACAGTGGCGCTATGACAGTAGTGTAGCACATTAAAATAATAAAATACTCAGCTAGCCTAGTGGCGCTGAGGGCTGAGGCACTGGATGCATTACCACATGCTACGCCAGTGACCCATGTTCAGGAATGAGCATGGGCCACTGGAGGTCGGCAGGGGAGGAGAAGGATTGAGCGTGCAAGGGACTGCTCTCTTTCTCCGGGGAGGGGGGGGTCACCAGCAGTTGGTGCATGACTGGCCCCTAGCGGCAGCAGGGGGAACAATGCATCGACACTCCAGAAGGGGGAGGAGAGGAGGCAGATGCTTGGAGGAGCGCTTGCGGATGTGTGCACTCCCTCCATGGGGCATCATTGCATGCCTCCTCTCCTAAGGGAAGGAAAAAGTGTCCAAGCAGCAGCAGTATGAATCCTGTTCCCTGCAGGCCCCGCTCCCAGGAACAGGCAGTAACCTCTGCACCGGATACATTCCGGCAGGTTGAGGGATCCCCGTCACTCCGCCGTGGGGGGCAAGCCATGGAGGTAAGTGGAAGGTAAGCTGCAAGCAGGAGGCTGGGCTGGGGGGTTGGGTAGGATGGAGAGCTGCCTGGACAGAAGGAGAAAGAAACTAACTGTAAAAAAAAAAAAAAAAAAAACTTATTTATGTGCGCAGTTAGGTACTCACTTATGGTTATGAGTGTCTGGAATGTTTAGAAATAAACAGCCCTGACTGAGTAAAAATGACAGATTTATAGTCTGAAATTTCTTTGTGTTTTGGTGCTCTTTGTTGGTTTGTATTTGCACTCTGGAGAGCTTTATAATGTGTTTTAGTATACAGTATTGTGTGAAAGGTAATATGTAAAACTGAATTGCAAGGGGTAGCTTTTCATGGCCTGTGCAGGAAGTCATGCTCTGGGCTGCTTTGTTGCTGTTCCCCTTTTGTCCATGGCAGCCCCTCCCCCTTCAATCACTGGACACCTAGCTCCAGTCTCAAGCACCTCTTTCTGTATGCAGTTGCTGTCTGTGGAGCATCAGGGACAGTATGCAGCAGGCTCCCCACCCTCCCCACCCACAGAAGGTATTTGGTGAGAAGCTCACTTCTCCCCTGCCAGTACATCGCAGCATTGCAGGCTCAGACCTTGGACCAGGATCACCAAGGTAGCAAGCAGTTCCCCAGCTGCTGTGCAGTCTCCATTTTAGTAACGACATACAGTTAGTGACCCATTCAGAAATCAAAAACACTTGCTCCTGAGACATGACTCCCACCTATAGAATACAGCAGGCAGAGTTAGGTGTGATGGCTGCCAATTACAGCAGCAGCTAGTCCCCAACTATACCTGACGTAGTCTAGAAAGTGGATGCCATGTCTCCAGGGTCAGCACACAGACTTCATTTTTTTTTTAATAGCTCCACTTTATTGGTGACAATATGAATGATAGCATACACACAAGCATACAATAAGTTTGAAATATCAGGAATTGTTTTTATTTATTGAGAAGAATCGGACATACCTTTGAGTCAGAGACTGATTTACAAAGGTTCCACGTCAGTGAACAATATACAGACGAATATGGGACAAGACTATACAACAGTGGGTATAAGTACAACAAATACAACACAGGTTGCTTACAGAGATCAAACTAAATATTTTGCAGGAACACAAGATGCAGGCAGTAAGCAGCATGAATGCATACAATATGGAGTAAGTCAATCAAAGTAGTTACAGAGTAGAAAAATTGTCTTCAACATTGTGTAGCTATAAGACAAGCTATCTAAAGGATGAGAATCTGAGCTGGAGGAAGTTCCTTTGTCGGAGAGGAGGAGGCGGGGGGGCAGTAGCATCAAGTGCCGGAGGAAGGAAGGGGAGGGACAAAAGAACAACTAGGCAGGATGAGGGTTCCCTTGTCGAGAGGATGGGAAGGGGGGCCAGGAGGATTACCCTTGTCAGGAGGATGGAAAGGGATGGTGAACAGAGCTAGTAGCAGTCACAGGAGTTGGAAGATACCAGGTGTGACCTGAGGAGAGTTTGAAACATCCCAGTTTATTTTCAGTGGCTATGTTACTGGGGAGGGCAGTCATCCACTGTGGGGCTGTGTATTTGAGGGATCTTTGGAAGAGGAAAGTACATCTCTGAGGCATCGGGGGGGGGAGGAGTGTCACGTGGCTCCGAGAGGAGTGGCTGCTTGTAATAGAAGGGAAAGCCCAGGTACTGCAGTACTGAGGAGGAAACCATCAAGCGTAGGGCCTCAGGAGTGAGGCAATGCTTGTGCCTGTAAAGAAGGCCAATTCTAGTTGAGATGTGTACGGGCAATAAACTTTCATTTGCATAGTGTGTCCAGTTATTTCATGCTCTGAGACCTCATTTTAACACCACCATAGGCAGAGCAACTTTATTTATCCAGTACCCTGTCTCTGTGGCTCAGAATGCATCATAGTAATAGAAACATACAACAGTTTAAAAATTATTTAAGAACAGTCCAGTGTTAGACGTACAGCTTATAAACAATCAGTGACAAATACCTGTGAAAAAATTGCATTTTAGTCCCTTCTTAAACGCATCCACCAAAGAGGAATGCCTGAGATGGAAAGGCAGTGAGTCTCAGACAGGTGGGACCACCACCGAGAATGCATGATCGCCGCACTGTTTCAGGCAAGATCTCGAGAAGGCCAATAGCAGTTCCTTGGTGGAGCGGAGCGAGCAACTGGGATACACCAAATGAAGTGATCTTTGAGGAACTAATAAACACAAAGTTGTAGCAGTTCAGTGTAACAGTGGGGAGTAGTTAACATGGGCAGCTAGGCTGTAAAAAAGCAGACAGTGTCCCTTTTAACTCCACATGAAGAAATGATCAATAATAAACATTGGGGTAGGATCCCCTAGATGAGGGTCACGTTCCCCTGGGTTGATCACAGATGCTTTGGAGCTTGCTGTTTGCGAGTCTGATTGGAAACCAGCACATTTGTTTTACTCTTGGCCTGCACGTATTTACTGACCTAATATTGACCCAGACCGAGTCTGAGTTTATGAATCAGTGGAAGGTGGTACTGAACGACAAGAATGCAATCCCTTGTGCACGCTGAAGTGTACATACCAGAAACTGGTATTGAAGAATGACCCAAGTCAGCCAGCATGAAAAGGTTCTTTCAGTGAGCCGTGTTTTAACTGAACATATTGGAAATATTTGAAACCCTTAAACAAGAAGTGACCAGTAACACTTAAGCTTGTTACACATTTTTTTAACAAGTATTTTATTCTCCTTGTTTAGTTTCCTCCCAGATCTCCTTCTGCCTATCTCAGTTCTTGTGTTTTGCCTTTATGGGGGTTGAGGGTTTATAAAATTCCTCGTTTTCCTTTGAGTGCTTCTACCAAATTTCATCATAATTGAAGTGGCTCCCGAAACATAGCCACAAATTTAAGAGCAACGTACATACTGTATATACAGTACTGATGTATGTACAGTACTGCTGTATGTACAGTTTGTAGCCCTTCCTTTGATTCCTCTTGCCGGGAGAGAATCAGGAATGGCTAGGAAGTTGGATGGTGGCTCATGGTCAGGGCACCTAGTTCTCTGGAGCATTTTAGTCCCGATTTCTGCAGCAGGGCTCCAAGGCTTCTGCGGCACTGTCTGCGCATTCCAGTGGTGCAGCTTATTCATTTCTTTGTGGGGGGGGACAATGCAGTCATGTCACTGGCTAAAATATGTCTTGTCATCGATGACATAATCTCAGCATAGAGGAGAGATATAAGGATAAGCAACATGGGAAAGGGAGCTGGGTACATTACATAAACTGTATATTTTAATGAAAGATCACCAAAAACAGGGAATTCCTCAGCACTATATATATTTGACAACGTGATAATTTTTGGAAGATTCTGCAGTCATGGAATCACAGAATTCAAGTGGTCTTGTTCGTAGCGTTATGTGTAAGAGAAAAATGTATTTGGTGCTTAAAGAATGTTTTATTGTTAAATGGTACATCGGTGTGCATGTAACAGTGGTTAACATTTTGTCATACCAACTGTACAAACCAAACAGCTGATTAAAATGGTAGGATGTTCACATGCCCCGACTCCCTTGGTTGTACTAATGACATGTTCGTCCTAAAGTGCTTTCTTTCACTATATCTGGAATGAACAGAAAGTAAGCAGTGCAGTAAAAAAGCAGTCTCTTTTTTCACAGGGCATTTTTTTTTTTTCAAACTTCTGGTTAAAGCCCACCCAAGAGTGCCTCCCAGTACATAAAGCAAGCTAAAAGCATAATAAACATGCTTAAACAAACCAACAGAGGCATGGAATGGCACAGTGCTTAAATGAACAAACAGAGCAAGCACCACAGAAGGAAATGCTGGAAGCAATATTTTTTTCTCTCCTTACTTTATCACATGCTTGTATAAATAAAGAAAAGTTTGAAAGACCAGAAAAAGTATCGCTGACAAATTAAGGATAGGCAGTGTAGATTTGAGAGTCTGAACAGAAGGAACTATGCAGGACTTACAATCCCTTAAATCCCATGTGCAGGAGTTGGGGGCGGGGCAGAGTAATTCCAATCAGAGAACAGGAGAATGAAATTTCACTTTCTCAGATTCTTCAATGCAGTTGTTTTTTATTGCTGTTAAATACAACTGGGAGGAGCATTGGTTAGGCAAGTTCTTAAACAGCCTGTTGTGGGGAGTTGATTATATCTGCAAATATGCACATATGCCTGGTAACAGGATCAACCTTAACAATGCTTCTTCTTTTCTATATTCTCTCTCTGTACCTGGGTGATACAGTGGATGTATGGGAAGGAATTTGGTTTTACATAGCCTGTTACACACTGTATCACAAAGCACTTTATAGCCCACGAGAAACTGGCAGCAGTCAGGAGGCGTGCACAGAGGAAGACGAGTGAGGCTAAGGAACACTGAGAAAGAGCAGGCCGGGTGGGGTGGGGTAGAGAGATGGGGTCAGAGAAGCGATAATTTAGATCAACACAACAGTATATAGGGCTTTCAGACTTAATAACACACTTTAAGCAGGCATGCCTGAGAAAGTTGATGCACTGCCCACGGCTATGGCCGAAGGCTGGCTGCCGCCCAACTAGTGTCCTAAGCAGGGTAGTGTCTCACTCCACTTACATCATGCCTGTCTTGAACAGGTTGCACTGGCTGCCAGTCAAGTAGAGGATCAGCTTCTATGAGTCATTCTTGAGTCAGTCCTGGCTTGCTGCTATAACAGGCGCGAAGAGCAACATTTTAAGGGGAATTTGTAACAGGATCATTACATGGAGATAGTTACTGTGGAAATGTAGGACTGTACTACAGCAAGCTGACGTATCACCTAGAATGCGCAAATGAATATTTATTTATTTAGCTTTTGTTGGCCAGGAAAGGAGGACTAGACAATTTTGCCTATTTTCAGTCTCCTCCAGGGAAGGGGGATACAGGTGGATGCCAACGGACATGAACCAGATTAAACCGGGGTGCTCTGTTTTGTTGCAGTATACCAGGTAAATTTCATTATGACAGAAAATTGCCATGCCGTGCAGTTGCTCATACAATGGCAATGGCAGAATATTTTGTCATCGTTAAACCATGCAATGTATGCAGCTGACTACACTGGATGGAGTTCTGTTTTTGACTGTGGGAAGGAACTGCTCTTTGGAATTTCAAAAAACTGAAATTATGAAGGTCGGAGGAGGTAATCAGCAAAATTAAAAATGAAGGTGCATAATCTCTAAATTTCCTGAATAATGTTTAAGTGAATGAAAAAAAAAAATAGACTAAACCTACCTGTTGGCTCAGCCAGTGGAGATTAGTGTTGCTCTGATAGTATCCTAGAAATTAGGATACCAACAGATAACTCCCATTTGGCCAGATAGTTGCTGTGGTAGGATAGTAGTGCTGTCTGACCATGAATCCTAACCACTAGGATCCTGCTCGGATCCTAACTATCTGACCTAGGATCCCTCCTTCTCTGACCCCGGATCCTAACTATCTGACCTAGGATCCCTGGATCCTAACTAGGATCCATTGCTATCTGAGCCTGGATCCTAGATCTGTCTTTGCTAGGACTTCTAGTAGGATACCAGCACTATCTGACAGTTAGTGGTAGGATCCACAAAAGCACTATCTGAGCAACACTAGTGGAGATGTTCCTACATTGATAGTGGTTTGAGGTGGTGGGTGGCTGTTTTGGCTGGCTGTGTACGTGCCCCTGACACCTCTGTGCTACAGCCCCCTGGTCCATGCGGAGTAAATATTTCTTTTGACGCCTAACTGTTAGGAGTGCGGCGTTTTCTGTCGCCAGAGCAATGTGAGGGAAATTGTTGTGTCTGCACACTTTCCACTTATGCAAGCACTTCTAACAACTTTTTTTTTCTTTTTGACATAAAAGGAAATTTTTTTTCACACTGCAAAGAAAAAACTTCTGTGTATAAATACCAATATATTGGACCAAAAACATGTGGCGGGGGCTCCATTTTCCAGGTTTAGATGGTCCCAGCAGTGCCAGCCTAATTAAGAATGATAAGCTAAAAATATGCACGCCAATAATGCAGCAAAACGTTCCTTTTAGCTAAATGGTTAAAGCTACTTTCTGCAGAACTCGGTCCCTGGCATGCTTCCCAACCAGGCCTTTTGGTGACTCTTCTCAATGGAAAGGATGCACATTACGTTAGGGGGTCCCTGTGTATGGCATTAGTAATTCAGGAATGCCTGCATGAAGTCTTTCCAGCTACCCTACACTGTAGCATGGCCAGGGGGCATAGAAAATGACAGCAGAAAAAGACCACAGGTCTATCCAGTCTACCTGAGTTCTATGTAGCCCCTGAAACTATTGTCCTTCTGGGGTCCTAGCCCTCCCCATCCCCCCACCACTGATTTTGATGCCTCAAGCAACCACTGTACGCTTAATTCTGTCCCAGCCATGCTTGAAACCACTAATGGTTTTTACACCCACCACCCAAGAATTATCATCTATGTAACACTTTTCATACACTGTTACTGTGCGATGCTTCTCTGTAATTAACCCCGGGTTGCCCCTGAAAAAGGGACCACCCGATCTCAGAGGGCCTACCCCGCTACCAAAATTAAATAAATAAATAAATATACTTTATAACCCAAAGAACTATACAAGCAATGACAGCGACTGGTAGTGAAGTAAGAGACTGATAAAGGAGGCATGGCATTGACAAATGCCCCAAAGGACTGAAAGGGACCTTTGGTGGGTTCAACAGGTCTTCCTGTTGGAGAGCCAGGTGTAAATGTCTTCTCCAAGAAAAAAGGTCACTGCAGCCTTTACAGTCAGATAACTTTCACAGCCGGCCCGGTGGCGCTGAGGGTTGAGGTGCTGGTCGCTACACACCTCGGCGCCATGCGGCGACTCCGTGTTCGGGAATGGGCATGGGTTGCGGGGTCGTGAGGAGGAGATAGTTGGCGTCTGGAGGACTGCTCTCATCTCCGGGTGGGGATTCGGGCGGCCGGTGCTTGCCTGACCCCTAAGCGGAGGCTGGGGATCGACAACACGCAGCCGCAAGCCAAGGGGCGGGGCGTGATCAGCGGAGCTGACTAGCGCCGCGACGGGAGCCGCAGCGCACTCAGTCGCTGGGCGCCATTGCAAGCCATGATCGCTGGGAGGAAAACCAAAGAAAATGGGAGCCTGGCAGCATGAGCGTTGTTCCCAGCGCCATTCCTGGGCGCCTCCTG
Organism: Neoceratodus forsteri; assembly: GCA_016271365.2. Taxonomy (NCBI): domain Eukaryota; kingdom Metazoa; phylum Chordata; order Ceratodontiformes; family Ceratodontidae; genus Neoceratodus; species Neoceratodus forsteri. Next base: position 1,413,950,688 of record CM057450.1, read on the forward strand.
GCATGGATCCGTTGGGGTGGTTGAGTCGCTCCCCACCACCCTGCCACCGAAGGGTAAGTCAGGGGTGCAGAAGAGGGGTCTCATGTCCGGGGATGGCGCCGGGGGAACGACGGAATGCGGGGGGGGGTTGTAGCCGGAGCTCCGAGGAGAGAAAATAACATCCAGATAGCTTTCACAGGCCTGTTGTTAAGACTGGGGTGTGTTTGGATAAGGTGGTACTTAAATGGTGAAGTAGATGAAGGATATTCAAAGGCAGTTGCACCTTCCGAGAAAGAGCCTTTGCACAGTTTATAAATGTGAAAGACAGGGGCTCCTGTTTTTAAAAGATGTTTGCCATAGGCACAAAAGAGGGGAGCTCTTCATCAAAATAGGGTCCCAGGAGTTTACCTGTCCAAGCAGCAGAAAAGGTGGTACATTTTACATGATAGCGACACATGGTTTGAGTAGAACACCGTGTTTGTGTTGACAAGATAAATGCTCGAAAAATGTAGAATACAAGGAGATAATGCTGCTAAGCGAGGCTGATGAGGTCATAAATCACGAGCCTGAAAGTGTCCCAGCAGTGCAGGAGTTAATTCCTTCATGAGTTTGGTGAGATTAGACAGGCATCACTTCAATGGTTGTATGGAGTACTGCAGACAAGGTGTGTACATCCCTCATGTATAAATCTAAAAATAGCATTCACAATTTTTATTTTTATTTTGTTTCTAGCCTACAGCTTATTTAAATGCTGAGGGTGTAATTATGTAGGAACCTGATTGCTTCTGTGTTCAGCTATTGTTTCCTTCCACACTCGACCCAGCCATACTTCATGCTTGAAGTTCTTAAGCTGGGAGCCAACCTTTTTTTTTTTTATTCGGGTCACATTACTTGCAGTGCTGCCTTCCTGTCCAATAATTGGCTGGTGCTACAGTAAAAAAAAAAAAAAAATACTCTATATATATATATATATATATAACCACGATAAGGGTGTGAGTTATGGGATTTAATGCACAGCTGGGTGCAGAGGCACAGGCCACAGGCAGAGTGTCCTCACAGCACCCCAGCTGTGCATTAAATCCCCATATCCCATACCCTGTTGTGGGTTATTGCACTTATAACATGGGTGTTGTAAAAAATCCGAATATAGCCACAGAAACATGTTTTTCCCTGTGGAAAGGCAGAAAGGGGCACGATATCCTGGCGCCTCCCAAAATAGTCCTTCAGAAAGCAATCACACTGCATAGCTGCTGTGCACACAGAAATGTGACACATATACTACTGATGTTGTGTCACATTTCTTGTGTCTGAAACAGCTGTTTACTGTGTCAGTGAGGTCTCTCTGATGGCCGCAGGAGCTACCCCCCAGCATACAAACACACATACTGAGCTGGAATTCTCCCCGCAGAGGTATATGCCATGCTGACTTGAACTGCTCCTCGATTTGTTTCTCAACATAAAAAGACAGATACAGATATGCACTTCACCTCCCCAGAGTGACACCATGCACTACTGCCAATGAGCACCACATCTCCTGCTGTCCCCTCTCCCTCTCTCCGACCCTCCAGCATGCTCTCCCTCTGCCCAGCTCTCTTTCCCTGCCCCTTCACTGTGGCAGTCCAGATCGGGAAGACATTATGTACTGGGATCGACAAGATGGACTTCCCTGTGTTCTTCAGGATGACATTATTTCTGTTGTTTTTCATCTGTTCTAACACTGCTAGTGGCATGGAGCGGGGAAGCAGAAGACACAGACACGGACAAGGACAATGAGCAACGCTTCTCTTGCTGTCCCTCTCTCTCCAACCTAACATTACAGCACTGCCGCCCACTGCCTGGCACAGAACATGACTGCTGAGAGGGACACACCACAGACTGCTGAGCCACATGGCCCACTGTCGGTGAGCGGAGGATGGAGACCGGACACAGTTGGGGGGGAGGAACTGCCACCGTCTCAACCACTCCTGGCGACTATCACAGGACAGCACTGGCAGCAAGGGAAGGAATGATGTACCGGTATTGAGGACATGGAGGCTGACACTGTGCTTTTCTTTCCTGTTTAACTACACCACCGCAAGTGGAAGGCAGTGGGGAAGCAAGGTTGTGGCCACTGACTGATGGAAAGGCAGGGAACACATATAACAGCTGTAGTAAAAATGCTCTCACCACCCCCTCCAATGTAACACTCTTTTAATGACTGCACACCCGGGGAGATGGGCTCCCCTATACTGTAGCATTTGGGCGACTGAAAGGGGACACCTTCAGCTTCTCCTCAGTGCCTGCATTGCAGCTGCCTCTCACTCCAGGACCTTAACATTGATGCCATTCTGCTTTCGTTTGCTCAGGGCGGAACGAGTCCCGACGCCAGTTTTCCTGACTCACTTGGATCAACTGTCACTACCGTTGCTGCTCACCAATAATAGCAACACCTGCCAACATGGCACATGGCTACCGGACTGCAATTCCCAGCACTATGGTGGCTTACCATAAAAAACTTGCTTGTCAGTGTGGGGGACAATGGGTTTCACCCCCACCTTTCTTTGCCCTGCTTTTCAGACAGGCACACAAACAGTACAGCTACAGCAGCACAATCCCCGGCACTACTGGGAGTTGCTCTACAACACTGACTCGAGGGAGGAGAGCGGAAGGGGACAGGTCCGAATGGGGAAATACGAACATGGCTTATAGGAGACAGGCAGTCACAAGCCACTGCTTGTCTAAACTATCAGTACCTTTCCTCTGAGTCACTGACACTAACACCAAAACAGCACCGGGGCTGTCTTGCTTCCCCACACTTAAATGGCTGCCATTCACACTTCAAAACTAGACAAGTCCCAGCATCAGTTTCACTAAGCCCCTCCTCGGAACCGTGCATTAAAGAGGGAACTTAATGCATGGCCACACCAAGGGACTCCACCAATGGCCTTGCATGTTTTTAGGTACCTGTGTTTATATATGTAATAGATAAACCACTCTGAGTCTGTGGTGTGCTCTGATATATACACGCCTTGGTGTGCATTGTTGCTCTGCGAGGCCGCAGGCCGAGTCGTCAGCCACCCAAGGCGTTTGTGTTATTCAGAGCGCCGACCGCACACCTCAGAGTGGTTTATCTATCTTATAAAATGTCAAAATTGTTTTGGGGGTAAAAGTGCAGGTGTGCAGTCGTGCTCTGATATACGCACGGTCATGTGGTGGTGCTCATCCAATAAAAGAGCAACAATTCCCCCTATCCATTTTATTAATATATATATATAGGGATCGAAACTGGCACCTGCCCACTAGCTAAGTGCTGGTAGATTTTGTATTGGGCTAATAGCATTTTCCTTTAACTAGCCCTGCAGGCTTGTACTGGAGAAGGTAACATTTCAGTATGTGCACCAGCTGGGCCAATGGAAAAGTCTGTGGGACTAATGGATTTTCCCAGTTGCTAGCCCTGCTGGCTAATGGCTGCAAAACTTAATTTTGGCCCCTGTATATATAATATAATAATGGCGCAGTCTCATCGCTAGTATAGTTAGGGTTGAGTAGGCAATTTAATGTTAAACCCCAAATTTTGCACCTTAACTTTGCAACCATTTAACGGATTTGCCTGAAATTTGGAATGCATGGTCTCATATGGTAGATCTCTTGATTTGCCAAGTTGCATTTTGAGCAGACTTTCGGGTTTCATGCAGTGAAGTGCCAAAAAACATGTGCATCAAACTTGTATATTGTGCTTACTATTGTTGCTTGTATCAAATCAGTTTCATGTGTATTACTGTTACCTTGTACTCCACTGTCACCCTGCACCATGTGTTATGGCCCGGGTCATGCTTGAAAACCGTGCCTGGGATCAGTGCACTCACCCGGTTATCAAAGTCATAGATAGAAAAAAAAATGCTTTTCGCTTTTTTTTTTTTTGTGCCCTTTTTCGCTGATTTTTGCCCATTGCACTGCAGCCACACCGTTTTAAATTTTGGTCTGAAATTTTTGGGATAGAAAGAGGATTGGGCAAAGAACAATCCAACATTGGTTTGGTGAAAAAATATTAATCTGTTCCAAAGTTATTTAATTTTGAATTTTCGGGTTCTGAGCATGCTCAGTTCAGTCTGAATTATATACATGTTTTGCCAAAGCGGATTTGGCTCGCCATCAAGGATTTTATCACCTTGTGAAAGGGGATTTATAAAATCCCTGTTCATGAGGAAAAATTCCCCTTTCGCGAGCCACCATCTTGTTTTCATTTTTTTCTCCAGACAAACTGTTGTAGCTTGCCCCACGTCTGACTTCTTTTTCAAATGAAGCATGGGTTTTGTTCAGGGTGACACCATCTACAGACCCATGCCTTTGGTTTCCTTCATTTGGGCAAAAAACGGACATTTAAAACTTGAAGTTCTTCTTTTGTGATTCACTTTGCTTCCTCTTTCGCGAGCTGACAAAATCCCCTTTCGTTAGCCGATCCCCTTTCCCAAGCTAACAAAATCCTTGATTGTAACTTAGAGACCAGATGGCCCTATCACACAAACAAGGATCAGCTCAGGAAAGGGGATTGGTTTTTCGAATCCCCTTTCACAAGCTGACAAAATCCATGATCGTTATTTCCCGACCAGATGGCCCTTCTGGCGAACAAAGATTGGTTCGCAAAATGGGATTTTAACACCTTGCGAAAGGGGATTTTGACAGCTCACGAAAGGGAATTGTTTTAATTCCTCGCTTGCAGTTATAGTCTCTACTGAGAGCTGTCAGAATCCTTCCGTGACTTCCAGACCAGATAGCCAAAATCTGGTGATCAAGGATTTCTCGTGAATGGTGATTTTGACAGCTCACGAACAGGGATTGACCTCACGAACTGGGATTTTGTCACCTCACAAACTAGGAATTGAAAAACTTTGCCAGGGCACTGTAAATGAACAGTTTGGTCTTTTGGCTTGAAATTTGCAGAGTATAAAGGGGTGGTGTCCCAGAGATGTGAATTATGCTGTTCAGGTGTTTAAAGAAAAAAAAAAAAGCTAATTAGTTCCATAGATATGCCATCATGAAGTTGAGACTTTTCCCATAGGATAACATTGCGGCACCCACAGTGACTTTTGGTGCCTGTAGCTCGAAAACTATGTAAGATGCGCATTTTTTGCGACCGTACGCGTGGAGGTTTCGAAGTCATGATAACAACTGCAGTGGAATTCTTTTCATAGCTTGTATGGTTACTGAGATATTGGCAAATTAGTGTTACAAGGGTTTCTTTTCAGCCGTACAGGGCTACTGTATGGCTCCATTGTTAGGTAAGTGGGGTTTAGGTCCAAAGGCTCAAGGCCCCACAGAGGCATGCATTGTTATGCACAAATGGGCAGCTTGGTGGGGCCTGCACTCCCACCAAAACATACCACTTACCATGTTAACATTACACTTTCTCAAAAAGTAAGGAAATTCATTGCAAAAAACGTTGTTAATGCATCAGTTAGGGTTGAAGCGACAAAAGTAGGGAAATGAGATATCAGGTTTGAGCTCCTAACCCCCCCCCAATCATCCACACACCAACAGATGTCGGGGTGTGCCATGGGGTAGTTAGGCCTAACTCTCACCCCATTCTCCTATGCTGTACCATGTCAGCCCCTTTACACATGTAATGGGGTGAGAGTTGGGCCTAACAACTCCATGGCACACCCCAATGCCTGTTGGTGTATGGAGGAGGGGTGGGGTGCAGGGTGGGGTGAGGGGCTCAACTCTAACGCCCTCATTTCCCTACTTTTGTTGTTTCAACATTAACTGATGCATTAACAACGTTTTTTGCAATGACTATATATATTATATATTTTTTCTTTTGTGTGTGACCACCTTTGCTGCTTTGCTGCACCTTGCTTTGTAGTCCCGATGTGCTTGCTCCTACGGAAAGACACATGTGCATCTGCTGTTTGAGGGTACAGTGGAAGATGTCCAGAGGTGTGCAGACAGGTAAATGGCAAAGGTCCCAGCATCCACACCTGTCCACAGTAAAGCAGCAGCTTGATGTACTGCCACAGGACAGAATGCAAAGGGAGTTTGTCGCAAGTCAGAGGCATTGGGGTTTTGTGACGTTCAAAAGGAGGGTAACGTGATACACCTTAGTAAGGGAAGGTGAGCTCTTCATGCAAGATGGGAGAGTGAAACATAGAAGCATAGATAATGATGGCAGAAAAAGACCAACGGTCCATCCAGTCTGCCCGAGTTACTTATTTCACCTGGGACCTACTGTCCCTCCCCGGTCTTAGCCCTTCCCATTTTTCCCCCCACTTTCCTCCCATTCCCCTCCCAGCTTCTGTTGCCCCGAGCAGCCACTATACCCTTCTTCATTCTATCCCAACTGCAAATGTTAATGAGTGGTAGCATGGTGCAGACAGGGATTAAAAAACTCAGAATGAAATCAGTAGAAAGGTAACAGTAAATGAAGGCAGATAATAACAAGGCCAAAACATAGCACAAAAACAAAGTAGTAAAAGCTGAGGAAAAGAAAAAACAGACTGAAAAAATCAACCAGGGATAAGGAGGGGAAACTAAAGGGAAAGGGGAAATTGTTTAACTAGGAAAGGCACACTAAGCCGAAGCTTGTTTCTAGGTGCAACCTGGGAGCACAAGGGAGTTAAGTGACTTGCTCAGGGTCACACAGTATGCAGATTGGGGCTGTGAGATTCAAACCCAAGTCTGCAGCTCAGAGCCTTAAATCACTGTGCTATACTGCCACTAAAATGAATATGTTGCAAGTTGAGGAACAAAAAAGTTTAGGGAAAGAAACAGAAATAGACAAGAATGAGTAGAAATGAGAAATTACATTGATTAATGAAAGATGCGAAAAAAAAAAAACACAAACAGTAAAGGAAAGGGCGTTACTGTATTTCTCTAGCATCTATTGGTTGCTGCCTTTACTACCACTGCTGCTGCTGCTAGGATTACTGTGCACTGCTTTGAACTGTAATATTAATTTTATCACGTGTGATTTTCGTTTACTCCGTTTATAGCCTCCCATTACCATACTATGTATTGTCATTCAACTGCATCTTGTATTGTGCCGCTTCCAGGTTGTGCCACACAATAGGCATCTGCTTGCCTCGTGTAGGTATCCAGTTAACGAAGCTAAACTAAATAAAAATCAGCCTGCTTGTCTGGGATAACCTTTGTAGTATACTACTAAATGATAAATTAAATGAGAAGAGGTCTGAGTAATTAACAATGGCAGCTTAGAAGTGCAGGCCTAGTCGCCTGTAAACATTAGAACCTAGTCTAAACCCTCCACCAACAGATGGCAGGTCCCTCACCAGATTTGCCGACACTGATCTCTGGTTTCTGCTGGGTCCTAGCACCGTTGTGTTAGAACTGGTGGCCGCTGCACTCTGGCTTCAGCTGGGTCCTAATGCTCGTCAGGTTAACAGGCTGCAAAAAACAATAACAAAGTGTCAACAAAGAAACAAAAACAACTAGCCAAGCAAACGTTATGATACATATAGGGATAGGGAACTGACAGGGACACTGTAAATTCTCATGCAGTAGTAGTTGTAATTGTGCTCCCATTCCTGCCTGTGCCTTTTTGCTGTACAAATTGCCAGTACAGTTTTTACTGTGGTGTTTAGGGTGAAAAAAGGCTGCTGCCCACTGTTTGCCTGTATTATTTACTGTATTTCTTTTATTCCAGTACCCCCGCACCCCACAACCCCCAGTTGGAAACAAGCCGTAGCGCAGTTTGCCTTTCCCAGTTACAAGAAAGAGGAAAAAAAAAAAAGGCGATGGGCAAGTAACTTAGCCATTCAGTCTTCCAGTCCACTGTTACAGAAATGAGTAGGGGGAGAATCCTGAAAAGGAGCGTGACATCACAGACGCTACATTCTGGGTAAATAATTATAAAAGAAAAAAAGATGGAAAGCATAAAAGTAGTAAGGAAAAATATTTGAGAACCATTCAAACACTGAAAAATTGCAATTTAGAAATAAAGATAGGAAGAGAGAAGGCATCCATAAGGGAATGATAAAGGAAGTATAGAAGACAGAGGGAAAGAAAATGCGTGCCATTTAAGCACTAATAAATTCCAGAGCTACCCTAAAAAATGGAATAACCTAGATCCTAGGGGGAAATTTGCCCTTTTTTAAAAAAAGGAAATGATGAGCCACCTAATGGCAAGTGGTTTGGCTACCAGCAATCCATGTTTGAGTTTTGAGCAAATCAGGGGTGGGAAGCAGTACTGAGCTTTCACTGGACACCTTCTGTCTCGGGGAAGATGGGTGGCTCCTGTCGTCATATGGCTGGACCCTGGGAAGGGGAGTTGTATAGGGTGGAATACATGATTCAGGATTTGGAGAGGGGGTGCAGGGCGCTGTCATATAATGTGATGGTGCCATCCAACCAGTTCTGTGCCAGCAACTGTCAGAGTGTGGTGGGTGGGCCTGGTACTAGCTGGCTTTTCACTGCGCAGCAACATCTCCCATCCTGAACAGCACCCCAGCTAGGGTGCGTGGGGGGGATATAGGCAAATGGTAAAGTAATGGCAGTCAAATGAATAAGGCCACAAATTTCTCTCTGCTCTGTTGTGGCACCCAGACCACTGGACTGCCCCCTCCCCCCGGAAAGTTCCAGGTAGGTCTGCTGCTGGCAAGTCAGTCAGCAGGCCCCACCCGGAGTTGCGTATCTGACAGGCTCAGTGCAAATAAGCATCTGGCTAATGGTCTGGTGCTAATTTCAGCTCCTGAGTAGGCTATATCAGACTATTGTGTGGGGCTTTTGCAATGTTCAAGTTAGCAGGGAGTCGAACCATCTAGACCAGTAATATGGGCTTCTTCCTAACAGCAGTAGCACATTCTGTGACAGTGATAGTAACAGGTTGGAGATGAGGTGAGTAGTTAAGGAAAGAGTTCTGAGAGGTCTGCGAGAACTTAAGGGGGAACAGTCAGCACTTATATAAACTCCTTCTTTGGGAGGGGGCTTACCTGGATCACCTGACTGCCACCCTCTTGAAGGCTCTTGAGTGTGATGCTGGCATTGTTGCTGGCTCTCTGCTTAACTGCGTGTGTGGCGGTGAGAGAAAGTGCTGCGGTGTGGTGAATCCTGTGCACCTCCTGTGCCATCTGTCTTTGTGACTGTTGCCACTCTGACTCTGCAGATACCAGTCTCCAAGTCCTGGCAGAGGGGACTGGGGAACTGGACATATTCACTGTTTGGTGCCTCTGCATCACACTTTCGACTGCCTCTGGCAGAGCAGGAGTGCCTTCTGTGGCAAGGTGGCTCCTCCCCCACACTCCCAGCATGCATTTCTGTGGAACTGCTGCATTCCCAATGAGTCCGATATGACCAACAACCTAAAAGGGCTACACTACTTCCTGGGGCCAGCACACAAAAACAGGGCAATATAGAGACTTTGGAGCACCCGACTTCGTCAGCACATGGCTGTGGTCATGCTGGTGACCTATGACCCTACCGCCCAGTCAGTCAGAGGGCTGGAAGCCCAGGACTGCACCCAAGAAGGATTGTGGGGGAATGAAGCATTCAGCACCAACCCAACTGCAACGGTGGGCTGAAGGTGCTAGTTAGGGAAGGGGGGCAGAGGGCTGATGGACCGCCTGCCTGACCAGTGACGCACTAAAACTGGGAAGGAAGATGCTGGGCTCACGAGGAGCTGGTGGCAGTTGGAGAGAGACTCAGAGGTGAGCAGACCGGCTGCTGCTTCAGAGAGTTAGAGGCCTGTCCAGGCCCAGATCTTGTGGATCCTATCTTGGGCTTATCCTTCCAAATACTATGAACCTTATCCTGGGCTTTCATCCCTGCAGCCATGCCTGAAGGGCTTCTGCAGGAGGAAGCTGCTGCGAGAAAATCTGAGAGGTCTAAAGTTTGAGAAAGCTAATGAACTGAGGAATCGGTGGAAAGCTAATGAACTGAGGAATCTGGGGGGAGGGGGGAGCTAGTGAACTGAGGAATGAACTGAGGAATTGGTGACAGAGACCTGCACCTCCATCTGACTGCTGCAGAGCCAGGTAGAGGGCCTGCTAGCCCTTATCGGGTGGGGTGAACCAGGGACAGAGGAGTCATGGGCATATGCCCCAAGTACATGGGTACTCTCAATCCAGAGGGAAGTTGGACCATGGGGTTTGTTTAGTTTTTGTTGACCAGGAAAGGAGGACTAGGCCTATTTTCAGTTCTCGTCGGGACACAGATGCAAACTGACTTAGAGAACCAGATTAAGCCATTGGTGGCATTTCTAGTGAATGGGGAAATTTGGCCAGGACACCAGGGAAATTCCCCTACTCTTTTCAAGAAGTGCCATGGGATCTTTAACGTCCACCTGAACAAGCACCAGATCAGACCTCATCCGAAAGACGGCACCTCAGAAGTGCAGCACTTCAATAATAATGCACCATAGTGTCAGTATTGGGATTTATCCCATGTTCCTGGTGCGGTGCTAGAACCCATAACCTTCTGATCTTCTGGCATCGGGGCTTTGTTAGTTGAGCGGTGACCTTCATTAATCTCTAAGTGATCATTCTTTAGCTTAAAAACAGAAAAAAATCAAGCCCCATTCATTTCAATGGGGCGCATCCCCGTGTTCTCCCTGGTCACACGTTATTATGTGCTTGAGTATGGGGGCGTGTCACCATTACCGAGGCATTCAGAATTGATCTGGCTGCATTGCTTTGTGAAGAAATTATGAGTGAAATAACTTAAGGTATGGGCTAGTATTTTTTCTTCAAACCAGACTGGAATAACTATCGCTGAGGGCAGCTACCACAGTATATAAGTGGTAGCTGCTATCAGCCAAGTCGGAAAATTACTTTAATGATTTTACATAGAGGCTCCAGATCAGGATTGTATTTAACAATCAAGGGTATTCGGTTGGTGGTGGTCTTTTCTTTATGTTGTTGTAGTTCTCTTGGCATAAGCGTGGCACATTCCACAGCTCTGTCAATTTCTCTAGAGGAGCATCCGTGCCCAATAAATGTTCTTTTTAGCATGGTCAAGTGTTTATCTCTGTCCTCTCCACGTGATTCAGTGGTAGCGATGTGCTTGACTGTACATTACTGATTTTTTTTTTTTTTTTTTGTATGCTCTAGGGTGATTGCTGCTGTTGTGTAGGTATCTCCATCTGTCTGTCACTACAGGGGAAGTACATAAGGACTCTGTGCCATTTTGCTCCTCTGGACCATATCTTTTAGAGAACAATAACTTTTTACAAAATTGCTCTTTTGAACCTGACCGGTTGCTAATCAGAAAAGTTTTGGATTAGCCATAACTGTTAATTACGTTTATTAAGCTAAGTTATGCCGTGCAGTGGACGAGCTGCTTGAATCATTCATGAAGGAACAGATAATAGACTTCCTGGAAGAAAGTAGTCTTGCATGTAGAAATCAGCATGGTTTCATGATGGGAAGGTCATGTTAAACAAACTTGATTGGCTTCTTAATCACAGTACTACAGATGGTGGATAGAGCTCAGGCACTCCACATTCTGTACCTGGACTTCAGTAAGACCTTTGATTTGTTTCCTCTTATGAGTCTTATGGAGAAGGTGGGGAAATGGGACCAGGAAGAGGACCAACTGAGTGGTTGTCAGAGGGAGCCCAGAGAGCGGTCCTGAATAATAAATCCTCTTCTGCCGGGAAGATAAGTAGAGTGCCCCAGGAATCAGTTCTGTGATGAACATTTTTTTTTTTTTTTTTAGTCTGTGGTAACCGGTTAAGGCCTACTAGGCACAAGTGCCTGTTTTCAGGGGTGACCTGGGAGCACTGGGCGGTTAAGTGACTTGCTCAGAGTCACACAGTATGCAAGTGGAGGTTGTGAGAATCAAACTTGGGTCTGGTCTGCTGGATGTATCAAGCTTGTTCACACCTCGCTCCTCTAACCTCTAGGCTATACTGCCAGCCATTGCTGCATGGTTACATGGACAAGTCTGTTAGCAGACAACACAGAACGCTGCTGGAGGGTAAATAAAAGGGCCATGTACATGAGCAGCTCTGCGCCATTGTGAGTGGCACAGCGCAATTAGAATGTTACCTTTTGTGTAATGTAAAGGCAAGCTGCACTACTGCAGAAGTGAGTGGGCGGTCTCCATGTGTTCCCTGGTTTCCTGCTTATGCGGTGTGTTTTGGGCACTCTGTGCCACTGTGAGCTACCATATAAACATATGGCAGTGCTGCACGCTACTGCTTGGGTGAGCAATCCTCTATAATAAACAGCATGCCCAAAGTGTAATCGACAGTCCTGTTACTTGTTCAGACAACCTAGAAATAATTATTCCTGTGCCTCTTTTATAGTATACTGTGCTTTCTGTCTTAATAAAGAGGGACTTAAAAGCACAGAAGACTGTCCGTAAGGCATCTTTTAGTTACCTTACCTTACTGTGATTACGAGAAGAGAGTTGGGGGGGGTGTCGGATACAATTTGTGCCTCACTCCGATAAATTTCCTTCCATCTCAGCTTATTTCCATATTGTAGATAGAGAGCTGTCACAATTTTCAGGACACCAGCCACAAGAATACATTCAGTGCTCTGTATCTTGTGGCCCCCCGGGTAGAGTCTCTTCTTGTGCTCTTTGATAGCACGGCAGGAAACCCACCTAAAATGCTGGAAGAGAATCAGCAATGCTGCACAGCCACCACATGTAAACAGAACTGGCAGTGGTGCCATCGGAATGCAGAGAGAGCTGATTCAGATGGCAATGCTCCATGGTAGGCAGTGTATAAAAGTGTCAAAAGATCAGGGGATCAACAGCATGACGAGAGGTGTAGAACAACTAAGCATTTGTCCAGAATATGGCAGCTAAAATTCAACAACAGAAAATGTAAAGCCAAGCACAGTGGCAGCAAAAACTCCCCAGATAGAATATAGCGTCAGTAAGGTATGGTAGAGCATTCAGGAGAGGAAACAGACCCAGAGGGTTGTAATAAACAGAAATCCAAACAGCACTGTGAACGATAGTCCCATGGACAACCATGCAGCTCTCAGAAGGGCGGCCAGCCCGAATCCAAACGAATAACCAAAATTAGAGAGCGCAAGAAACCCCTGGGGTGTTTTCTCTACCTGTAGCAATCACCTGCACCATCTGTTTACTGTGCTAATTTTTGTGATGACCTTATTAAAGTTTGAGTGTTTTTAACTGTAAAACGCTCCCTTTTCTTGGTTTTTGGGTCCTCACTTTGCCAAACATTTGTTTTAGTGCTAAAGGTTTCTTGCGCTCTCTAATTTTGGTTATTCGGTTGTAATAAACAGCAAGTTAATATCCCCTGCTCAGTGAAGGACAACAAACTGGAAAGCTAACAGGGTGCTGAGATGTATCAGGTGAGATGTCACTAGTTGCAACAAAGAGGTAATATTGCTGCTGTACAGGTCATTGGTTAGAGCACAGCCAGAGTACTACATGCAGTCTTGGAACCCTGTTTTAAAAAGATAGAGATGTTGAAAACTATGCCCTGGAGGGCAATAGAAATGATTTGGGGCAGCAAGAAGAAGAAGAATCAGTATTTATATTGTGCTTTTCATACACATTGTATCCCAGAGCACTTTACAAGCAGTGCTACACTGGTAGTGAAGTGACAATGTGTAATGGCAGCCATTTCACATATCAGCACCCACACACAGCCTTGGACAACTGCATGAATCAGTTTTATGGGAAGGGGACTGTTGACCAGGACACCGGGAAAAAAATCCTCTACTTTTACGAAATGTGCTTTGGGTTCTTTTACTTCCACCAGGACAGCGCCAGAGATGGGTAGAAGGGACCTCAGTTTAACAACTCATCTGAAGGATCACACACCCCAGCAGTACAGCACAGCATCCCCCTAGTACTGCCAGTGTTTTAGGTATGAGCCCAATCCCAGTGTGGGACCAGAACCCACAACCTTTGGGCCCAGAGGCAGATGTGCTACCAACTGAGCCACACAGCAAGGTAGGGCCTATTGGGAAAGCTTTGGCAGTCTAAGCCTAGAGGACAGAAGAAGGAGAGGTGGGAACATGATGGAAATCTAGAAATACATGCAGGGACACAGCGGTGTGTTTCTTGGATTTATTTGACTGAAGGAGTAAAATAACCACCAGGGGCCACAGACTCTAAGTAGAGGTGTGACTTCAAAATGGACTTAAGGAAATACTTCTTTACAGAGGGGGTGGTGAACTGTCCCAGGGCTCAAACACCAAAGGGATACACCAGGGGTAAGTAGAAAAAAAAAGGGAGGTCAGGAGCTCTGGCAGCCCTGAAAGGATTTGTAATTCTAGATGGAAACATCAGGGCAGACAGTCTTTTTCTGACCCATACCTTTTGTGCAAACTATGTAAACTTTCAACAGGAGGTATGGTTTGTTCAGCCCTGCTGCTGATATGTGCGGTAACAGTCTTATCTACAAGAAGGAAAGGAATTTGGCTTTATATAGCGTCAACCTGCTTTACAGAACAGCAAAGGGAGAGGAGTGTGTGTTACTGCTGTTTTTCAGCACACCGTGAGATTCAAATATCAGAGAGGTAGATTACAGTGAGAGAGAGAGAGAGAGAGAGAGAGAGAGGTCAAGTGTCCTGCTCAGGGTCACACAGTGAGGAAGTGCAACTGATTTAACCCAGGTCTCTAGGTTCACAGTATGTGTTTAGTTTGTGCCCTAGAAAGGATCATCATGAGATCCCTGGTCAACTTGTAAACAAGTTAGAAACGAAAACATGTTTTTAAAAGGAACTTTTTCAAAAGCAAGTATTATTCAAGTCAGACATTAGTTAATGAAGCATGACCTTTCACAAAATCCATGAAAAACTGTTCTAACAGTCGATCCACATGACCCTCCATTTATAGAATGCCCCCTTCCCCCGTTCACATGGTTGGTTCTAGCAGTAAAGAAAGTAATTCAGTTTTATATAGCGCCTTTCATTCAGACTGTAGCCCAAGGCAGTTACAATCCAGGAAGGAGGGGAATACAGTATTTCTGCTGTTTTCGGTGCACAGCGAGATTCTAACAGCAGAGACAGATTGGAGAGAGTGATTACAGGCAGGTAAAGCACAGGGAGATTAAATGACTTTCTCAGGGTCTCACAGTAAATGTGCGACAGTGGTGGGATTCAAACCTTTATAGCTCTGCACTCTGCTCTTGCTGTGGCCTGCTCAGTCTTATTAGCCCCTGTGACTGTGGGCATACAGTAACCCTTGTAGTAATACAATGACCAATTGTTTTATTGCAATGTACCCTTTTCATGTGATATTCCCAGACTCTCAAACGTAATATCTTAATGTGAGAATACAGTTATCAACAGCATTTAGCCACACAGTTCAGATGTGGAGGACCCTGGTTCCTGGGGGCACCCAAGTGCAGAGGAAACAGACCTAAGGTTCTTAGTAAGGTAGGTAATGTTTTGTGGGGCACCAGAAGTAAAGCACCATCTCTGACTAAATAAATTCATTCTGTTTCATGGCTTGAGCTGATGATTGGACGTTAATAAAAGAGCTACAAAATCACACTAGTCTTATTCAAGGGTCCATAACTGTGACTCTGCCCCCCCCAACCCCCAAGGCTGGGAGCCCCTACACTGGGGCATGCCTGTATTTCTGTCCTCTCTCCTCTCCATCAGAGGAAACTCACCTCCACATATTCTGCTGGACCCCTCCATCAGGGTGGGCCCATGGCTGGAACAGTGGCCACAACTACTCGTTCTCCAGTCATTACCAATAAGTGGCCTTTCATGGGACTCCACCACCTAAAGCCTAGGTATTTCTGGGACCCAGCATCTTAAGTGAGGATCTTGTGTGGCGCTAACTGCCCTAAGACAAACCTCCTTCACTCACCTACCACAGTTGATGACTCTACAGAGACCCTTGCTCCAGCAGGAGAAACACCTCTGCTCCTTTCTGGTCTCTGCCCAGATGCCATTCTTGGGCAAAGACATCCTCTGCCTTCCAGACTGACCAATACTGAAGGCCTTCTGGATGGCCCTTTTGAGGGTGACCCTTCCTCAGTCCTCTGCCCCTTCTGTCTTTTCTCTCTCCCCCCCCTCCCACATCCCCTATACCAGCTGATACCACTTTCTTACAGAGTAACCCCAGCATGTGACAAATGAGCTGGCCATTCACACTTAATAAACTTGTATGAATGTACTGTCTGCTTGCATCAAATATTTATGTACTGTACCTGTGTTGTTATGATTGCTATGTACATATTGTCTGTTAAAAACTCAACAAATATAATTACCTAAGTGCATGCAGTGCAACAACTATACACCCCTCTGGTGGGGTATGGATGTTTTTGTGGAGAGCTTTTGTTTTTTTACATGTATTTTCCCATAAAAGTCCAGCTGAGATGTAGCATGTAGCTTTCCATGGGATCCTGAGTCTTCCCAGTTTTTTGTTTTTTTTTTGCCTTCCTGCACCCCCTGATTTGCCACCACTTCAGGCTGCCTATTGTCCCTTTCTGTCCACCAGTCTCACCCTTTGCTGCCACTTCCTCCCAACTAGCTCCCCATGCTCTCCCTACATCTTGGAAGGTCTGGCTTATCACTTTCAAGGGGGTTCCCATCACCTGGGGGAAGGGAGTAGCATTCTTGATGGGTCTTCCAAGGCATGCAGGAGTGGTGTACTAGGGGAACTTTGGCATGGGGGGGAGGGGACTAGGCAGCTATCATCTGGCAGGTTGAGATGGGTGCTACTTCTGTTGGGCCCTTCCCCACTCCCAGCAGTGCACACAGTTGTAATGCTCTGGAGGCAGAGCCAGCCGACACGTCACCCACACCAGCAAGGCTGCCGCACACCACCAGCTGTCCATCTCCGAGCAGCACCCTCCTCTAGGAGGAGAGCATCTTTTCCAGATGCTCTAGCACCCTCCCTACTGGCCTTTGCTTGGGACTCTGACCTGGGTCACCAGCGTGCCAAGTCTACCTAGCTCTACAACTGCATGGACTGGAGCACAGGAACTCGCTCTTGTTTGCATAACACAGATAGTGAGTAGATATGGTGGGATATGAGCTTGGAATGTCTTGGTACACAGGCATGTGCTCTAAAAACTGAACTACTATATAGTGGAGTGTTTATAGAATTCCATCCCTTTCAAAATGCTGTTGTACTAGAGTTCAAAGGTCATGGATGTGATTCTACCCCTACTGTGGTAGAACAGCATTCTAGAACCTCTAGAGACTGCATGAGTCAGTTTCATTTTGAAAGCAAAAGAACTCACAAACACATTTTTCACACATTACTATACACTATAAAAAATACAGGATGAGCAACTCTATGCACAGCCAGTGTGTTTTGCCACCTCGGGGTTCTGATTCCCATGGACCTCTCAAGCTTCGCTCTTGAGGTCAGAGGGAATCCGAACCCCTCTGTGGCAGAACACACTGGTTGTGCATAGTTGCCCATCCAGTATTCTCTATATCTCCTACAGATGTGGCACTGGAACAGTATCCATAACCAGCTTTTTTTTTTTTTCAACCAAAAAACTGAACTCATGCAGTGATAAGATCATCCTAGCTGTCTGTGTACAACTCCCAAATTTTGCCTAAACTACCCTAAGTAGGATCTCTAATCCACCCGCTCTACTTCCTTGTTCTTATCCCTTTGGCTGCTTAGGTGTCACTAAATACTCACTTGCTTGTAGCTTAGCAGCTAAGCTTTGGAACTGTCTGCCAGGCTCTGTTTCCCTTTTGAATACCTTCAGATCCGTTTTCTGAAGCAGCGCTGTACTAAGTCCTGCAGTAGTGTTCCTAGACTCCTGCTGTGAATTTGCTTCTTCCCCTGCCTTTGTGATGTCATTGGTGAAACTGGGTATTGGGAGAGGGTGGGGCACTTAAAGGGCAAACAGAATGGAGAATTATGTGACAACACAGTTCTGTGAGAGGATAAGCCCTCTGTAACCACATCTAAAGCAGAATCCTGTGGGGTCTTGGATACCTTTCCGAAATTTAGAGCAGCTTCTGCTAGGAATGAGTGAATAGGTTGGAAGAATATGTGTACTACTTTGAACCTGGCTGGTTCTATCTAACATTCTGAAGCGCCCCGTTCAAAAACAGTTGGAGGGGTTCAGTATGTAAGTAGATGATTGAAAACCAAAAAAAGCGGCATCAAAGAACAGGGCACTCTACAAAAAGGCAAAAATGGCACCAGCCAAAACCCACCTGTGCAATACAGGGGCACTCACAAACTGTGTGTAAACTACTTTCAGTATTACACTAACCTGCTTTTGAATTAGACAGTCACAGATCAAACGCAAGGGAAAAAAGGAAGACTCAGTTTAAAAGGTAGCTTAGCAACGAGGGAAGGCTAATAAAAGGTACAATTAGATATTTAAAAGCGGTCCTCATGAATGCTACTAAAAACAGCATCCCTAACATACCGTTGTTGCTCATGCTCATGTCCCTTTCTGACAGCCCTGTCTAAACTTGTTTTTGGATGAGGAGAACATTTTAATTTCGTTTTCTAGCTTGGCACTTAAATAAGAGGGGTTTGGTTTGCACACTGTGAGTGACTGTTGCTCACGTGGGTTTTGGTTGCTGCTTTTTTTTTTTTTAAAGAAGATAATTAGCAGGCATTTGCATATTATATGTGAATTACCTTCTAGAGGTGTTAAGAAGTTAGTCCCTCTAAAATCTTATTCTGCTTCAGATTTGAATCTGCAGAAACTGTCCCCTGCATTACTGGTTGCTGAGCTGCTGTTTAAGTTTCGTTTTCTCTCTCCCTCTGTCCTAGCACATTAACATCATTAATCATTTGTCGGTCAGCGTTCTCTGATTTAGCATATTGACATGAATTTATTTGCTTACTTGTAGTCAACAAGCAACGTCTTGCATTTTTTCATATCTGGCTATAATGTTGTTGTTTAATTTGAGCAACCTTTGTAGCTTAAACTGGATTTTGTCACTTTTATTCATATTGTACCTCTTTTGCATATTTATTGTTTATTTATTGAATTTTGTTGACTGGTTAGGCCCAGTGAGGCTAGAAGTCCCTTTTTCAGGGGTGAATTGGGGGGGGGGGGATACAGATGGTAACCAACTGAAACTGAACCAGATTAAGCTGTTGGTGGTATTTTTAGTGAATGGGGGAAGCTTGGCCAGGACACTGGGGAAATTCCCCTTCTCTTTTCGAGAAGCTATTAGCTAGCTTGTTGCATTATTTAGGTTTTGTTGACTGGGAAAAGAGAGCTAGGCAATGCTGCCTGTTTTCGACGTCTTCCAGGGTTGAGGTAGGGATGGGGAGAGATGCAACACACACCAACTGACACTGAACCAGATTCAGCTGTTGATGGTATTTTTAGTGAATGGGGTAATTTGACTGCAACACTGGGGAAGTTCCCCTACTCTGACAATAGGGGATCCCTTACATCCTGGCATTCTGCGAAGATGGCTGCTCCTGGAGGTATGGTGGAGAACATGGAGGTGTTGGAAGCAGGGGAGTTGGTCTCTTCCCCTGCCCCTGAATCGTTAGAGGCCAACTTGTCTGCTGAATCAGAGTGCTGCTTTTTACATGGATACTACAGATGCTCCTTTGAAATAGTCTTCTACCCATTTAAATGTAACCCCCCTGCAAATGGGGGTTCCCAAAAGACTTCCAGGAGCTTGCTTGAATGCTCCAAGCCTGAATGGTGTTTGGCGTTTAAGTCATTTATCAGTGAGTGTTTTTAGAACCTCTGGTACTGTCTCTTTAAGAGCTGTCTGCTTGCAGACATAATTAGTTTGTATGAGGGACTGTGTGCTTCTCTGTTTGAGTACCACTCGAGCTGCTGCCAATTCACTCCATTTTGCAGTCACTAGGAGTGCAAAGGGAACCTATCTGAAAGATGTAACTGTTTGCCAGAAATCATTTAGAGTAATAATGAAATTACAGTTTGTCTAACCTGCTTTCTTTGCAGTCAGAACTGTGTCTGCCTAGTTCCCATTCTGGTTTTGAACTGCTGAACTGGACCAATCAGTGTGGGGTAAGCTAGCTCTAAAATGGTGCCTTGGACGAATCAGAACTTGGACTCATAATCTGAGCCAGCCACAAGAGGATTGTATGGGCAGTGACTCTGGGAGATGTAGTTTAGACTTCGCGCCTTTTGGACCAACAGCAGCAGTCTATTGTGAGTGACAGCCAATCCAGTCAAGAACTGGGAGGAACTCAAAGGAAGTGCCCGGTTTGTCTGTTGGAGTTTCAGTTTAGCTCTGGCAGTGAAGGGGAAAGGAACCCTGTGCTCCTTCAGTGCACAGTTTTAGTCAAAAACATGTGTAGGTCCAGAGTTCCGGTCTGCAGCTTGTGTAACTGCTTTGTTAGGACTGAATCTGGCCCTGTGAAGAGAATCAAAGGATATCTGAAGAGTAGAAACCAGGCTCACCCTGTAGAAGACTGGAGAAATTGCTGATTTGCACTCTGTCTGTCAGGAACTGAATCTGCTGTGTGTTCTCCCGGGTATTGTGCAGTAATTGCGATCGAGATAGAGAAGCAGCCTGCCTGTTTGCCATATAAATGTGTGAGGAGTCTTGTGGAGCTCAAGAGTAGCCCTGCTGACATTGAAGGACTCTATCTTGTTTGGAGGTCGTGAGTACTAATTCAGGGTCGCCCTGTTGAATTGCCACATTAAATCCAAATGGAATCACTGTACTGCTGACTGTTTAAACTAATTTTTCTTTTCTCTAGTGAAAGGGCCCCTCACCAGCTGCCACGTTTGACTAGCCACTAGGGCTTGGGTACCCAGGGACAGTAACTGGTAGGGATAGGCTCGTGCACAGAGCCATAGGTAGATTTAGTAAAGTGATAAGCCATTAACCTGATTTCCCCTGTCCTTGTTATATTCCCCTAAATAAATCAGAGCTGCTTGTTTCAGCAAAGTTATACTGCCTGAGGTATTTGTCTATGTTAAAATATTGTACTGTGATTGTTGCACTGTATCTTATTTACAGGGGTCCCAGTGCCTGAACCAGTCCTGGGGGTAAGTGTATACTGTGAAGGTAATTCTGATATACTGTGTGGGCCACTAGTGGGAAGAAAGGGGGGTTGCAGTGTCCCAGAGGGCTGTGACCAAGTAAGTTTAACTATTGCAAACCCTGACCTCTGGGTGGAGGCACCCGCCATTGGATCCAGGCCCCTCAACCTGTTAGTGGCAAATCAGGCAGGGGTAGTAACCCCTGGGATAGCGCCATCTAGGGGTTACATAAACAATTCTACTTCAGGTATGCCTCAGAATCAAGTATTGCCTGAGAAAATTATTACTCAACCTTCTACTGAAGCTTCTGACCTTTCTACTGCTGATCCATGTCTATTACCTGACTCTATCTCACAGTTATTGGCTCTGGAAGAAAAACGTTATATGGCTAAACACCAGGAGATTTTAGCTTTGAAACGACCTGTTTCTGTTTTGAACAGCATTTTTTCTGCTGAATCACCGCTTCGGAGTGAATCTGTCCTGCCCGCTGACAAGTCTGTTTTTCAATGACACTTCGGTATTCTTCTTCGCCTCTATCGCCCAGCTGTGAAGCAGTTGTGTGCGAGGCATCAGATGAGTTTTCTCCTGGGGTTTCGTTGGGAATGGCAAATACAGCTTCTCTTCCAGCCGGCCTAAGATGAGCCCCTGCATCTCCAAAAGCAGCTGTGAGTACTGACTGGTCTGTGGACTCTGCATTGCTTGCAGCTGTTTGGGAAAAGGACAGTGAGTTTGGGACTTGGTGGTCTGGGACATCCCGATCCGCATTCAGACTCAAGAGGCTACCGGTATTGCTTTGGACCTGTCTACACACCCTGACCTTTCTCTACCTCCAGAACGTCGTTTAACACAAAACGCTGTTCTGACTATACCTGATATTGCTCCCGCTACCTTTTCTGCTGCAACTACCTCTTCTACTGCAGCACCTGCACCGAGTATAAAACCCCAGGGCCCTGGGTTCTCCTTTCCTAAAGCAAATAACCCTCGTTCGTCTAAAACTTATGCATCTTGCTTTTCGGTCCCAACACAAGAAGCAAAGTGACATAACGCGGTTAGACTGCATTACGTGGGTGGACTAGAAGTTATACCAGATTGTATGTTTGTTGGTAGAAATTTGCTTAAAGAGTCTATGAAATTTTTTGCTTACGAAATTCATGCACTGAAGCATGTTTCTCAGGAACCCAAATTTGATACAAGTTTCAAAACATTGAATGGGTTGGAAAGTTTTTGGACTAAATTCCATCAGTTGAAAAATACTCCCCTGTGGGCCCGCTATACTACTATACCTCTTACTAAACCTGCTCAAAAGAATGTTACTATCCTATTTAGAAATGAGGGGGATAGTCTAAATGACATTACAGTGTGGTTGAAACAGAGATGCACAATTCTAACAGATCCTGAGGCCATTTTTGATACCGAACATCTCTGGACAGGGGGATGGAAAGTAAAGGTGTTGCTTAAAACTACCGATACTGGGATCCAGCATTTACCAAATAGCTTCCTATTAGGTAGGGATAGAGGGGTACTTTTCTACCCAGGCCAACCTAAGGCCTGTTACAGATGTGGTTCCATAAGTCACTTAAGCAACATTTGTGACAAAATGAAATGTGTGGTGTGTGTGGGGAATTAGGCCATGAGAGTAATCAATGTGTGGAAGAACCTAAATGTGTGCTATGCGAAGAATCTGGCCATACCTTTCAGCAGTGCACCTGGGCTGCCCATAACTCCCCGAATCTTGCTGATGGGGAAGAACAGAGGCTGCTCATTACAGTGGCACAGCATTCTAAACTGACTGAAACTAGCTTGGTTTCTTTACGGCGGAGACCTTCTCTCCCACCTTTAGAACCACTGTCTCAGTCTTCACATGAGACCACATCCCCCCTTGATAAGGAACAGGATGCCTCTGAACCTGTACAAACTACTCAAGGGGTATCTGGTCTGGCACCCCCTCCCCATCCCAGTACTTCTACAGAGCTCTCTAGTGAAAATTGCATTCTACCTACCCCTCTCCCTGTGTCACCTAAGGGTACTATGGACCCCCCCCCCACCTCCAGAATCTACTATTCCTCGAAGCAGATATACTAGGAGTAGTAGGAAGCAAGGGTCACCTTTATCCAAAGTACAAAAAACTTAAACTACTCCTTTGAGTAATAGGTACGATTTATTGCAGGATCCTTCAGAAAATACAGACTCTGATTCCTCCTCTGTAGTTTCTTCCCATCCAGAACAAAGTACGGATACTGAGGTTACCATTGATTGATTGGAGTCCCAGAAACAAAAAGCAAAGGCTAAGGTGAAACATAAAGACAATGGCATTAGGAAAGGAAAAACTAAATGAAGCCTCTTAATGATTTTTGTTTTCTTTCTATAATATGGCTCCCTCCTTTTCATTACATACTATCAATGTAAATAGTATTAAAAAGAAAGTGAAGAGGGATATAGTGTGTTCTTTTTTGTCCTGCTTATCCATTGGAGTTATGTTGTTGCAGGATGTAAGATTCCATTCTCTCCCTGAAATTAAGCAAGCTTAGAAAGCTTGGTTTCTTTGCCCCTCTTTTGGTCTGTTGGTCAAGATACATGTTCAGGAGTAGATATTTTATTTAGCATGCCTGGTGTTGAAGTAATTAAAGTATTGGATTTATGTCCTGGAAGGCTGTTATTGCTGGATGTTAAAATCTCAGATATAATTTATAGAATTATGAATATCTATGCACCTCAAACAAAATCTCTTAGAATTGAGTTATTGAAAATTGCACAATCTTTTTTATATACTTCTCATTTGTTTTGGTTTTTTTGGTGAGGACTTTAATTGTGGCCTGTCCCTCAGGGATAAATTCCATACCTCCAAAACAACAAAAATATTTTGTGACTCAAATTTTTTGCATGCTATCTTGAATTCAGTTAAACTTAAAGATGCATACTTATCTGCTACAGCTACACATACTCCTACATTTCATAAGGGTCCATTAGCCACTTGCATAGATTTGTTCTTTATCTCCAGACGTTTGCTCCTTTCTGCAGCCACAGTAACGGTGGCTGAATTTTCGGATCATAATCTGTTAACTATCAAAGTAGGTGATATTCAGCAAAGACATAATGGTCCTGGTATATGGAAAGCAAATACTTCATTACTAGACAATACTCTTTTGTTGAAACAGATTAAATCTGTTCTTATTTTATATGATGATTCACTGTTATGGTGGTCTGATACCAAATTAGACTTGGTTCTTCTATTAAAGCAATTTAGTAAACAACATCACAATTCACAGTACATAGTATATCAGAAAAAACGGCTCCATTTACAAAAATGTTTGACTTTATCCTGTACTACTGGATAAAATTTTAATAGTCAAATTAGGAATTTAAAATCGGATCTGACTGCTTACCATTAGGAGAAATTTAAATTGTTACAAAATCAACAACAATTTGGGACTAAGAGATCTTATGCTGTGGTATGCCCTTATGAAAACTGTAAAAAAACAAACAAATGATAAGATTTTTGAGGCCCTTTTGGATGCCAACCACCGTGAATGCAGAACTAATTTGGATATTCAAACATGTATTGCTGCATATACTGCTAACTTATTTGGTCCTTTAAAAACAAATATTTCAGAGGCCTCTGCATATCTATTTCATATTACAATCCCTGACATCACTCCCTCTTTGAAAGAATCTACTGTTCAAGACGTACAGCACTCAGACGTTATGGCAGTTATTGGTCAGTTGCGAACTGGAGTTACGCCTGGCCTGGATGGCCTCCCTAATGAACTTTATAAGTTACTAAGTGTAGAAATAGGCCACGAATTAGCTGCAGTCTTTAATTATATTCTTCGAAGTGACTTGTTTTCCTTGGAAATGAATATGGGGGTTTGATTTATATTTTCAAGAAGGGTGACAAATGGCTTCTTCAAAATTGGAGGCCTATTAGCCTCCTAAATACAGATTTTAAGATATTAGTTAAAATTTTAGCTTTATGATTATTGAAGATAGCATAGCATGTTATTTCTATAGCTCAATTTAGTACAGTTCCAAGCAGAAATATTTCTGATCATCTGATCATGCTGAGGGAGATAGTTGAGAGAGGAAATATGGCTCTACTTATTTATTTATTTATTTACGAGTTTTACCAGGAAAACATACTGAGCAAACATGCTCGATTCCAGATGTGACTTGGGGGCCAAGGCCCACATAATGTGACAAGCAAAGACCGTACAGAGATGAGCATAGGCTTGTACTTTACATTTTAGGAGAAAATTACATGCAGTGTAAACATTCAGTTAGTTCTGTACAAAACATATTTAATTATAAGAGCAAGACATATATAAAACTTTTCTTAGCTAAAACAGGAACAGCTGGAGGTGAAATGTGCTAAGTAATTGGTTTCGGAGAGAGGGGTTTGGGGCATGTCTGATGGGGGCAGGTAGGGCATTCCAGGTCTGGGGTATACGATATTTAAAAGTGGCTTGTCCTTTGGATGTGCGCATGAACGGGATATGGAACAGTCTTTGGTCCACACTCCTGAGGGAGTATGCTGGTGTAAGTTGTTGGGAGAGGACAGAGGACAGGTAGTGGGGAAGGGAGTGGGACCAATATTTGGCAGCGAACCTAGAATAGTTAGTTTGTCTGCGGTCATGTAGGGACGGCAGGGTTAGTGAACTGTAGAGGTTGCAGTGGTGTGTAGATTGGGGGCAGTCGAGGATGAAACGGCAGAAGGAGTGGAACAGGGTGTCTAGGCTGGCCAGGGCGGACTCGGGGGCGATAGAGTAAACTATATCTCTATAGTCAAGTACAGGAAGGATCATTTTTTGAACAATGGCCCGTCTTGTCAAGGTTACTTGGTCTCTCTAGACCAGAAACAAGCTTTTGATTCTGTCAATCATGAGTTTTTATGGCTTCTTCTACATTATCATGTCCCTCCTTTATTTATAACTTGGATATAGAAATTATACCATACTGCTATTATAATTCCTATTGCTAATGGGTGGAAAGGTCCCATTATACAGTTAGAGAGGGGTTCAACAAGCATGTCAGCTCAGCCCTATTCTTTGTTTTTTTTCTCGGACCTGTTGCTCCGAAACATTAATGTTTCAGACAGAATTGTTTCAATTTTCACTCCACTATTTTCCACCCCACATGCTGTTATGGCATATGCGGATGATATGAGTCTAGTTGTGGCTGATATGTCCTCCATACAAGAAGCAGTGCATCAATGTATGGCATTTGCGGCAGTCTCTGGAGCTGTCTTAAACTTTGATAAATGCATTGGTAGAAAGTTGGGGACCCAGAGTCCATCCGTATCGCTGGTTTCCAATATAAAAATAAGTCAGGAACCTATCAAAATTTTAGGTATTTTATTTGGTGATAGTCCTCTGGATGTTTTGAATTGGAGCCCTAAATTAGAAATTGCTCAATCTAAAG
This sequence comes from Neoceratodus forsteri, assembly GCA_016271365.2. Classification (NCBI taxonomy): domain Eukaryota; kingdom Metazoa; phylum Chordata; order Ceratodontiformes; family Ceratodontidae; genus Neoceratodus; species Neoceratodus forsteri. The sequence goes on from CM057450.1 coordinate 1,413,976,927, forward strand.
TAGCATGTTGGAACAAGTGGAAAGTAGGAAAAAAGAAGAGGGTTTACTTGATTAAAACATATTTAATTCCAGTTTTTCTTTTCAGTAGCTATATATTTCCCCCACCTAAACTTTTTGAAACTAAGATTTTGAGTATTTTTGTTCAAGCCTTATGGGGTAGTCATCTTAATCCAATTAAAAGAAATGTTACTAATTTATCTATTTAGTTGGGTGGTTTAAACATGGTTCATCCTCTATATTTTTATAATACCATTTTTTGTGTGCAAATCTTAAGCCCCTTTTATTTAATTTAGGAAGAGGTTAGGAGTCTTGGGTTTATGAATCCTGCAGTCCCTGGTTTCATCCATGGGACTCTAACAATCTCAAAATAGTTAAAATTGTTTCTTGCCATCCCACTTACATGAGGGAAACTTTTTTAAGGTTGAAACAGTGGAATATTTCAAGTACCATGGTAATTACTCTTTCTCGCAAACATTTGTATAAGCATCTGCTGGAACACAGTTGTGCTGTTCCAGTAGTCTTCAATAAATGCCCAGAGTCGTACTGGGGTTGCCTTCTGGTTCTTTTATGGAATTCCAGAATTCCTCCACGAATGTGGGATCTACATTGGCTGAGTTGCCATGAACAGATAAATATAAAGGCAAATCATAAACACAAGCAATTGTCAGATAGGTTTTGTAGTCGCTTGAATTGTATACAAGAAGAAGAAACCATTGAACACTTATTTTTTCAATGTTCATATATTCAGGGTTTTGGGGCCTTTCTTGCTAATTGTTGGAATGAGCCATTGTTTGCACCTGTTACATATGTGAATTTAATGTATGGGGCCTTTTCAGGTGAATGGCAAAAATGGAACTCTGCTACATTGAATGTTCTCTTTACAATATTGAAATGGCATATTTGGACTGTTCGCTATTTACCTTGCAACAGATGGAGTATTCTCATGGTGAATTATTACATAAAATTGTATTTGATTTGAAACAAGTATATTATGCAGACTCGGAGTTAATGCACACTCAACTGCTTCTAGACTTCTGGAAATGTTTACTGTGGATCACTGACTCTGATGCTCCTATAACATGATCTTTTGTGTATTTTTCTTTTTTCGGATTATTCTTGCTGTAATTGTATGAGTTTTCTGTTTTGAACTGTTTTGTAGTTTTGGTTTTTTTTGTTCAGTAAAATTCCCCCACTCTTTTTGAGAACTGCTGTGGAATTTTTTAATGTCCACCTGAACAACCACCAAAACAGTTGGCCTGGACTTCAGTTTACCATCTAGCGTACTGCACTCTTCACTTTGCTGATTATCAGTTCTTGTTGCCCCGCTACTGCTGTAATGTCAATTTGCTTTACAACTGTACACTGTTTATTTATTTCAAACGTTTTACCTGGGAAAGCATACCGAGCTGCTACTGTCAGAGCGGGAAGTGGCCCATTACAAGGCAGTGATAAAATCAGTACTATGTAGAGAATACTGGATGGAGAGCTATGCACAACCAATGTGTTCTGCCACAGAGGGGTTCTGATGCCCTCTGACCTCAAGAGCGAAGTCCATGGAGAACAATGCAGACAGAAATACATATGCACCCTTCCCCCCACTGGAAGGTGTGTGTGTGTGTGTGTGTGTGTGTGTGTGTGTGTGTGTGTGTGTGTTTATAGCCTATGCTGTGCTGCCCTGCAATGGGGGTGGGCATAGCCCATGGAAGCTCCCGTGTTTAGCAGTATGTTTTGCTTGCACTGTATTCTACCTTGCTCAGTGTCAAACAAGAAAAGAACGAGCCACAGCCAGTCTTCACCTGGGAAAGGCCTCAAAGTTCGATCAACAGGGGGCGCATGAGATCAAGATCTCATGAAAACAAAATAATTTTAGCCAGTTAGGGTCCGCCTCAAGAGACAAAAATGCTCAGTGTGAACACTTTGGTAATAGGTCTACCAAACAGGTTTCTTTTTTGCCCAGTGCCTAGTCCAAAACCAAAAGGAAAACCACAGGGGACAAAAATGCAAGCGCACACGTTATGGAAGACGAGGGCAAGGAAGGAACATCCAGCCCACAGCCTTGGAACTTGCGCAACCACAACATAAAATCCAAAATATTTCAAGCACTACACTTACAAGAGCACACATTTATCTTAAGTAAATGACTTACTGGGAAATATCCACCCAAGATCGGGCTGCACCTCTGTATGAGGCAGGGCCCGATTAACTTTTTCACAAAAAGTTGTATTTTTTTACTTATGGTGCCTTGATTTATGTAGAATTTATCTGGTTGATCCTACATCCCTCCCTGCTAGCATTTTAAAACAAAGAGCCCTTAGCCTCATGCCAGTAGCCTCCATCTGGCTGTCCTGAGAATGACGTATCATGCCGGGAGCTACCATGGGAGCATCCATAAGGTTACTGTATAGTCAGAGATTTGAATAGCTCCAGTTTGGAAGGTACATGTCCTGGTGCTGTACCGAGACCAGGGATAGACTGCTTGCCGGGGGGGGGGGTCTAAGTACTTCTTCACAGAAGGAGTGGTGGATGCCTAGAACAGCCTCTCAGTGGAGGTGGTGGGGGAAAATACAGTAATGGGTTTCAAAAATACATGGGATAGGCATAAGGGAACCTTAGAAGCAGTGGGGAAGGGGGTTAAAGCCAGAGAACAAGTAGAGTCTATGGTGTTATAGTAGGTAGGGAAAATGGGCAGGCCAGGTGGTCCTCATCTGCCATCAATATCTACGTTTCTGTGTTCCTTTGATTTTAAAAAAACACTTTTTGAGTCACCTTGGCCACAAAAGAAAAACTGAAATAAAGGCAGCAGACAAGTGAGGACTTGTTGTCATGGACAAAGTGTACTACATAAGTAAACTTTACAGGCAACTCCGAGTTGAGGAAGTTATATTCTCCTCTGTATTGATCCAACGAAGGAGCTTACTAATCATGTAATTCTTTTCTATGTGAGGCATTCAGTGCTGGAAGCATCACAAAAAAGGAATTGGATTTTATGTTGGTACAGTACCTGGTAGTCCCTACAGTATATATACCACCGAAAATCTGCAAAGGCCCAACAAGGACGCCAGACCGTCCAATCATCTGTGGCCAAGGTTGTCTCACTGAGAGACCATCTCATTTTTGTAGACTTTTTACACAAAAAAATGAAGTCTCTTTACCTTTTCTCATTCGTGATACAATGGATGTATTGGGCAAGCTTAGTGGCCTTGTCTGGTCTGATCACTATATGCAGAGCTCCATAGATGTATGCTCCCAGTATACGTCTATCCGACATCATCTTGGCCTGCATGCCTTGGACGTCCATTTCACTCACCATCCATTGGCATAAAACCTCCCTGAAGATTTCATATTGGAAGCCACAAGATTGCTTCTTATTTCAAATTATTTCATTTTTGACCACCGTTATTATTTGCAGACATGTGGAACTGCAGTGGGCACTATCATGGCCTCCTCCTATGCCAACCCATTCCTGGGATGGTGGGAGGGGGCCATGATACTTGACCTGAAAAAAATCCATTTCTGCCCATATAAACTTTTGGAGCATATTTATAGATGACGTATTGGTGGTGTGGGATGAAGATGATGACAGCGTCTACAAATTTGTAAGATGTCTTAATCAGAATGACGGTTGATCACCAGTTCACAGCTGTAGACAGTCCAGTGGAGATTACTTTTTGATCTCGTAAATATGCCCCTAGTGAAGCAATTTATGCACCAACTTTCCATTAACCAACATCTGGCAACACAATACTGTTGGCCCGAAATTCCCATCCTAAGCATATAGTTGAGGCTACCCATATGGGCAGTTTGTAAGGACGCATAGGAGTTGTTCATATTTCACTACATCTGATACACAAATGACGGAGCTTAGTCAGAGATTCATACAGCGAGGACACCTAATGTAGTCCAGCAGGCATACAGTAGGGCCCAAAATCTTGATTGTCAGGTACTATTGCAACCAAGACAAAGCAAGATGTCTTTACACATCTTATTCTTTTACATTTGTAAGCAAATATAAGCGTTTATCAGCAAGTATCACCAACATCATCAAAAAAACACCGGTATATCCTTGATTGAGATGAGGAATTATCTAAGTCAGTAGGAACTCAATAACGAATCACATTTTACAGAGGCAGGAATATTGGAAATTAACGTTATTTTTTTTTCAGAGACACAAGTCCTGTTACAACCTCGTTATTGGCTACCCCTCCACCACTAGGTTTCTATAGCTGTGGCTGTTGTAGTGTTTGCAAACATGCTGCAACTAGCAAGACTTGCATGAATCCTCAGTAATCATAGAAAGGCAGAAATCAAGTAGTTTATTAACTGCTCAACACTGTTCGTCATATATGCTATTACAAGCATATGCAATATAACATACATTGGCAGAACAATTTGTCCTCTTCGCAAGAGGATTCAAGAACACCTCTCCTACATTCGTACTACAAATCCCGACCCCCTCCCCCACCCTCAATGGTGTACATGTAAGGATTAAGCCACGAGAAAGCATGGGTCTACTGTGGAATTAAACCATGGTTGGGGGAGGGGGGTTGGACCACAAGGCCCGAAGGCCGAGTGGGTCCAACCAACCAACTATGGATTAATTCCACTGTAGACCCATGCTTTCGAGTGGTTTAATCTGCTTGTAACATGGCTAGCAGTGTACTAGGTTAGTCTTTACGAGTACTATAACACAATAATATAATGACTCAGAAAGAGGTGTCAAAATGGCACTTCTCTGCGTCTCACTACTGTCTATATAACCGTCTTGTCAGTTTGCAACATGCGCGTGCACGTTCAACTATTGGTATCTATTAATATACTGATGTGGTTCTGTGTCGCCACGCTCGACCTGTGTTACATATCCACGCCGACCATTCACATTACTGACTGCACCCGCTTCTCTTTCTGTATGTCTGTCCGTGTTCGTTTCAGCTTCGTTCTCTGACATGTTACTGCTACTTCCTGCTGTACTCTGGGTATTTCTGCCAATTTACATCTTGCGATCCACGGCGCGGAACACTTACCCCAGGCGCACAGTTCCGATGCAAGTCACACAAGGTCACTGAGTACAGGCAGCTGAGAGTGCGTCTTTGCACTACTGCTGTGATTCTCTCCAGTGCTGCCGCCTGCTCTAGTCAGACACACTGCTCTGTCTGCGATATGTCCTGCACGGATTTGTCTCCCTGCACCTGCTTTTCCCACTACTCTTTTAGTTCGTCTCTCTCTACCAGCATGTGCCTGCTGTACCACTCGTTGCTCGCTTGCCAGTAGAGGACGCTGGAGCACAGCTTTTTGTGTTCTCCACTCTACTGGTGCTCACCACCGCTGAACGGCTCCTCCAGCTTTGCAACTGTGGTCTATTTGTTTTTGCGCGCCCCCGCTCCCAGGCATGATCTACCACGGTATTAAACCATGGTTTGTGTTGTACCACATGGCGTCTTTGCACCTATCTCAGTGTTTCATTTTGCCTGTGGGTTTTTGGCCATGTTACAATTCCAAATGTATCGTAACAGTGACCCAAGTACTCTGAGGTTCACTGGTATAGAGCACATCAGAGCACCTGCCAGGAGAGGAGACAGAACTAGACCTCTCCTTCAGAGAGAGACTAGATGGATATTTAATCTTGATATTTTGCCATGTATAGGTCACAACAGTTGTTTACTGGTTAATTCTGAATTTTAAAACATAATGTCTCTGTTTTCAGGGACTGATTATTTCTAAATTAGATAATGTTTAACATTATGGACATTTTGTCCAGTTTTATACATATGTATATGTCACTTTTGCAAGATCTTTTTTTTATTTTTTTGTTTTTCTTCTTCTTTGCCCACTTGTATATTACTTTAATTATATGTACATTGCTCGCTGATATACCCTTCAGATAGAGAGCATTCTTATGTCTTCTTCCACCCTCAACCACCACTCCTTTTTCTTTTCTTTCTCAGAATTTTACTGGTTTCACATACTCAGGCGTTTGCCCTTTTTATTATTTTTGGGGTCACAGTATTTTTCTCCTTTTCCATCCTGTCTTTGTCCCCCTTTTTTCCTTCCCTCATTTCCATTTGTCTTTTCTCTTTGGACTCACTTTTTGAAGTTGTTCACTTACCCTCTGGGCTACCATGACTTCCTTTCTTTTTTTTGAGGTTCCTCTTTGTCTGTGCCCTTTTGTGTTTTCTTATTGGGTTCTACTATACAATATAAATGTTTTGAAAAAACTTATAAACTGTTTATGTAATTATTTAATTGGGGCAGCCCATGTATATTTTTACTTAACTGACCGGCCATTCAATATTTTCTTTAATATTTTTAATTACTCACTGCACGTTTTTGTTTTTTTAATAAATGTATTAAATATTGTATTTTTTGCTGTTGGGTTTCAGAATTTACCTGGCTGTCACTATTCATGTTACTACTACTTCAGTTGATTTAGTATGAAAGCTGGCAGCCTGCACTGTCCTAGCGACCCCACTGAGGAAGGGTCATATTAGACCTGACGCATCAGGGTTTTGCTCAACACTTTCAATACGTTCTGGAGGTTTCACTGCATATTTTACTTCATTTTATTGTTTTTCCAATAGAGTGCCTCGTCTATGCTTGTTCTCTGTCATACACCCAGGCCTGGAGCTCCCTGGGTCACAACAAGACTGTTAGGTGTTCCTGCAATATATTGTGACCACTCAAAAAGCTACTTGGCATTCAATCTTTACTGGCGATTACATTTTGAAAGTTCATTTTACACATTATGCTGATCCAAGGATCAAAATTAATTTGCAGCATAGGTTCAAGCTTTGCAGTCCCATCTCCAGATTCCCATGCACTTTCCCCGCCCATGTCAAAGCTGTTTCATCATCAGTCGACCAGGGTCAGAGGCGGTCTCCTAACCCCACCACCAGTCTTATAACAGCTTGGCCACATCACTCTATTGCCTTCTGTTGGGATGTATGTTAACACTGACTTATCCCAAGCATTTCCAGTTTTGTCTGAATCTTTGGTGGTAAATTAAACACTCTGACCTTTCTCCACATTCTCATTGTGCCACATGAGGAGGCCTGTCCATGTCTGCCAGCGCATGTCTCTGTCAGGGATCCCTATTTCCCCACTATCCTTCATGCATTATATGATTGGTATTTCTCGAGCACCATGAGGTTGGAAAACCCTCTGATTCTGCTGCTTTCATAGTCTCCCTGGGATCTTCATTTCCTTTCCATGTAGCGGTGTGGTTGTTAGGTCACAGTGTTCTCTGCAGTCAGTAACGCTAGGAGGGCATATATCCCACTGTTGAGCTCAGAACTGCCAGAGGAGACTATCAGGAATCGGTGCCTTTTCCTACACAGTACTCTCCTCCTGTTCTAATCAAAGTGAGGGCCTGCTTGATTAGATTTATACAAAATTGTGTGCGCTGCTCATAGGTGCCGGAACAGGGGGGGCCACTAGGGCCATGGCCCTACCACTTTTATTAGTGGCCCTATCACTTTTTGCTATCATGGTAATATATTTAATAGGGGAAAATTTGCCTCTTACATCCTTGGCCCTACCACTTTTCAAACCATTCCGGCATCATTGGTGCTGCTTGGTGAGCATAGACCCGTCCACTCAGATTTCTTGTCCTGTGGGTCAGGCTGACTTTGTCACTGCTGAGGGATACAACTCTCTCCATCTTTCCCTATGCCCTGGAGACTAATCTCCTGCCTTGTCTTCAGCCGTGAACTCTGCCACAACCTCATCTGCAGTCCTCAAACGTGATAACGCTTCAACAGACCAGTCTCTGCGGCTGCCCTCACCAGGACCTCACAGGATATTTTCAGGAGAACCGTCCACAGGCCACTTGGCCATCTGGTTGTTTCCCTTGAGAAGAAACCTCCCTGGGGTTCCTGCACATCCCTGGTGGTCTGCTACATGCTCCCTGTCTGTGAGCAACTCTCTTAATAACCCCAGGTCCTTAAATCTTTCCAGAGTGCTGGAGGTCCTTCTCTGGCTAGCTGCCATGGCCTTGATGGACACAATCTTTAAGGCCCTCAACTCCTTGAGGTGTCTTGGTGGCCACCCTCCCCCATTTCTCACTCCTTGTCCTTGGCTGTCTGGCAGGAGCCCAACCATTTATGCCACCTGTGCCCTTAGGAAGACCCTTACATAGCCAGTTACTCGCTAGACCAGAACCTGAGTACCAACTCTCCCAGGACCCATGGTGTGCCTCACACTATGAGGTAAGAGTGGTGTGATGAATTCTAAGCAGCAAAGTATCAAAGATCCCCCTGGGCATCACAAGGTCCCCACTGGCTCACTTCAGTGAACAACCAACTTCCTGTACTGTAAGGAGGGGATTATTACATATGAACAAAGGTACAACATATCACATTTACAGCTGCCACGGAGAAATGACTATAAGCAACAAAATAAGTAAGCAGAAGAATCCGTGGCATGTGCAACAGTGTACAGAATGTAAAATTAACGGTGCACAGGGCCTGCAGTGGGATTGTGTAACATATAAATAACTGCATAGATTGGGTGACCCTGTACATAATTAAGGAATGAAAATTGAGCTGACTTAAGGATGCTGATGGAGGAAAAGATACCAGAAAGAGTCTGTCGCAGTTGCGGGTATGGATTGTGATGTCTTGGAGAAGGTTCTTTAGAGCTGAGTGAGAAGAGGCAGGCCAAATAGCAGAGGTTATACTACTGAGTTCATCCAGCATGTAGAATGCTGTGTTGAAGCTGTACTAGTGAAATGTATTGATTTCAGTGGAAGGTCATTTGGTACTTGGGTCCAAGAAATCGGACTGTTTAGTATCAGATTGTCGGATAACTGCACAAAGATCCTGTTTGACCAGTAATAGTAAATATAATATGTAACTCATTTTCTGGTTAAATAAAAAAAAAAAAAAAAAATCTGAATAAGAGGTGAGTGAACCTTCAAAAAAACAGTAGTATGTCAGTAGATGCATGGACAGTGATTTTGACTCCACTTGTGACTGAGTAATTCAAAAACATGGACACATAATACTTTAAAGATCTTATTAATGGCATTTATCTAAAGGTGATAGGCAGTAGGAAATGCTATAGAGTGCAGCAACATTTATTGCAGATAAGGAATAAATAAAACATAACCGAAAAAAATCGGGTAGGCTGCAGAGGCAGTGTGGTACTACATACACCTTGAAAACACCCAGGGGTAACCCAAGGTGAATTTGAAGGAATGCTGCCAACTGGTAGAAAAAAAATTAAAAAATAGAATTTTGGGACTGATGTCCTGAAGAGCCAGACCCGAAAAATCGTCTCTTGTTTCCACCACTTGGCAGCAATCTCCTGTCAAATCAACGACCTCTGGCACAATGCTCCGAGTCAGATAAGAAATATCCTATTTTACTCATCATTATTAACGAACTACTGGTTTTAAAATGCATTATTCATGAGTGCCAGTACTCAGTGTCACACGGAAAGGTTCCAGCTCTAGAAGCCCATGGTTTTGCAACATGATTGGTACATTTAGGAAAGCAGCAGTCTTCTAGAATTGAAGTATCTTTATTTCGCCAAGAATAGATTTGTCCGGTGGTTAGGTGTCTGCCTAAGAGTGGGAGAAGATGTTGAAATATAGCTGGAGGATAACATCTTCCCCTGTTTGGCGCAAATAGTCCTGGAAAATATTGCAAACATTTTTTTCCATACACCTTTCATAATGGTCCACTTTGGGAGACTGGGGGCACACAGAGAGTTGTTGGTGAAGATGCACAGAGAAAGGAGACCATTATCACATTTTTGGGGGATGCCCCAAGATCAGGGACTATTGATGCCAGATCCACATTGAGCTAGAACTGATCTGGGCCCAGTGGTCCAGATTAATTTCAGAAGCTACTTACTGGGTCTCCCACCCAAAGAGTTGAGTACAAGGGGACATAAAGAGGTGTTTCATATCAAATGTTAAGTCACCACAAAATGCATTACTGCCCACTGGCTAGCTCCCACAGTGCCCTCTGTGTCGGTATTGAGGCAGCACATGGGGGTCATTTTTGGGATGGCATGAATTACAACAGCACTTCGGCTAACTCAAGAAATATTTGTAGATAAAGGGAGAGGGTGGAGCATCTATCTGGTCCCCGAGCAGAGACCTAAGGAAAGAAATGAGGTGGTATGATTTTCTGTGAGGCAAAGGTATGATAATTAAAGGCCCTATTGGCTGGATCCCCCTGGATCTCAGACTCCCACAAAACTTGGTGTTCCCTAAAGGGGCACTGTCAGCTTTGGCCCTTTGTTTTATGATTAAAACGAGCAGTGTGCCTCTTGGCACCTATCTATCGTAAATGCACCCCAGAATGCCCCTATATGTGCAAATGTACAGCCTTTTGGCCAATTTTAGATTTTTGAAAGAATTATGCTTACACTCGATTGATAAAAGGCTGCAACGTCTGGAAGCATAATGTGATCGAGCAACCTCTGGCACAAGCGTGTCCAAAACAGTGATTTTTTTGATAACGACCCTGAGATAGAATAATGCTTATAGCACAATTTGTACCCCAAGAGTTGCTGAAATCTCGCACCCGCGCCCAGAAGCATGCTCTCGCTATGCACGGATCCTGTTCCTTCCTCTGCAGTGCATGCGATGATTTCGCAACCCCTAGAAATTACAAATTGCACTATAGAGTGCCCAGTTTTTCAACGAGATACCAGCAACGCCTTCTTTCTACACGCCGAGCAGGGTTATTATTCTATCTCTGGTCATTATCAAAAATCACTGTTTTGGACACCGCTGCATGAGAGGCTGCTTTCTACTCACATTGTGCTTCTGGGATGTGTGAGTTTTAATTTTAATCTCGAGTGTAAGTATTCTTTCAAAAATCTTAAAACCGCCAAAAGGCTGTACATTTGCACATGTTGGGGCATTCTGGGGTGCATTTACGATAGATGGGTGCCAAGAGGCACACTGCTCATTTTAATCATAAAACGAAGGGGCAAACTGACAGTGCCCCTTTAAGGAAAAGAAAACGTTGAAGACACAGACATTTAGTTTATTACTGTACTATTTTTTATTATACTATGTTTAAAGCAACAGTGCAATAAAAAATGTTTTCAAAAAAGCTAGTTTTGTCTGTAGTTAATATAAATATTAGCACACCTGTCAAATCTTGTTTTTCTAGGTACCTCCATACCGGGCACCATGAGTTTGTTTTTAATTTTTTTCTCTCCTTGAGTTTAACCTTTGACAGGTTTACAATGGTATTTATTTTTTTCTATATGTTTTTTTTTCTCCCCTTTCAGCGGGGCTTGCAGGCAGCTCTGTCCCCTTCCTCGGAGGGGCTCATTCTCTGGTCTTCCAACACTCCCGCATCTGACCCTGCTGATAGGTCCCTCATGGGTTGCCCCCAATGGCAGGGCCGAGGGTGAAGGACGTTGACTTTCCTTCCCCCACAGAGACCAACATCTAGACTCTGGGGGCCGATGTGGGTGCTGTGAGACCATCATGAAGTCTGCCAGCTCCAGTTTTCACATTTTCTCCCCTCCCCTTGCTGCGGCTACTGGGGCACATGTGGAGGCACGTATATGCAGCGACCCGCGGCACCCTCCCAGCTCTTGCAGTTCCTGTCTGCACTACCCAAGGGCCTCCACCCAGGGGCAGCCTTGCAGCAGTCGTGATTGGGTCCCTACCCGGGAGAGGAGAGCTGCCTGGTGGCCGCTCAGTCCATCTCCCGGCCTCCCACTGACCTAGGCTTGTTCTCAAACCAAGGTCACCGGTGTGGTGCCCAGTGCCTCAACTCTTAGTGCCACCGGGCCGGCATACAATGGTATTTCTAAGCCAAATGTGTCAGCCATCTTTTTTTCTTGAGGCAAAAAAATGTAAACATTTATGAAATACATTTTAGTGGAACTAGTACATTTTACCACAAAATAAAACTGGAAGCTTCTTGGAATCTTTTACAGTGAAAAAAAGGTAGGGTAACATTATTTGCCCACTTTCATTGCACTGCTGGTTAAAGATTGCTAAATAGTTCTGTTTCAGAGTTTCATAAATGTGAATATCCAGTCCATGTCCTTTTTAATTATCTTTTTGGCCCTTGGGGGTTATTCTACCCCCGCCCCGTGTTGTCTTGGTCCCTGCGCCACGGGATCCAGGCATTATGGGGCTTGTGCCAAGGATTTTTCTATTTTGCATGACCCCACAACCTGCCGTGCAGGGAAGTCATGCAGTGACGCTGCGCACGCCCGCCCGACGTGCAGAGGTCCACCGTCCCCACCTGACTGGCCAGACAGTGTGATCCTCACCGCTGCACTTCTCCAGCTCCCCGCTAGGGGTTGGTAGGTGCCGGGCACCAGGTCCTCTCCCTCCCTGGAGAAGGTGAGCGGTCCCCAGGATGCTCAGCCTCCCCCCCCAGTCAACCCTTTGACATCTGAGATCCATTCCTGAACCCCTGTCATTGGTGCCACCAGCGGTAGTGCTACAGCTGCGCAGGTGGGCCAGCATCCATGTCCTTTTGAATCGAGATTACACACTGTTTTGCATTATGTTGGGTTTTGGAATTCCCCTAATCAGGAACCTTTGAAGTGCATATTCTTAATATCAAGACTCCCTGTGCATTGATACATAGTATACCTGCAAAGGGAGTTGCTTAAATATACTTGCTTGATGTCTGATTCTGTGCTTCAGTAAACTTTTAGGCTGCAAGGCAAACTAATAGATAAGTCAGAAACAGAATTGATGTGTTACATCTCCGTTGGGCTACTACTTATCCAAGTTAAACATGGCAGAGCACAGAATGGTAGGCTATCTCATAGTTTGCATGCTGTTGTTGTAGACATGGTATAGGGAGAGTCTTTGCACCCCTGTATGAAGTACATTGAAATGAGAACTTAACAAACAAAATCCTCTTGTCTGTTTGAACAGATGAACGTGAGGCTGTACAGAAGAAGACTTTCACAAAATGGGTGAACTCCCACTTGGCCCGTGTATCCTGCAGAATCACAGACTTGTACACAGATCTACGCGATGGTCGCATGCTCATCAAACTGCTGGAGGTGTTGTCAGGAGAGAGACTTGTGAGTATGCCAAGGCTCGTTCAGACTTTCGTTTACTGTGGTACACTTTCCCTGGTTCACAGTCATCAGCTATATCATAACTACTATCCACAGCAAATGGAAAAAGCGGAACGTGAGCTATTAAATCATTTTTCTCTTCCGCTAGAAATCCTATAATCTACTCTTATCTTTGTAACTAAACAGAGTGTTGCATACTTGCTGTTGACTTTGCACAAGTTACGGATACAACATACCGTAGGTCCCATTCATTCACTGTCACCTACAACCCTGTAATGCCTTTCTTGTTCTATCTCAGCCAGTGGATTTCAGCATTGGGCAGCGCCCAGAGCCACATGCTTTATGAGTATATGTGGTTAATATGTTTCATTGCAAGGGGAAAAGGAAAAAAGGAAAAGTAATCTCTCCAGACTGTGGTACAGTTGAACTGGAGGGTCAACGTTAGGCTACGTTTCTGAACATCTTATACAGTAACATTTCAATATAAGGCAAAGCACTGGGACTGGCTGAGGTGAGGTGTGAGTGCTGTCACCTCCTGTGGGAGGGTTGAGGGACCTAGTCTCCCCCCCCCCCCAGTTGGTGACTGACATGGACTGTAAAGACAGCAGCTAACTTATTCATTCTCCATCCTCTTTCAGATTGAAGGAAGGGTGTACCAATATCATCCCTGTTTTTTTGTTTTTTTTGGGGGGGGGGTGAGGTTGTACGCCAGAATAATAAAATTGAGGGATGAAGATTTTCATTTTTTGAAGATTTGCACTGTTTCATACATGGCAAAGTTTATATTTAAGGAGCCCTTTACCACAGGTTCAGGGTGCCATACAGGGATACAGGACAAATCTAATAAGTACAAATAGTCACTAAATATATTTACAGATTATGAATTGGGTACCATAAATACTGGAACCTGATTGGCTGAGCCCTCTTCTTACCTGTGATTAAAACCCACAACATAAGCATGGGTAAGAAAAGGTGCCAGTCAACAGCTCGTTTTACCTGCTCCAAATCCGTCCGCCCATACAGTTTGGCAGCCAGACAGCCGTGCTGAAATTATGATCAGTGGCAGCAGCTGTTCAGCCCTGCTCAAAACCAAATGCAAAGAAAAATACAACAACCAATCCTTTTTTGTCTTACCCAGTCACCCGCCATCCCTGTATTTTCCTTTCACTTCTTATCAGTTTTGCCACCGACCCCCACCTCAAAGTTGTGCATTGCTTCTTTGGGTCACACACTCTACATGCCTCTTATTGTTCACCTCCACCTGCTTACAACACAAAAGCATTAACAAAAACCGGCACGCACACCCGAAGTGCACTTGTCATTCATTCTTCAAGTGAGAGGGCAGTGTCACTTATGGCTCCATTATTTAATTCTCATGCAAGCTTGTTGGGGGGGCGGATGGATACAGAGTCAGACACAGCAGCTTAATTACATTTCAGTAACAATGGCAAACACTTCTGCCTGCTGTGTGGGGAGGGTGACACATAACCACATTCTGCCTTTTACTGTGTCCACAGAACATTACAAAATAAGCACATCTGCCTCCTTTGGGGGTGGGTGGAGAGAACACAAACGGGATGTTTATTTCAATAGTACTAGCACCAGCAAAGATTTTCCAAGACAACACTACCTAACCTGCTGTTACCTCCTATAGCAACAGCGCCACCTGCTGACCACAATTGTAATCACAACCAGCAAAGAAACAGGACTTGACAGCAGATAAGGACTGTGTGGCTCACCCAGTTTGCCCCTTTTTCCCCTACCTACATTGTTACCACAGACCATACTTGATCTTCCGCTCTTTCTCCCTCTCCCCTTCCTTTCCACTATGATTCACTTGTACCTGTCCCATGCATTCTTGAACCTCGCCACTCTTTGCCCCCACCACCTCTGCCGAACAATTATTCCAGGAATACACCACTCTTTCTGTGAAGAAGTACTTCCTAACATCTCATCTGAATATACCCCCTCCAGCTTCATAGCATGTGCCCTTGTTTTTGAGCACCTTTTCATCTGAAAAATACTTCCCTCCTGTACCTTATTTACCCCGTGAGGTATTTAAAGGTCTCTTATCATATCCCCCTTCTCCCTCCTCACTTCCAGGGTGCACATATTGAGGTCCTTTAGTTTTTCCTTGTGGGGCTTTCGATGCAGACCCTGCACCATTTTAGTTGCCCTCCTCTGGACAGCCTCCACTCTGTGTCCTTCCAGAGGTGTGGTCTTCAGAACTGCACATAGTATTCTAGGTGGGGTCTTACCAGAGATCTACACAGAGGTAAAACCACCTCCCTCTTTCTGTTGGTGATACCCTTCCCTATGTACCACAGGGTCCCACTAGCTCTCCCAACTGCCTTGTTGCACTGCCTGGCCACCTTTAGGTCATCTAGTATGATTAACCCCAGTCTCTTTCCTGCTTGGTGATTGTCAGTACCACTCCACCCATTTTGTACTCTGCCCTGGGTTTGTGTGTCCTGAGTGCATTAGTTTGCACTTTTACACATTGAACTCGAGCTGCCATACCTGCGACCACTCTAGTTTTCCTGGTCTCTGCTCATCCTTTCCACTCCCCCTCGAGTGTCCACCCTATTGCAGATTTTGGTGTCTTCCGCAAAGAGGCAGAACTTTCCTTACAGCTCCTCTGCAATGTCACTTACAAAGACATTAAAGAGAACCAGTCCCAGCACTGATTCCCTGAGACATCCTGTTGGTCTCTCTCCCTTCCTTCGAGTGAACTCCATTTACCACCACCCTCTGACACCTATCCCATAACCAATTTCTTACCCAGTTTACCACCTTTTGACCCACCCCTAAGCTACCCAGCTTGCTTACTAGTCTCCTATGTGGAACGGTGTTGAAAGCCTTACTGAAATCTAAGGAGACCACATCCACCATTGCACCCTGATCTAACTCCTTTGTCACGCAGTCAAAGAAACCTATCAGATTCATTTGACGTGACCTCCCTCCTGTGAAACCATACTGCCTTGAGTCTTATAACCTACTGGATTCCATATATTCCACAATCCTTTCCTTCAGCAGTGATTCCATTAAATTTCCCACAACTAGTGTCAGGTTGACTGTCCTATAATTGCCAGCCTCCTCCCAGCAACCACTTTTGTGTAGTGGGACTACACCTGCCCTCCTCCAGTCCTCCGGAACCACTCCTGTTTCCAATGAGCTGTTAAACAGGACTGTCAGAGGTGCAGCTAGTATTTCCCTGAGCTCCCTCAATACCTTAAATGCACCATATGTGGCCCCATTGCTTTGTTCACCTTCAGATTAGTGAGTCCCTTCACTAGTGTCCACTTCCCTCCCTCCAAAGCTTCTGTTACTTTTTTGTGACTCCTTCCTTTCTCCTTTCCCCTGTGAATATTGAACAAAAGTATTTGTTCTGGATGTCTTACCTTTTCAGGTCCTCTACACAGTCCCCCTTCCCTTTTTAACCTTACAATCCCACACCTTGGTCTTCCTCTTTTCACTTACACACTAAAAATGCCTTGTCCCTTTTGGAACCTCCTGGGCTATTCTCTGTTCAGTTTGCACCATTGCGCTCCTTACTTGTTTCCCCTGATACACCTCCCTATCCTCCTCCCTCTGTGTCCCCCTTAGAAATCCCTCCTTATACCTTCTGAATGCTACCCTTTTTTCCTTTACCTTTCCAGCCACCTCTTTCGAGAACCATAGTGGTGTCTTTTTCCTCTTCCTTTTGCTCACTTGTTTGATGCAGAAGTTTGTTGCCTTTATTATGCTCCTTTTTATCTTTTCTCACTGTTCCTCTACTATTCCAGGCCATGACCCCCTGCCAGGGCATCACTGAGTCATTCACCCATCTTTATAAAATCAGCCCTTGTGAAGTCCAGGACCCTCACCCTTGTGTGGCTCAGTTCTGCAGCTGTCCTTGTATTGAACCCCACTGTACGGTGATCGCTGGTCCCCAGGTGGCCTTCCACCTTGACGTCCGCAATACTGTCCTTGTTAATGAGTACCAGGTCCAGTATTGCCTCCTCATGAGTGGGTTCACTGACTAGTTGCCTGAGGAACACCACCTGCAGAGAGTCCAGGATGCCCTTGCCTCTAGCTGAAGTCACTGCTGGGAGGCTACAATCTACATCTGGCAGGTTGAAGTCCCCCACCAGCAGCACGTCCTCCTTTTCTTCCATCTTGCCAGTGGCTACCTCCTGTGCCTTATCTAATTCCTCCCACTGTGCTGGAGGTCTGTAGAGCCCTCCAGTGCGAATAGTGGCTCCATTCCCCCATCTCCAGGATGACCTCTAGTACCTCTGCCTCCCCCTGTATTCCTTGTATCTCTGTTGCTTTTATGCTTTCCCTCACATAAAGCACCACACACCCTCCTTTCCTTCCTATCTGGTCCTTCCTGAACAGAGTATAGCTATGTCCCAGTCGTGGTTTTCAGTGCATCGTGACTCTGTAATAGCCACAATATCCAGGTCAGCTTCAGCCATGAAGTCCTCTAAGTCTGGAATCTGTTTTCCTAGACTTGTAGCATTCGCGCACATGGCCTTCCAGATTTTGTATCCATTCTACTTGTTGTCCCCCCTTTTTTCCTTTTTGCCCTCCCTTCTTCCCCTTTCACTTTTTAATACTCTTGTCCCCTTTCCCCTCTACCACCCTGCTTCCTTTATTAATTTGTACCCTGTGGGATTCCACTCCCATTAGGTTCTCTTTACCCTCTACTTCAGCCTGGGGTTGGGGGGCAGTTTCTGTCTCCCTGATTCTTTCCGCCTCCCCCCTTGTCTAGTTTAAATCTTCATCAGAGTAACATTTAAACCATCCACTGAGGACTGCAATTCCTCTCCCGGGCTATCACCCCTGTATAGGCCTTGCTATTCCCAACAAAGATCTATTTTGTACAAATGTACTTCTGCAGTGCCTCCAAAACATCATCTTTCCTTTTTTTAAATGTTTTTCTGGTAAAAACTGTAATCTTGTTCGTAATGGCAATAATACACTCCAGGGTGTGGTATATCATGTCTTCGATGCATGAGACACTTGGCCCTGCGGCCTTGTGCCTCACAACACACCTGAGGTGTAACGATATGTCATGATATACACTAACCTGCGCTATATTACTGCTTAGTTATCTAACCAGTACTATAGGCATGATTTAATGTGATGTTTACTTCATATTTATTATACTTGAGGAGACAGTGTGGTCTAGTGGTTTGAGCACCCGTGTGGGAACTGGGAGAATCCAGGTTAAAACCTCAGTAGAGCCAAATACTTGACTTTGGGCAAGTTACTTAACCTCCAGTACTCCAATCCACCCAGCTGGAGAAATGGGTAGCAGTAGGTCCCCACTGGAAACAAGATGTTGCATCTCAACTGGACTATCCTGGGTAAAGAAATTATAAGATAAATAAAATAAATACCTGTGATATGTATAGTGCTACACTATAAAAATAAGTTCTTTAGGGCAATGCACCATAAAATATTTCAACACATTTGTCACAGATCTTAATATGATGATACATGATTTTGTGTCCACTGGGGAGTGTACAAAAACAGTGAAGTAGCTTTACCAAGAACAGTGAGAGCATGAAAGACTGCCTGATACTTATAACAGCAGTAAGCACCGCATACTGTGCTTCTGATCTGGTTTTGCACCCCAGTTCTAGGTTCCCCATCATAGGTTGGCAGGGTGAGGATTCTCTCTGGAAAGGGAAGGAAGGTGGGCAGCACTCGCTCTGTGCTAATTCCCCTGGTGGCTGCAATGAAAGTTGCATCAGGGACCTCGCCCAGGGGTGCTGGCAGAGTGTCCTTTGCACTCATGTGAGTGACCCACCCACCCTGGACGAGTAGAGGCAGTGATCAGCTGAGGGAGGGCAACTTTGCCTGGTTCAAAAGCGTGACTATGCAATGTCACCCCCCCCCCCTTCCACGGGGCAGACATTTATGATTATGCGTGGGATGATGGAAGGGGCAGGAGAAACAAATACTCTGGCACCACCAGTGACGTGCCCCCTCATCACCAGCTGTGGGTACACTATCTCCTTTCTCTCAGCAACTGGAAATAAGAAGACATACTTCTCAGATAGTGTGTGGCTGGCCTGAGCCCTGCTGAGGGGCTGCTTTCAGTGCTTCACCGGGATGCTGAGTGTTTTGAAAGCCAGTGTTATGGAACTGGCCAGGTGCTCAGGAAAAGTGTGGGGTTGGGGGGGCAGCAGCTAGAAGAAGCATGGATGCTAAGTACATGTAGTAAAGATAAATATTGAATAAAAAAACCATGCAGCAGGGAGGCTCTAGAGGAGAGGGAGGATTTGGGCTTCCTGTTGCTGCTCAATGGGGAAACGTTCTTAGGCTTCTCCAGTGGGGAGGGTAACAGCGGGCGAAGAGGTGAATGCAGCGTACATGATGCCTTGTATTTGGCACTGCCCTTTTTGAGCCTTAAAGATCGCAGGGTATGTGCTTCGCTGCTGAATACCCCCCAAACTGCAGTTCCTCTGTGCTGCAAACTTGAAACAGAAGTGAGCGGGTTCTGAGAACGGGTGAGCCATCCAGGAATGGGGGGTACCAAGATTTGTGATTGTCACAGTAGGATCCAGAGCCTGGCTCAGGTGAGAGGTAGGTTTAAAAAAAAAAAAAAAAAAAAAAAAATGTGTCCGCTGCTTAATGAACAAGAAAATGGTAAAGATGAACTGAATGAAAACAAAATGCAGAAACTTTGATTCTTACAGTCATAGTTGGAGTAATAATTATGAGTCATAAACATGAAAACAGGAAAGTCAGAATATCTTTGGCCCATCACGTCCTTTTCCCTCACCAACACTGTGAGGATACACATAAACTTGTTCGCGTGGTGGCCATTGTTTTCTTAACAAGCTTTACTTGTATGTGAGGTACAATGTATGATCCATGTACTTGTTCTCAGGATGCATTCTGCTTACATTGTGAGCTTCGGATTATTTTAAGTGAACAAAGCTGAATGCCGGTTCCAGAAACAACCCTGAGATGTGAAAGTCCACTTGGGGAATGTTGATTTTGGCCGGGGTATATATATTTTTTTCTTATTCCTCAGAAGAGCCCAGTTAAGGGAGGTCTTTTCACTCTTATTGTTTCCTTGTGATTCATGGACAAGCAGCTCACATTCATCAAAAGTTGGCTGAACACAGACTGTCATTGTTGTGTGGTCCAAACCTGGTTAAGCACAGTCAAGCTGAGAACACAGCTTTCAGCTCTGGACAAGGCACCAGTTCTCATATTGCTGATAATTGTTCTCGGACAAGGGTCAAGTTTAAAGTAAAGGTTGTGGGTCTGAAGAAATCTATTTGAAGTAGTATCGGCATGCATGTCTTTAAAGACTACATGAGTATAGTACTTAGAAGAGAAAAGAATAAATGATTATATCTTCTGAGCTGGTGAGGAAAAGAACTTGATGGAGTGATGGTGTTGTCCCTTTTCTGTTTTCATATGCTTGTCTATTATCACATTAAAAACAAATTTAGGGGTGACTGGTGCCGTGATAGGGTTACTACTTGTAATGCCGATGACCCAAGTTCAAGAATGATCTCTGACCATCTCAGGCCAGCGGTGGAGGCCGGGGGAGGATGGAGCATCTCAGCAGACTCTCACCCTGTGAGGAGGGAGGACTGCGTGTTCCATTGTGATACTGCCACCTGGATGACCAGAGGTGTCAGTGCAGTTGAGGACACCCGTGGTGAGAGAGGACTGCGTGTTCCATTGTGATACTGCCACCTGGATGACCAGAGGTGTCAGTGCAGTTGAGGACCCCCGTGGTGAGGGAGGACTGCGTGTTCCATTGTGATACTGCCACCTGGATGACCAGAGGTGTCAGTGCAGTTGAGGACACCCATGGTGAGGGAGGACTGCGTGTTCCATTGTGATACTGCCACCTGGATGACCAGAGGTGTCAGTGCAGTTGAGGACCCCCGTGGTGAGGGAGGACTGCGTGTTCCGTTGTGATACTGCCACCTGGATGACCAGAGGTGTCAGTGTAGTTGAGGACACCCGTGGTGAGGAGGACTACGTGTTCCATTGTGAATACTGCCACCTGGATGACCAGAGTGTCAGTGCAGTTGAGGACCCCGTGGTGAGGGAGGACTGCGTGTTCCGTTGTGATACTGCCACCTGGATGACCAGAGGTGTCAGTGCAGTTGAGGACACCCGTGGTGAGGGAGGACTGCGTGTTCCATTGTGATACTGCCACCTGGATGACCAGAAGTGTCAGTGCAGTTGAGGACCCCCGTGGTGAGGGAGGACTGCGTGTTCC
The DNA here is from genome assembly GCA_016271365.2 of Neoceratodus forsteri. Lineage (NCBI taxonomy): Eukaryota > Metazoa > Chordata > Ceratodontiformes > Ceratodontidae > Neoceratodus > Neoceratodus forsteri. Next base: position 1,413,998,189 of record CM057450.1, read on the forward strand.
GTTGTGATACTGCCACCTGGATGACCAGAGGTGTCAGTGCAGTTGAGGACACCCGTGGTGAGGGAGGACACCTCTTTACATTGCTGAGGTGGCACGCTCAGCGTGCACGTGCCTGTCATGACATCCATAGTGTTGCGTCCCATCGGCGGGGAGAAAACGGAGGTAAATACTTGGTACATACCTGAGTGATGTCGTCATCTGTGACACTCCTGAACCCCTGCACCTCTCCTGTGTACGCGTGCTCTCTACTTAGAAAATCTGAGAGATTGGCACTACTCTCTGCCCTGTTTGGGGGGAAATGGGTAGATGACCAAGTGGCCACAGGAATGAGGATGACGGGGCTGGGTGAGAGCCAAGGATTAGCTGGAGTTCTGGAGGAAAAACAGAAAGTAAAAAGAAAAAAAAAAAGCAGATTGGTCCCATTTAGCAACACAGCAGTGGTGACCTTTAGTAGTCCTTTCCAATTAGTAATCTGTTTTTGACCACTGTGTGCTGTCACACCATATATTGCAAACATGGCTCAAGATAAGAAGGCTGGTGACTGGCTATATGGCCAAAATATTATTTGGTAACTGTGGCATTGCAAAACCCAAACATAACCCGTAGCTAGAAATGTGAGTACAGTTACCTGGGAGCTGATTCTGCACCAGGTTATACTGTGTATATTACTGCATGGAATATGGTCCTGTAGCAAAGCGTGAACCAATCACGTGCCACTCCATGAAGTCCTGACTCCTTTTTGCAGCTGGGAACCTCTGAGAGGAGTACTACATTATAGGGGTATTGCATTACTCTGTAGGTGAAAACATTGACAAAGCACTGCCAGCCACTTCTCAGTAGGCAGGTTAGTGGTGATAACTGTAACCCCCACACACACACACAAAAAAAACATTCTGGTATAATACAGTTCATGACTGAGATTACATTATAATGTAAACTGACTGATGAAAATGTGATAAGAATTTTGGTTTAAATGTCATCCTTGTGCTTCCCACGCACATCAAACCTCATTAAAGTGACAGTGCTGCTTTGCTGAGGGGGGAGTCTGACCTTTAACATGTCCAATTTCATTTACTGTACTCGTGTGATCCTCCAGTTTATAGCATTTTCCAAAATAGGTGAAATAAAAGTTTCCCAAGGAAACCAGACATGGCCACTTCCGACCTTGTTTAGCTGTTTGCTGCTCTGCTGTTCCCTCAGTACCCACACACAACCTGCACATTGTCCACATCAGGTCAGTGGTGTGGCTCAGATGTGCCAGCTATCATGATGGCTTGGTATTGCCATAATGGGCCCTGGCAATAAAGCAGCAAAAAATATATAGTGCACACTAAGCAGTTAGAGGTAACTTTTTTTTTTGTTCGCTCTGAGAGATGGTCCTTGTTGTATCAACTGCAGACTGTCCCAGGTCCTTTTTGTAGATGGTCATATCATGCATATCTGGTATGCAGAACAGTCCTTCTCTACTGCGGAGAGGCTGCTGGTCTTTGCGGTGGAATTCCTGAGACTATGCTACTTTTATTTGGGAATAAGGGGTTATGTGATGGGCAGCCATACGCTAGCAGATTTATCAGTATGAGTGGCAAGTGAGCTTGGGGTTATCATGAGCGGAGCCATGAGTGGTTGAACCCCGAGTTCACTTGCCAAGACTGCTGATAAAATACGCTAGCGTATGACTGCCCATCACGTATCCATTTTATATAATAGGGGGTTGACCTGTTATTCTTTACTTTTTCATAGTTTTATTTAATGTGGTTTAGTATTTTACCTGTGTGTTGGGGTGTTTCTTTTTCTTCCTGTGTTGCTGCACTACTGTTATCAATGGGTTTTGTTCTGGTGTGTTATTGGTCTTTGCTGTCTTAGGTTACTTTTCAATCGGTTCGGTTTTGTAATTCTGTGATCGGTTCTTTATGTGGCTTTCTTATTTTTAGTTTGTTAACTTGGATGTGCTTTGTTATAATGGTTGTTTCGGGATGTGGGCGGGGTTGAGTTGTTCCAGGTTTCATTTAGTGCGTCGGGTCGGGTACAGTTCTAACATGCTTGTTTTTATGTTTGCCTGCGCGCTCAACACACAAGAAACATATTGAGGTAGTAGAGCATTGCAGAGGTGTGGCAGTGTTGTGGCCAGTACAGCAGATGCTGTAATGGGCACATCCCTCGGCCACCAATTAATGCTGATGCTGCTGATGACGGCAGTTTCAGAGCGAGCGCCGCACTTGAAAGAAATCTGCCGCTGCAATCAGGGGCAGTTTCCTCATTGCAGCAGCAGTCCCCCCTCCCTCCCAACCAGGCACACAGCAGGACAACAGATTTAAATGTTAGCTCCCTCTCACTGCTGCTGCCCGCCCTGTACCCTCTGTTCTTCATCACCTGCCGACATCCAGGTGCTCAATCCCTATGTCAGTATGTATCCCCCATTAATGTGGCACACTGGGAGCCCACGCCAGTGTGCCAAAAAATACTTATTTGATGTTTCCGACAGTGGGATGCCCACTCCCGGTGTTGGGTATACCGCCCCCCACCCTATGTTCTCAGCCGACCTCGGGGTGCCCAATCCCTGGGTTGGCATTGACCCCCATACTCTGGCACACTGGGAGCCCACCCCAGTGTGCCGAAATCCATTTTAATATTTCACCTGTAGAAGGAAAACAGTCCCACGACGTCTTTTGTTTTAAACCTGAAAAAAAAAAAAGTTCCCTCGTCATTCCCGCTGGCCCCCAACCCACACCCTACATCCCCCCACCCATGCTTAACTCCCGAAGTCGGATCAGTGATCTGTGGAACGGAACACGCCTGCACTCTTCAAAGACCAACTGAGAACTGAAGAATTGACTGTAAGCCCTATAATGGCAGTCAGTGGGGGTTTTCAACTTAGGTTGATAACTCAGCCGATTTTTAGAGTTCTGGTCCCATATTTTCAGCATGGGGTTCTTGGGCCCCCACCTTGTGAACACTGGCACTGGCACTGTCATTTCATTTCTTGGTCCCAAAAGTTGATTTTGCGATTGCTGTACAGAATCACCTTTTGGGACCAATTAACGAAACGACAGTGCCACTGTTCATGATGTGGGGACCCAAAAAGCCCTTGTTGCAAATTTGGTGAAAAAGCTCCAAAAAATGACTGCATTACGAGCGTCCATTGCGCAGTTTCTACGCATGCTCATAACTTCGTCAATTTTTAATATTTTCACTCCAAATTTCCAACATTGCCATTTTTACACCCCCTTTTAAACAGTGTAGCTTTCATTTTTTGCCTCTTCCCGAAATGTGTTTTTGCACCTGTGGCACAGTCGCTGTGCAAAATCAACTTTCGGGACAGATTAACGAAATCACAGTGCCACTGTTCATGAGGGGAGGCCCCAAAAAAGCCATGTTGAAAGTTTGGTGAAAACATTCTAAAAAATAACTGCATTACGAGTGTGCGTTGCACAGTTTCCACACACACTCGTAACTTCACCACTTTTTCATATTTTCACTCCATATTTTCAACATTGCTATTTCTTCACACCTCCTCATGAACAGTACAGCTGTCATTTTTCATAGCCTCTCGAACGCGCTTTGACCTTGCAACAATGGCACACTCGGCCAGCGAAATCACTCTCATGGATTCAGTAATGAAATGACACTGCCACCATTCACTGTTCATGAGGGGATCCCAAAAGCCCATGTTGAAAATTTGGAGCAAAATACTCAACAAACACCTGGGGCATTAGGGTTTCCAACCGTAATGTCCACCCTGTACAGACCGGACAGGCATCGGGGACTTGGGCTCATCGCCATAATGCTTACACCATTCCAACCCCACCCCCATCCTGCAGCCACTGACAAGCATCGGGGTGTGCCTTGGGGTCTTCGAACCTAACGTTCACCCCAGACCATAGACACACTCACTGTGCTCGGATCACTGCCAAGTTCTGGACCCAGTCTCTCTCCTCTTACTTCACCTCCGAACTGTCAGCCTCTTCTCTTCCAGCATACGCACTGAGGAACAACGATGCCAGGCTCCTGTCTGTCCCTCACATGTCCACCACCGCAGGCCAGACAGCTTTCAAATGCCATATGCCCACACTGTGGAACTCCCTCGTCATTGTTATCAGGCATACCTCCTCCACCCAGCACCTCAACACCCTCCTCAAAGCTCATTTCTCCTCCACCTGCACATGTGCCTAAGTATTGCTGTTCTGCGCTGGGCTAATGTTCCCCCAGAACATGTGTTGAGACCGTTGTATTTTGAAGTTATGTGTGTATGAATGTATATATTTTAACCATCTATTCTAAATGCCTTGCACTACTACCTGCTGCTGCACTGCATAGTCTATTGCATTGCATTTTGTTATTCTGTGCATAGTGTGTATATTATACCTCATATTCTGTATATTATACCTCATATTGTTGGACTGTACTCATTGTTGTGCTCCCCTCTCCCCAAGGACGCATCTGGAATCGAGCAGTAGTCTGCTCAGTATGCCTTCCTGGTGAAACTTTAAGATAAATAAATAAATTCCCCTATACTGCACCCATCTCAGCTTATTTTCTTATGGAATGGGGCGAGCTTAAGGGTCGAAGACCTCAAGGCACACTGCGACACCTGTCGGTGTCTGCAGAGTGGGGTGAGGTGGAATGGCGTGAGTGTTATGGCCAATGACCCAAATGCACACCCCCAACACCTGTCAGTCTCTGCAGGGTGGGGGATGTCATTACTTCAATACTTCACTGCCATTCTTATTATGCATCTCTCTAACTCCTGCACTTTCAATGCCAATACCAGCAAGCAAACATTCGGCATTGACAAATGCTTGTTGTATTTTGTAATACTTTTTATTAGTTTTTCTTGTTCTTTTTTGTGGGGGCAGTTGCTGGGTTCTTATTTAGCAAATAGTTTCTTTCTTTTCCTTGGTGTTATTGTGTTTGCTACCATGTGTTCTCGTGCGCTGCTTGGGATCGGGCACTATGTGAGGTAACTTGAGTTTATTTCTGGTGTTCCTGCATATATTTACTTTATGGTTCTTATGATTTAGGGGTGGTGTGTTTCATAGGGTGGGGGGGAGAGTGAATGTAGTTGGGCACCTTTTTCTCACTGACCTGTACACAGTTGTGATAACAGCCGCTACGTAATGACAGTTATGATAACCAGCTTATTTTTCTACTGTGTACACGTAATGAGGAGTGGTTCAGCTGCGAGTGATGATCGCAGTTTTTATCGAATGTCTTATAGGTCACCCCTGTTATATAATTTAAGGGCATGGGCAGATGACCCTTCCGATAACTTTGCAAACAGTCTCTTCCAGATAACAAAAACTCTGGAACTCAGACAGGCTATTACCTCGGCCATGCATGGCAGGAGTTGGAGATACACACTACACCTAGTTTTCTCAGCAGGACTCAGGACTGAAACAGGCACAGTGGCACCTGTTGTCTGGTTGGACCACTACACCATAGGGGTTAATCTCCGAGTCCTTATTAAAGGGAAGGTCCCGTTAACCATTTATTCAATTTAACTGCATGGTTTGCAGGCATGAATAATGACTGCCTCTGTTGCACCCCCTGCACCCTCCTAATTTCAGCAGGATTTAAATGTAAATAAAGGTACTTGAGTCTGGTCATGAGTTCTGCAATGGAGTCAAGCAGCTTTTCAGACCAGATTTGCATAAGGCATCCTGGAATTTTATGATGTTTTGGTGCTAAAGTCTGCAGTAGTTACACTGCATAAGTCAGTGCTGTTGCTGTCCTCTGCAGTCCCTATGTTCTTGTTGATGTAACTTTTCAAGACATCGTAAGTGCCCTGCTGTTTCCTGTAGTTTAAAGTGAATCTGAGTTAGAAAAAAAATGCTTTTAGAGAACACAGGGACTTCAAAAGACATGTAACAGAACTGAATGAGTATAACTTCCGCTGGCTTGTGCAGGTACGTATCAACTCCCATGATACCTTGCATGAGTGGGGTTATGACCTTTGCAATGCAAACAGATTTTTTATTTTTTTATTTTAGTCTTTGGTAACCAGGGTAAGGCCCACTAGGCACAAGTCCCTGTTTTCAGGGGCAACCTGGGAGCACTGGAGGATTAAGTGACATGCTCAGGGTCACACAATATGCAGTGGAGGTTGTGGGAATCAAACCCAGATCTGCTGGATGCACCAAGCTTGTTCACAGCTCTAACCTCTAAGCTATACTGCCAGCCCGCAATTTTACACCAGGGCAAAACAGAGTGAAGCAACCTCATTTATATTTAAAGGAGAAGTATTGTCAAAAATAATGCAGCGATTGCTGCAAAGTTTGGGGTGTCAGTACCCCGAAGTCCCCTCAACTGGCACTATAAAGGGCAGCATTTTTGTACCTTAACATTTGTAAATTTGCCACCTAGTGGGGGTGCAGCCAGCATTTTCAAACAGGGGGGCATGGAGCATCTGAGATCGCGTTGCAAACAATGCAATATGCTAACGCTCCACTGCCCCTTCCTGTATTGTGCCCTTATGTACAGAGATTTAATAATCTACCCATTTCCCATGCCCAGTGCTATTTTAACACAATTTGTCTAAAAAACTTGTATGCCAGTACTGCTTCTTTAACTTAAGATGAAATTAGGGTAATGCAATAGAGGGAATCATTGTTCATGATTGCAGACTGTGCAGGATTACAGAAAGCAGATTGCGGAGACTTTCCCTTTAAAGCAGTGCATGACACCAGTACAAAATGTTACCTGTACTTTTTTATTATGATTAGATTGCCCCTTATATCTTGACTTGAGTAATAACCCCCCATTTTGAGTCTGCTTTACCACTTTGTTTTTACATTTCGGATATTAAAAGGAGCACTCCTTTTACTAGGACTCGGTGCAGGGTTTTCATCAGTATTCTCAATGGCACCTGTTGCTTACTATCACTTTTGTTGGGACTAAAATGAACTAACATGCAGCAGACAGGTGCCCCCAGCCTGACCTTATGGGTCACTCGGTGTACAAAAAGCTGACAGTGCTGATGAAAACCTGGTCTGAGCCATTTTTTATTATTTCAAAAGTTTAAAAAAAGTGCTAAGTAGACTTAAAATGGGGTAAAGGGAATTATGCAAGACAGAAGATAAGGGGCAACCTGAAATGGAATAAAAAAAACTATAGATCAAAATTTTTACCATTATCATGCACTGCTGCTTTAAGTTGCCTTCAACAGTGGAGGTGATCCCATTCCTTTCTAAACTGAAGTTGAATCTAGAAATGTTTCTAGGCTTGTTGGACACCTCAGGTGTGGTAGTGACATCCTCCAGGGGGTCCACAGCCATGGTCAATACCTGTTATAGGGCACAGTTAACAGTCTGTAACTTACTAACACTAGTCCCTATTGCTCTGTGACCTTGCACCGAAGTGATCCTCCTTGGAAGTCTGGTAGCTGGAAGTCCAAGGTTGCTCATTAGAAAGCAGGTGGAGGAAATTTAAAGGAGGTGCTGACAGACTTGTTCTGGTGGCTCATTTAACTTGATACTAGGTGGCTAGGAAGTCGTGGCTAAATTTAGCTCCAGCAATATTGCTGTGGAGAACTGACCTTCACCACTTTTCCACACTGTGGACAGATTTTTTTTCACACTCAGCCTGTTCTGATGAGGGAGATTGCCACCTGGAAGAATTGGGAGCAGTTGAATCTATTCTTCAGTGACAAGGTAGTTGGCATCCAGACCATATTCCTCTTCCCATTGAGACATGAGCTACAGAAGGACAGGAGTGAGACAGTATTATACTCCGAAATGATGGAACGAGTTCAGCCAGTTGGTTGTACAGGATGCTTCCAGAGCAGTGCAGCACCACGACTGAGACTGGCTCCTGCTCCGATCCAGCTTGTAAAGGCTGGTGTGGAAGTTCTGGCAACTGTCATGACAGTTTTTTTTAATGCTTCCTTTACAGAGAGATGCCTCCCTGCCACCCTGAAGAAGGCAGTAGTGAGGCCTCCACTTAAGAAGTATTCATTAGATCCTAATGATTCTGTCAATGACAGGCAAATTTTCAGCCTGCCATTTTTGATGAAGGTTGTGGAAAAAGTGATAGCGCATAAGCTTGCTAATCACCTAGAAAGAAATAACATCTTTGAGCCTTTCAAGTCTGGTTGCTGGAGATGTTACCTGAAATTGCTGTGGTTAAAGTTTGTAATTATCTCCTCACAAAATATATGGGGGGTGTTTTTATTTCCATTCTCCTAGGTCTGTGATCACTGTAGACCATGGGGTAGTGTTTGAGAGACTCTGGGAATACGTGCGGATTTCTGGTTCCATTTAAACCAGTTCAAGTTACTGCTGGAAGAGCAGGTGCAATTGGTGGTAATAGATCCATTCATGTTGCATTTAGTAACACCAGATTGTGGCGTACTCAAGGGGACAGTCATCTCCCCAGTGTTGTCTGCCATTAGTCTGGTGGCTCCGGGAGATCATTAGGAGATACAGTGTGGGGTTTGATTGCTACGTTGCTGATACCCAGCTGTATTTATGTTATGCACCTAGTCAGGGTAGTGCCATGCTGTTACTGAAATGTCTGCAGAGATTAAGAACTGTATAGCCTCTAAATGGCTAATGCTTAATCCTGGCAAAGTGGGCTCTGACTTCCAGGTGTTCTCACTGAAATGCAGCTTTAAACCCCTCATTCTTGACAGGGTCTAACTTGAGGCTGGAAAGGCTGTTCTTAGTCTGGGCATAGTTCTTGATGAAAGGTTTCCCTGGATTCACCAGTGACAGCTGTCCTCAAGAACTACCTTTTCCATCTGCAGAATGTAGCCAGTCTGCACCCTTTCTTGAATGCTGGTGATCTGAAGACCCTGTTTACAGGTATTTGTCTCTTCCTATAAAGCAGAGGATTGACTGTAAGGTACTTTTAATAACCTACAAAGTCATAAACCGACTGGATCTTTTCCTCCCTCTGTAAGCTCCTGACACCCTACCAGTCCACCAGAGATTTTCGCTCTGTAGACCAACATTTTTCAAATGCAGCCACCTGGGCCGCATGTAGCCACCAGGAGGCTTTTATATGGATACAGAGCTGCTGCGTGAAAGACCTGCTTTGCCTGCCCCAACATGTACAAAATGCAGCATGGGCAGCATGTTTTTTTTTTTTAAATGCCAGCAGCATGTGTGCGAGCATCTTGATAATGGTGATTTTGTTTGGAGGAGGGCCAGGTGTTTGAACCTTAGGGGTATGAAATTACAGAGTTAGCTGCTTGGTGGTGAGGCATGCAAACATGGTTTGCGCTGGGTGTTGGAGATGAAATTATAGTGGTAGGTGCTTGGAGATGAGACATGCAAGCATGGTTTGTGCTGGGTGTTGGATATGAAATTACAAAGTTAGCTACTTGGTGGTGAGGCATGCAAACATGGTTTGCGCTGGGTGTTGGATATGAAATTATAGTGGTAGGTGCTTGGAGATGAGACATGCAAGCATGGTTTGCGCTGGGTGTTGGATATGAAATTACAGAGTTAGCTACTTGGTGGTGAGGCATGCAAGCATGGTTTGTGCTAGGTGTTGGATATGAAATGACAGTGTTAGGTGCTTGGTGGTGAGGCATGGTTTGCACTGGATGTTGGATATGAAATTAGTGTTAGATGCTTGGTGGTGAGGTATGGTTTTCGCTGGGTGTTGGATATGAAATTACAGAGTTAGCTGCTTGGTGGTGAGGCATGCAAGCATGGTTTGCGCTGGGTGTTGGATATGAAATTACAGAGTTAGCTGCTTGGTGGTGAGGCATGGTTTGCGCTGGGTGTTGGATATGAAATTAAAGTGTTAGGTGCTTGGTGGTGAGGCATGGTTTGCGCTGGGTGTTGGATATGAAATGACAGTGTTAGGTGCTTGGTGGTGAGGCATGGTTTGCACTGGGTGTTGGATATGAAATTAAAGTGTTAGGTGCTTGGTGGTGAGGCATGGTTTTCGCTGGGTGTTGGATATGAAATGACAGTGTTAGGTGCTTGGTGGTGAGGCATGGTTTGCGCTGGGTGTTGGATATGAAATTACAGAGTTACTATAGCTGCTTGGTGGTGAGGCATGCAAGCATGGTTTGCGCTGGGTGTTGGATATGAAATGACAGTGTTAGGTGCTTGGTGGTGAGGTATGGTTTGCACTGGGTGTTGGATATGAAATTACAGAGTTAGCTGCTTGGTGGTGAGGCATGCAAGCATGGTTTGCACTGGGCGTTGGATATGAAATGACAGTGTTAAATGCTTGGTGGTGAGGCATGGTTTGCGCTGGGTGTTGGATATGAAATGACAGTGTTAGGTGCTTGGTGGTGAGGCATGGTTTGTGCTGGATGTTGGCTATGACATGATATGACAGTGTTAGGTGCTTGGTGGTGAGGCACGGTTTGCGCTGGGTGTTGGATTTGAAATGACAGTGTTAGGTACTTGGTGGTGAGGCACGGTTTGTGCTAGGTGTTGGATATGAAATGACAGTGTTAAATGCTTGGTGGTGAGGCATGGTTTGCGCTGGGTGTTGGATATGAAATTAGTGTTAGGTGCTTGGTGGTGAGGCATGGTTTGTGCTGGATGTTGGCTATGACATGATATGACAGTGTTAGGTGCTTGGTGGTGAGGCACGGTTTGCGCTGGGTGTTGGATTTGAAATGACAGTGTTAGGTACTTGGTGGTGAGGCACGGTTTGTGCTAGGTGTTGGATATGAAATGACAGTGTTAGGTGCTTGGTGGTGAGGCATGGGTTGCGCTGGGTGCTGGATATGAAATGACAGTGTTAGGTGCTTGGTGGTGAGGCATGGTTTGCGCTGGGTGTGAGTCAGGCATGTGAGCGGCATATTATGCTGCTTGTTTGTGGGAGTGAGGACGTGGTACATGTTGTTCTTTGTTTTGTGCACTCTGTGTGTAGTGGGAGCAGGGGGACTGCGGGTCCCCCGATAGGGTGTTTGAAGCACTATCAGGCCCACCCCAAAGCAGCATGTACTAGATGATTCTGTGCATGAATTTTGTCTGGTGGCTTGCACCACATGCTTCATTGTGGGAGTCTGGTCCAGGGTTGAGGATAGCATGCAGTATGACGAGCAGTAATTTAGAACTGTGCATCACTGGGTGGGAAGCTGCAGGACATTGCTTGGGTGTTTGAATCTGTCAGGCTGTCTCCTCAGCAGCATTCACCAGAGGCTTATTGGTTGAGTGTTTGAATCTCGGTCAGGCCATCTCCTCAGCAGCATTCATCAAAGGCTTTTGTGCCTGGGTTTGGTCTGATGGTGTTTGCCAAAGACTACCATGGACAAGTTTGGTTTAGGGCAAAATGGTGGCTCTATCATCAGGAAGGAGCAATTTGCATGGTTCACTCAGCAGTCTTAAGAGATTGTGGACATGTGGGTTTCAGCATAATTAATGTTACCAGCTTCCAGGAATGATCCTCAGTCTGGGTGTGTGTGACATGGGGAGGAGACATTGAAGGCAACTGGCAAGTGTTTGTGCTGTGTTTTGGGGGAGGGGTCAATGAGATAATTGTAATGACTGTATTTTTCAAAACTAATTCAAGTGTGGAGGGGATAGACTTTTCTGATACTGACATGGCTGACAGAATTTGTTTTTTTAAAGATTAGAGGAGGCATAGATATGTGGCTGCACTGTATCCTGGCTTCCAGAAGTCCATATCCATTTATTGTTGCTCAGTAGACTCACAAGCCATGAATCCTTTTAGCCAATTAGGATGCAATACATTCCTTACCAATTTTATAAATTTTCTTGAGGAACAACTGCTTTATAGTGTATAGTGGAGTAGTGTTCTGCATAGGATTCCATCCCTTTCAAAATGCTGTTCTACCCTACTTTGGTAGAACAGCATTGTAGAACCTCTAGAGACTGCATGAGTCAGTTTCATTTTGAAAGCAAAAGAACTCACAAAACACATTTTTCACACAGTACTATACACTATAAAAATACAGGATGAGCAACTCTATGCACAGCCAGTGTGTTTTGCCACCTCGGGGTTCTGATTCCCATGGACCTTTCGAGCTTTGCTGTCGAGGTCAGGGGGAATCAGAATCCCTCTGTGGCAGAACACACTGGTTCTGCATAGCTGCCCATCCAGTATTCTCTGTATGTAGTGCACGTGTGGTGTGGTGGTGGTGGTGGTGATGGGAGTGGGGGTCAGCTCATCCCAGCGAGAGTAAAGGGCACACAACTTTCCTCTGATAGCAGGAGCTTTTTAACTTTTTATTTTTGAATTGCTCAATACAGTGCGTAAATGATACACCGGGGGTATATCCATACTGCATATATTGCATAATACAGCAAACAACGTATTTTACACATTGTTCCTTACCCAAAGGTAATCGGAGTCTGTGCAATATTGACTTAGTCATAAAAAGGGGTGGGGAGACAGTATACTAGATATCTACTTTTTGTAGTGGAAAATCCCACTAATAATTAATTCACAGCAAGCCACACGCAAAAATATCAGTAGTACAAACTCTGTTTAGACTGAAGTATATGTATTCCCCCTCCTTCCCTTAAAGGGACACTGTCAGCTTTCCCTCAACGTTTTCAAGCAAGTCTCAGCAGTTTGCCTCTTGGCACACAATGAGTCTAGAGTATTACTGTGCATCTAAAAAATTATATTTTTAACCTGATTTTCCATTTTGTAAAAAAAGTAGTTGCCAGAGCAGTCAGCGTTTAAATCACCCACCAACCGGAAGTAAAGTAATGCTGAGAATGCGCATCTGCCCGAGAGCGCAGTCATGAAGTGCCACTTTTACCATACACATTGTAAAAAAAAAAGTTTGCTTCATTAGATCCTCTTATTTGCAATCCATATAGCTATCTTACAGCATGAAAAACTGCACTGATGCTGCTTCATACGTTAAGCGACCGAAATCCGCACATCGCATAATAGTTGTTGGGCTAGATCCCACACATGCGCAAAAGTAGGGACGGTCTTCTCCATGGCAGGATTTTGGGTTGATTTTAAAACATATGACAGCGCTTTCAGTGCTCAATTTCATGAAAGATAACTATCTGAATGCAAATAAGAGATCTAGTAATGAATGTGTTTTACGATGTGTATGGTAAAAGTGGCACTTCGTGACTGTGCTCTCAGGCAGACGCGCATTCTCAGCATCACTTTACTTCCGGTTGGTGGGTGATTTATACGCGGACTGCTCTGGCAACTACTTTTTTATAAAATGGAAAATCAGGCAAAAAATATGTAATTTTTTAGATGCATAGTAATACTCTAGACTCATTGTGGGACAAGAGTGTGACAAGAGGCAAATTGCTGAGACCTGCTTGAAAACTTTGAGGGAAAGCTGACAGTGTCCCTTTAACTGTATACTTTATTACAATGTATTGCATAATACTGAATTACAATGTATTCTACTGTATGTAAGCTTGGATATACTCTCCTGAGTCACATGAAAATAGGCATTGAATGCCTAGTGTGCTTACCTGGTCAAGAAAAACGAAATACATAAATATATATACTGCCGAAATCCCCCTTAACAAACATAAAGCAGTTTATTTAAATTAAAGAGCAGCTTCCTTCTCACCATTATACCCTCTGTTTTGGGAATAAAAGAAAAGAAACATTATTCCTGAACAGCAATGTTGTCTGTGGAAAAGAAACCGGCAATTTCTGTAATGGATTAATTAAACATGATTAAGCTATCTGGTGCACATTTCTGCTCCCTACATAGCCTCTCCATCCATGCCGCTAATAAAACAGTACTAATAAAATAAACCCAAAACAAAGATAACATTTTAACAATCAAAATGTCTAAACGATGCAGGCAAACGTCAGAATAGATATTGTAGTATTATTAGTGTGGTGTTTTTTAAAGTCCAGCTTTATGGCAAGGATTACATACTACAGAAGCCTTCCATCCTTAGTATTGTAAGAAAAGTCAGTAATGAAAATTCACTCGTCCTTGTGAATAATGAAAAATGATAAGAGAAAGGCCTCTCTTTCGGGGCAGATGAAAATGCAGTAGGGAATGTCAGTGGCAGCAGATATCGACAACCACAGTGAGATTGCCGGGACGTAATCCCATACAAGCAGTACACCACAATTCAATCACTCTGATGCAGGATTGAGAAACATTTTCAGGTGTGCTTGTGTGTTCTTCACTTTCCTTGGCGGTTCCGTGCTTAGGGACAGGAATGTCAGACAGAGTCCAATTCAAATTATTTTTCATCAGAAGAGGTAGACGATTCTTTACGGTTTTTGAGACATCTTCATTTAAAAAAAAAAAATCTAAGCGTTGGTCCTGGTTTAAAAAAAAAAAAAAAAAATGCATACTTGGTTGATTGTCAAAATAAATAAACGGTATCAGATCACCTAATTTGTGCATCTTGTTATACAAGGACCAATACGGCAACAAACATTTTTTTTGGTTGATTGTAAAATTATTCTGGCTTTACATGGGTATATCAAGGAAAAGTACCCCCAATTTGTTGCACATCAGCTCGGTGTTGTATAAAACAGCTTCTTCTTGCCTGTCTGAGGGTTTACGTCTGGATAAATATATACTTTAGATTCATGAAAAGACAAAGCACTTTTCAACCTTACTTGTTTAACAATGTACTCATGATCAGTCTAGCATAAATTGTGCCACTACAGTTGCTGGTTTAACTGGAGTGCTAGCTGAAGACACCTGATTTTTAAAGTGAATGGGGAGTCTAAAAAAAAAACAGAGGCATTGTTTTTGTATTGCAATTATGGTGTGTTGAAAAAGATGATTTTACAGTGTCCCACTTAACTTTTCTTGAGTTTTCAAGGTTTGGAAGACCAGCAATACGGAGGTTATTTTTCTGTGTTCTCCAGATTCTCTCTTTTTTTTTTTTTCTTGTTGATTGAGCAATATTGTCCTAGAGCATAGCATTAACCAGAGCAGCTGTAGAGTCCAATCTTACTTCTGTAGCTGCTTGTTGTTTTCTCCAAGTTTCCAGTGCTGCTTCTTCGGCAGTACAGAACTCCACGCTCTCACATTTCAGCACCAGAGCATCCAATTTTTTGTCAAATGTTTGGATTACGTGCAACAGAGCCTGGTAACTTTTATTGACCTCAACAAAGGAGCACAATTCAGGAGGAGGACATGTCCCCTTAGGGTTTCGGGAACCTGCAGCAGTGGAAGTCCTAGCATTCAGATTTTCCGGTCTGGAGCTCCTAACCTCATTCACAGCTGACAGACTGTTCCCAGGGCTACCTGAGACTGTATTGGATAGGAATCGATTCATCAGTCTGATCCTGTCTCTCATATCCGGGTTTATCACTTTGGATGAAGCAGGGGAAGAGCTCAACACTTTTCTTTTCTGATTTCTTTCCCTCTTCTGTAAATGCTTCCTTCCTTTTTTTGACAGCTTCTCCAACTCTGGCATGAGAGGATCCATTACAGATATTTTTAAAGTAAAATGAGTGACTGAAAACTTCACTTATAAAGGTTTGTCTCCGAGCACAGCAGGAATGCAGCTACCTGCTGTCAGCCGTGTTGCCTCCCCCAGATACCAGGAACTTAAATTAAGTATTACAGCGTTCCTCTCCACAGGCAGTAGGATGCATTATGAGAAAGAACTTTAAGCTTGAGAACCACTGCTATAGACTTTGGGATGCTAGCTGTCCACCCTGTGGCCCAAAGTTTCCGACCCAGTTCTCTTGAATTCCCAAACAGCAGCACTCCAGTGAAGTCCCTTAGCACATGTAGATATCTTGGCTGATGCTGACTGTTTGGGCAAGCTTATCCAGACCAGTATGTATAGCCTATTTTGGGCATGTTTTTTTTTTTTTTTAATTATATTTTAGTAATTTTGCTTCTTAACAGTGCATTGTAATATCTTGTAAGCAGATACATCATTAGCATTACGGTACAGCATTCTTACAAAAACGTAACATTTATATCTTTGCCTTTGTTACTTCATGGTGGGGGGGACTATTATATAAGTTTCCCTGAAATAGCTACATGCCTCCATGAGCAAGGTCTAATTCACAACAAGAAATGAATTACTACTTGCCCCTCTAAGCTGGTTAACCGACCTCTTAAACGAACTCAACCCAGATTATAATGCACTTCAGTAGAACATCTGAATTGAATTAATAAGGGCAACAGGCCCACTGTAACCATGAAACATGCACAGTTTATGCAGTGAACTGTAAAAAGTAGTTAGCGATGCTTAATTAAAATTTGAAAAAAGGAAAATGCTTAAAAGAATTATCAAAGCATCTATCAATACTCTCAACCAGTTGGTACTTTCTGGTCCATAGAACTGTTAATGTTAGATCCAGGGCTTCAGATAATTTTTTTTTTTTTTTTTTGGTGGAAGTCAAATACTTCCATGGGTTGAAATTTGGAAGCCAATTCAGTTTTACTGGAGTCAAAATACTTCCAGCTGTCAGTTTTTAGAAGTCAAAATAATTCCAGTCAACAAATTTTAGAAGTCGAAATACTCCAAGTCCTATAGTTTTTGAAGTCATAGGCATTCTGAATACTTCACTGTAACGTCATCCACAGTACATCCACAGAAATGCATTTCTGAATGAGTCTAGGAAAGGAAAATGTGCACAGTAAATCAGTTACTTACAGTACGTTTATTTTTTTTTTTAACTCTGTTTATGCCCCCTCATTCTCTGGCCCTAGACCTCTTTCCAGCGTGGACGCTAGGCGCCGGCCTTTTCCCACTCTGCCAAGGTCCTCCAACCAGACCTCCATCCCGGGAGTGTTCTTTACCCCTCATTCCAACCTGACCCCCCCCCCCCAGCTCTTGAGTCCCCCCCGAGGTGGGACCGCCACTCCTGTGCGCTCTAGATACAATCAAGTGGCTGGAGGGTGAAGGCCAGAGGCTGGTCGAAAGGGCCTGGCATTGAGCATGGGTGCTGTGCCATGGGTCCCACCTTGGCCTGTCTGGGTGCCAGGGTTTTTTCCACTCCCCCCCCCCCCGAGTTGCGGGCATGCAGTGGAACACAACGTGTGGCGGGTGCCCACCCGCACTCAGAGCATCCTGCCACACCTCTCCCCACCTACGTGTCTCCTTGGCTGCAGAGCCCCCAGTCTCCACTGGAAGCCACTAAACCCTCAGAGCCCACAACCCACCCTCTCCAGGAGAGGAGAGCAGTTCGCTGGATGCTCTGTCCTCTCCTGCCCTGACCGACCCACGACTACTCCTCGTGTCTGCTCCCAAATATGAGTTGCCAGCGTGGGGTGAGGCAAGGTGATACCTCAGCCCTCAGTGCCACCGGGCTGGCCACAGTATGTCTGTTTCATGAATTGTTCTTGCAGTTCCGAGTAACCTCCATCAATTTTGTATTAAGTTGCTTGCAGTCAGATGTCTGCTACATTCAAAGTCTGGTGATCATACACTATCATTAACACACAGATCTCACCTTCCTATTGAAGCTGACAGATGTTTTGATATCAGATCTCATTTGTTGTATCATTATACACTGATGGTGGCAAGCAAGCTACAATGTAATTATGCAACCAGCACATCAGGTCAAACAAACTCAGTTCTGTTTTTGTTTGTTGCTCGTGCTTAATTAACAGCATGTTGTGGAGTATCACCACCCACTTAAATGGGAAATTCACCACAAAAGGGACTGTTCACCACCAGTTTAAGGCACCAATATGGTCAGGACCCCATGTCTGGCACCCGCACCACCGAATGCCGTGGCCAGCTCCTGTGACGTGCCTGCCCCCACCAACATGGTTAGCTCCCCACACATATGCCGTGTCCCTTCCACTGCCAACATGGCCAGCTCCTTACACACACACCCGGCTTCTCCTACAGTAGCCACCATCCCCCACTAAGATGCACACAGCCTGCTCCCCAAACCCACACACAGTCCACTCCATCCTCATTCCTCAAAGCCAACTCACCTAAACAGTCAGGTCCTATGCACCACACGCCCCACACACACACATTCCCATATGTGGGGCCGCCTAAGATCACAAGGGCCTCCCTGGACACACAAGCCATCTTGCAGCCTTTCAACCTGTTGTGCCCCCAAACACACACAAATATATAAACATATTCCCAAAGTACAGCCAAGTATGGCATGCTTTGGTAATATTTTGTAAGCCAAAAATAAGCTTTCACCACCTTTAAGGCACCAACATGGTCAGGTCCCCATGTCTAGCACCCTCATCCCCAAATGCTATGGCCATCTCCAGCAACATGCCTACCTCCACCGACATGGTCAGCTCTCAACACATATGCCTGATCCCTTCCACTGCCAACATAGCAAGTCCCCCACACATACACCTGGCTTCTCCTACAATAGCCACTATCCCCCACCAAGATACACACAGCCTGCTCCCCAAACCCATGCATAGACCACTCACCCTACCATAATAAACACACACACACACACTCACTCACTCACTCACTCACTCTCTCTCTCTCTCTCTCTCTCTCTCTCTCTCTCTCTCTCAAAGAATATGGCTAATGAGTCCCCCTTCCTCAAAGTATCCTGTTTCCCCCCCCAAATTACCACAGCCAGCCCCCTCAGCCAGTGCAGCAACATAAAAGTGCCCTGAACAACAATACGCCAGTCTACCCCCCCCAGTCACCCCACACCCAAGTGAACACAGCCCTGGCACCAACACTGCTAACCCCACCCAAGTAAACACAGCCAACCCAGGAACCAACACTAGTAGTGCAGCATCCCCAGCAAATCCAAGTGAACACTGATGGACCCAGCACCTACACGGCCAGTCACCCCACCCAAGCAAATAGCCCACCTCATACCAACACTGCCAACCCCCTTGCACTACCCAAGTGAATGCCAATGCCGTTGGCACCAGCACATCTAGTCCCCCCCCCCAGCAAACTTGGCCAGCCTCGACACTAACGTGCAAGCCCCTACCCCACCCAAGCAAACCTGCCCAGCTCTTGTACCCACAACCACAACACAGACCATCCCTAGATTGGGAGGAAGCAAGTCATTTTTCATTATTCTTTGGTAACCAGGTAAGGCCTGCTAGACACAAGTGCCTGTTTTCAGGGGTGAGCTGGGAGCACTGGGGAGATTATGTGACTTGCTCAGAGTTGCACAGTATGCAAATGGAGGTTGTGGGAATCAAACCCAGATCTGCTGGATGTACCAAGTTCATTGTCAGGCCAGCTTGTTACTCTAACCTCTAGGCTATACAGTGCCAGGCCAACCCAGTTATACAACTGCTGCTTCCCTGTCTTATCCATGCCAGATATAGGCAGCTCTTGTCAGCGGGCTTCTCGTTAGTCAAGATTGGATCATAGTGTTGAACTGTTTGAACAAGTTTGAATAAAATAGAAATGGCCCACACCAGTTTATAAAGTGGGTAATTTATTAAAGTAACTAAGTTCTGTAATGAATCTGAATTTTACATGACACCTCAGTTAAAAAGATCTGCAGAAGTCTGCTCAAGTTTAAAAGTAACCTACTATTGCAGTTTATTAGGGGATTTAAATCTATTCAAAGGGTATGCTATGTCTTAGGTTTGATGTTGGATCTCCCCTGCTCTTGGCAGTAATAGTCTATCTTGGTGTATATCTTAGCTAAAGTACCAGATGTTGATAACCCCCACATGCTGTAACATGATCAGAAGTCAACACTAACTGTAATAATGATGTGTACAATATGCCTATGTAATTGCCTGCTGAAATGACTTGTATCAATTGAAGTTATAATCAATAAATATAAGTTTAAAAAAACAGGCTTCTCATATCTCATACACACACTGGTCCACCAGCACAGAGTCATGTCAAGGCTGGCTGTAAATCTTTCAGCTCTTTGAGCTGGAGACTGCCACAGAACAGAGATAAAACATACTCCTCCATGCTGAAGCTGATTGCCAGGGTGCAACTAATTTTAGTTCAATTTAACCCCTTCACATCACACCTGAATAGTATAGAAGTCAATGCAAATTGAGTTTCAAAAGTGTGTCTTTGTTAGGTGAGAGGCTAAATTTAAAAAAAAAAAAGTCCATAGTAGAAAAAAAAACAGACGTCCGCCCTCAACAGGGTTCTCATGCAAGGCCATCAGTTACTCCGAGCTGTCTGTTTCTGGTCTTGCACACTTTTCTTTATATAAATCCACTTATCTGAAGCTCTGATTAGATAATTAATAACGTTGAGGACTGATGGTGATATTAAGACTAGGTGTAAAACTTGCAGTAAAAAAGTTCAGACTTTTGCCATTCGTTAAACATTTCACCCATGCACAGCGATGCTTATAGTAATTCAGTAATCTTACCACTTAGTTCGTTACTGAAAAAAGGATGGGAATACACCTTAGCCCGATGTCCCGAAAAGTTTACAAACAAAACCGTCAACTTGTGGCTGTTCTGAGTGGGGGGGGGACATGCAGTGACCATTACCAACAGGCATTTTGCAAGCATGACGTAGAGCTCTTTTCATCCTCCTCTTAGCTCCATGTTACACTGCTATACACACTAAGACCAAAATAAGTTCAAGTCACAGAAAAAGGGGTTGCTCCTGAAAGAACTTCCAATTGTTCATTGTCTTCTCACGTAGACTCTCAGATCAGCAGAACCATAGTTAAGGCAGTATCTCTAAGACTCCTCATCCACAGCAGAGTCCAGTTCTCTCCCATGATGAGTGAAGTCATTCTTAGTTTTCTGGAGGAGGCACCCGACCTCCACTGGGTCTGTAAATTGGTATGTCTTTGCTCCATAGGTGATTTTAAGGCTCACTAGCAATAACGTAATGTGTTGGACCCCCAGCCACATCAACTCCACCCGCATGCCATCAGAACTTTTCCAGCATTGCCTCATGGCGAAGCTGAGGTCGGGGAATACATGGATTGTGGTGTCCTGCCATTGGAGAGCTCCCTACTGCTTCACGTCCTTCAGAATTGCATCTCACACACACACACACACACACACACACAGAGCCCAACACTGCCAGCATCACGTGGGAGCTTGGAGAGCCATATGCTGAGGTGCCACGTCGACCACGTGGCGTCACTCTGTAGGCCCACTGCATTGAAATCAGGCCCACCAACAGGAACATTTCTTGGACCCAGCTATAAAGAAAGTCAATGGGCAATTTGCCTTCAACATTTCCTGGTAGGTCCAAGATTCTTACATTGATAACCCTCTCCTCCCTTGTCAAGGTTTTCAAGATGGTGCAGTTGCGCCACATTTTCTTTGATTAGGCCTGCCAATGTGGTCAGTGCCTTGTTTGCTGTTCTGATGTTAGCTTTTACCTCTGTCTCATTCCCAAGACTTTGCCATCTAGATGTTTCATTTGTCTTAGAAAAGTCCTCCATTCTTTTATCAAGGCTCTGAATTGCTTTCAGCAGAGCTGTGTTAGTATGCTGCATGGAGTCGATTATGGTGCGGTGCTGGGTGTCTGCTCGCTCAAGCCTGCCTTCACCTCTTTTGGTTTCGCACCATCCTCAGTCAGAGGCATCTTGCTGCCTTAAACCATCTAGTACCAGTTAGTGGAAAATACACAAATGTGGTATCAAAAATGCTCAGCACTGTTCATTTTGTCTGAATGTAACTAAATGTGGAGTGTTCCACAGCTTTAAATTGTATTTTTTTATAATTATTCTTTTCCGGCTCAGCGTTCTCTTTCAGTGCTACCTCTCAGCTTGCTGGCTAGCTCTGCCCCTCATTATGGTCTTGTTTTTACCATCTAGTCAGTTTCTGTATAACAAAATAAAAATTTTAGGTGGTTTCTCTGTACTGTTTTATGTATATGTCTGATGTATTATCGTGTGCTACCTTTTTTGTTTAAATTATGCACTGTAAAGCACTTTGAGCCTTAAGAAAATCTATAAGTAAATAAACAAACCTCTGTACTCATTAAAACATGTAAAAACCACCAAATGGTAAACATTTGAGCTTTTCCTGTCGATGACCTGAGGTCAAATCCTGCTGTCACCGTGACATGGGATACAATGACATCCTATATTCAGTCCTGTTCCAGTAAGTGTTATTCAGAGTGTGTAGGTGGGGTAGATCCCAGCCCACTTGTGATTTGACCAGCAGTTATTTATATATTTTTTTAACTTGGAAAGGCACATTGAGCTGCGATTGCCCTGCTTCAGGTGCATCGGGGTACATATAAAGATGGGCAAAGTGCTGAAACTGTGCTAAGCTGAGAACTATGCAGAATGCGACACACTTTGCATAGCACTAAGGATAGTTTCAAAAAACAAAGTCAACACTTGGCTGTGCGGGTCAGCATACAAAGTGCCTCGTGGAACAAAGTCGATCCTTTGTATGGGAAAAAATACGTGAAGTGGCACGTCAGTGGTAAAGTGGCACTTTGTGTACTTACAAAAAAAAAAGTCTTACCTGATCCCACCCTCCTCTCCCAAGCCCCCTTTCCCCAGCACATATAGATTGTCTACCCCTTCTCCCATTAGTCAGTGTAAAAATGTAAGTAAGCTTAAGCTGGTAAGCCCGAGTCCTCAAAATCATCACCTTCCCACCACCCAGTAGCACCCATCCCACCCTCCTCCCATCCCAGCCACTAAACATAGGTTTCCCCTCATGGCACCCACTTCCAGTCAATAAATAAACTCCTGAATTGAGAGAGACTGGCCCAGCCCTCCTCTCACCACTGTGACCAGCCGCCTTCTGAATGAATGAAAGATAGCATGACGAAATACTCTGACGGCAGCTGGTTGAGTTAGTGAGAGTAGGACTGTGCCAGTCAGCCCTCCTCTCACCGCTGCGACCAGCCACCTTCTGAATGAATGAAAGACAGCATACTGAAACACTTTGACGGCAGCTGGTTGAGTTAGTGAGAGTAGGACTGTGCCAGTCAGCCCTCTTCTCACCACTGCGACCAGCGGCCTTCTGAATGAATGAAAGATAGCATGCTGAAATACTCTGACAGCAGCTGGTTGAGTCAGTGAGAGGAGGACTGTGCCAGCTGCATCAGTTTAGGGGTTTATTTACTGAAAGTGAGCGCCATGGGGAGGGAGTGTGGGGGGGTAAGGTGCTAGTAGGCTGGGGGAGGGGGTACCTGGGTGTGTCAGGGGGTAAGTAGGAGGGTGAAATGGGTGTTGCAGAAGTGGGAGGGTGAAGGGAGTGATTTCAAGGACTAGCATTTAGTGGCCTTTCTGTTTTTATATTGGTTGTGGAGATGGGGAGTTTTTATTGTGGATAGAGGAAGCAGGGGAAGTCAGGTGCTAAAAGAGCAGGAAAAGTCAAACTTCTTTTAATGAAAAACCTTTTTCATTCTTTGTTTTTTAAAAAGGGACTTCATGCTAGCCCTAAGAGTAAATTGCTTTTAAAGTTCCAGTACCATGGAAAGTTGTGCATAGTGTGAAGTTTGCCACTTTGCCATTTACCGGCAATGTAAAACTTTGGCAACATATCTAGTTTCATGGACCTCTTATTTGCCCAGGACATGAGGGGAAATCCCAGTCTCTTACAGTAAGTGCCATGGGATCTTTAACGTCCATCTGGACAGCCACCAAAGATGGGCAGGAGTGACCTTTGTTGAATGCCTCATCTGAAGCACTGCACCTCAGCAGTGCAGTACTAGTACACCCCCTAGTGCAACAGCCCTACAGTGTCAGTATTATGAGTCTAATTAAATATTCATGAGTCTAGCGAGGCTCATGATTAGCCACTGGATCGGTCGTTAACATCTAAGAAATGACAGATCCAGTTGCCAGTTGACACTGTGCTACATGCATGGCTCGTGGCACACAGCTTAAAACTGAAAAGTAAGTTTTAAAAAACTGTTAACTCGAAAGTTATTTATCACAATAACAACCTCGAAGCCAGTCATTTCCTTGGATTAACGACGGGCTGGAGGGAGGTGGCCCTCAGCTTGGCCTCAGGGCCCCCCCCCCCCCAAAAAAAAACCTGGTTGTTAATCTCTCAGAAATGACTGGCTTCTTGGTTATTATTGCTTTATTATTGCTTAATTAGCTGAAGTTTTTGGTTTGAGATTAGAACCCTTGATCTTCTGGTCCCAGAGGCAAGTGTGTAACCTACTGAGCCACTGACACTGACTCACTGGAAAGCTTGTCTTAGACTGTTTCCTAGTTGAGTGAGGTGGGTGGTACCTTGGTGCTCTGGAAGATGATATTGCTGTTCTATTACCACCCCATTGCAGCATCCAGACCTCTAGGTCCCCTGCCCCCAGCAGTCAAGAAAGTTCCAGCTGACTCTCCTCCCAACTGACTAAACCTACCCAGAGGGGTGAGTCCAGGACAGTATGGGATCACACTCAAAGGAGACAAAGGGGAAGTTAAGTTCTAGGAAAAGCCTTTTATTCCATTAATTATAGAAGTTGCATCAACTGTTTAGAATTCTTGCATGAAGGAAGTGAGTAAAAGCAGAAGGAAAAATAGACATTTATGGTCAGGGCCAGATTAATGGATGCTGGGGCCCTACTCCAAGTCATATTTTGGGACCTGGGTGGGGGGGGCC
Source organism: Neoceratodus forsteri (assembly GCA_016271365.2). NCBI lineage: Eukaryota > Metazoa > Chordata > Ceratodontiformes > Ceratodontidae > Neoceratodus > Neoceratodus forsteri. The sequence goes on from CM057450.1 coordinate 1,414,022,520, forward strand.
CTAAATGCCAGCATCCCACTCCTGCGGCACCAGGCATGCAGAAACCTTGTAAATGCCAGCAATTCATCAATTTAACAATTAACCTCTACCTTAGTGGTGAAGCTAAATAGAATCTTTTCAGAGCAATGTGGTTTTGCTCCCAGATTTCTGATAAATGATTCATCAAATAATTAAAATTCAAGCAGTGAATATAGTTGGTAGCCCCCCCATGGCTATAGAATCTTGCAGCCCCCTGAGCCCAGGCTAGTAGCAGTAGCAAGCAATCCTCACCCCACGGAAATACAATTTTCTAGGGACATGGATATGTTGTTCATCCACACTTATTGGCAGGTTCCTTGCCGCTTTAAATCTTGCCGGAAGGTCTTCAAGCTGGCTCCTCCCACCCACCTGGGTGGTAAAACTCTCGGCTCCGCCCCATGACACCAGACCTTCCTTACCGCTTGGAAGCTCAGGTTCCCTCCTTAACACGCTGCGTTTAAGACTGGTTCCTAATTCTTGAAAGTTCGAAATCAAAAGTTTTTTGCTAAAAGACTTGGTCTTCTTCTCCTCATGGCTGCGATGGACAAATGACTCCGGTTTCGGAGGTGCCCTGCGGAGCAGAAAGATGTCTAGGGCGGATCCGCCTCCGGTCGTCTACGCCTGGGCCTTGAGCACGACCTGCAGGCCTGCGACTTGTGCTCTCTTCCTTTTGACCTCGTCCTTGAAGACCATGCTGCCCGATTACAGCTGGGGCACCGAGAAAAAAATTCCACGGTGAAATTAAAGAGGCCCGATTGGCGGTGTCTGCGGCGGTGGGCTGGCGGATCAGCTCGAGCAGATGATTGCCCTCAAAGAGGGAGGTGGCGTGAGCCGCTTCTACCTCGGCCTGCGGCATTTGTCCGCTTCTCTCGGTGCCTCGTGCTCGGCTGTCACAGGGCTTTGTCTGCCCTCTCGGCGAAGGTGAGGGTCCAACTCTTCGGGACCTTTTCCAGGTCCAAAGAGCAAAGTAAGTCTCTCCGTCGGCGCTCTTGGGGCGGGAAGATCCCTCTCCCTTGTGACAGTCGACTTGATTGACCCCTCAGCTTCGACCACTGGCTTCACGGTGTCCCCGTCAGGCCAGTTGGCGCGAGACTCCGTCGACAGCGATCCGATTTTCTCGACCCGTTAGGCCAGGTTGTTAGCTGGAGAAGCTGAGAATCCCTCTCCCCGGTTCCCCGGTGGGAGTTGAGGATCCCGTAAGCTCGTCTGTGCCTTCAGTTCCGGGCCTTGGTTGGGATCGTCCAAGCCGAGGAGAGTGCCGATTTCCGACACTTCTCCTCGCCTTTCTCAGCCCAGTCGAGACTCTCGGTCTCGGACATCCTCGCGGTCCAACCGATCCCGCCGCCATAGGCGGTCTCGGTCTTGGCACCGCGGCAAGCGGCGCTGCCGCTCTTCCTCTTCCTCGGACGAGGGGAGGCTTCGACGCAAGTTGCGTCGGAAGTACGAGGAACTCATGTGGCAACAGCTCCTTTTGACCGGGAATAAGCCGACCCAGTGGTCTTCCGACCATTAAATGGCTGTCACGAACAGCGAAACAACCCCTCATTGTAGTCGGAGCCTGTTCTCAGGCGGTTGTTGACCAATTCCAGCTGCCCACCGATTCTGGTGGAACCTCCGCCTCTGCAGCCATTATTTGGGGCTCCGACCAAAAATTCTCGATCGGCCTTGGTTTGCCCCATAGGCTGTCTGTCACCCTCACTCCCGATAAACCTCGGCAGGTGGAGGGTGGCTCAGGCCCGAGGCAGCTCTTTGAGGACTCTTCTGAGTCCGATGATGGTTCCTCCCTCTTCTCCAAGTGCATGGACTTAGAGTCTTCGGGAGGGCAGTCAATGGACAATAGCCCTTCGTCCTTCTTAGGGTTGCTTCGACTCATCTCGGAGTCCACCGGGATGAAGCTCAAACCAGTTTCTAGACGGGCCAGGTATCCCCTCACGGAGATTCTGGACGAGGGATTCTCCCTACGGAGGCCTTTCTGGTGGCGAAGCCATAGTGGGTCGGCCTTGGAACTTTGGCAGCGTCCTGCTTCCTGCCCTCGCCTTGCCAGGTTGGCCAGGAAGTATCACGGTCTACTGGTTTCCTGTCGGTGTTCGGAACCCCTCGGCGAGGGTTGGTTACGACAGCGTTTTCGGCGTGCGAGCATCGAGGGATGTGGACAAACCTCCGACAAGAATCCAAGAAGTGGATTATGCCAGGCGAAAAGTCTATGCTCGTCCTCTCGACGCCGTCAGGCCAGTTGAGTCCGTCCTCATGGCACATTTTTCTCGCCCTGTTGGGCTCCCTGGATGAGGTTGTCCCTCATCTTCCATGAATCTGCAGACTACGGTCAGGCAGGTGCGGGACCAGAGCGAGTGGCTAAACAGCAGCGCCAGACTCGTTAGACATCAAGGACTCATGTGCCAGGTCTGTGAATGGCCGCGGTGGCCATGCATCGTCGGGCTTGGCTGAGGATATCCACCTTTACCTCGGATACCAGCCAAGTTGGCGGATGTTCCCTTTTTGGGGACTGACCTTTTCGGCCCTGGGGTGGAAGGTCACCTGCAGAGGATCGAGAAGTCCAATGCTACTCGGTCTTTTCCGCTCAGAAGGACAAAGGCCGCAAGCCACAGCCTAAGCCCTTTTGTCTTTCTGCGCCCGTGGCGCGCCCGGCCCAGCAACGTCAGGGCCAGCAGGCTCGAGCTTGGTATCCCAAACCCAAGCCGTCGGCTTCCTCCAGCAGGAAGCAGGGAGGTAAAGGCCCAGGAGGTCCCTCGGCCGGTCCCTCCTCCAAGCCTGCCCAGTGATGGGCTGAGGGGTGTCGCCCCCATCCCTGTCACCTCACCCCTGGTTCCCCCCGTGGGGGGACGGCTCAGACACTTCCTTTCCGCCTGGTCTGCTATTACCACGGACAGGTGGGTACTGGAGGTGATGGGAAAAGGCCTACCTCTAGAATTCGAGCAGGCCCCGCCCTTCAGAGCCGTCGCACCTCGGGGGGCCTCGGGGTCCGCAGCCTCACTGGCGGCTCGTCGAGCCGACATCGCTCTCCTCCTCAAGGAGGTGATCATGGAGGTAGAGGACCCCCTTTAGCTCCAGGGGTTCGTGTCCAGGTATTTCCTGGTTCCAAGCAGACGGGGGCTGGCGCCCCATTCTCGACCTACCACGACCTGAACAAGTTCCTAAGGTCCCGGACCTTCAGAATGGTCACTCTGGCGCAGATAATACCATCTCTGGAACACGGTGTGATTCTGCTCTCTGGACCTGCAGGACGCGTTCTTTCACGTCCCTATCCGTCCGTCACATCGGAGATTCCTCCGCTTTGGCGGAAGGATCCCTTTTCGAATTCCAAGCCATGCCCTTCGGCTTATCTCCAGCTCCCAGGGTCTTCACCAAATGCATGGCAGTGGTGACAGCATTCCTGCGGCGCCGAGGGGTCCGGGTGTACCCTTACCTGGATGACTGGCTGATAGCAGCCCCCTCCAGGCAGGAGGTGGAGCGGTCCAGAGATCTGGCCCTCCAGGTTTGCTCTCAAGTCGGCCTTCTCATCAACGAGGCCAAGTCGGAACTCGAGCCGAAGCAGGTGATTCTGTTCATCGGGGCAGAGCTCGACTCTCTTCGAGCCAGAGCACGGCTCCCGGTGGACAGGGCGGATTCTTACCTCCTTTGCCCAATCATTTCTGGTTGGGCAATCGCACCCGCCCGGACTTCCTCGCCTCCTGGGTCTCATGGCGGCCTGTACCAGCGTGGTCCTTTGGGCACGCTGGCATGCGCCCCCTTCAGTGGGGACTGGCCAGCCGGTGGTCACAACGCTGCGATCCATTGGACCAGCTAGTGACAGTGACCCAGGAGATGTGGAACGCTCTCCAGTGGTGGACCATTCCATCCCATCTGCAGGAGGGCATCCCGTTTGTCCGCCCCGAGCCGACGGTCTGTCTATCGACTGATGCCTCTCTGATGGGGTGGGGTGCCCATCTGGGGGAAGACCGAGTGCACGGCCTCTGGTCCCCGCGGGAGTCCCGATGCCACATCAACCTGCTGGAGCTCGGCGGTCCGCCTAGCTCTCCGCCTTTGCTCCGTTTCTCCGGGGTCAAGTGGTCCGAGTCCAGACGGACAATACCGACCATGTACTACCTGAACTGCCAGGGCGGGACGCGCTCCATGCTTCTATGCAAGGCTCTCTGCATTTGGTCACTCGTGCACAGCCTGAGGCGGATCTCCTAGCCATTCATGTGGCGGGAGCCTCCAACACCCTGGCCGATGCCCTGAGCCGGATAGGGGCTGCATCTCACGAGTGGTCTCTCCTGCCGGAGGTAGTACAAGATCTGTTCTCCCACTGGGGCACACCTCAGGTGGACCTGTTTGCCTCCAGGGAGAATGCGAAGCTGAGGCTGTTTCATGCCCGCCCCCCTCAGCAGGGCTCGCTGCAGGGGGATGCCTTCTCGAGGCTGTGGACCCCGGGCCTCTTTTACGCCTTTCCCTCATTTCCCTTGATTCACAAGGTGCTTCTCAAGACAAGGAGGGACAAGGCGCAGGTGATTCTGATAGCCCCAGACTGGCCCCGCCAGTTCTGGTACCCAGATCTCCTCAACCTCAGCTACAGGCTCCCGAGGCAGCTTCCAGCTCGCCCGGACCTGCTCTCAGTCAATCAGGGGAAGGTGTTCCATCCGGACCTTCAATCCCTGCACCTGACGGCCTGGTTCCTGAGCGGCTAGAGTTCCAGGCCTTGGGTCTTTCCGATGAGGTCCTCAATGTTGTTGAGGCGTCCCGTAAGGAGTCGACCAGCAAATGCTATGCCTTCAAATGGAAGAGGTTTTCCATTTGGTGTCAGAGTAAGGGCTTGGACCCTTCCTCCTGTTCCTTGGCAAGCATTTTGGACTATTTATGGTCCCTTTCTAGTCAAGGGCTTAGGTCGACGACCCTAAAGGTGCACCTGGCAGCCATCTCTGCTTACCGGGCGCGGGCCGGGGAGCAGTCGGTGGCGCAGGAGAAGGTGGTCTGGCGCTTTTTCAAAGGCCTTGATCACATTTCCCCTCCGGTGCGAGAACCTCCACCTCCGTGGGATGTACTGCTGGTACTGGCAAAGCTCATGGGCAAGCCATTCGAACCAATGCACAGGTGTGAACTCTCTCACCTGTCGTGGGAGACCGCCTTCTTGGTGGCTATCACGTCCAGCCAGAAGGATGGGAGAACTCCAGGTGCTCTGCATTGAGTCTCCTTACCTGGTCTTCCACAGGGACAAGGTTGCCCTGCGCCCCACCGAAATTCCTTCCGAAGGTGGTGTCGGAGTTTCACCTTAACCAGGTGTGTGACTCTGCGGTGTTCTACCCCAATCACCTCGGAGGCCGAATACAGGCTCCATACTTTGGACCCTAGAAGGCGCTCACTTATTATAAGGAGCACACGGTTGAAATTCGGGAGAGGTTCACCAGCTGTTTGTCACCTACGCTGAAGCTGCACCTGGCAGACCTGCAGCCAAGCAGACGATAAGCAGGTGGGTCACCTCCTGCATAGATCTGCTATAAGTTGGCGGGCATGGAGCCTCCCAGAGGATAAGAGCTCATTCTACCGTCATACTGCTGCATCGGTGGCTGCTTCCAGGGCGTCCTATCCAGGAAATCTGCAGGGCTGCTACCTGGAAGTCAGCACACACCTTTATTACCCATTACCACATCGACCTTGAGTCATGCCGGGATGCTGGTTTTGGGGCCTCAGTTCTCCAGTCTTTATTCCTAAGTAGGGGTGTGCCTGCCTCCCTCCTCCCAGAGAACTGCTAGGAGTCTGCCAATAAGTGTGGATGAACAACATATCCATGTCCCTAGAAATACAGGTTACTCACCTGTAACAGGAGTTCTAGGAATGGTATATGTTGTTCATCCACATTCTCGACACCTCACCGGCTTCGACGCACAACCTGAGCTTCCAGCGGGCCAGATCTGGCGTCATGGGGCGGAGCCGAGAGTTTTACCACCCGGGTGGGTGGGAGGAGCCAGCTTGAAGACCTTCTGGCAAGATTTAAAGCGGCAAGGAACCTGCCAATAAGTGTGGATGAACAACATATACCATTCCTAGAACTCCTGTTACAGGTGAGTAACCTGTATATTTTCTTGTCTCTGTTTTTTTAGTCATTTTTGCTTCAATTCAATTAACTGCTGATAAGTGTTCCCTTCCCGCTGTTTCCAATCCAACCAAACCAAATCATCCACCAAATCAAAAAATCATTGAAGTCAAGACAAAATAAGAACGTCAACATAACAGTGTTGGCACTTAGCATGCAGTACGTAACAACATACCTGGTGGTGTGGCCTTCCCTAACAGACTGATCGGTCATTGGACTTGGCCCAGGACTCCTTACAGGACCAGAGGCCTAGCAGCAGCACTGACTGACTGGCTACAGTCACCAGCACTCGGTGAGCGCGTGCCATCTCTCCAACTCTCGAAGTCAGAATCATCATTGACATCCGACGAAAAGAAGTGTTGGACGGTGGCAAATCAGCTGACTCCTGCCCGGCCAGCTCTCTCTACTAGTAGTCTGTAGTCTTCTTCGATCAAGAGCAAGACAATCTCTGACGGCCGTTATCCCATAAGTCCTTCTCCGTCTCGACTCCCCACTGCCGGGCACACACCTGGACACCACTCACACACCGCGCAGATTCCGCCGCCAGTAGCCACATCTCCAGAAGGACCTCTGAGACATGGTTAGCTGTGTATAAGCAAAAGCGTACTGATCGAGCTACTTGTGCTGTGTAGCTCACCCTGCCCCCTTCCGACAGGTGGAGCTGGAGAGACTGAGACCGCTCGGAGCGGGGGCCTGACTCGGGAGGTTTCTTTTCTTTGACAATGCTGTGAATGTGATGATCCCACGGCCACTCAACAGTACAGCAAGTATAGCCGTCCGTCCAAGGTCGGCAGCTGGTGGTCTGCCAGGTAGGGAAAAAGGAAATAAATTAAGTTAAATTAAACAGTGAGGGCCCCTGCTGAACCACAGGGCCCTACTCCATGGCGTAATCTGCATACAGGTTAATCCAGCCATGTTTATGGTTCTCTAGGGAAGTGGCCGCAGCAGTGAAAGAAAAAAGGGTGGCATTCAGGAGGTATAGGGAAACACAGAGGGAGGATTACAAGGAGGTGTACCAAGTAAAACAAGAGGGAAGCAGGAAAGGCAGTGAGGGGGCAAAGGCGCAGACAAAGGAAAGGATAGCTAAAGGGGACTGGACTTTATTCAGATATGTAAGCAAGAAGAAGAAGAAAGCAAGGGATGGGGGGATGGAGTAGTGAGGATAAGGAGGGCAGCAGGGGGAGACTGCACAGAAGAGGACAATGAAAAAGCTGCCATCCTGAACAGGTACTTCTGCTCCATCTGTACAGTGGAGGGAGGGGTGACAGACCAACAGGAAGTACAGGAGCAAAAAGGGGTAGTAGACACAATTCCATTTTCAGAGGAAAGAGTCCTGAAGGGACTTGCAGCTGTGTAGGTGGACACAATTGTGGGACTGGACAGGATACACCCAAGGGTATAAAGGAATTCGGAGAGGTGCTAGCTGTCCCACTGATGGCCTTGTTCAACAGTTCACTGGAAACGGACATGGTTCCGGATAACTGTAGGAGAGCGGCTGTGGTCCCTGTACTAAAGGGCGGCAGAAGGGAGGAGGCCAGCAACTGTAGGCCAGTCAGTCTCACCTCAGTGGTGGGAAATTAATGGAAACTCTGCTAAAGAAAAGGGTGGTGAAGTATATTGAGCCCAGTGGGGTGCAAGACCACAGGCAGCATGGATTCATGGAGGGAAGGGGGCTTATGCCACTCTTAAAGATAGTGACCAGTGGGGTGCTGTAGGGCGCAGTACTGGAATTGATTCCATTCAATATCTTCATAAGTGACACTACAGAAGAAGGGGAAGGGATGGTATGCCTTTTTGTAGTTGATAACCAAAATCTGTAATAAGGTGGACACTCGGGAGTGGATGTGGAGAATGTTAAGGAATCTTTGGAAACTCGGGGAATGATCAGGAGCATAGCAGTTGGGGTTCAATGCCAGAAAGTAAAAAATCATGCACCTATGGCATAGGAACCCAGGAGCTCAGTATAGGATGGCGGGATACTGATGGTCACTAAGCAGGAAAAGACCTTGGGGTTATCATAACTGATAACTTTAAAGTGGCAGGGCAGTGTGACAGAGCACTGCATTGGGCCTGGGGGATGCTGGTGTGCATAGGAAGGGGTATCTCCAGCAGGAGGAAGGAGGTGGTGTTGCTACTGTATTGCTCGCTGGTGAAACCCAACCTGGAGTATTTTGTCCATCTCTGGAGGCTGCACCTCAGAAAGCAAATAGACAGGTTGGAAGCTGTCTAGAGGGTGGCAGGCCGCTCCTGTAAAAAAGCTTTCAGCTTAGTGTGCTACTCCTGGTTAAACAACTAAATAAAAAAAAATAAAATAAAATGGTACTGGGGCTGTACCAAAAGCCGTATGAAGAGAGATACCCCAGGGGGATCTCAACATGTACACCCTGGAAGTCGGGAGAACAAGAGGGAACATGATGGAGACATACATGTAGCTCACATGGGTGAACCAAATGCAGGAAGGGAGTCTCTTTCAAATGAGGACAAGCACCATGACCGGAGGCATGCAATGAAGCTGGAGGGAGGAGTTTAAAAGGGATGTGAGGAACTAACGCGTCACTGAAAGGGTGGTAAACACCTGGAACAGACTGACAGTGGAAGTGGTGGAAGTGAAAACTGTTTGGAGCTTCAAGCATGCATGAGGTAGACACAGGGAGGTACTAGTAAGTAGGCAGTGAGGAGGGAGGGTCACCTAGGACTAGTTAGGGTCTGTGGTGGCAGGAAATAGGCTAGCAACTGCAGGCTGGTCAATTTGACATCAGTAATGGGGAAGCTAATGGAGTCACTTCTGAAGGAAAGACTGGTAGATTACCTAGCATCTGAGAGGGGGTACAGGACCCAAGTCAGCATGGACTCACAAGAGGGAGATCATGCGAGACAAACCTAAAAGATTTCTTTGACTGATCGGGCAGGGAAATATATCAGGGGTGAGTGGTGGATGTGGCCTTCTTAGACTTCAGCAAGGCTTTCGTCACCGTGCCACATAGGCGACTCAAAAAAAAAAAATAATGGGAAGCTTGGGGGTGGGAACCAAGGTGGAATACTGTGTACATAATTAGCTGATGGATAGGTGACGGGGAAAGTGCTTAACGGCACTCACCAGGAGGAAGGGAAAGTGACTAGCGGTGTTCTTCAAAGCTCAGAACTGGATCCAGTCCTGTTTAATGTTGTTATGATTATTCTGTAAATGTTTGACTTGCCCTTTGTTTTTATGTTTGTTTGAAAACTCTGCATCTCTCTGTTGAACTAAACGTATTTCAGTTATTTATATGTGCGCCTCCTGGGTCGTGCCTGAAAATAAGCAAATGTTTGTCTAGCACACTTACCCAGTAAACAAAGTGAAATAAATAAGTGACATTGCAGAAAAAATGGAAGGGAAGGTGTACCTTGTTGCAGATGATACCAATTTTTGCAATAGGGTGGAGACTCCGAAGGGGATGGAGAGAATGAGTAGAGACCTGATAAGCTTGGAGAATGATCAAGGGTATGGCAGCTGGGTTGCAGTGCAAAAAAGTGCTAAATGATGCACTTTGGGTGCAGAAATCTGGAGGCTTATTAGAGAATGGAGGAAGGTATTGATGGTCACTAAAAAGGAAAGGGACCTGCGGTAATCATAAATGATGACAGTAAGGTGGCATGGCAATGTGACAGAGCAGTAGGGAAAGCCACTGGGATGCTGGGGTGCATAGGAAGGGGTATCAGCAGCAGAAGGAGGGAGGTGGTGTTGCCACTGTATCAATCATTGGGGAGACCACACCTGGAATAGTGTGTCCAGTTCTGGCGATCACACCTCAGAAAGGACATAGACAAGCCGGCCCGATGGCACTGAGGGTTGATGCGCTGGATGCCACACCTCTTGCCATGCCAGCTAACTGGGTTAGGGAGCAAGCCCGGATTGTCGGCAGGGGAGGGAAGCGATCGAGCATCCAGAGGACAGCTCTCGCTTCCCAGGGAGCGTTAGGATACAACGCTCGCTTGAGGAGCGACCTCTCTTGGCGGCATGGGGTAGCCAACAGCAGCGGCATGATACAGTACCTGGGGGTGGAGCTGCGGCAGTATGTTGCCATGTCGAGCCGGGCTCCACAGGGGGACTCCTAAGCCTGTAAAAAAAAAAAAAAAAAAAAAAATCCCTTCGCCGATGGGTGATGGCTCCTCCTTCCTCTGTCCACACTCCTGATGGGCTCGACCCCCCCCCCCTCTGCTGGTCTCACCTCTCCGGCCTGGTGGCTCAATACTAGAGAAAGAGCGCCCTGGGCAGGGGGCAACCCTTCCCTGGAGGGCAGACCTGGGGGATGCCCGGTGCTAGAGAGGAGCTGTCAGGGCAATCCGAGTCACACAAGGAGGTAGAGACATTGGACCGGAGGTTGCTGGAGAGAGTTAGGCAGTGTGGTAGGCGCATAAATAAAGTTAGGAAAAAAAATAAAAAAGAACATAGAGTAGGGCCATCCAAACAAGGGCAATAAGATTGTGCAGGGGCTGCACCAAATGTCCTGTGAGGAGAGACTGAGGGATCTGCATGTCATGCACATCCTGGAAGAGCAGTGGGAAGGGAGCACATGATAGAGACCGTTAAATAACTCACGGGTGAATAAGGTACAGGAAGGGCTTATTTTTCAGAAAAGGTGGTGCACAAGAACTAGGAGGCATGCAGTGAAGCTGGGGAAGGGGGAGTTTAGGAGGGATGTGAGGAAGTATTTCTTCACTGAGAGGCTAGTGGATGCCTGGAACAGTCTCCCAGCGGGGTGATGGGGCTAAAACAGTGGTGGGCTTCAAGCGTGCATGGGATAGCTATAAACTGGTATCTAAGAAGGGAAGGGGGAGGTGGCCAGACACCAGATAGGGTCTACAGTGGCAGAATAGGCAGAGAAAAGAGGGGCAGACTAGGTAGACCAAGCAGTCTTTTTCTCCCAACAGATTCTATGTTTCTGTGTTAGGAACTTTTTTGGAAATTTAGCTGCCCCTGTGTTTCCTTTGAGTGCAAATTGATTTAGGTACTGTTGAACACTGGTTGGACTGGCCTCTCTTGGAATTGCACCAGCCACCATGACAGTAGTGGGACAGCCATCTTGTTGGAAGTTCTGTGCAATATATAATGGGACAGGCGGTGTGTATCTGGGGGCCGGTAGTAGCCATTTTGGTAGGTGCCCAGTTTTGGAGAGCGATTGAAACCTGGGGTAAATGGGGTTGATTTCGATAGACTATTCAAGAGCTGCAGTCTTACCACTACCTGGGGCATTAATATACTGTAAAGTGTTGGGGTGGAGGAGAGGCAGTTTCAGGAAGAAAGAGTGCTGGAGAGCTGCCTCCCATCAAAGGTGATGAAGGCCAGAACAGTGATAGGCTTCAAGGGGTATTGGAATGTGCATAAAGAACTAGTGAACCCGCATAGTGCAGGAGCTCTAGCAAGTGGTGTGTAGACCGGTAGCAAATAAGCAAACTAGATGGACCATGGTTGTCTTCTGCCATCGCCTTTCTGTGTTCCTTTATGTTGTCAGAAAGGTACTACTACTAAGTAAATACAAATAAAAACTATCAAAGCGTGTTTAGTTAGAATGTGTTTGTTGGGAAAGACGCACTGAGCTGAGGCTTGTTTCTAGGTGTGTGTGTGGGGGGGGCACCGACAGTGAAGGGAAAAAAATTGAAAGTGGTGCAGAATTGCAGCAGCTACAGCAGCAAATCAGAATGAAGTCTGTGTAAAAGGCACTTGAATACAAATACAAGGAAACAATGGAAACTAAATAAAATATAATGTATCTATAAACCACGAGAGTGCAAAGTGTCGCAGTTGTGGCTCCAGTATTCAGAAGTGAGATCAGGGCAAAGCCCTATTGAATAGTCTGTTGATGCTTGCTGACACAGCAGTTGTGCTGCGACCGCAACAGTGAGCCAGAAATCCCTGATGATAAGAAGGCAGATCTGCTGCGGGTTTGCTTTTTAATCCCCTTGTATTAAGAGCTGGCACTGGGGTGCTAACATACAGTGTAATTAAGCGTGTTGTTTATTGAGAAGCTCTGACTGTTCACATGCCAGTTTTGTTTTGTGATATTTTTAGTGCAATCTGTTGCCATTTAGTAACTTTTAGATGGAAACAGTTTATATTTGTTGCATTTTATTAAACCAGCCCCACTGCCCTGTTAACCTGGTGGCACCAGTTTCTTCTTGTGCCTGCACACATTAACAGTAACTGGAACGTTTCTGAGACGAAATGGGCAATATTTGTTTTACATGTAGACAATGCATTTAGACATGGGGAACAGTTTCCCAAGGTTGTTCATTACAGCATTGTAATGCACGATCATGTGACATGTTTTAGCCAGTCATGTTCAGGGATTGTCCAATGCCATTTTATAATTAAGCAATAATACACAACAGGGTGTGGTATATCATGGAATATAGTCATGCCTCGTGTGTATTGTGAAGCACGACGCCAGAGACCAAGTGTCTCATGCACCCGAGAAATGATATCCTATGACATACCACACTCTGGAGTGTATTTATTGCCATTATGAAATGGATCCATAGGTGTGTTACTGAAAAAGTAAACAAACAAAAAAAGGTTTTAGAATGTCTTAATGATTTTTTTATTCTGTAGGAATACATTGTAAGTTAGTCTTTGTACTGTTCAGCTGTGTGCAGAAGTTGGCACTCTTTTAAATGTTTTGTAATTAAATCATGACACTAGTTGTTTGAGTCAACAGCGTATCTCTGTCTGAGACTAGCACATCTGAGTAGCCAAAATAGTGGTCACAGTGTGAGGAACGGGTTGGTCGATGGTGCTGCCAATGGGTTAGCTTTTTTGTTTATTTTTTTAAACTGTATAGAAGCTGGCCTGGTAGAGAGGTATTAATGTTTTGAGTGGTGGTGAGTGGCGGAGGTTTTTTTGTTTGTTTGTTTGCTTTAAATCATACTAGTAGTGCTTAAGCTGCCAGTCTATTGGTCACTGGAGCTGCCACTGCCTCCCATCACCGAGCTGATACCAGATGTCGAGCCATCGAGGGGAAAAAAGCAGATATTTTGGTGCACACACAAAACTTCCATTCGAGCTGTTACTAACTGATTTGAGGAGAAAAAGGACATTTCATCAGGCTTAAAGCTACTGACTCATCTGCTGCATGCCACTGCTGCTTCTGAATTTGTGACTTTAGCATCGCTGGCTGAGTGCCAAAATCTGTGGCCGGAAAGATCCAGAACAGGTAAAATGACCTGTTGGCTGGCACCTTTTCTTATCTGTGACTATGTTGTGGATTTTAACCATGTGTAAGAGGGCTCGGCCAATCAGGTTGCCGGATTTTCGTGACCCTGTTCACAATTCATCTGCAGTAATGGCTGTGGAAAATAAAGCCATCTGCCTGGCTACTCACATTCAAAAATCCATGTTTTTATTTTGCAAGACAGCATTACTGTGAACTACAGCCTAATTTCCTTATTGGAATGTTACTTTTTTAACAAAAAAGTTACACACACCATTTATATGTGTGATAACACACTCCAGGTGTGTGCAATTTATTAACTAAATATGTAGCACTTCTCGAATGGTTTGATGTCACTCAGCTTTGCCTCGTGCTAAACAGCCACTCGAAGCGTGCGTATTCCACACAGCTGCACAGTTTTTGTAGTTCCCATTTCATGCTCTGTGCATTAGCATGAAAGTGTTCAGTGTCAGCACTGAATGAGTTAAAGGGAAACTCCTGTAAGCTCAGAAAGTGCAGCAGCTGCTGCAGTAATGCCCAAGTAGGGCCTTTAGCAGTAAAACTATTTTTTTATGTACCTGCTATGTTCCGAGTTTAGTTTTGAAGAGTCGCCCCATCCATAATGTCTGAAGAGCTGCCAGTGGCCCTGTTGTGCAATAGCCAGCTTCCGCCACATGGTTTATGCTAATGAAGGCTCCCAACTAATGGTAAAATTTGGTAGCCTTGATATGCATAACCTATGCGGCAGAAGCTGACCGGGTGCGAGAGATGGCTGTGGGTGGCTCTCCAGACATTATGGACGGTGCAACTCTTTAAAACTAAACTCAGAATGCAGCAGGTACATAAAAAAGTAGTTTTACTGCTAAAAGCCCTAATTAGGCGTTACTGCAGCAGCTGCTGCACTTTCTGGGCTTATAGGAGTTTCCCTTTAAAGCAGTAGCATTTGTTAATTTAAAAAAAAAAAAATGTCATTATATTATGGACAGATATGTATTTCTTGAATCTGTGGATTTATTTATTTATTTTTTCTGAACTTTCTTTATCCTCCTTCTCTGGCCCCTTCGACCTGTCTCTCTGGTGAGGTCTCTCGGAGCTTGCCTTATCCCGCCCTGCCTGTGGTCCTCCTGGGTCTGGTCTACTGCTTCCCAGGAACTCTCCTCCAACTAACCCGCCTGCTGGGTCTGAGCCCCCTGGATCTAGACGGGCAGCTGGGGAGTGGAGGAGAGAGCGACCAACCAGGACTGATCTGACAATGGGGGTGGGGCAGTCCTCTCGGCCCACCATTGCCTGTCTGGGTGCCGGGGTGTTTTTGCTTTTCGATTTCCCCTGGGGGTGAGATGTACCATGACATCCTGCACGCAACGGGTGTACTCCTGCGTAAGACATCTGCCAACACCCCCATCCCAGAAGAGTGTGACGCAAGTACCACTGCCCTCTGTCTCCACCAGGACTACTACTACTGCGGCAAGTGTACCCACCCCTCCCAGAAGAGGAGAGCAGTCCTCCAAATGCACAATCCTGTCCTGCCCCTGCTGACCCAAGCTTGGTCCCGAACCCAGGTCACCGGCGTGGTGTGAAGTGTGGTGTCCAGTGCCTCAATCCTCAGTGCCACCGGGCCAGTCTGAATCCATGAATTTATAATCTGTATGTTTTGACCCCCTCAGATATTCTTTTCCATCAAAGTTTGTATGCCCCTTCGGTCTGTGGGGCAGCTGATCAGCCCTGTCCCTGTTGTCTTGAACCAGCACCCCCCCCCAGCACTCACTATAATCATGCAGTTATCCCACAAATTTACCTTTGTGGTGTGCCCAGAGTGGGTTGTCCACCCCCCCGCCCCATATCTACAGATCCGGAGTGGATCTCGGCGAGCAGTAGGTGGCAGTGTGGGCTCTGAGCCAGCGGGCAGAGCTTCATTCAGCCCTTCGATCACCATTTTCCACCAGATTGTCCTCACTGAGCTACGACAGCACAGGACGTGCATACCCATGGAGGAGCACATGCGTCCCAGAACCGCAGCTTCCCCCACCCCTGACCGAAGTCAGGCGCTTATGTGTCGAAGCTACCACCAGGCCTATACCTCTTGGCAGCCAAGAGCAGATTCGACTCGCCATTCCAATCCAGGAGAGGAGAGCTGCCAGGCCTCTACTCCCAGCCCTCCTCCTCCCGCTGACTCCTCTGGTGACACAGGCTCATTCTTGAACTTGGGTCACCTGCATGGTGAGAGATCAGACACTTGGCACCTCAGCCCTCTACGCTTCTAGGCTGGCCACCCCTCAGGCATTTTTTTTTTCATATTTTTATTTATAAGTTTCAATATAAAAAAACTTACAACAATTCTCCACAGAGGAATACAGGATACATATGTCCACATACATCCACTTAAAAAGGTATCGCAGTACATCCTCCCCTTAGCTACAGCATGTGGGGGAAGTACCATGTTCTAAAATAACAGGATTAATATATATAGAACAGCCTCTAGCAGCCTAGAGCACTACCTGGGGATAAGAAATAAAGTAATGTCAATAGAGATACCATCAACAACAATTAGGAGCCCAGCCCAAAATATCTCCCTATATTGATAACTACTACACAGTCAGTAGATGGAGTCCCAAAGATGAGCCATTTTTAAAACATTCAGAAAGTAGGGAAAACTTCATAAAAGTATCAGTATATGCATCAGAACTGCAAGGAAAAACAGATTTGCAAATAATACACCATGGGATCCAGCAAAGTTGCTGCCGCCCCCCCGAGCAGCCGCACTCCAGAGAGGGTCAGCCATTAAAAGTCATGAACAGAGGCACAAAAGTCAAACGTTAAATAGTATGATTAGTATTCTAGGAGCAGTTCCGTAGAGATCATTATAAAGTACTCACTGCCTCACAAGTTTTTAGTCATCCGCCAGGGCCCCATCATCTGAAGAGACCTCCTCACTTTCCCGCCGCTCCCCTTCAATCTTCTCCTGAAGCTTGTAGGCCTCCGAAGGGTCGTTAAAAAGGTATGTGTGCCCTTGCCAGTGCACCTTTAACTTAGCAGGCAGAAGTTGGTGCGTTATCTTCAGGGCCCTCAGTTTGTTTCTGACCTGGTTTCTGACTTGGTTGAAGGACTTCCATCGTTGTATAGTAGAGTAGGAGAGGTCAGGGAACAAGGATATATTGGCATCACCATAACACAAATGCCTCTTGCGTCTCAGTGCTGCCAGGATCCTATCTCAGACTCCTACCCCCATGCAGACCACCAGAAAGGATCCGGTAAGCCTTTACGAGCGCCAGGGGAGGATCATCTTCTGAGAGGCCCAGGACTTGAGGTAATAAGGATGAAGCAAAAGATAGAGGATCCTCCTCTTCCGATTGTTCTGGCAAGCCAATAATGTGCACGTTGCACTCCCTTGCAAGGTTTTCAACATTTTCCAAATGCTGTTGGAGGAGAGAGTTCTCCTTTAATAACTTGTCGGTGGCATCAGCTGATTTGAGAGAGGCTGCTTCAGCCCGCTGTACCGTACGCTCGCACTCGTCTACACGGGTTTCAAGAGCACTAACCCTGGGGGTGAGGACATTCAGCTTCTAGTCCATGTCTCTTACAGTTTTCACTAATTGGGCTAGTGTAGCGTTAACTGTGCCCAATGAGACCTCCTCAGGCCCAGAGCAGATATCACCGTGGGCACCTTCTGCTTGTTGCGGTCCTTCGCCTCGTGTAGTCGTCTTTGGTTTAAAAAAAATCAGCTGATGATGAGGAGTTTTTTTTGCTTACCCATTTTAGGCACTTGGCTCGACACAAGCTACGCAGGATCCTATGTAGGTGTCCAAAAGTTGAAAATAAAGCAATTTTGATGTTGTTTTGGCACTAATCTTTGGGAGCTTTACAGAAATGCATCTGCTCCACTCTGCTGTCAGGCCATGCCCCCCCCCAAAAAGTATTTTTTGAAACAGTTTTCATTACTAGTTTTGCAATTAAATGACTCAGTATATGTCTATACATATGTGTGTGTGTGTGTGTGTGTCTATATATAAGACAAAGAACCTCTGTGCGCAAGCACTTGGGCAATGGTTACCCCAAAGGGCATTTAGCTGGGAAGCCCAGTTTCAAAGAAATACAAAATCACACATGTGCCCCCACAGTGCAAAGCATCATGGGCTGCATATGCAAATTACCACAGAATATTATGCTGGTTCAACTTTAAGTTGAAATGCATGGTCCCGAAAGGCCTCTCACACAGTTTGCAAAGGGTGCCAACAGAAGACAGAGACATGTGTTTTGTCCTACCAGGACTCATCAGTATGCCTCGTCTGTTTGACACCCCAGTGGAATGAACCAGCTACCCTAAGATGGTCTATCTGGGTTATGTTGTGCTGAACCCAATTAAAACAAAAAATTTAAGGCACCACAACATAACCCAGATAGACCATCTTAGGGTAGCTGGTTCCTTCCACTGGGGTGTCAAACAGACAAGACATACTGATGAGTCCTCGTAGGATCATTTGCATGTGGTGCCCCTCCACAAGAGTGGCCCCAAGGATGAACCGGGAAACTACAGACCAGTGAGCCTCACATCCATTGCAGGTAAGCTAATGGAGACTATCCTGAAGGAGAGGCTGGTGGCCCTCCTAGAGGCCAAAGGACTACAGGACAGCAGACAGCATGGCTTCATACATGGCAGATCCTGCCAAAACCAACCTGGTCGAGTTCTATGACTGGGTAACTAGGCAACTGGACAGGGGCCATGCAGTGGATGTCCTGTATCTGGACTTCAGTAAGGCATTCGACTCAGTGCCACTTGGAAGGCTGGGAAGGAAGTTAGTAGGCACAGGGGCGGGTGCAAAGCTGGTGAGATGGGTAGGAAACTGGCTGCAGGGAAGGCAACAGAGAGTGGTGGTGGGTGGGGAGCTCTTACACCCAAGGGCAGTGACGAGCGGTATTCCACAGGGCTCGGTGTTGGGACCAGTGTTGTTTGGGATATTCATTGCAGACTTATCATGGGACATCAAGAGCAAGATCAGTCTGTTTGCTGATGATACCAAGGTAGGCGCGGAGGTGAATGACCTAGGGGGATGGCAGGGGTTGCAGGATGATCTGGCAAAGCTTGAAACCTGGTCAGACACCTGCCAACTGGGTTTTAATGCCAAAAAGTGCAAGGTGCTGCATTTTGGGATGAAGAACCCAAGGAGGAGTTACCAGCTAGGGGGAGTGCAGCTAGCCCAGACAGAGGAGGAGAAGGATCTGGGTGTGCTCATTACAGGGTCAATGAACAATTCGGCACAATGTAGGAAGGCAGCTGCAAAGGCCAACAAAATTCTGGGTTGTATTGCAAGGGTATACCTCCTCGAGGAGGGAGGAGGTGATTCTGCCACTGTATAGGTCATTAGTTAGACCACACCTGGAGTACTGCGTGCAGTACTGGCGTCCGTATCTGAAGAGGGACATTAAGTTACTGGAGGGGGTGCAGCGCAGAGTGACAAAGATGATCAATGGGCTGGGGGACTTATCATACAAGAGGAGGTTGAAGGAGTTGAACATGTACTCACTGGAGGAGAGAAGAGACAGGGGTGACATGATTGAAACCTTTAAATACATGAAAGGAATAAACAAGACTGGTACAGAGGGGCTGTTCAAAGTAAGGGAGGGAGGGACACCAGGGGCCATGATATGAGACTGGAGGCGAGGAAGGTTCAGGAGGGAGATGAGGAGACACTTTTTTACAGAGAGGGTGGTGGCTGGGTGGAATGCGTTACCTGCTGAAGTGGTATGCAGTAGAACAGTGGACTGCTTCAAACGAGGATGGGACAGGACAAGGGGGAGGGTTAATGAAGGGGAAGGGTGGAAGGGAGGGGCAGCTGCAGAATAAGGGGTGCTAGCTGCACATTCGAGCAGACTTGATAGACCTCTAGGCCTTTATCTGCTGGCAAATTTCGTATGTTCGTATGTGTGATTTTGTATTTCTTTATAACTTGGCTTCCTGGCCAAATGCCCTTTGGGGTAACCATTGCCTCAGTGCTTGCGCACAGAGGTTCTTTGTCTTTTAAATTGTTTTTTGTGCACAACATAACCCAGATAGACCATCTTAAGGTAGCTGATTCATTCCACTGGAATGTCAAACAGACAAGGCATACTGATGAGTCCTGGTAGGACAAAACACATGTCTGTTTTCTGTTGGCACGCTTTGCAAACTGTGTGAGAGGCCTTTCGAGACCATGCATTTCTGCTTAAAGTTGAACCAGCATAATATTATGTGTTGATTTACATATGCAGCCCATGATGCTTTGCATTGCGGGGGCATGTGTGATTTTGTATTTATATGCATATGTGTGTGTGTGTGTGTGTGTGTGTATGTATGTATGTATGTATATATATATATATATATATATATATAATTAGACGAAAAACTCCATTTAATGCATCAGTTAGAGTTGTTCCACGTGACAAAGCGAGGAAATTCGATGTAGGTTGAAACCCCTTTGCACCTCAGCCCACCCCCAAATGGAATCGAGTGCGCATTGGAGTCATCGGCCTAAGTGTCACCCCATCACATGTTGAAAGAAACTGAGGAATAGGAGAATGGGGTGACAGTTATGACCGATGACCCCAATGCAAACCCCAATTCCATTTGGGGGGGTGGGCTGGAGGGGTGCAAAGGGGGTTTCAACCCTAACATCGAATTTCCTCGCTTTTGTCGCTGTGGAACAACCCTAACTGATGCATTAAACGGAGTTTTTTGCCTCTAATTTCCCTTCTTTTTGAGAATGATAATGAGAAATAGTGAATAATGGGGCAGAGCTGGGCCCTTTGGGCCCCGCGCTCCCGCCACGTGATGTCTTGTCACATAGTAACATTGTGCCTGCAAACGCAAATCGTAATCCGCATGGTGACACAAAGCGAAACAGAAAGAGAAACAGTACTGTAGACAGAAATGTTAAAAACAACGCAAACGCAACCGCAAATGAAAAAGCAAAGGGTAACGCACATGGTGGCGTAAACGTGAATGGTAAGTGAAACGGGTATGGAACCGCAAGCAGAAACGGTAATGGTAACAGTAATGTAAGCGCACAGGCTGGTTTTACCCAAAAGCTGTATAGAGAAAGACAGTGAGTACAAAGAATGTATGCAAAATAATGACTCTCGGAACACAAAAATGAGGACTTGGAATAGTAAATTGCTTATATCTCAGTAACCGTATGACAGAAAAAATTTTAAAGTCATATGAATTATCACTTTCCCGGCTAGTTTTGTATTTAGCCCCATTAGGGGGCTAAGAAATTTTCGACAAAAGTCTGTATCTCGCACTGTTTTCGAGATACGGGCCCTGAAAGGCGCGGCGAACGCCGTAATGTTATCCAGTGAGAAAAAAACAGAAGTTCGGACTGCTAGAACTTTGCCTCCCTGTAATATTTTTTCACCAAACCACTGAAAGGCACATCTTGGCTGTCTTCTCTGCAAATATAAGCCCAGAAGACCAAACTGTTATGTTGCAGAAGGGCGTCAAACGATTGCTGCAATGCGTTGTAAGCCGTAATGTTATCCTATGGGAAAAAGCGTAAACTTTGGAGTACCGTAACTTTGCCGCCGTGTAATATTTTTTCAACAAAACACTGAAAGGCACATCTGCGAGATGTCGGCTGCATACCCGCCAAATTTCAGCCCAAAACTCTAAACCGTTCTTTTGCAGCGGAGTGACAAAGAATTACTGTTATTTTGGGCATAGTGTCGCAATTTGCAATTTCTTGGCTTTCATGAAAATTTAGAACATCAGTCTGCGACACTACTTTAAAGTACTTTTCCAGAAATTTGAAAAACATATTTCTGGGGTGTTTTACCACAAAATAAAGACATGGCTAGCATCCTCAGGGCCCGACTAAGTGAATACAAAATGAATTAGGTTGCTAGAGGGTCTCAATTTTAAATGCCAAGCATTTTTCTGATCACTAACTGAAAACAAAATGGCGGATTTGCGACAGTAACAGGGCCATTTGCGACAGTAAAAAGTGCATTTGCGACACTGTCGAACTTTTTGTTAACTTTTCCCATTGACTTATAATGGGAAATTGTTTTTTTTTTTTTTTTTTTCTGGATACTCTCGCCAAGTATCCACCCTGGTCATGGCCCCCTGAGGTCCTCCATGTCGGCCGATTTCCCACGGTCACCCCTGGCTTACCCCCCAGAGGATGGGGCCACGGAGCTGGCACCTCATATTCCAGCCCGCGGTCCTAGTAACTGGTTGGGGGATCGGCGACCTGAGAGGAACCCTCGGGAAGGGCTTCATAGAGGCGGAGTCCCTATTATTTTTGTATATTATATGCCCCCTGGAGAGCCGGACGTGCAATGACATCAGTGCACTACGTGCAGACGTCTGCCGGCTTCTCCCCCCTGTCCAATGCGCACGCTGTTGGACGCCCAGCCTCCGCTGGGTGTCACTGCAGCGGCGCATGTATCCCTCACCCACCCGAAGGAAGGAGCTGTCGCGGGGCGCAATCCTTCCTTCCCTACCAACCCCGGCGGCCCGAGTCTGTTCCCGAACCCGGTCACCGGCATGGCGCGAGTGTGACGTCCCTCGCCTCAACCCTCAGCGCCACTGGGCCGCAATGGGAAGTGTTTTTTGAATAACTTTTGAACTGTTTAATATTTTTTTCACGAAATCTTCAAAAGGCACATCGGGGACCCCGGCGGCACATTCCCTGAAGATTTTGGGCCGGTCGCGCAAACCGTGCGACCTGTAGGTGCGACAGTAGAATTCCAGAAAAAGCATAAATGCACGCGCAGATCACGCTTAATAACTCCGCAGCCGTATATCCGACTGATACGAAATGTTGCAGATCCCAAGGCCTGTGGCTCTTGATCTTGTATTCCAAATTTCAGGCAAATCCGTCAAACGGTTGCAGAGTTATTAAGGTGCAAATTTTGGGGTGTAACATAGAAATGGCTCCTCAACCCTAACTATGGTAGCACGGTAATATACATATATATATTAGAGGCAAAAAACTCCATTTAATACATCAATTAGGGTTGTTCCACAGCGACAAAAGCGAGGAAATTCGATGTTAGGGTTGAAACCCCCTTTGCATTCCTCCAGCCCACCCCCCCCAAATGGAATCGGGGTGTGCATTGGGGTCATCGGCCCTAAGTGTCACCCCATCACATTGGAAAGAAGCTGAGAATAGGAGAATGGGGTGACAGTTGTGACCGGACCCCAATCACCTCGATTCCAGCAGAGTAAACTGTTAAGGGTTTCTGTTCCTCAGCACTGTCTACCTAACATCCTAACTGATGCATTAAATGGCATTTTTACCTCCTAATTTCCCTTCTTTTGAGAATGATAATGAGAAATAGTAGATATAATGCGGTAGTAGGAAGCCTGGTGCTGGGCCCGCTCACGCCATGTCTTGTCACATAGTAACATTGTGCCCACAAACGCAAATCATAATGCGCATGGTGACACAAAGAGAAACAGAAAGAGAAACAGTACTGTAGACAGAAATGTTAAAAACAACGCAAACACAACCGCAAATGAAAACGCAAAGAGTAACGCACATGGTGGTGTGAACGGTAAGTGAACCGGGTACAGAACCGCAAGTAGAAACGGTAATGGTAACAGTAATGTAAGCGCACAGGCTGGTTTTACCCAACAGCTGTATAGAGAAAGACAGTGAGTACAAAGAATGTATGCAAAATAATGACTCTCGGAACACTGAAATGAGGACTTAAAATAGTAAATTGCTTATATCTCAGTAACCGTATGACACAGAAAAAAAATTTAAAAGTCATATGAATTATCACTTTCCTGGATAGTTTTGTATTTAGCGCCTGTTAGGGGGCTAAGAAGTTTTTCGACAAAAAGTCCGTATCTTGCACCGTTTTCGAGATACGGGCCCTGAAAGGCGTGGCGAACGCCGTAATGTTATCCAATGGGAAAAAAACAGAAGTTCAGACTGCCATAACTTTGCCTCCCTGTAATATTTTTTCAGCAAACCACTGAAAGGCACATCAGTGGGATGTTGCCTGTGTTCCCTGCAAATTTCAGCCCAAAAGACCAAACCGTTATTTTGCAGTAGTGCACCAAACGATTGCTGCAATGCATAGTACGCCGTAATGTTATCCTATGGGAAAAAGCGTTAACTTTAGAGTACCATAACTTTGCCGCCGTGTAATATTTTTTCAACAGAATACTGAAAGGCACATCAGTGAGATGTCGGCTGTGTTCTCTCCAGATTTCAGCCCAAAACTCCAAACTGTTCTTTTGCAGCGGAGTGACAAAGAATTGTTGTCATTTTCCCACAGACTAGAAAAGTACTGTCACAATTTGCGAAAGCTTTCGCAAAAATTTGAGACACTTTTGTGAGCACGAAAGTACTTTGCTAAAAGTACTTTTTCCAGAAATTTGAAAAACATATTTCTGGGATGTTTTACCCAAAATAAAGACATGGCTAGCATCCTCAGGGTCCGACTAGGTGAATACAAAAGAATTAGGTTGCTAGAGGTCCCAAATTTAAATGCGAAGCATTTTTCTGATCGCTAACTGAAAACAAGATGGCGGATTTGCGAAAGTAAGAGGGCCATTTACGAAAGTAAAAATGCATTTGCGACACTGTCAAACTTTTTGTTAACTTTTCCCATTGTCTTATAATGGGAAATTGTTTTTTGGATAGCTTTTGAACCGTTTAATATTTTTTCACAAAATCTTCGAAAGGCACATCGGGGACCCCAGCCGCACATTCCCTAAAGATTTTGGGCCGGTCGCGCAAACTGTGCAACCTGTAGGCACGACAGTAGAATTCCAGAAAAAGCGTAAATGCATGCGCAGATCACACTTAATAACTCTGCAGCCATATATCCGACCGGTACGAAACTTGGCAGATCCCAAGGTGTATGGATCTTGATTGTGTATTCCAAATTTCAGGCAAATCCGTCAAACAATTGCAAAGTTATTAAGGTGTAAAATTTTGGGTTTAACATGTAAATGGCTCCTCAACCCTAACTATGGTAGCACTA
Source organism: Neoceratodus forsteri (assembly GCA_016271365.2). Lineage (NCBI taxonomy): Eukaryota > Metazoa > Chordata > Ceratodontiformes > Ceratodontidae > Neoceratodus > Neoceratodus forsteri. The sequence continues at coordinate 1,414,046,787 of CM057450.1, forward strand.
CCGTGCTACCATAATACAGTATGTGTATATATATATATGTGTGTGTGTGTGTGTGTATATATATATGTGTGTGTGTGTGTGTGTGTGTGTGTGTGTGTGTGTATATATATATATGTATATGTGTGTGTATATATATATATGTATGTGTGTGTATGTATGTGTGTGTGTATATATGTATGTATGTGTGTGTGTGTATATATAATATGTATATAATATATATATTATACTGAGCAGTTAGCCAGTATAGTTAGGGTTGAGTAGGCAGTTTAATGTTAAACCCCAAATGTTGCACCTTAATAACTTTGCAACCATTCAACAGATTTGCACAAAATTTGGAATGCGCAATCTCGTATGGTAGATCTTTTTTCTTTATTTCTTTTTATTAAATGTTTTCATTACACACATTGCAAGTAAGAAAAGGGTTACCGTTAATTTATAAATGTTTACAGTGGTAGCATTATTTTATTTTTTTTTTTTTGTACTTGCTATTTTTCCGCCTTCCCCTGCCCCCTACACTCCGCTTCTTCGGGAGCGCCTGGCAACTGCCTCGGTTCCTTCCATGCCTGGAGCCGCTGGCAGTCCCCCCATGTGGCATGGATTTCCCCAGGTGGGGCGAGGTGGGGCCCAAGCACCCCGAGCTAACGTCACTTCGTCGGGGCCGCCGCGTAGGACAGGCAGGGGACCATTGAGGTCTGTGCTGGCGCTCCGTCTGCCCAGAGTGATGGAGGTGTTTTTTCCCTGTTTCTCTGGGTGTGCCATGCGCCCAGACGTCATGGCGGAGCTCCGCCGACGTCTGGCACGCCCAACCCTCCTGGATTGGCCAGGCTCTTGCTTTGGGGTCAGTCAAGCACAGAGCCTTGTCCCCCCCCCCCAGGAGAAGGTGAGCAGTCCACGGATGTTCAGCCTTCTCCCCCCGGCCGGCCCTCCAGCTCCCCGGGCTCATTCCCGAACCCAGGTCACCAGCATCGCAAGCGGTAGCGCTACCGCTGCGCCGACGGGGGTAGCATTATTTTTGCAGCAGAATCATTCATCTCTGAGGGTTCGTATGGTAGATCTCTTGACTTGCCAAGTTGTGTTTTGATCGGACTTGCAGTTTTTGTGCAGCAAAGTGCCAACAAAACACGTGTTTTGCTTTACTTTGCACTTTTTGCTGATTTTTGACCATCACGCTGTGGCTACACTGGTATTTTGGTCTGAAATATTCAGGGTAGAAAGAGGTTTGGTCAAAAAACAATCTAGCATTGGTTTGATGAAAAAATATTGATGTATTCCAAAGTTATTTAATTTTGAATATTTGGGTTCTGGGCATGCTCAGGTTAGTCTAAGATTTATATCTCCTATCTCTAAATCTCAGGCTCAAAAATACATCACTAAAGCCATTGGTAAATCCAGATCAAGTGGAGACACTCTGGACCTCAAACTGATCGCCCTCACCCTGAAGGAGGTCATCACTCCACTAACACACATAATGAACCTGTCCATAGCTACAACCACATTCCCCAAAATGTGGAAAAAGGCCATGGTCATTCCAGTCTTTAAAAGTGGCGACCAGACTAACTATGCAAACTACTGCCCTATCTCAGTCCTACCCTCACTGTCGAAAATACTTGAAAGGATAGTCAATGACCAGGTTGTTGACTACCTGGACAAGTACAACCTACTATTTCAACAGCAGCATGGTTTTAGGAAATGACACAGCACTACAACTGCCTTGGTTGAGTTCTCTCGCTTCATCCATGATGCCCTAGACCAAGGTCTCTTGGTTGGAGTCACATATATCAACTTAACAAAAGCATTCAATACCATTATTGATGCCTTACTCCTACGCCAGATGTCCGCTAATGGCCTCTTCACCAAATCTGTGGGGTGGTTCTGGAGCTACCTTACTGGTCGTTCACAACAGGTCAAAATCCTTCATACACATTCTGACCATTGTTATATCATGTCATGGGTTTCCTGCGGCTCAATCCTGGGACTCCGCTACTCTTTAGCAAATTTTTAAGTAATCTACCCTCTGCCTGCTCTGTCCAAGTCCTTCTATATGTGGACGATGCCGAACTGTTCTCTTGAAGTGCAGACCCTATTACCCTGGAGAAACAAATGCAAACCAGCTTCACTGTGGTGGAGTCCTGGTTCATGAACCATCGGTTTCTTCTAAATTATAAGAAGACAAAGACAATGCTCTTTGCCTCCCCCCAAAACAAACACCACAGTTATCAACTTCAAATACTCAACAACCACAGACTAGCCCTGGAAGTGGTGAATACTTTCAGGTACTTTGGTGTCACACTCAACAGCTCCCTCTCCTTCTCGCATCACATTGATAACGTCACTAAGGCTGCCAACTCTAGAATTGGCCACCTCTACAAACACAAGCATTGTCTTACAGAAGAGGCTCTCCAGACTGCTGTGACTAGCTTCATCCTGTCGGTAATTGACTATGGGCTAGTAGTCTATGGGGCAGCCACAGACACTGCCTTAAATTGCATCAGAACAACCCTTAATAAAGCCTGTAGGCTCACCCTTTGCACCCACCGATTAACTCACACATGTGAGCTGTACTCCTGTGTTGGGTGGCTCAACCTAGAACACAGAGTCTAGTATCAAATATGCCTGCTTGCAGAAAAGACTACACTAGGCCTTACCCCCCCCCCCCATCTTCGTGGCATCCTCTGCCCTAAGAATACCAAAAATACCAGGGGAGTAAGTAGAAGTTCACTAAAAGTAACATTCTGCTGGACTTCACTAGGGCAAATATCATTTGGCTTTAGGGCCCCTAAATGGCTAAATTCCCTTGACAGCGAATTGATTACCTGACCTTGACCTCTTTAAGTCCCTCCTAAAGTCTCACCTGACAACCAGCAATAAGAACTACTACTGTGGTTCCTAAATTCCCCCTAAACAGGTTCGACAGCCCAATATCCCACGTGTTGCACTTTTACTCTTGCACTTCTCCACCTTACCTCCTTCTCCTTCTTCTCTCTATTCGACCTGACAGGACTCGTACTTGAGCTGCCCTCCATCTCCTTTCAGCCCATTCCATGTTTCCAGGTCTGCGTCCCCACTATTACCACACCTCTCTATCCCCGTTGTTTGTTTATTCATCAGTGATTAATTCTAGTCCCCCTATCTTCTGCCCTGGTTCCCCTACTGGACCTTTAACCATGCCCGGAAACTGTTTTTGCCTAGTACCTACTACATTTTGTTATTGCTTATCACTCTAGCTTTACCTTAACTTGTACTTCAATGTATTTGCTCTGTTTGCTCCAATTTATGTATTGTAAATGCTCTGTAACATGCTAAATGCATATTGTCTTGTATAATGTGGAACCTTTGTAAACGAGCTGTTGGCTCAAAGGCATTTAATCCGAGTGTCTCAGTGTGTGGGAATAAACTTCAGACGAGGCAACTTTACAGGTTTAACACCCCGTGGTGTGATATTTATTTTTCATAAGTTTAAAAAAATATAAATGAAAACAACCAAAATTGCAAAGAAAATCACTACTTAACATCAGTAGTTTCTCCCATAATACAGTCCTGGATCTTAGAACTCCTAAGACCCTTCTCATCTGCATTCAACAGCTTGTCTGTCTTTCTCCTCCTCTATCAGGGCTGAGCCCCACTGGGCTGAACTGAAGTAAACTCTGTGAAGATGATTTTATATCTTTTTGGTGGGAGCACCTGACTAAGCCCTTTCTGTATTTACAAGTCTGGACATGCTGTTTCATGTCTGAACATGTTGTTTCAAAACCAAGGGGAAGGGAGTTATTTCAGGGAATTTTCTGGTTCAGTTAAAGGTACAGTGTATATCTCCACAGATACTGACTCTCTCTACATCTCTGGTTCGAAGTGACTAAGCACTTTTATACATATAACCTTATACAGTAACAAGTTTATAATGTGAATTTATGAAAATATATTTAGGATTTCTTATAACTGTACTAATTATAATATTATTATTGTTTTATATGACTTTTGAATCTTTATTTGAAAAGGCTTTCTTAACTGTATTTATTCCTATTTAAAATGGCCTTCATGATTTTTGTACACAAAATGCACTTACACACTTTACACAGCACCTCTCCAGGTGTCTGGCATCATTCCAGGACTGAATAGATAGAAATGGAAAAAGAATGAAGAGAGAGAACTAGTAGGAAGTGTAGTATGGATAGTAAAGAGCTACGCTAGGTGGCCAGCCTAGGGTGGGGGGAAAAAAGAAGAAAAGCAAAGAGAAAAGTGTTAACTGTTGCTAGGAAATAAGGAGATAGAAAAGTGGTCCATCAGTCACAGCCAAGGGTGTAGCCTAACTCTGCCGCACACCTCCCTCCTTAAGAAAAAAACAGTTCTCAAAACTATACTGGTTTTTCAAGAACCCCCCTCAGTCATAAATATTTTACCAGAACAGTAGAATGTGGGTTGTTGAAACTTTTTCTCACCCACTATGAAAGCTTCACCCCCAGGGTTCCTTAATTCAGCTATTTTTAGTATTGTCCATCATACCAAATTACTTCCATATGACAATACTTTCACAACATTACCTGGGGCTGTCATACAGTTCAACACAGTACCCATCTGTGCTCTCAGAGGACTTCAGTCTGTAGTGACTTTCTATCCCCTAACTATTTCACTCTGGTCAATACAACTCAGACACTTCATATGTAATATTAGGCACCCATCAGTAAGCATTGTTTCAGCACCCACTATTGTACTTTCATCAGTATATTAAAAAGGAGGAGGTAATACACAGCAGTTTTATGCTGACTTCGAGCTTCCTCCATACCCACCACTTGACATCATTTCAGCCCTGTGCACCCACTATCATACCTTCATCAGTACATTAAAAAAGAGGAAGTAATACACAGCAGTTTTATGCTGACTTCGAGCTTCCTCCATACCCATCACTTGGCATCATTTTAGCCCTGTGCACTCACTGTCGTACAGTATAGACATTTCCTTTATGTTAAACATTTCTTGCAATCATTTCATTTATCCATTTCCCTTTCATATATTTTCTTATAGACAAGGAATCTTCTCATGCTGAACGTCAACCAGCCAGATCCTAACTCCAAAACCTTTGTGGTTTCCTTTCAACCCTTATTTTTAACATACCAGGGGTTTCCTTTCAACCCTTACACCATTCTGGTACCCTCAACTGACTGTACTCAGCACCAGCCTTAATCCTATATTCATTTTAAACATTACATGTTTTATACAATTCATACCACATCACAGGGGGTTCAAAACATGGAAAAGTCCATTCAACCACCATGGCATCTTCCCTATTGCTTGTAGTCTTCATCCCAGTATGCAAATGTCCTGAAACAGTCTTACCTGGGGCCTTCATCTCATCATCCTCCAAATAGCAGCAGCCTGGAAAAATGGGCAACAATGGGATTTCAAAAGTGACCGAGGTTTCATCAGGGGGTCCTTCTCCTCCTCTAGAACCCATGGATCCTGCTCCTCTGCTTTGGCCATGAAATCCTCCAGTTGGTAACCCTCCATCAGCACCTGGCAGCAGTGCTGCACCTCTGTCCAGCACTGGTCTGCCTCTGCGTTCCATGGAACTCCAATCCAGGCAATAGCTCCTCTCCAGTTCTCCTCACCTGGGCTCTGGAATGCACACTGATAAGCCCCTCCTCCTTCAACAGATCCTTGGCATCTACGAGATCCTGGAGGTACATCACCCTGCTCTTTGCCCCTATGTCTGGATACCAGGGCTGGTGTCAGGAGACTGGTCTTTCCTTTGTTTCTCTGGACAACCAGTACTTATCCCACTTTTAACACCAAGTTCGTCATAGTGTGTGGGAATAAACTTCAGACAAGGCAAATATACAGGTTTAAAACACTCCATGGTGTAATATTTATTTTTCAAAAGTTCAAAAAATAAATGAAAGCAAAAAAATTGCTAAGAAAATCACTACTTAACATCAGTAGTTTCTCACATAATACAATCCTGGATCTTAGAGCTCCTAAGACCCTTCTCATCTGCGTTCAACAGCTTGTCTGCACAAACAGTAGAACCTCTCTCAGGGTTGAGCCCCACTGGACTGAACTGAAGTGAACTCAGTGCAGAGGTTTTTATATCTTTTGGTGGAGTCACCTGACTGAGCCTTACATGTCTGGACATGTTGTTTCAAAACCGAGGCGGGGGTGTTTCAGGGACTTCCTGGTTCAGCTAAAGAAGCAGTGTATATTTCTACAGATATTGACTCCATATCTCTGATCCACAGTGATTAGGCA